>CM061040.1:96717818-97385943 GCA_030762985.1 Adelphocoris suturalis
GGCAAATTAGGGTTGTACAATCAAGCTAAAATAAGTTTGAAAATTGATCAAGCTGCTACCCCTAAGTTTTTTAAGCCACGCCCTATACCCTACGCATTCAGAAAAGGTGTAGACTTGGAACTCGATAGATTCGAAAGGGAAGGTGTAATCAGTAAAATAGCTACTTCGGAATGGGGAACCCCATTGGTCCCTGTCCTGAAGCCAGATAACACGATTAGAGTTTGTACTGATTATAAGGTAACATTAAACCCTTACTTGAAAGATATTGAACACCCTGTACCTACAGTTGAGGATATTTTCACTAAACTACAAGGAGGTCAACATTATAGTAAATTAGATTTTTCATCGGCATATTCTCAACTTCCTTGTGATGAATCTACTGCAATTTTGTTAGCTTGGAGCACCCCGAGAGGAATTTATAAAGTAAATAGATTAGCTTTCGGAGTAAAGCCAGCTTGTAAATTATTTCAATCAGTGATTGATAAGACACTTCAAGGTTGCAAGGGTGTCGCCTGTCTTCTGGACGACATCGTAATAACAGGACAATCTTTTGACGAACATAATGAAAATTTAAATCTAGTTCTGAAACGTTTGCGAGAGGTTGGATTCAAATTGAACCTATCTAAGTGTAAATTTTTTCAAAAAGAAATAAAGTTTTTAGGCCTTATTATTGACAGTGTAGGTCTCAGAAAAGATCCAAATAAATGCAAAGCAATTTTAGATGCTCCTAGGCCAGCAACACTGAAGGCCTTCGTAGGTACAGTTACTTATCATGGCAGGTTTTTGAAAAATTTGTCAATGATTTTATCCCCATTATACCAACTCCTCAAAAAGCATGCTAATTTCAAATGGTCATCCGAATGTGAGGCATCTTTCCAAAAAGTAAAACGAGTAATTGCTTCTGATGAAATTTTGGTTCATTTTGACCCCAAATTACCCATAATTTTAGAATGCGACGCCGCAGATAGCGGAATAGCAGCAATTTTATTACACAAAATGCCTTCGAGTGACGAAAAACCAATCTGTTTCGCATCTAGGATGTTATTCATATCCTGAAAAACGTTATGGGACGGGGCAAAAAGAAGCTTTAGCTATAAATTTTGGTTGTGTTAAATATTACCAATATCTGATGGGTCATAAATTTACCATTAGGACTGACCACAAGCCCCTTTTAGGTATTTTTGGTGAAAACAAACCACTACCACAAATGGCCGCAGGGAGAGTACAGCGTTGGGCATTATTCTTATCAAATTTTGATTTTACCTTGGAATACATAAAATGCTCCAAAAACTCAGCGGATGGCTTTTCACGTCTCCCTATACCTATAGCATGCAAGGAAGTGGAAACTGACGATTTTGATTATCTTAATTTTATAGAAGAATTTGTTCCTGTAAATCATGCAAAAATTAAATATGAAACCTGTAGAGATCCTGTTTTAAGAACAATTTTCATTTACAAACGTAATGCTTGGACGGCCGTTGTAGAAGATGAGCTGATGCCTTACGAAACTAAAAAGTCGGAATTTCACATTGAAGATGATGTTATTATGTGGGGTTATAAAATTGTAATTCCGTATAAATTGCGACAATCATTGTTAACCGAACTTCATAGCTCTCACATGCGTGTCTCGAAAAATAAGGCTTTTGCACGCTCGTATTTTTGGTGGCCCAATTTAGACAAAAACATAAACGATATTTCAAAAAATTGTGAAATTTGTTTAACCTCTAGGTCTAATCCTCCAAAAACGGTTTCCACCAGTTGGCCCGAAGTTTCTGAACCCATGGCTAGAATCCATATGGATTATGCCGGTCCAGTTTTCGGTAACAAAATGTTTCTGATTTTGATTGATGCCTGTAGTAAGTGGCCAGAAGTTTTCGAAGTTAAAAAAGCGGATACTAAAAACACCCTTGAAAAACTACGTGAAGTGATTGCCCGCCTAGGTATTCCCAAATGTATAGTAACTGATAATGGTACTTGCTTCACGTCTTCTGAATTTGCTAATTTTTGTAAGTCAAATGGCATTATGCACCTTACCTCACCCCCTTACATCCATCAAGTAGTGGCTTAGCAGAAAATGTTGTTAAAACCTTTAAAAATTCGCTTAAAAAAATTATAAAAAGTTTGAGCAAGAGTTCTTTAGATACAAATCTGCAGCGTTTTTTGTTTGCCTATAGAAATTACCCCCATAGTACAACCAATAAAGTCCCATCCGAAATTATGTTTGGCAGGAAAATCCAAAACCGGTTCGATCAGCTTTTTACCGTGAAACATGACATTTGGAATCGCAAGCCGAAAGTTACTTCAACCGATAATGATCAACAATTTCAAATAAATGAGATAGTGTACATCCTTGACTACTCACGCCCCAACAAACGCGGTTGGTTGCGCGCCAAAGTAGTGGAAGTATTAGGCTTACGTTTATACCTTTGTAAAACTAACGATGGACAAATTCATAAACGACATTTTGACCAAATAATTCGAATAGGTGAGTTTTATAAAGAAAATACTGTGGATACCGGATCACAGGAAGGCCCCTTCAATTCGACACCGGACTCTCCAGTTCATACGGTTCCTCTTAAGGTGGATACTCCTAGTAAGAACCCACTGTCACCTCAGAATAACAATAATATTACACCACAATTTCAAGCACAAAATGAAAAACAAAGAGAAAGCATAGGCAAAGTGAATTCGGGGGAGGAAGTAGGAGCTCACGTGCCTGCTACCCCTCGGGCTATTACTAGGCCAAAAAGAAATATTTGTAAACCTAAGAGATTGATTGAAGAATGAAATTATTTAAAATAGAAAGAGATATATTTCTGTTTGTTTAGAAATAATTATACTTTTAAGAATAATGTTTATTTTATAAGTACAACTTCAATGTTCATTAATATGAGTACAAGAAGCTATAAAAGTTGTTAACAACAACTAAAAATGTACCTACCTATAAATACCTGATGATAGTCTAAATTTTAAGTTTTTCCTTTTTGCATTTTGGTTAAATGAGTTAATTAATTTTGGTTAAACAAAGTATGTATTTGATTTAACAATTTCATTTAAAATATAATTTAAGGGGGGATGATTGGGATATTTGATAACTACGTACATTGGCACACCTGTTCTACCTTTCTACCTGCGACTAAAATAAACGCATTCATTCTCGGACCTGTCGTTGTTGGTTAATGAACTTCCCCTTATCCTTACCCAATATTATATTAGGTTATGAATATGAATGCCTTCTGAGGCGAGGGTAATGTCTATTATAGAAGACCCTCTACCCCCAATAAATGTATGGGTGCCCCTAACATTTAAAATATTGCGATTGTTTGAAAGTATAAAACCTTCAAATGCCTCTCCATGAACATCCATGCACCTTTCACCCCAGATGATGGAGTGGGCGTTCGTGTCAGCGCCAATGACACTGTGGTGTCCGTTGGCCTGACACCAGGTTATGAGTTCTTCCAGTGAAAGGGATACAGGTATCGGTCGGTACCCAGGGCCATAGACGGCAGTGAAGACAGTGCTCCTCACACTGCCATCTCTGCTTGTCTTAGAGTAAGTACCGAACTGGTGTCCCTGTTGTTCCAGTAAATGGGAGTAGCCCCCCACTCCCTGTGGACAAGAATACAAGAACGAGGTCACTCACTCACTCACTGCTCGGGGTTACCATTGGAAAAGAGTTTCAGGCACCATGAACGGCTTATACTCTCCCTCAAAAAGAGGCCCCTTTAATTTAAAAGAGAATTCCGCTGGTTACCCCGAGTTGGAGTCGTCGCAAGCAAACCTTTTGCTTGGATCAGCAAACTTTTTGATTCTTTTTCACTCAATATCTCTGAGGGAAGCCCAAATGCCTCCGTTCTGGATCTCCAGTACCGGTCGTATCTGCAAAGAAAGTGCTCTGCGGAATCCTCCTCGAGTCCGCAAGGGCACATAGGTGAGATATTGTTATCTATAATATTTAGCATCCTACGGAAATCATAATGTCCGGTGAGGATACCAATCATGGTTCTAATTTAATTTGTACTTTTACTTAGAAGTCAGTATGCTCGTTTGGGATCGGAAGACGTAACGAGCATTCTGGTTTGTCTATATCTAGCTGTTTCCCTGCTCCAGAGAATGTTGAGGTCTTGTGTGACCCAGTTTTTAATTTTAGTTTTACAGGCATTTTTGGAAATGCAGATGGAAGGAGATGGGCCCAGAAACTGTTGTCCTGAGCCAGCTCGCGCTAAACCGTCCGCATTAACATTGCCTTTGTAATTCTCATGACCAGGAATCCATTTTATGAATATTCTGTTGTTGTTAAGAAACAAATTGTTATTATATTTCTTTGTTTCCCAGATCAGTTTTGAGGTCGTGAGGGGGTTCAGGAGTGCTTTGATCAGTAAAAATGTGAATGTTTTTGTTAGAAGTGTTGTGGTTATGTAAGGTGACCAGGCACTTATTGATAGCATATATTTCTGATTGAAATACAGTTGCATATTTGTCAAGGCTGTAAGAATCTGTCACTTGAAGGCTGGGTATGAACACACCAGCACCAGAGGAAGGTTCAGATCCCCTATCTATCTTAGAACCATCGGTGTAGCAATGTATGGTGTCTATAGTGTCAACAGGGGTTTGTTGATTGTTCCACTCATTTCTGTCTTTTATTTGAAAGGTGGATTTCAAGTTCCAGAAAAATCTCCTCTTCACTTCATCGGAGGGCATGAGGGTTTCTGGAGCATAAGCATTAGTAGCTTGTTTGATGTAGGTGCGTCCTACTTGTGTTTAGTGAGAGAGATGACTTGTGTCATGCACCCATTCTCCCAAAATATTCAACCTAACCACGGCTTGCATGGAATAAACCATTGCGAGAGTATCCAGTGGTGCTAGTCCAAGGATAATTTGGATGCTCCTAGTTGGGGTAGTACGGAAAGCTACACTAATAAGCATGCAGGCTAATCTTTCGATTTTGCCCAGGATTTTGCTGTTTTTAATGCCCGGCCACCACACCACCACACCACCACCCCAAATAGGAGTCTAGGTAGAATGATGGCATGGTAGATCCAGTGAGCTATTCTGGGGGTAGGTAAGTCCCCACTTTTTTCCAATCGCTCTCCTGGCACAGAAAAAGCTATTGGTGATTTTTTTGACCTACCATTCAATATGTGGTTTCCAATTGAGCTTGGAATCCAGTATAATACCGAGATACTTCACCTTACTGGAGGGTGAGAGGTTAGTGTTTAGGTATGACAGTCCTGTTATTTGTGGGGGACGTCGTTTCCTTGAGAAAGTGATGATTTCAATTTTGTTGGGATTAATGAATAGTCCCTTATTTCTACACCATTGTTCAAGGAGTCTCAGTATGGTGTTGGCATTTCTCGTGATATCCGTCGGGTTTGAGCCCCTGATTAGGACTACCCCGTCATCTGCAAAAAAATTGTGCATGATGGCAGAGAGTGAGCAAAGCATTCAGTAGTTCGTCAACTACAAGGCACCAAAGGAGGGGAGATAGTGATCCGCCTTGTGGAGTGCCTCTTTGAACTTTATATCTTTTGGAAGTGGCCCACATAAATACGAACATACTTCCGCTTTTGCCAAAACTGGTTTGGACCGACATAGATTCAACTTGGTATGCGAGAAAAATAACTAAGATAATTGGGGAAATGGGGAGTATCAAGGATACGGGAACGGATTTGAATATTGAATTGGAGCACGAAATATTAGTAAACGCAATGAGAAATGCCTCCGACCTGGGTAATAAAAAGCAAAATCACAACATACCGGTGTTTAGAAAGCCATGGTTCGATTTCACATGTATCAAAGCACGTAATAGAAGTATGGATAAGTTAAAACAATATAGAAAACAAAACACAGAGGATAGCAGAGAGAAGTACTTGAATGCAAATGCTGCTTACAAAGAGATATGCAAGGTGAAAGAACGAGAATATTACGAAATGGTGGATAAGGAACTGAGCATGATATGTGAGTCGAAATCCTTTTGGAGATTGGTAGATAGGATTAAAGGGAAGCCCTCATTCCGTGCCCCTAGAATGGAAATTTCCGTACTATTAACTCATTTTAAGAACTTGCTGAACCCTCCCATAGACATGAAAATGTATTTTGCAGCGCCATACGTCGTGGATTGCGAATTAGATAGGGACTTTACCATGAACGAATTAGAACTAGTCATAGGAAAACTGAAAATTAACAAGGCACCGGGACCGGATCGAATTTCCAATGAATTTTATATTAACGCCCCTGAAATATTTAAAAAGAGACTATTAAACTTTTTCAATACCATCTATAGAACGAGCATAGCTCCAGAAACATTCAAGCAGGCAATCCTCTTCCCCATTCACAAGAAAGGAGAAACGACGGACCCGAGCAATTTTCGCGGTCTCGCATTTATCAATACAGGAGCCAAAATTTTTGCAGGTATGATCTTGGAACGGTTATCAGGGTGGGTAGAGAGGGGAGGGATCTTGGAGGAGGCACAGGCGGGTTTCCGTGCGGGATACTCCACTGCGGACAATCTATTCAGCCTCTTCAATATTGTGAAGTTGAGAGAAAAACAGCGGAAAAAAACATATGTATTTTATACTAGCCGCTCCGGCTCGCTACGCTCGCCTCCACGTCCAGCCGGGGGGTAAGCCCCCCGGACCCCCCATTAAATTGCTCGCTTCGCTCGCAAAATGTGACATGTAGGGAATTTTGCTCGCTTCGCTCGCAAAGTGTGGCATGTAGGAAATGTTGCTCGCTTCGCTCGCAAGGTGTGGCGGCGCAGATGCGATGTATTACAATTGAAACATGTAGGATATGTTGCTCGCTTCGCTCGCAAAGTCTGGCATGTAGAAAATGTTGCTCGCTTCGCTCGCAAAGTCTGGCATGTAGAAAATGTTGCTCGCTTCGCTCGCAAAGTATGGCATTTAGGGGATGTTGCTCGGTTCGCTCGCAAACGGTAGATCTCTAAGGGTAGGTTTAACTTCTGTAGGGGATGTTGCTTGCTTAGCTCGCAAACGGTAGATCTCTAAGGGTAGGTTTAACTTCTGTAGGGGATGCTGCTCGCTTCGCTCGCTTGAGGAAGTTATAATGCCCACCCAACATGTAGGGAATGATGCTCGCTTCGCTCGCAAACGGTAGATCCCTAAGGGTAGGTTTAACAAATTAAATAAATTAAATCTTATAAAACCACGTGGAACCACGAAAAGTGTATTAGGGAATGTTGCTCGCTTCGCTCGCAAGATATTGCTGCATATGTGTAGGGGAAAACCCGTATTTATTCCGTTGAAATGAGCCATCCAGTCCCTTCAAGACCTTAGTGCGTCGTAAGCCTGGCTCGAACCATTGTGCAACGGCGGCCCGGGTCGATTAATTTCTCATTTTAAACTTTTCGCCCCCTTCCCCTCGCATTTTGACCGAGTTCTCGTCACTTTTTTCGATATCCGATTTCGGATTCAGATTCGGCGGACCCAAAGCTGTATTTCGCCCGCAAAAACCGTTCCGAAAAACGTACCTTTATGGGGTATATTTTAATCGGAAAAAACGTAGTTTTTGTCGGACTTTTTGAGAAAACACGGTCCGTACTTTCGCATTTTTTTGACGCATTTCCCGATATTTTTTTCGCGATCCGATCGCGCCGTCGTCTTTCTCGTTTCAAAACCTACGAAACCGGTATTTTTCCGGAATTTTCGACGGCCGTTTAGAGGGGTTGGGGAAGCGGGGAAGTCCATAAAGCGCACATTAATTATTACTTCGACCCCCCTCCCGCCCTACGGCCCATGTTTCGGGTGGGATTAGAAAATTTTAAATCCCAAAATAAATTAAAAAAAAATTAATTAGGGTTTTAAATTTAAAACCCTATCGGAAAATCCCAAGAAGATCCCCCCACTCGTAGATCCGGCCCACTCAGCCGTTTGGCCGTGCATAGACACGACAGACAGACAGACAAACAGACAGACGGAGTTTCATTCTTATAAATAACTAGCCGCTCCGGCTCGCTACGCTCGCCTCCACGTCCAGCCGGGGGGCAAGCCCCCCGGACCCCCCCTTAAATTGCTCGCTTCGCTCGCAAAATGTGGCATGTAGGCAACTTTTCTCGCTTTGCTCGCAAAGTGTGGCATGTAGGGAATGTTGCTCGCTTTGCTCGCAAATGGTAGATCCCTAAGGGTAGGTTTAACGTGTGTAGGGGATGTTGCTCGCTTCGCTCGCAAACGGTAGATCTCTAAGGGTAGGTTTAACTTCTGTAGGGAATGTTGCTCGCTTCGCTCGCAAAGTGTGGCTGTATACATGCGATGTATTACAATTGAAACATGTAGGGGATGTTGCTCGCTTCGCTCGCAAATGTTAGATCCCTAAGGGTAGGTTTTACTTCTGTAGGGGATGCTGCTCGCTTCGCTCGCTTGAAGAAGTTATACTGCCCACTCAACTTGGCAGACGTTTTTTTCTGTTGGAAATTCTTACAAACAAATTAAATCTTATAAAACTACGTGGAACCACGAAAAGTTTATTCGGGGATGTTGCTCTCTTCGCTCGCAAGGTATACCTGTATATGTGTAGGACAAAGTCCGTATTTATTATTTGAAATGGCTCTCGCTTCGCTCGCAAGGTAGGTACCTATGTATACCTGCTCGTCCCTTTCAGGTAAGCAACGTTGTGTAACGGCAGCCTGGGTCGATTAAAAATGTAATTTTAACGATTCGCCTCGCTTCCGCTCGTGATTCGACCGAGTTCTCGTCACTTTTTTCGATATCCGATTTCGGATTCAGATTCGGCGGACCCAAAGCTGTATTTCGCCCGCGAAAACCGTTCCGAAAAACGTACCTTTATGGGGTATATTTTAATCGGAAAAAACCAAGTTTTTCGGCGGACTTTTCGAGAAAACGGGTCTGTACTCTCGTATTTTTTTGACGCATTTCCCGATACTTTTTTCGCGATCCGATCGCGCCGTCGTCTTCCTCGTAGGAAAACCTACGAAACCCGTATTTTTCCGGAATTGTCAACGGCCGTTTAGAGGGGTAGGGGAAGCGGGGAAGTCCAAAAAGCGCACATTAATTATTACTTCGACCCCCCTCCCGCCCTACGGCCCATGGTTCGGGTGGGATTAGAAAATTTTAAATTCGCTTATACACCCTATCGGAAAATCCCAAAAAGATCCCCCCACTCGTAGATCCGGCCCACTCAGCCGTTTGGCCGTGCATAGACACGACAGACAGACAAACAGACGGAGTTTCATTCTTATTAATATAGAGATAGAGATAGAGATTGATCTAAAAGCTGCCTATGATCATATCTCGAGAAGTGCGATGTTCTTTAAGCTTTGCAACTACGGTGTCTCAACAAAAATGATAAGAATGCTTGAAAACCTGTATGAAGGTACTAGAATGGGGGTGTGGACCGAGAAAGGAGTGACTGAGTACTTTGAGACGGGGGTGGATTTGAAACAAGGGTGTTTGCTAAGTCCGCTAGCATTCTCCTTGTTTATAAACGATCTGCCGGGGTCCTTGGGAGGGGGAGTGAAAATAGGGGACACACTGATAAAATGTCTAATGTACGCCGATGATATCGCCATTATAGCAGACAGCCCAGCTTCTCTACAGGGGATGATCAATGATATAACCGAGTACTTACAAAAGTGGAATTTGTCTTTAAATCGAGAAAAGTCGCAAATCATGATCTTTGGCAAGAGAGGTGGTAGGCAAGCCCGCAGTGAAAGGTGGAGTTACCGTGGTAAACAGCTAGACGTGGTGGGAGAATATAGGTACTTGGGAATTCACCTGTCGTCGCAACTAGATTTAGGGACTCACTTCGAAAAGAAAGTAGCTGATGCGAAACATGGAATGGGTGCAGTCTGGGGAGCCTTGATAAAAAGACGGAAAGTACCTTTGGAGGTGAAACACCGAGTTTATAGGGCCACAACACGTTCGGTGGTGTGCTATGGAGCTCAGGTATGGGGGTACAAAATTTTTGAACAAATAGAGGCATTACAGCGATATTACCTAAAAAAATTACTTGCCCTACCCCAAAACACCCCCAATTACGCTCTACTTTCAGAGAGCGGCTTTGAACCTCTCCATTTCTATACCCTGAAACTCCAAATGGATTATGTCAAAAAAGTACTGAAATATCCGCAAAATAGGTACCCACGTGTTATCGCCGAAAATGTTATAAAGGAGGAGGTCACTTGGTACAATGAGTATGGAAGGCTAGCCAGGCAATGTAATATGAATTTGACAAATGAGGGATGGCCTGAAGAACTGTATAACGTGCGTAACAGATTGATGGAACAGTGGCGTTTAAACTTGGAGAACCAGATGAAGAATTCGGAACACCACAAATCAGCAGGTAAACTAGATCGAACTCCTGAGAAGGGGTTAGCATATCTAAGGTTGGAGGATTTGAATAAAGTCAGAACAGTTGCAAGAGCAAGAACGGAAATGTTATCGGTAAACTATAGGTGGTGGAGGGAAGGACAAATGAACAAATGCTCGATGTGTAATTGGCAAGTTGATGAGACCCCACTCCATTTTCTAGCACAGTGTCCAGTTATGAAGGAATTCCGCATAGTATGTCTTGGAAAAGCATTATTAACTGAAAACGAAATGGTAGAAATATTGAATGGTAATTGCGATCTCAATAGACTAGTCAAATACATTAGGGAGGCGGGAAAATATAGGAAATTCCTAATCAGCGAATTTAATTACGAATGAAAGACAAGTAAAACAAATTCCAAATATACCAATCTATTAAAGAAAAAAACTATGATCTCAAACTAAGATGTAAAGGATAAACACCGATGATCTCAATTTCAACCTGGAACTAAAAATAAACAACATAAGTAGGTATTGAACAAAATTGCCCGAAATGAACACTGATACAAGTGACTACCCCCTGCAACGGATACTATATCCAGCAGTATAAGCTTAAGGGACGGGAAAGATAATACGGCATTAGGCAATATTAAAATTTAAGATAACTATATAATTTAAGATAACTATTAGATACATTAGATTAAGATAAAATTAGATACATAATTATTGTAACAGGAAAGCAACCGAAATATTTATTCAAGTATTAATATATAAAGCAAAACGGAACATTAATAAGTAGTGAAACTAAACTTAAAATATATTAAGATTCTATTCTATAGCTACAGTAAGGAATGTGAAAATTCTATTAGTGAGAATATAAATTACACCATCATTATCAGATGCTCTGTATTATCACCATTGAATTGTCTAATAAATGCTTTCTCTCTCTCTCTCTCTCTCTCTCTCTCTCTCTCTCTCTCTCTCTCTCTCTCTCTTTCTCTCTCTCTCTCTCTCTCTCTCTCTCTCTCTCTCTCTCTCTCTCTCTCTCTCTCTCTCTCTCTCTCTCTCTCTCTCTCTCTCTCTCTCTCTCTCTCTCTCTCTCTCTCTCTCTCTCTCTCTCTCTCTCTCTCTCTCTCTCTCTCTCTCTCTCTCTCTCTCTCTCTCTCTCTCTCTCTCTCTCTCTCTCTCTCTCTCTCTCTCTCTCTCTCTCTCTCTCTCTCTCTCTCTCTCTCTCTCTCTCTCTCTCTCTCTCTCTCTCTCTCTCTCTCTCTCTCTCTCTCTCTCTCTCTCTCTCTCTCTCTCTCTCTCTCTCTCTCTCTCTCTCTCTCTCTCTCTCTCTCTCTCTCTCTCTCTCTCTCTCTCTCTCTCTCTCTCTCTCTCTCTCTCTCTCTCTCTCTCTCTCTCTCTCTCTCTCTCTCTCTCTCTCTCTCTCTCTCTCTCTCTCTCTCTCTCTCTCTCTCTCTCTCTCTCTCTCTCTCTCTCTCTCTCTCTCTCTCTCTCTCTCTCTCTCTCTCTCTCTCTCTCTCTCTCTCTCTCTCTCTCTCTCTCTCTCTCTCTCTCTCTCTCTCTCTCTCTCTCTCTCTCTCTCTCTCTCTCTCTCTCTCTCTCTCTCTCTCTCTCTCTCTCTCTCTCTCTCTCTCTCTCTCTCTCTCTCTCTCTCTCTCTCTCTCTCTCTCTCTCTCTCTCTCTCTCTCTCTCTCTCTCTCTCTCTCTCTCTCTCTCTCTCTCTCTCTCTCTCTCTCTCTCTCTCTCTCTCTCTCTCTCTCTCTCTCTCTCTCTCTCTCTCTCTCTCTCTCTCTCTCTCTCTCTCTCTCTCTCTCTCTCTCTCTCTCTCTCTCTCTCTCTCTCTCTCTCTCTCTCTCTCTCTCTCTCTCTCTCTCTCTCTCTCTCTCTCTCTCTCTCTCTCTCTCTCTCTCTCTCTCTCTCTCTCTCTCTCTCTCTCTCTCTCTCTCTCTCTCTCTCTCTCTCTCTCTCTCTCTCTCTCTCTCTCTCTCTCTCTCTCTCTCTCTCTCTCTCTCTCTCTCTCTCTCTCTCTCTCTCTCTTTTAGAAGTGTTACCTAGAGAGCAGGTGATCTTTCTATTTAGTAGATACGATTTACACCAGTGAATAATCGGGGAGTCAACTCCTCTAGTTTCAAGCCCTAGTTGAATAGCTGGCCACGACAGATTGTCGAAGGCCCCGCCAATATCGAAAAATATTGCCGTGGCACAATCACCGGTGAATATGGTTTTTTCAATGTGGCCTACTAAATTGCGTAGAGCCCCTTCGACGGATTTACCTTCCATATACGCATATTGAAGGTGATTTAGGGGTCTAGTATTTAATATAGAGTCCCGTATATATCTATCTAATATTTTCTCTAAAATCTTGATGATTACTGAGCATAGGCTAATAGGTCTGACTGATTTCGGATCTGTGAGATCTGGTCTTCTAGCTTTAGGGATAAAAATTACCCTTGTTTCCAGAAGGAGAGATTGAACAAAACCCCACCGTAGCATGCCTCTCAAGATGTCTATGAGATATTTCTCAAGAAGAGAGTAGGACTTTTGTAGGCATACAACACGTATGCCGTCGCCTCCGCATGCTTTGTATGGTTTCATCGAGAAGGAGGCCCATTTTACTTTCTCGTGGGTAATGATTCTTCTACTGAAAGATTCTGAATCATAGTTGTAGCTGTGGTAGTCAGTGGTTGTATCTCCCCCGCTATAAGGTATAGAGTTGGGGAAGTGAGTAGAGGCAAGTATGTCTAAAGCTTCTGATTCATTGGTGGCAAAATTGCCACTCGGGTGTCTTAATAATCCTAACTTTGGAAAGAATTCATCTTGAAGTATTTTAAAGATTCTAGCAGAGTCTTTAGTAGTTTCTATTGTTTTACAAAACTCTTTCCAGCTTTTTCTTTTGTTTAGGTTAAGAAGGGTTCTGTAACTCGACCTGCTTAGGTGGAAGGCATCCCTGTCGGGTTGTGTCTTAGTGCGCCTTGCCTTTCTTTGTAGGCGTCTACATTCCCGGTGCGCAGTTTTTAACTCCCCAGACCACCAAGGCTTATTTTTAGCCTTTAGCAGTTTGGGTGGACAGGCGGTGTTAAAAGCGGTGTTAATGTGTTCTACTAAAAGTTTAGTGGATTGGGCTAGGGAGTTTTTGTTGTTTATGTCCCAAGCTAAGGAGGATAATAGTTCCCTGAGTTTATTTTCAAATAACTCCCAGTCTGTTTTGCGGGGATTTTGAAATGTAATAATAGGTGGTTTTGGGATATCGATCTCAAAAGTAATTAGCCGGTGGTCGGACTAGATTGTGTCTGGCCTGACAGTCCAATGGTGAATTTGGTTATAGATACCTTCTGACCCTCTACCCCTACTAAATGTATGAGTGTCCCCAACATTTAAAATGTTAAGATCGTTTGAAAGTATAAAATGTTGAAATGCCTCACCATGAGTGTCCGTGTACCTTTCACCCCATGTAGTGGAGTGGGCGTTGGAATCAGCGCCGATGACGCTGTGATGGTTGTTGGCCTGACTCCAGGCTGTGAGTTCCTCCAGAGAGAGGGGTACTGGAGTCCGTCGGTCCCCAGGACAGTAGAGAGAAGTGAAGACAGTGCTTCTCACAATGCCATCTCTATTCGTCGTAGAGATGAGTACGGATGTGGAGTCCCTGTTGTTGTTCCAGGAAATGGGAGTTGCCCTCCACTTTCTGTGGACAAGAATACAAGAACGGGGTATGATACCATCTGAATAGGTATAGATAAGGTCATGTGTTTTGAACTTTAGACCTCTAATTTTGTACCTATATACGTGAGTTTCTTGAATAAAAACAATATCTATGTCGTTTTGAGTGACGTATTGCACAATGTCGTCAGTAGCAGTCTTTGAGTGTTGTACATATATTTGATAGACTCTCATTTTCATTTTAATTTATAGAAAAAAACGAAAGGAATATTTACCTGAAAATTTGGAATTTACATTAAGTAATTCGTAAATTTTTGTTTTCTTATATGAAGAAAAGAAAAATGTGAAACATTTAAATTTTGTTTATGAATTGGGTGAGGCCCATTAAATTAGGACAGAAGGTCCTGTTCTATATCCGACAGAGTCCGATTATCCGCTGTCACCAGGGACTGGATAGACCCAGATGAAGCGGAGTCATCCGAATCTGGCGGAGAATTATGATGAGTAACATCAGGGGTAGCAGGGGTTTCTTTGAATGGGAGTTCGACCTGAGCTCCTATTAAGCTACACTCCATACCCTGTTTTTTATCAGGGGGGGTAAGGAGTGATTTGGTAGCCTCTCGTCCTCGTTTGGGAGTGGAGGAGGGAGGCTGTATGTTTCATGGCCTCCTTCAGGGATGGCCATGATGAAAGAGTTGGGGGGCAGCCAGGGTATCCCGGGGTTCTCCTCTTATTAGGAGCGGAGCCTTCCCGGGGAGGCAACCCGCCAACTCCTCCGACGTTTGGTCCACCTGAGGGTGGAAGAGGAGCGGAAGAAGGAGGACCAACCTCCATATCGGTATCGACCGCTCTTTCCCAAGAAACTTTGAAATCTCCAACTCTAAAACCAACTCCTAGACATTTGATGGTTTGAACAATCTTACCATCAGTTTCAGGGACGTCTATTTTTAGGTAGACACCTCCAGTGGGTTTCCTGTCCCAGTTTCTAATATGCCACTGGTCAAAGTGGAAACCAAGGCCGCTATTTTGTGCTTTAAGGACAAATAGCATGTCCTCTTTATCAAAAACCACCCTGAGAATGTAGGCGGAAATTTGGTAAGGTTTCGGCATGTCTTGGTATTTCCTTACTCAGACACCGCTCCCTTCCCATTTATCAACCATACCTGAGGTAATAACGGTATAGCTGTTAGCACAGGTTATAAGATACCAAGTGCTATCTTGCGTCAATCCGCACCAACTCACCCTGAAGAGCTCCAGGGGAGAGGAATCAGATACCTCTGATTGTAGCATTCAGCCCTCCATAATGAGATGTTTTTCAATTATATCGGCTTCATCAGAGGAGATACGACTATCATCTACTTTTGTAATCAAAACCTTAAGGTCAATAGCTGAGGGTTTTTTGATGACTTGTTCAGCATCCTCACTAGCGCTCTTAGCGCCTTTGTGAGAGGGAGGGACCTCCGGAGAGGGTTCCTTGATTGGTAAAGGTTCCACGGTGGGCGCCGAGGCGTGAATTAACGGATGGGACAGTTGCCTTAAATTGGGCAATCTTAAACCTCCGTTTGCGAAGTTTTTGTGCATTTCTAGATAACCCTGTCTTAGCAATGTAGGGTTGGGAAAATAGGAACCCTTGAGGGCGATTTCCTGAATTAGTAGAACAGGAAGCACCTGTGTCTACCCCACTTGATGGAGCCAATGGTGCGCTACCCGAGGGTGCGTTCCCACTGGACTTCATACAGGGAGAGACTTCTTTGGTAACTCCCTGTGATGGAAGGGCTTGATTGCCCTGAATGAGAGAGTGGGGTTGGGTGCTGTATACCCCTTCGTCCGCCGCCGCTAGTGCGCCCGAGGGTGCCAAGCGAACTTTGGAACCAAGGATATCAGTTCCCGCATCCACCTCTAAGGGATTTTTTGTCCCCTGAGGGGGCCTTTCTTTATCTAAAGACGGGGGCCTTTACTCTAAAATGAAAATTAATAAATGATAAATTAGATGAATAAGAGGGATAAAAGATGGGTTTGAAGTTAACGGGGTGGGTTTAATGAGAACGAAATAACTAAATCAAAAAGTTAAAAGCCACGTGGAATCAAATAACCTATAAGATAGGGAGGCACAAGAGGGATAAACTAAGAGATTGACGTAAAAACAGAATAAAAGAAATGGAAAATGAGATAGAAATTATGAAAGTAATTTAGATTGTATAAAAATGAAATGAAATGAAAAGGTACAACCTTGAGCTGTAGAGTTAGTCGGTGAAGACTTAGGAGCACGATCCGTAATCGCCAAAGGCAACCAGCGGAATCCCCGCTACACAAGATTGAGGTGTAATACCATCTGAGTAGTTATAGATAAGGTCGTGTTTTTTTTAATTTAAGCCTATAATTGTTTGCTTGTAGACGTGAGATTCTTGACTGCAGACAAGGTCTGTGTTATTCTGAGTGGCTTATTGAACGATGTCGTCAGTAGCAGCTTTTAAATGTTGTTAAATTATTGGACATGCAGGGAATATTGCTCGCTTCGCTCGCAAAGTCTGGCATGTAGGGAATGTTGCTCGCTTCGCTCGCAAAGTCTGGCATGTAGAAAATGTTGCTCGCTTCGCTCGCAAAGTATGGCATGTAGGGGATGTTGCTCGCTTCGCTCGCAAACGGTAGATCTCTAAGGGTAGGTTTAACTTCTGTAGGGTATGCTGCTCGCTTCGCTCGCTTGAGGAAGTTATACTGCCCACCCAACTTGGCAAACGTTTTTTTCTGTTGGAAATTCTTACAAACAAATTAAATCTTATAAAACTACATGGAACCACGAAAGGTTTATTAGAGAATGTTGCTCGCTTCGCTCGCAAGGTATTGCTGTATATGTGTAGGAAAAAACCCGTATTTATTCTGTTGAAATGAGTCATCGAGTCCCTTCTGGTTAGCAACATTGTGAAACGGCGGCGGTCTCGATTTGTAGGAGGAAGTTATATTGGAGGAAGTTATACTGCCCACCCAACTTGGCAGACGTTTTTTTCTGTTGGAAATTCTTACAAACAAATTAAATCTTATAAAACTACGTGGAACCACAAAAAAGTTTATTTGGGGATGTTGCTCGCTTCGCTCGCAAGGCATTGCTGTATATGTGTAGGACAAACCCGTACCTATTTATTCTGTTGAAATGGTGCTCGAAAGGGAAAGTTCCATCCTTATACGCGCGCGTGCGTTGGCCTGCTCGCAAGGTATTGCGTAGAAGTCGAGTCCCTTCCGTTCTGAAATGGGCGGCGGGGTCGATTAAAAATGTAATTTTAACGATTCGCCTCGCTTCCGCTCGCGATTTGACCAACTTAACGTCACTTTTTTCGATATCCGATTTCGGATTCAGATTCGGCGGACCCAAAGCTGTATTTCGCCCGCGAAAACCGTTCCGAAAAACGTACCTTTATGGGGTATATTTTAATCGGAAAAAACCAAGTTTTTCGGCGGACTTTTCGAGAAAACGGGTCCGTACTCTCGCATTTTTTTGACGCATTTCCCGATACTTTTTTCGCGATCCGATTGCGCCGTCGTCTTCCTCGTAGGAAAACCTACGAAACCCGTATTTTTCCGGAATTGTCAACGGCCGTTTAGAGGGGTAGGGGAAGCGGGGAAGTCCAAAAAGCGCACATTAACCGGAACTTCGACCCCCCTCCCGCCCTACGGCCCATGGTTCGGCTGGGATTAGAAAATTTTAAATTCGCTCGCTCCCCCTTTCGGAAAATCCCAAGAAGATCCCCCCACTCGTAGATCCGGCCCACTCAGCCGTTTGGCCGTGCATAGACACGACAGACAAACAAACAGACAAACAAACAGACAAACGGAGTTTCATTCTTATAAATAATAGCCGCTCCGGCTCGCTACGCTCGCCTCCACGTCCAGCCGGGGGGCAAGCCCCCCGGACCCCCCATTAAATTGCTCGCTTCGCTCGCAAAGTGTGGTATGTAGGGAATGTTGCTCGCTTCGCTCGCAATTGAAACATGTAGGGGGTGTTGCTTGCTTCGCTCGCAAACGGTAGATCTCCAAGGGTAGGTTTAACTTCTGTAGGGGAAGTAATCGCTCGCTTGAGGAAGTTATACTGCCCACCCAACTTGGCAGACGTTTTTTTCTGTTGGAAATTCTTACAAACAAATTAAATCTTATAAAACTACGTGGAACCACGAAAAGTTTATTAGGGAATGTTGCTCGCTTCGCTCGCAAGGTATTGCTGCATAGGTGTTGGGAAATACCCGTATGAAATTCCGTTGAAATGAGTCAAGTGCGTAGTGAGTCCCCTGTGAGTCATCGCGTCCTTTTCAGGTAAGCAACGTTGTGTAACGGCGGCCCGTGGTCGATTAATTTCTGATGTTAAACGCTTCTCCTTGCTTCTGCTCGCATTTTGACCGACTTCCCGTCACTTTTTTCGATATCCGATTTCGGATTCAGATTCGGCGGGATCAAACCTTTAT
The DNA here is from genome assembly GCA_030762985.1 of Adelphocoris suturalis. Lineage (NCBI taxonomy): Eukaryota > Metazoa > Arthropoda > Insecta > Hemiptera > Miridae > Adelphocoris > Adelphocoris suturalis. The sequence goes on from CM061040.1 coordinate 96,736,216, forward strand.
TTCGCCCGCGAAAACCGTTCCGAAAAACGTACCTTTATGGGGTATTTTTTAATCGGAAAAAACGTAGTTTTTTGTCGGACTTTTCGAGAAAACGGGTCCGTACTCTCGCATTTTTTTGACGCATTTCCCGATACTTTTTTCGCGATCCGATTGCGCCGTCGTCTTCCTCGTAGGAAAACCTCCGAAACCGGTATTTTTCCGGAATTTTCAACGGCCGTTTAGAGGGGTAGAGGAAGCGGGGAAGTCCAAAAAGCGCACATTAATTCTTACTTCGACCCCCCTCCCGCCCTACGGCCCATGGTTCGGCTGGGATTAGACAATTTAAAATTCGCTCGTTCCACCTTTCGGAAAATCTCAAGAAGATCCCCCCACTCGTACACTCCCCCCACTCAGCCGTTTGGCCGTGCATAGACACGACAGACAGACAGACAAACAGACAAACTCGCTACGCTCGCCTCCACGTCCAGCCGGGGGGCAAGCCCCCCGGACCCCCCATTAAGTTGCTCGCTTCGCTCGCAACGTGTGGCATGTAGGGAATATTGCTCGCTTCGCTCGCAAAGTCTGGCATGTAGGATATGTTGCTCGCTTCGCTCGCAAAGTCTGGCATGTAGAAAATGTTGCTCGCTTCGCTCGCAAAGTATGGCATTTAGGGGATGTTGCTCGGTTCGTTCGCAAACGGTAGATCTCTAAGGGTACTCTTAACTTCTGTAGGGGTTGCTGCTCGCTTCGCTCGCTTGAGGAAGTTATACTGCCCACCCAACTTGGCAGACGTTTTTTTCAGTTGGGAATTATTACAAACAAATTAAATCTTATATAACTACGTGGAACCACGAAAAGTTTATTCGGGGATGTTGCTCGCTTCGCTCGCAAGGTATACCTGTATATGTGTAGGACAAAGTCCGTATTTATTATTTGAAATGGCTCTCGCTTCGCTCGCAAGGTAGGTACCTATGTAGGCATACCTGCTCGCCTCGCAATGTTGCGACATCGAACCCTTCACGTCAATTCTTGAGCCTTCTCTCGTCCACGGCAGAATCATTTTAATCGCTTTGCTCGCTTCTGCTCGCAATTCGACCGAGTTCTCGTCACTTTTTTCGATATCCGATTTCGGATTCAGATTCGGCGGACCCAAAGCTGTATTTCGCCCGCGAAAACCGTTCCGAAAAACGTACCTTTACGGGGTATATTTTAATCGGAAAAAACCAAGTTTTTCGGCGGACTTTTTGAGAAAACGGGTCCGTACTCTCGCATTTTTTTGACGCATTTCCCGATACTTTTTTCGCGATCCGATCGCGCCGTCGTCTTCCTCGTTCAAAAACCTACGAAACCGGTATTTTTCCGGAATTGTCGACGGCCGTTTAGAGGGGTAGAGGATGCGGGGAAGTCCAAAAAGCGCACATTAATTATTACTTCGACCCCCCTCCCGCCCTACGGCCCATGGTTCGGGTGGGATTAGAAAATTTTAAATTTGCTCGCTCCCCCTATCGGAAAATCCCAAGAAGATCCCCCCACTCGTAGACTCCCCCCACTCAGCCGTTTGGCCGTGCATAGACACGACAAATAAACAGACAGACAAACGGAGTTTCATTCCTATTAATAGTATAGATAGAGATGAATAAGAATATTTACTGAAAATGTGACATTTACGTTATGTAATTTATCATTTTCGTTTTCTTATATAGATAAAAGAAAAATATGAATAACTGAATTTATGTTTTGTTGATTGGGTGAAGCCCATTAACTATTAGGACAGAAGGTCCTCTTCTTCTCTATCTGACAGGGATCTCTACTGTCATCAGGGATTGGTTAGATCCCGAAGAAGCGGCATCATCGGTCTCTGTGGGGGAATTTCGATGAGGAGCATCAGGGGTCTCTTCAAATGGGAGTTCAATTTGGGCTCCTATTATGCTACACTTTTGACGGTTTGGACAAGCTTAACGAGTCTATTTGTAAGTAGACTCCTCCAGTGGGTTTCCAATCCCAGATTCCTAATTTGCCATTGGTTAAAATGAAAATCAAGGCCTCTATTTGGAGCGTTGATAACAAAAAGCATATCCTCTTGATCGAAAACCACCTTGGGGATGTAGGCGGAAATTTGGCATCCTTGTACATTTCGGCATGTCTTGGCATTTTTTTACCCGGACACCGCTCAACAACGGTGCCTTTCAATAACTTTGGCTTCCTCAGAGGAGGTAGGACTTTTATTCTCTTTTGTGATCACAACCGTGAGATTGAATGTGGGTTTTTTACTGACTTCTTCAGTATCCTCACTTGCACTCTTTGCACGCTTGTCAGAGAGAGGGGCCTCCGAAGAGGGTTCCCTTATTGTTATAGGTTTGTGGTTCCCTACCCAAAGATTCAAATCCGCTGGGCTTCATGCAAGGGGAGACTTCTTTGTTAGCTCCCTGTGAAGTAAGGGGATTGCCCTGAATGAGAGAATGGGGTTGATTCTTTTGCCCCTTTGTCCACCTCCGGTTGTGCACCTGAAGGTGCCAAGCAGCGAGCTCTGGAACTAGAGATATCAGTTCCCTCGCACACCTCTGAAGGTTTTTTTTTTTTTTTTTTTTAGCCACTGCCTCTCTAGCCGTACCTCCTCCCCTCCTCCTCCCCATCCCAGACACTAGATCTGCCCGATACCGACAGTCCTGCCAAACCCAAGCACTATCTGCCTGGTTCCGGCACTCCTGCCCACCATCAGGCACTACCTGGACCCGAGTGCTCCACACTCGGTAAGTTACTGGGTCGCAGCCCCAGTCTGGCTTGGCGCCATATCACCAATGCCAGCCTCAGCTGGGAAGTCAATCCTTCCCCACCACGTTTTGGCAAAAGCGAAGAGAGTCTTAATCTCCCCCGTCTTAATGTCTTGGGGATCGATGGAGGTTTTGCCCCAATTCAAAAAGCGATGTCTTGCCAATATAGGGCAATGGCAAACCACATGACTCGCCGTCTCGTCTTCCGCCCCACAAAAGCGGCAGAGAGTGGAGTCTGATTTGCCCATCCTCTGAAGGTTATTGAGTCCCCTGAGGGACAGGGGTTCCTTTTTTCCCCACGTGGGAGGGAGAAGGGATACCTACTGTAAATTAAAATTAACAGATATGGATAAAAGGAATACATGGTGGGAATGAAGTTAATACAATTGGTTAAAAGAGAACTAAATAATTAAATCGAAGCGATAATCAAAATGAATAGCCTAAAAGAAAAGGGGACACCAAGAGGGATAAACTAAGTGATTTACGAATAAACCGAATAAAAGAAGTGAGGAGAATGATGGAAATAAAGAAAGTAACTTACATTATGCAAGAAAAGAAATGAGACCAAAAGGAACAACCTTGTAAGGAGGTTTGAGTCGGAGAAGACTTTATCACAGATCCGTGTTCTCCTCTGGCAACCGGCGAAATTCATTGGGAGCAAAATTAATGTGTCTGGTTGTGATAAGACGCCGCGCTGATAGGTCTCGTGACCATGGAGTTGAGCGTCCAGGTTAGCATCCATCTGGTGTTGTCCCTAGGGTTACGTTCACTGGCGAGGCTGTGCGAGGGACACCATGGGAAGCCAAAACTCTCTATCATGTTTCCTTTCGAGACGTTTCAATTTATTTTGTCTTTTCAGGTTTGGCTCATAAAGAATGTACTCCAAATGGAACTTGGTTCAGGCACCCTGAATCCGGAAGATTGTGGTCCAACTACACTACTTGCGTCAACTTGGATGATCTTAATGTAAGTCCAAATTATTTTATTATTTTCATGCTACTAACACTTATGTACACAAATCAAAGTTTAAAAAAAAAAAAAAAAAAAAAAAAAAAAAAAAAAACCCTAAAAGCCTTCCGTCACAGAGGTGCCAGAGAATGAAAAAGTGACAATTTTTTCGCATTTTATGTTAAAAGCCATTGCCAGTTTCATTACATCATTAATTCTGCTTATAATACAAGAGTAACAAAAAATTGCCTAGCAATAACAAAAAATGTGCCTGGTTCGCAAATTACTTTTAAAGTTATTGTTATTGTAGGTAATTGTTATTATTATTGGTAATTTTTTTAAAAGAATGAATGATGCTATTGCCAATGGCTCTAAAAATGTTAAAATAAACATTTTCAAAATATGCTAAAAGTCGAAAAACTTTATAAAAGCTAAAAATTCAAAATTTCCATTTGAAAAGCAGATTATTATTTGAAATTAGTTTTTTTGTCATAAAATTAATGGTAAAAAATGTCTTTTCACTCATAAAACTCAAATTTCCTAACAGTTTAACATTATACAATACGTTAATAAACGGAATTTGCACATACGATGATGCTGCATGACTGGATCTTTTTTGGTTCTGTGTCTGACTGACCATCTCTCTATCTGCGTTTCTGCAAATTCCTCATCACGCCCAAAACTTCTATTGTTCGCTTTTGATGAAGTTTTTTGGGATCTTGCGGGTTAGCTCCTAGATGGTTCTCCACTAATTTCATAGCCGTTTAATCAAAAGCAGTGCGCGCACATGCGTAAACGTGAATATCTTATAACGTCAATTTCTTACAGATCTATCGGTCCGACTTTGTTCAACCTCAAGGGATACATAGAGAAAACCCCAGTCCCTATCCACAAACACCCCCCATATTTCAGATTAAAAATATTCTTGAGGTAACCCGAAAGAACGTTCAGACTATTCCAATTTGATTCGTCCGAACATCAGGTCACCAGTTCGTTCGGTGATGACCAAATTATTCCATTTAACCACCCCCTCCCCCTCCCTTTTTTCCGTACCACAAACACTTTCCGGTGGAGGCTAGAACATTTTTTTAATAGTCTGTGATTGAGGTTGATGTACTCTTAACATAATCGCCCAATCAGATCGCCAGTTTGTTCAGTGATGTCAAAAATACCCCTTTCCCAACCCCCTCCTCCAATAAAACACCCCTATGGGTCGATATTGAAAATTTCTAAGTAGGCTGTTGTTTTTTAGTGTTATCCAAACATATTCTAACAATCAGGTCCTCAGTTTATTCAGTGATGTCCAAGATACCTCATTTCATCCCCCACCTCCCTCCCCTAAGAAAACACCCCCTTTGGGTCAGATTTGAAAATTTTCAAGGAGCCTGTTATTTGACTTAGTGAAATCAAACATACTTTAGCAATCAGATCCTCAGTTTATTCACTGATGTCCATGATCCCCCCCCCCCCCCTCCCAAATATGGATTAGAATTAGAAAACTTGAAGTAGTCTGAGATTCAAGTTAGAGTATTTCAAACATTTCTTGCCAATTAGAGTACTCCAGTTTATTTAGTGATGTCCAAGAAAACCCCATTTCACCCCCCTCCCCAACCCTAATGGTCGGGTTTGAAAGTTTCAAGTACCTTGTCTGCGATTTAAGTTGGAGTAACCCGAACATAGTTCAACAATGATGTCTCCAGTTTATTTCCTGATGTCCATGATACCCCATCCCATTTCATCACCCTCCTCTCCTAAAACACCCCCTATGGGTCAGATTTGGAAAATGTTAAGTAGCTTGTGGTTCAAGTTAGAGTGATCCAAATATATATCCCCACTGAGATCCCCGGTTTGTTCAGTAATGACAAAGATATCCCTCCCCCCCCCATCCTCTCCTAAAACACCCCCTATGGGGCAGATTTGAAAAATTACTGGTAGGTAGCCTGTGATTTAAGTTAGAACAATCAAAACACATTCGCCAAAGCAGATCCGCAGTTCGTTCAATGGTGTCCAAGATATTCCACCTCTTCCCCCCCCCCCCCTAAATCACCCCCTCTGGCTCAAATTTAAAAAAAATTAAATAGCCTATAATTTAAGTTGGAATGATACAGACATTTCCCCCCACTCATATCAGTTGTCATAGGACTCCTGTAACCGTGAAACGCGTAAAAACATACGGACAGACGTACATACAGACAGGCAGAGAAAAATTGGGAAAATGGTACCAATAGTCCACAAATAGCATGAAACGGGAAAGAAATGAAAAATTTCACGATTCTCTCAGTGTACAGACAGACATACTGACGATTTTATTAGTATAGATAATGATGCCTAAAGAATCCCTGGTGGATGCCGGGGGTAACACCGGGGGAATTGATTGGTGTTTGACTGGGAATTGCGGACGGCTTAATGGATTGGAATAATTATTTTGTAGATTATTTGAGTTGCCAGAAGAATTATTACGATCATCGAAGAATTAATCCAAATATGCTGGGTTAGATTCATGCAGTAAATTGTTATGGCGACCTGAGCATAATTTACAGTGACTTCGCGATCTACATTGGATAGTGTCGTGTGAGTCAGTGTGACAATTTACTCATAAATTACGATGTTCAACTTCATCACGCCTGTGAATGATTTTCACCTTCTTAAAATGTAGACAAGAATGAATTTTGTGGTCATTTGACCAGCAAAAGATGCATGTATGGAAATAATCGGATGGATGACTTACATTGGAGTTGGAGTGTCTGGGTGTAACCAACAGTTACATTCTTCGTATTCATCCAGGGTGAAGTCTGAGCAGGTGTCGTCTTCCTAGATATTGAATGTGTCCCTCTTGCTCGTTGAGTTACAATAGCTCGGTGTCTAGGTAACTAATGACGGCGGCAGCATCAGGTATGAAGGAGTCACCAAGTTCTTCGTGTAGTTTGTCTTGCATAGTGATTGGAATTCCGGACTTTATAGACGAAAATAGCAGAAATTCTCCCAAATGTTGAATTTTTAAGTTGCTTAGAGCACTGCAGGATGATGGTATCTCATTACGAAATCATTCGAATTCATCAAGGTTTTCTTCACTTGCGTACAGGAGTATGTTATTGAATGTTGTCAACACAGTATCTGCTACCCGATGTGTGCTCGTGTAGCACACGTTCTATTAGGTCCGAGTAGGCATCAGAATAATTATTATCAGAAGTTCCATAATGATCGAGGAAATTTCCAGAGGGACCTGGCATGAGCTTGCGAAGTGCAGCCATTTTAACATGAGACGGGATGTTGAGATAATGTAGGTACAGTTCTCTTGAAAGCTATGCGAAAAGCTGGAAATTTCAGTATGTCTGGTTAAAGTAGGAACTGATGGTAACATAAACTGAAACAGTTCAAGATGTTTGATTTCTGAACTGTCCTCTTTATGAGGTTGACTAGGAATGACGGCTGTAAGAGGTGTTTCGACAAACTTATAGTAGCTTGTCGCCCGTAGAATTCTTTCTCGAGTGATTTTATCGTGGATTTCCTTAAATTTTTCATAATTTGGAGACAAGCAGATACTATCGAGTAGACCTTGAGCACGATCATCAATAATATTCTCAATGTCTCGCCAGATGGCCCTCAATATAGACTTCGAATTAGTAATTATGGTAGTTACCTGGTCGAGATATGGTTTCATCTGGCGGAGCAATCCATCTGACTGGTTTTTGAGAACTTCGGTTGGGATGGCCTTCGGAGGCATTCTGGGGAACGACTGTTCTCACTGAAATCACAACGAAGTCACAACCACGATTTCGCTCAGTTATCCGGCTCGAAGGACCAATTTGTACAGCTTTACAAGAGAGGGTACTGAGGGTGATGGAAAAAAAAGTTAGTCTTCAACGGTAGTCAATATTTTTGGGATGCCCTATGTAACTATGCTGATCGTGGATCGTATTAGCTGTTATTATAATCCCAATGGAATTCTCACTGCACAAAATTGAGTATATCAGACAATTTTAATAGAAAGGCCTGTCTATCCTTAATTTAGTTTTATAATTATTATGTTATATTTTATTTTTATTATTGAGTTTATCGTAACTTTAGTCACCTATTCATGATCAGTGAATCTTAGTTAGGTGTCTTATTTTATCTCATTAATTGCAATTTTTGGATGCCTCGATCGAAGTCGATTTATACCGGCGGCATGTATCTACTATTATACTTAGATTTCATCTCTTGTTACGTTAAAGGAGCGAATGATGTGCATTTATGATTAATTAAATTGTAATTAATTTCTCTATTTTTTACTTGTCAATGATTAACCTAATCCCAAAGTTCCTTTTTGGAGATCTGGAATACTATTACAAAGTATGGAGGGACTCGGATCAGCTTCAGAACCTCTGAGGCTAATTTCTTTCCCAATCGACTCACAGTGCTCTTATCTAGATTGATCTCCGTTGGGACTCCTCGGAAATAATTATTCAACAGTAGCCTCCGGGAAGGGTTGGTTAGTGGCAGCTGCGCTCGGCGCGCAGGAATATGAACAAATTTCTAAGAGAAATTCGATAAAAATAAAAAACCTCAAGCTTTCTTATGCTGGTAACACTGTTATAGCTCGCTCACGGGACGACGGCCATCATTTTCTCATACGTTTCAGTTTGTTCGCAAGTATCTGTCTCAGTTTTTTATCCTTTTTCTTTTCGGAAGTACAGTGTTTTTTCCTCGTGAAAAGTGTCGTTTATTATATTTTTCGGATTTCGCATAGACCGAAGCAGTTGTCGACCGCAATTTCAAGTTTTTCTCAAGGAATTCTTTCGAGGAGGAAAGGGATGCCATTGCGTCGTCTTCGCACCTGAGGGACTCCATGCCTCCTTACAAGGAGCTGCGAAAACGGAAAAAATTTCCAACCAACTGGTGGAAAGTATTTCTTTCAACAGGGAAAAGTGGTCAAAAACCACCGTCTCCGACCTACTGGTGGAGAAAAATACATCCAACTGGTTGTTTTCACGCCCTCAACGAGAGTTTGATGATGAGGCACAACCCAAATTATTGGGTCACCATTGGTTCTCCCCAACAGAGGATCGGATGCCCAATTCGCGACTCTGTCGACAATCTCAACCTGTCTCGGACCTCGATGACGATTTGAGGTTTCCCCGAGGACGATGAAGGGTCAGAAGATGCATCCGGAAAGTACACCTCCGCCGAAGACGGGGAGGATCTCATTACACAAAAGTCATAAATGAGTGAGTTACCAACGAGTTAGTGAGTTACTTCAAAAGCTGATTGATAAATATCAACAGCCTTTACTAGACAAGTTATTCATTTATCCGCAATGGGTGCAGACCTGGTCAACACAGATGAGAAAAGGCTTAGAAAATTCCTTTTTCAAGAGAGTGGATGAACAATTCGATCCCAGGAGCCACATTCCCGCTCTTGTCCCTTCAAAAATGGATGACGTAGTTTCAGAGGTCGAACGTCTGGCTGTACAGAAAGCGGGTGACATGGCGACCACTCAGCAAGTCATGTCCTTTTTAGCGCACAAAGACAAGGAACTAAACGATCCTAGCGTCCGATATGAGGTTTATGATCTGCTATAGGACTCATCAGTGTTACTTTGTGCTGGTTTTTACCAATCATCCCGCTCCCAGAGGGCCTATGTTTCATCTACATTTAAGGGCAAGTACAAGCAATTAGCTAGAAAAACTGAGATTGGGACTTCATTCCTCTTCGATGGGAAGGCCGAGTCTTGGTCTTGTCACGTCAAGGATGTCTCTAAATCCCCCAGAGAAATGGTTAAGACATACCGTTCATATCTGCCCCTTCGAGTGTATCAGCATCAGACAAAATAATCCGTTCAAGACCAATCGGGCCCGATCAAGGACCCTCGTCTGCCTCAGTCGGAAAACTTCAAGCGGCCGGCAGCCCACCCCACGGCAGCTTACCAGGGCCGTCAGGAGTCGAGGAACTCGAGGAGAGGGTTTTCCAAGAAGGATTACCGCAGATAAATAAAGTAAGTTCTCATGCAGGTCGCTTGGTATATTTCATTGATAAATGGAGGGACACCCCCGCCTCCGAGCGAGTGCTAGATTGGGTTAGGGGTTATGAAATACCGTTTTCACCCCCCCCCCCCCCTCCATCTTATCAGCTGTAACAGTTCTGAAAATACCTTCCAGGAGCGGCTCTCTCCTGAAATGGATAGGAAAATTGAGGAATTATGGCCACTGGGAGGGTAATTTCACAGGTGCCTAACGACAGTAAATGTTTTTTGGCCCCAATTTTCTTGGTTCCAAAACAACAAGGCTCTCCTAGTTTTATTACAATTCTAAAGCAACTACTTTAATTAATTTGTAACCATGGGGCGCTTTAAGCTTGACGATTACCGGACTGTTCTGGCAACATTAGAATACAATATGTACGCCATAACTGTTGACCTCAAATATGCATACTACTTACTTCAAGTTGCCTATGAGGATAGCAAATTCCTTGATTTTCAATACAATCACCAAAACTTTTGGATGAATACTCTCTCTATGGGACTTTGCTCGGCGTCTTTAGTTTTCAATAAACTTAAGAAAACTATAATGCTACGAAGTGAAAATATTACATGCATCTCGTATTTAGATGACTACTTGATGTGTACACACTTGATAGATGACTACACCGACCCGTGCTAGCTCGTACAATATCCCTTTTTCAAAATTTGGGTTTAGTGATAACATGGAGAAAAGGTCATTCGTAACCTCTACATCCTTTGTATTTTTAGGTTTCTTTTTTGATTCATTAAATATTCTATTAGTTTACCTCTAAATTCGGTAGAGTAAAATACCCCTACCTACATCGGATAGCTCGTGAAATTTGGCAATTTTTTGAGTCTAGGGAGCTATGATTGTTTGCCCCTTGTATCAGCACAAATGATAATGTCATCGTTGACTTGGAATCTAGACGTGATATTCCTACCTATTAATGGGGTTTAAATGGGGAGTATTTTGAAGAAATTGAAGAACTATTTGGGACTCCTGTGATTGATTTATTTGCTTCAGTGGACCTTCACCATTGTCAGATTTCTATTCCTGATACCCTCAGCCCTATTTGGAAGGGGTAGACGTGTTTACCTTTTACTGGAGAAAATTTATCTTCTTTGCTTTAACCCCCATTATCTTGCTACCAAAGGTTCTAACAAAATCCGGGACGACAAACTACAGGGATCGATTTAGCCCCAGTCTGGCCTATACAGTATTGGTATATTCAATTTTTTAAACTTGTAACATCGCAGATTGAATATATGGGCCCTAACAAGGGTTTAGGTTTTGTCCATACAGTTTGGAAACTCACTCGCCGGCGAAATCACTGCAGCTCGTGGCGGCAATATTGTCAGGATGAGCCTGTTCCAACAGGAGTTTTCGGATTCGCTGGTGAATCCACGCTGTGCAGCTCTCTTTCACCAGCAACAAACAAACAGTATGAATCCTCTTATAATCTCTGGACAAATACAGTAACGATAAGTCTTAGAATCCTTTGGAAGTCTCGGTTCTAAAGATTCTTAATGTTTTCTAACTCCTACAGGAATAGAAATCTCAATCTTCTAATTCTTTCAATACCCATAGGTCAGCATTGGCTCTCCTAACTGATGTTGATTTAGGAAAAAATCAATTAATAAGACGTTTTTTGAAGGCGGTTTTCCGCCTTCGACAGCCTTCAGCAAGATATGAGATCACTTGGGATCCTGAACTTGTGCTTCAATTTTAACGAAACCCATGATGGCAATTCCCTAGCCTTTCTTTTAGAAAAAATTGGTGGTTCTGCTTTTATCAGCTTCGGGGCAACGCCTTCAAACAGTGATGGCCATTGAACGTCAACACATTTTCGTGTCAGCATCGGGAAATTGTCATTCCAAAACAGTTAAATACCTTTAGACCAGGTGCTTCAGCTCCAATGTTAGGCGTACCCTTCTTATCGTCAGAGCCAACCCTCTGTGTCCTTTCAGTTTTGCTGTCCTATTTAGCACGTCCTCGAACGTTGCCCGAGACCTCCAACCTCTTTATTACTATTAAACCCTCCTATAGGGCCGTGGCTGGCACCACCTTGAGCAGATGAGTCAAGAAGGTAATCGCTGCTGCGGGGGTAGACGTGGCACATTTTTCAGCGCATTCCATGTGCCATGCGTCAGTCAGTTTCGGCAGTGGCCTGAAAAGGGGTACCACGGAACAGCATTTTTACTGCAGCAGGTTGGTTGAAAAATTCAAAGATTTTCCAGCAAATTTATAATAGACCCTTATGTTCACAGGGGGATTTCGCAGTGGTGGTTTTTTCTACATCCAACTTGTGAAGGCTATGATATATAGGTAACTGTACGGAAGGGTTGTTGCAGTCCCACCCTTCTCGCTGTGCTTCTTCCCAGCGCTAGTCATCCATCAGCATTCTTCAAAGTGTATGAGAAAATGATGGCCGTCATCCCGTGAGCGAGCTATAACAGTGTTACCAACATTTAGAAAGCTTGAAGTTTTTAATTTTTACGGAATTTCTCTTTGAAATTGGTTCAGATTTCTGCACGCCGAACGCTGCTGCCATTAACCAACCCTTCCCTACAGCTACTTAAATATAATTTCAATCGATCATCCCGAATCCCTTATGAATGCCTATAACTTAAGTGAAAACTTTGAATGACGTCAAAAATGTAAGGCGAAGAGTGCATCAAGTAGCCAAATTAGAGCCATAAAGAAGAAACGTCGGAGTGTGGCATCAAACAGACAAGGATGCCCATAAAACAAGTAAAAATTAAAATTAACTGAAAACAGTACCAAGTCACAAATTCAAGGGTGATGTAGTATGCCAAATGAATAAGTCAAAATGGAACCATAAAATATTGATGTATGGCATTAAACAAGACATCTCATAGCCGTCACAAGTTCAGCCGTCGGTTGATTGTTCAGTTATGAGAACCGAGGCGCACTGATCAGCTGAGGGGCGTCTGAACCTGTATTCTTTCTTTACCTATTGACTTTTTTTTAAACATTAAACACTGTGCCTACTTAAATTTTACTGTGAAGCGTAAAATTGAGGGGTCTTGGAACTGTAAAGGTGTTAACCCTTTTGGGAGGCACGAAGAGCCACGTTCTGATCATATGTAACATACGGGGTTTAATAATTATTGAACAGTGATCGGTGTAGATGAGATATCTAACACAGAGATAATAAACCCTTGTGTTATAATTTGCAGCGTTTTCATGTCAAACCCTAATTCATAGGAAACGCTCAGGCATGTATCCAATAGAAAGTTTAATGCTCTTTCCAACGGTTTCCTCACATTTGAATTTACAAAACAAATCAAGGGAGTTATGATCGTTTTAGTGGAAAAACGTCGAAAACAGGAAAAAAAAATCTAAAAAATTAAATTAACTGCTCAAAAATGTTAAAGGGAAGAACTTCTGATCAAAAGTAAGCTCCAGAATCGATCCCTTAAGTGCTGACCATCTTATGCGGGACACCCTGTGTATAAAGCGCAAACTTCAGAAATTGTTTCACAGAAATCGATTCCCTTGGAGGGATTTTCCTGAAATATTGATTTAAAATTTTCGGAGCCATTGCAAAAGCTTAATTTTTTACGAAAATTCGCTAATTGGTTGACAAAGGACGAGACAAATGTGCTTATTTTGATGAAATTTCGAGGGATAGAGTGGGTTTACTACCTGATGGTCCCTTATAACTTACAATGCCATCGGATCAATAGAAAAGTGCAAGCATTCCCACAAGTGAAGTTCTTGTAACGTAGATTTTTTCGTGATCAATAGATTTGATTGAGTTCAAACTTGGGGATTAGTTGAGGTTACAATTTGGCTTGGACTGAGCAAATCTCCAAGAATAATGGAGCGATTTCTATGAAAACTTCAAGGTTTGTGCGGGTTAACCTCTTGGAAATATTGTAACAATTCCATCGCCCTTCGTTTCTTTGTAAGCGTGTGAATCTGCGTGTCCGTGTCTTCTATCTCCTTCTTTATGTCGTTGATTGTATCTTGATCGGTAGTACTCGTAGATGTCGAACTGGTGTTGAGTTGTGTGTAGGAGATGCTACAGCTGTCTTCGTCCTGATGTGTGTAGTACCACTCCAGCAAAGCTCGTGCTTGTTCTGTGTCTGGAATAATTTCGAGTATTGTTTCATGTCCAATTTGTGCTTCGAATATATTTTTGAATTTTTCGGATGTAATGAGGTGTGCTGCCACGATGTCATGTGAGTTGAAATTGAATTGTTTCCCCCATTGGATAAGATTGACGGTTCCGGTTTTATCCCTAAACGGGATTTTGTAGTGTCAACTCTTCGTCATTTCGCGACACTGTGCACACATCGGCGGGACCAACACAAAGTACTAAAATGTTGACAGTGTTGACGTTTGGAAGATCGATGATGCCGGTATAAATATATGTTACCTGGTTGAGATCGTTTTGGGATGGAGTGATTCTCGTAGATGAGGTCATTTGCATTTCCAGCTCTTTGCTATAGGAGTTGTATTTTATCTGAACGTTCTTAAACAGGCAGCTCTGAAGAGGTTCTATTTGATTGTAAGTTACTTCCGAAAAGGAAACACCTCGTACCGATGTACCTGCGAGACGCGTCCTGGAAGGTGAAGTTAAAGAACATTCCGCTGCGCCCGTTCTTGTTGTAGGACTTAATTGGACTGCGTGTTTGAATTCTTCAAACTGTTATTAACTACACTACGTTTCTAACCTACCGTGGTAACTGTTGTTACTGCCACAGCCTAATAAACAGAGGTCTCCCTATCAAATTTCAACTTCCTACAGTGAACAGAAAAGAATTTAGCTCACTCAGCTGATCAGAAAAGACCCCATCACTTCACTCGTCTCTTAATGTCGCAGAGAGTCTACCTATCAAATTTTACTTCCTACAGTGAACGGGAAAGGATTTAGCTCACTCAGCTGATCAGAAAAGACCCCATCACTTCACTAGTCTCTAAATGTTCCAGAGAGTCTCCCTATCAAATTTCAACTTCCTACAGTGAACAAGAAAGAATTTAGCTCACTCAGCTGATCAGAAAAGACCCCATCATTTCACTCGTCTCTCAATGTCCCAGAGAGTCTACCTATCAAATTTCAACTTCCTACAGTGAACAGGAAAGAATGTAGCTCACTCAGCTGATCAGAAAAGACCGACCCCATCACAACGTTTCTTACTTACCGACACTTTTGCAACAAACTTGGGGCCGTGCTGATTCGGAATTATACATAAAGTACGTTAAGTTCTTCAGTTTCAATTTCTTCGCTCAGAAATTACTCTCCTAAATGTTAGTAACTACACTACGTTTCTTACTTACCGTGAATTGATGGCAACTGTTGTTACCGCCACAGCCTAATAAACAACTCTCGTTGATAAGGACCGTCTAGAACACGATCAAGGCGGGTATAGAGACGAACGGCGACATTTTTGCAACAAACTTGGGGCCGTGCTGATTCCAATGAGCAATCTAACACTAAAATCGGACCGCGAAGTTCTTCACAATTTCAAAGACCGTTCGGAATTATATATAAAGATTTCACATATTAGCATCTCTATGCATATGTTGCTGTTCTTGGTTGCTATCAACAACTTCGACTCGTAACTACTTTTTTCTTCAACTAATTATATGCGTCCACGTTACAATAAGTGAGAAACCTATACTCCCCACCCAACTTGGCGGGCGTTTTTTCGTTGATCCAAATAAGTAACGAATGACAAAGAAAACCCATCTGTCGAAGAAAAAAAAAAACGATTACACAGCTCAATCCTCTTGGATTAGGGCGGTAATAGGCAATCTAACGCCGGGCGTGAGGCCGTGAACAATCTTTTGGGGAGCAGGTTCTTTCAAAGTCCCGAACCTCCCGGATTTTAAAGAACCGTTCTCCCTTTTCATCACTTTTGGGCCTTCTGAAACTGACGAAATGATAGAGTGAGGAAATGATAGAGAGGAAATGAGGAAAAAAAGGAAGCAAAATACAGTTCAGTTTGGAGGAAGAAAAGATCAGGATCATACCTACTTGTTCGTCATGAATGAGCAAATTTCGCTTTGGAATGTCATCTTATTAGTTAGATAGTTGGATGAACAGTAAATTTTATTTTATATGAATTTATTTTATACGATTGTACATTATTTAAAGGTTACATATGTGTTCGTTTTCGTCAACTGTCCTCTTTTTAAATCTACCTACACCTTATTGGAAGGGTTATTTAAGCGGCATTGAACAAGGTATTAAAAGGGACCGTTCAAGTGGCATGATTCCAAGGAAAGCCATATTGACGAACCATTTGTTATAGTTCGGATTAGGTACTAATCCCAATTTTGGATTATGCGACACTTTCCTTCAGTGGTTTAAGTGCTTCACCGGTAGCTAGTTTCAGACTGTTTGATTCATAAAATATTCTTGGATCTCGGAATAAGGTTCATTTTAGACTTCCATTAGATGCTCAAATTACGCCGTATTTGTACATTTTTATGTTATGTAGGTGTTCAACGGGAAGAAGAAACATAAATTAGCTACAAAGGTTTTAGTGCTTCTGATATACGAAACTCCGGTAAAAAAAAAATCTTTTATTATTATTTAGGTACTTATATTCACGGGCGATTCGCCCAATTAACTCAAAGTAATAGACATTGATTTTACATTCAAATAACTAATCATACGGCCATTTTAATATATTGTAACAATCAAAACACATTGAGAAATAGCAAATTTGTAAATAATTTAAAAACAACTCAGCAGAGCTTTTAAACTTCTGCTCGCAAACCCAGAGGAGATCATCACCCACCGTTGAAATCGTTAGACATCTGATCAGAGGCCTGCTGAGTAGGTAGGTAGTTTCTTGACACTGTTATAGGAAAAACGTTTGCCTGAGTTGAGTTGAGTATGCTAGAATGTTAAAGTTCAAACGAGACAGCAGCGCTTGGCAGTCCTCCATACCTAGAGCAGTCCTTTTTTCTAGAGCTTTCAGGCCCCCGCCTACGGAGCACTCCCGCCGAGATGCCCAACTAGAGTAACTCCGTGGCACTTTTCCCGCACCACACCCTACGCCATGGCATGGTCACGGTCATGACCTTAATGTTATTGGTCGTCACTCCTTTTAGCTCGGAAATCTCTTGCCGCAAATCTTTCTGCCGTACATATTTATCGTAGCCTGCCAAATCTGCTCTAAATCTACCTTGCCGCTGACAACCTGGACATCCAGGATTAAATTAGACCCATAGGGCTTGACGGCAACGAAGAAGAAGAAGAAAAAGAAAAAGAGAGAAGAGAAGGAGAAAATAGTTTATTGTACAATCTACAACACAAAATTTAGTAGGTACATACGTATTGCAATGAACATTACGACAGGGTGTGAACCGTCTTTCGAAAGATGGGGTATAAAGTAAATTATATAGCTATCTACTAAAAAATATAAATAAATACCTATTCTAGAAAGTATGGAGAGCACGCTAATGAATTGAAACGTAGTTACTAATAAAGAAAAATAAATCTGTTTTAGAAATTAGTGCATAGGCAGCGTGGCTTCACAATTTGGTATATAGAGTACATTCAGAAATTAAACGCCCTGCCCAACAACAGTCCGTTGCGCCAAGTCAATCGTATAAGCTGGGTCAATGCTCCTCAGCCTGATCCATGAAGCAGGACGATGCGAACGAATGTTCGCAGTACGATGCGAACAGTACCCTTTGCGAAGGCGATCCACCTAAACTCGGATAAGACTGGGAACACACATGGGAAGTGATGAAGGTCTTCCCGCTCATGCAAAATACATTTAATGAACAATCTTCACGACGATCAGTGTTGAAAGGCTTAGTGTTTAGGTTTTCACAACACAGTTTGAAGATCCATTTCTTATATCTGAGCTGGACGTGAGTGGAGAAACTTACACATTTCACGTTTGGATCTAAATGCTTATAAAGTGGGAACCTGCATGAGACTTCTGCACGGTGTTGAAAGAGGCACCTCTTTTCTTCACGGTATTTATCGCCCATCTGTATGATGTCCTGCTTCAGATCGAGACGTCAAGGGCAGACAAATTGTTCAGTAAACTGGTCCTCTGTTCCAGGAGCTCCCATTCCTCTGCCCAGAAAACTTCCGAGCTATTACTTCCCTCAGTACAAGTTTTAGAAGACGTGTTTCAGCCATCACGTGAATCAGCCATCAAGTGAATGAAATATGAGGGTGTGTATGGCGGCGAAAAAAGAGCTTCCAGCTCTTAGTAAAAGCACGCAATTTAGTACTCCCTCAACGTACACATATTCCCTAAAACCCCAGCATTGAGCACCATCACACAATATAGCCTGGTCCACTGCAATGAACACCTGAGCATTTGCCTGGTTCCGAACCTCTGGGCTTGCGAAAATATTGCTCCATACTTGATTCATTGCATACTTTAATGTCTGGGCCTTTCGTTTTAAATGTTTAGTGAACGATATCCTTGGAATAAAAATTATACCCAGGTATCGGTATCTATTCACAATGTCAATCAAACTGCTTTGAAACGTTCACCTCCCATTGCCTGCTCACCTTCCTCCGTTCTGAAAAACCACAATTTTGGGCTTATCTAAATGTACAGTAAGTCCCGACTTTTGGCAATATTCTCCAAAACGTCAATACTCCTCTGCATACCTTCTGCAGTCTCCGATAGCACAACCAAATCATCGGCATAGAGCAAAACTTGAATTACCACATCACCCACTTTGATACCACACACAAGTTCTGTGAGAAGATCAATCAGAAAGAAAAGCGTGGGGCTCAGAGGAAACCCTGCCTCACATTCGAGTTCATGGGAAACTGTTCTGTTTTATTCCAATTCCACCAAACTGACGATACTCCACCTTCATAATGCTCCTAATCATATTTAAAAACTTCCATGAGATTCCTAATCCAATCATATTGTACACGAGATGGCCCCTGTCAACAGTGTCAAAAGCCGCCCTCAGATCCACAAAAAACCTTACTACGAGGGTAGCTCAATTTCTGTTTAACAAGGCTGGTCAACGTGAACACGGAATCAACAGTTGAATACCCTCTCCAGAAGCCACACTGATATTCAGTCAGTAGGTTGTTCTTCTCTAGGAAGGATGAGAGCCGATTTCCTAGAATAGGTACCTACTCTGCAATATTTTTGCTATGCAGTTGATAAAAAATAATCGTCTGCAGTCACCCTCATAAGAAGGAACTCTCTTTTGGAAAGTGAAACTAAGAGCTTCCCTGAAAGAACCAGGTACCACTCTTGTCGATAATTGTACAGAGACAATAAAACGTCTTTAAGTTCTGTGGAGGCATACTTATAAAACTTGAAGGGTACCTACAACATCTACACCCGGTGCTTTTTGGGCCTTTCAGAAATACAGGACTGTTTGCTATTCAGCGATTGTAAAAGGTTCCAGGGCATCCACGTTGGTACCAGGTTCAGCGTATATATAATGTTAGCTCCTGATCGTGGATGATTGAGGAGGTCACTAAAGTTACCAAGAAACTCGGTTGGAGAAACTGCTGATCGATAATAAAGTTTTGACTTCCTGAAAGTCTTCACCAAATCCCAAAACTCTGTACTGCTCACAACAGAGCTAAACTTGACGGCCATGCTGGACAGGTAGTTTCTTTCCTTGGCAACCAGGAGCTCTTCATATACTTTGTCGCTTTTTCAATAACTTCATAGATCTGTTTCTAGCAGCCCTGCAGTCCTAATCGAACCACCGTTCTCTGCCTCCGACAGAAAGCACTGAAGAGATAGCCACGCTCTTGATTATGCTAATGATTATACCCGTCAGCCCATTTACTTCTGTAACCTAAATATCAGAATATTTCGGCAAAACTTCCCTTTTTAACTTCTCCTTGTTAAGTTTTTCTTGATTTGGAAACCATTTAAGTCTCGGAAGTGGCCTTACCAGCGGATCAGAATCAGCTGCACGAACCGATATAGCAAGTGTAAAATGATCCGACAAAGATTCATTTAGTACTCAAAAATCTGAAACACACCTCAGTGCCTCCATAGATACGCAAGCCAGGTAACAAACTGAAGAGCCTTGCCCTGAAATATTGATGAACTGACCCTCCAGATCTCCTCAAGAACGACTATTAAGAATTACAAAACCATAATCAGACAGTAAATAAAAACATTTAGAGCCTCTCTTGTTCAGGACTCTGTCTCTGTTCCGAGATGCATTTAGGTTGGACATGTTGTCATACACTCAAATCCTGTTCTTTTGCTACCCTAACATTAAAAACATCAGCCAATATATAGTTTAATTCCACATGACTGTGTAAAAAGGAAAATCACTCAAATAGTTGAGTGTAATTTGTTATCAAGGCTCTGAAACTTAATAAAATCCACCCCATCCATATTCATGTGGATACCTAACTCTTTTTTACCTTTTCTTAATACCGCCCCCCCCCCCCCCTTTCGCTGCCAAAAATAGAAAACTTCTCAGCCGAAATCCATTTCATACTGTGTTCCGGGAAATTATTATCAAATAAAAAATCGAATTTATAATTATCAGTGAGAGAAAATTAAATTTAAAATTGTTTAAGTTTATGTAGGTAACCTTATGTTTTACCTTGTTTGCTGGTGACGGTAATTATAAAATTAAAGTTCCTCAATCAGAGACAAGTAAATTTTGCTCAAGTTTTGAGAGTCTTTTCGGAAGTTATTTGCATTCGAATTTTTTATCTTAACCATTTCCAGAAAATAATCTTTTTTGCAAACTAGTTTATCTCCCTAAAATTTTGAAATTTTCGAAATCTATGGCATGTCCTAAACATGTCTCGAAATTGCAACGCTTCTTTATTTGGACAGTTCAAATTATAACATGACTACAGAAAAGACCTTCTGTCCTTGATATGTTTTTCTTATTCTCCAACGTTTCTCCCCAGAAACTAGCGCTTCTTTAGGGAGACAAAATTTAAAATGAATAACCAACAAGTAATAAACCTGGGTACTGTCGTATCATTACGCATTGTGCTTCAATAACTGAATTTTGCAGCAGTTTATGCAGCTCAAGACATTTCAGTGTAAATCGAAATCGTTCCAATGAATTAACCAATTCAAATCATTTAAACCCTTATTTTCCGAGTGAAACCATTTTCACCGGTTGAAAACCGACAGAGCTGCATTTCCCCAGGAATAGCTCCATTGTGGGAAAACTCTCATTACACTACAAATGACCTCACAAAGATTTTGTGTGTTACTGGCACAAAAATCATGAATAAATGTGATGAGTAGTGGCACAGAGCAAACTACGCAGATTGTGACTCCTAGCAGTTGGAACAAATCTATCTATCTATACTACTAGCCGCTCCGGCTCGCTACGCTCGCCTCCACGTCCAGCCGGGGGGCAAGCCCCCCGGACCCCCCATTCAATTGCTCGCTTCGCTCGCAAAGTGTGGCATGTAGGGAATATTGCTCGCTTCGCTCGCAAAGTGTGGCATGTAGGGAATGTTGCTCGCTTCGCTCGCAAACGATAGATCCCTAAGGGTAGGTTTAACTTCTGTAAGGGATGCTGCTCGCTTCGCTCGCTTGAGGAAGTTATACTGCCCACCCAACTTGGCAGACGTTTTTTTCTGTTGGAAATTCTTACAAACAAATTAAATCTTATGAAACTACGTGGAACCACAAAAAGTTTATTCGGGGATGTTGCTCGCTTCGCTCGCAAGGTATTGCTGTATATTTGTAGGAAAAAATCCGAATTTATTCTGTTGACATGGCTCTCGCTTCGCTCGCAAAGTGTGGCATGTAGGGCATGTTGCTCGCTTTGCTCGCAAACGGTAGATCCCTAAGGGTAGGTTTAACGTGTGTAGGGGATGTTGCTCGCTTCGCTCGCAAACGGTAGATCTCTAAGGGTAGGTTTAACTTCTGTAGGGGATGCTGCTCGCTTCGCTCGCTTGAGGGAGTTATACTGCCCACCCAACTTGGCAGACGTTTTTTTCTGTTGGAAATTCTTACAAACAAATTAAATCTTATAAAACTACGTGGAACCACAAAAAGATTATTCGGGGATGTTGCTCGCTTCGCTCGCAAGGTATACCTGTATATAGGTAGGAAAAAACCCGTATTTATTCTTTTGAAATAGGCCTGCAGGTAACATTGTGAAATACCTGACAAACCCCTTGACGTCTTCGTAGAGCCTTCTCGCGAACACGGCAAAATTAATTTCTGATGTTAAACGCTTCTTCTCGCTTCCGCTCGCGATTTGACCGACTTAACGTCACTTTTTTCGATATCCGATTTCGCCCGCGAAAACCGTTCCGAAAAACGTACCTTTATGGGGTATATTTTAATCGGAAAAAACCAAGTTTTTCGGCGGACTTTTCGAGAAAACGGGTCCGTATTCTCGCATTTTTTTAACGCATTTCCCGATACTTTTTTCGCGATCCGATCGCGCCGTCGTCTTCCTCGTTCAAAAACCTACGAAACCCGTATTTTTCCGGATTTGTCAACGGCCGTTTAGAGGGGTAGGGGAAGCGGGGAAGTCCAAAAAGCGCACATTAATTCTTACTTCGACCCCCCTCCCACCCTACGGCCCATGGTTCGGCTGGGATTAGACAATTTTAAATTCGCTTATACACCCTATCGGAAAATCCCAAGAAGATCCCACCACTCGTAGATCCCCCCCACTCAGCCGTTTGGCCGTGCATAGACACGACAGACAGACAAACAGACAAACAGACAAACGGAGTTTCATTCTTATAAATAATAGAGATTTATAAGAATGAAACTCCGTTTGTCTGTTTGTTTGTCTGTCTGTTTGTCGTGTCTATGCACGGCCAAACGGCTGAGTGGGGGGAGTGTACGAGTGGGGGGATCTTCTTGAGATTTTCCGAAAGGGGGAGCGAGCGAATTTAAAATTGTCTAATCCCACCCGAACCATGGGCCGCAGGGCGGGAGGGGGGTCGAAGTAAGAATTAATGTGCGCTTTTTGGACTTCCCTGCTTCCTCTACCCCTCTAAACGGCCGTCGAAAATTCCGGAAAAATACCGGTTTCGTAGGTTTTTGAACGAGGAAGACGACGGCGCGATCGGATCACGAAAAAAGTATCGGGAAATGCGTCAAAAAATGCGAGAGTACAGGCCGTGGTTTCTCGAAAAGTCCGACGAAAAACTACGTTTTTTCCAATTAAAATATACCCCATAAAGGTACGTTTTTCGGAACTTTTCTCGCGGGCGAAATACAGCTTTGATCCCACCGAATCTGAATCCGAAATCGGATATCGAAAAAAGTGACGGGAAGTAGGTCAAATTGGGAGCGGAAGCGAGGGAAGCGTTCAATATGAGAAATTAATTGTGCCCCGGACGCGAGAAGGCTCTACGAAGACGTCAAGGGGTTCGATGTCGCAATGTTGCGAGGCGAGCAGGTATACATAGGTACCTACCTTGCGAGCGAAGCGAGAGCCATTTCAACAGATTAAATACGGACTTTGTCCTACACATATACAGGTATACCTTGCGAGCGAAGCGAGCAACAATTCCGAATAAAATTTTCGTGGTTCCACGTAGTTTTATAAGATTTAATTTGTTTGTAAGAATCCCCAACTGAAAAAAACGTCTGCCAAGTTGGGTGGGCAGTATAACTTCCTCAAGGATATACAGGTATACCTTGCGAGTGAAGCGATCAACATCCCCTAATAAACTTTTCGTGGTTCCACGTAGTTTTATAAGATTTAATTTGTTTGTAAGAATTTCCAACAGAAAAAAACGTCTGCCAAGTTGGGTGGGCAGTATAACTTCCTCAAGCGAGCGGAGCGAGCAACATCCTCTACAGAAGTTAAAACTACCCTTACAGATCTACCGATTGCGAGCGAAGCGAGGAACATCCCCTACACGTTTCAATTGTAATACATCGCATGTATACAGCCACACTTTGTGAGCGAAACGAGCAACATTCCCTACATGCCGCACTTTGCGAGCGAAGCGAGCAATATTCCCTACATGCCACACTTTGCGAGCGAAGCGAGCAATTCAATGGGGGGTCTGGGGGGCCCGCCCCCCGCCTGGACGTGGAGGCGAGCGTTGCGAGCGGGAGTGGCTAGTACTATCTATAAGAATGAAACTCCGTCTGTTTGTCGTGTCTATGCACGGCCAAACGGCTTAGTGGGGGGAGTGTACGAGTGGGGGGATCTTCTTGGGTTTTTCCGGTAGGGTGTATAAGCGAATTTAAAATTTTCTAATCCCAGCCAAACCATGGGCCGTAGGGCGGGAGGGGGGTCGAAGTAAGAATTAATGTGCGCTTTTTGGACTTCCCCGCTTCCTCTACCCCTCTAAACGGCCGTCGAAAATTCCGGAAAAATACCGGTTTCGTAGGTTTCTGAACGAGAAAGACGACGGCGCGATCGGATCGCGAAAAAAGTATCGGGAAATGCGTCAAAAAAATGCGAGAGTACGGACCCGTTTTCTCGAAAAGTCCGACGAAAAACTACGTTTTTTCCGATTAAAATATACCCCATAAAAGTACGTTTTTTGGAACGGTTTTCGTGGGCAAAATACAGCTTTGATCCCGCCGAATCTGAATCCGAAATCAGATATCGAAACCAGTGACGAGAACTCGGTCAAAATGCGAGCGGAAGCGAGGCGAAGCGTTTAAAATGCGGAAGTTAATCGACCCCACCGCCGTTTCACAATGTTGCGAGAAGGCCTACGCACTTAAGTCTTGAAGGCACTCGATGACTCATTTCAACGGAATAAATACGGGTTTTTCCCTACTCATATACAGGTACATACCTTGCGAGCGAAGCGGGCAACATCCCCTAACAAACTTTTCGTGGTTCCACGTAGCTTTATGAGATTTAATTTGTTTAATTTGATTGCCAAGTTGGGTGGGCAGTATAACTTCCTCAAGCGAGCGGAGCGAGCAGCATCCCCTACAGAAGTTAAACCTACCCTTAGAGATCTACTGTTTGCGAGCAAAGCGTGCAACATCCCCTACAGAATTAAACCTACCCTTAGGGATCTACTGTTTGCGAGCGAAGCGAGCAAAATCCTCTACATGTTTCAATTGTAATACATCGCATGTGTACAGCCACACCTTGCAAGCGAAGCGAGCAACTTAATGGGGGGTCCAGGGTTTTTGTTTGTGAGTGAAGCGAGCAACAATCCATACATGCCACACTTTGCGAGCGAAGCGAGCAACGTCTCCTACATGCCACACTTTGCGAGCGAAGCGAGCAATTTAATGGGGGGTCCGGGGGGCTTGCCCCCCCGGCTGGACGTGGAGGCGAGTGTAGCGAGCCGGAGCGGCTAGTACTATTTATAAGAATGAAACTCCGTCTGTTTGTCGTGTCTATGCACGGCCAAACGGCTGAGTGGGGGGAGTCTACGAGTGGGGGGATCTTCTTGGGATTTTACGATAGGGTGTATAAGCGAATTTAAAGTTTTTTCCCATTAAAATATACCCCGTAAAGGTACGTTTTTCGGAACGGTTTTTGCGGGCGAAATAAAGGTTTGATCCCACCAAATCTGAATCCGAAATCGGATATAAAAAAAAGTGATGGGAAGTCGGTCAAATTGCGAGGGGAAGCGAGACGAAGCGATTAATAGCAGAAATTAATTGTGCCGTCCGCCGTTTCACAACGTTGCTTACCAGAAGGGACTCGATGACTCACAGGGGGTTTCCCATTTGCACTTCTACGCACTACCTTGCGAGCAAAGCGAGCAACATCCCCAAATGAACTTTTTTGTGGTTCCACGTAGTTTTATAAGATTTATTTTGTTTGTAAGAATTTCCAACAGAAAAAAACGTCTGCCAAGTTGGGTGGGCAGTATAGCTTCCTCAAGCGAGCGAAGCGAGCAGCATCCCCTACAGAAGTTAAACCTACCCTTAGAGATCTACTGTTTGCGAGCGAAGCGAGCTACATTCCCTACATGCCACAATTTGCGAGTGAAGCGAGCAATTTAATGGGGGGTCCGGGGGGCTTGCCCCCCGGCTGGACGTGGAAGCGAGCGTAGCGAGCTGGAGCGGCTAGTTATGAATAACAACAAAATTCGCTTTCAAACAAAACGATGATACTTGTTAAAACATCATCCCATCACGACCACAGTGTGTCGCAAAAATGAGGCTGTTTCTACTTCAATCTAGAGCTCTTGTATAGTAATAATTAATATTGATAATGTTAATGAGGTTTGTTCCTCATTATGTTAAGTGAAGAAATACCAGGAATCGCCTTATGATGAGTGGGCATATTTGCCAACCTTCTGGAGCGATAGTTACTATCAATGAATACCTACCACATAAATAATAGGTACCTACGTACCTACCTAGTTGTTGCACTTGTTTTCAAACAATTATGATTTATTTATTTACCTAGTTACTAGTTACCAACAGGTGTCGGTTTCCACGTATTTTTTTGCTTTGAATCTAATAGTAATAGGTACTTGCAGATCTTTCCAATCCCTTTATAACGGAATTGCAATCATTTTTATATTATCTGAAATGCTCAATTGTACGTTTCTAGGGACAAAACTAGTTCATTAAAGTGTAAATTCTCGTAAGTAGAAACAACAACTGCTCACGAAAGCTATGCGGCCATCTTGATATCACCGCTAACGGTGATTAGTAAGTAACTCGCCGGATTTTTGGGGCATATAATTATAGGAGTTTAAACTCGTAATGTGTTCTGGTGAAAGACGATGAGCTGGAATCTGCTAATTTCCAATCTTTTTGAGCTAAAATAAGTTTATGTTGTTGGCGAAAGTGGCCCTGAGAGGATGATCGCTGACGTACACACGAAGCCGCTGACAGGTTCCAGGCACTAGAACATGAGGAAAAGCATAGGACTGCAATCCCAAGCTTGAGGAGAAGTAATAGAGAACCGGCTACTCCACGAGGTAACAAGTTAACAGGTGTGAACCTGTCAACAGGTGATCTCGTGTACTCGGTTAAAACGGGTTTTTTTTTTTTTTTTAAGATCAAGATTCCGGTTTAATATTATTGTGATTATTTGTGAGAATATATTTTAGTATTATCGCTAAGGTACCCAAGAACTTATCTACCCTAAATCCTATCTTAAATCCTTTCTATCTAAATTCTATAAAAAACGCTGCAAATTATTTCACAAAGGTTTATTATTTTTTCAATTGAGTATGATCGTAGTTTTAGTTGGCTTGCGTACGTCATAAGGCTCGTCCAGACTCCTCGACGTGTCCCATTTCGAGTTGCCACAACCTATACTTCTATAATTATATACGCATGTTTATATTTCTCGATTTGAGCTCCTATCTATTCAAATAGTTATTGCCTTAATAATATCATTATCTAACCACGTACGAAAAGGCGAGAGGATATGTTATTAAATATGCGTAGAAAAAGCATTGGTATTAACACACAAATATGACCTAGAAAAAACATATATTCATGCCTCGAAGGAACGCCGTACCCACCACAAGGTGCCGCGGCGCCTCCTCTCACTCCACCCCCCGCTCACCCCCCCTCACCACCCACCGTGACCCCCTGCCAAGCGTGCCAGGCGTGCGTGCGTGCGTAAGTCTAACAAAGCCTTGAAATGACACTTTTTCGCCCGTTTTTGGCCCATAGCATCTATGCGAGTAAAGCGATCGGGATGGTTAAACGTTAGGACCAACTAGACCCCAAATGGAGTCTATGTGCGAAAGGACGGGTTTTTTAAGTCAATTCTTAGGCCTTTTATGGCCCGGACGGCGGACGGCGGACGGCGGACGGCGAACGGCGGACGGCGGACGGCGAACGGCGGACGGCGGACGGACATTTCAAATTTGGATTCTACGCACCTTGAAACGTAAAGTGACAAAGTTTGAGGGGGGGTTATAAAAATTTTTTGCTATACGATCACATAGGCTTATTATTGGAAATAATAAACCAATAATAAAACCGAGGGATAGTTATTTATATACCTAACTATAAATTTATGCATATTATAAATTTTATGCAAAAATGATAATTTACTTATATATGTTGCTCTGCATAGGTACCAAACAAGTTCATTTTCATTGCATATTTTTTTGTTTACCGCGAGATTATTGTTCACAGCTCCGAGTTCAAGTTAATGGAATCTACCAAACAGGCTACTTCATCTCTCTTCTGGCGCTACTAATTTCTCTCTTCATACTTTCCCATTTCAAGTGAGTGAACCTTTGGTAATATAGGACACCAAGAGTGAGTACGATAAAATAACCATAATAGGTATTTAATAATACTTTTTCTTTCGACATACATTTCTCACACTGTTTTGTTTTCACTGAAATGATTATTTTTAAAATTATAACGACTAATTTCTTCATTATTTCATTTGTTGTATGAAGTAGATCGAAAGTGTCCAAGTATAGACTTTTCAGGGTGTCGTATACCTAATGAAGAAGTTTTGAATTTATCGAGTATCATCCTCCTGTGGATTATCAGTTCATTCAACTCAGATCTCTCATTAGAATTACTATCACCTTTCATCTTGGTAAGCTTGTTCAGAAGCCCTCCATTCTAAATGTTCTAGTTATGCAACATGGTAATATGAGCGGATTTACGTGAATCTTCGTGTTATACTTTTATATAATGGTTTTGAAATTAGAGCACTCCAAGTGCCAAGAAATAGATAGCTATCATCAGATGGCAAGAAAACTTGTTCTTGTTGTTATAGTAAAAATGTCGTGACTGTTATACAGAAGAATATTATGTTATACTAACTTCACAACAGAAACCAAATATTTGCAATAAACAATACCATATGATAGTATGGTGATCCAAACAACAAATCGTTTCGGAAACATCCAACAAACTCCCCCTACGATATCCGATTTGGTTGGCTTTTCTTGTTGACACCACTCCTTCTGTGCATCCTCCATTGTTCTGTTCCTGATTCCTGAAAGTGGTTTCGTAAGTAAATCGGCGTCGTTATCTGCAGTAGGTGCGTGAGCAATTCTCAATTTTCCCTTTTTCCAAAGTTCGCAAACTTAAAAGTACCTGATGCCGATATGACGTGAGTGTGAGCTCACGTAGTTCCCCTTTGCGGAGTGAACTGCTGCCTGGGTTATCACTGAAGATAGTTGGGAGATCCGCCAACTTGTACCCCACTTCATCCAAGATGTACTCGATCCAAATCACTTCCATACTGTAAGATTATAAAGAAACGAATTCCGCACAGAAAACGTGAACTCCGATTCTTCAAATTTTAAATCTTTGTCTAAACTTCCGAAACTTCAAATTTAAATGTTGTCCTATCATCTCAATTTTTTATCGTAGGATCCTTTGATAATACTTGATCAAATGTGACCATTAATCACGCTGAAATAACGTCACTAATTACAATTTTATTTTTTATCATTATTTTTTTCTAATTGCGAAAATGAAGTAATGATACATAGTGAGTTGATGATCCCAAATGTAGTGAAGTTATGATTTTCGAATGAAGTAATGACTTTTTTTCAGTACTATCACTTTTCTGTTGATCAAACATTTTGTTTCAACTAATATCGCATACACTGAGTTGGTTTACTAGATCATTTAAAAAAGAACAAACAAAATCACAAATCGTGAAAAATGTTTATTTTGTTCATTTTTGACATTTTATGTCTTTACTATGGCACATAAATGAAAAAGCGTCACGCGGGGGAGCGTCACGCAGGGGAGCGTCACGCAGGGGAGCGTCACGCGGAGAGCGTTACGCGGAGATTCCCTAATGATCCCACGATTCTGAGCTTTGGTATGTGGCCCCTTGAGGGACTTCTGAAAACAACTGACCGATCCCAGATCAGCTGAGTGGCTCTAGAATCCAATTTTTTCCCTAATGTTCCCACGGTTCTGAGATTTGGTATGTGGGCCCTTGAGGGACTTCTGAACACAACTGACCGATCCCAAATCAGCTGAGTGGCTCTAGAATCCAGTTTTTTCCCTAATGATCCCACGATTCTGAGATTTGGTATGTAGCCCCTTGAGGGACTTCTGAACACAACTGACCGATCCCAGATCAGCTGAGTGGCTCTAGAATCCAGTTTTTTCTTTAATGATCCCACGATTCTGAGATTTGGTATGTGGGCCCTTGAGGGACTTCTGAACACAACTGACTGATCCCAAATCAGCTGAGTGGCTCTAGAATCCAGTTTTTTCCCTAATGATCCCACGATTCTGAGATTTGGTATGTAGCCCCTTGAGGGACTTCTGAACACAACTGACCGATCCCAAATCAGCTGAGTGGCTCTAGAATCCAGTTTTTTCCCTAATGATCCCACGATTCTGAGATTTGGTATGTAGCCCCTTGAGGGACTTCTGAACGCAACTGACCGATCCCAGATCAGCTGAGTGGCTCTAGAATCCAGTTTTTTCTTTAATGATCCCACGATTCTGAGATTTGGTATGTGATACCCTTGAGGGACTTCTGAACACAACTGACCGATCCCAGATCAGCTGAGTGGCTCTAGAATCCAATTTTTTCCCTAATGATCCCACGATTCTGAGATTTGGTATGTGGGCCCTTGAGGGACTTCTGAACACAACTGACTGATCCCAAATCAGCTGAGTGGCTCTAGAATCCAGTTTTTTCCCTAATGATCCCACGATTCTGAGATTTGGTATGTGGGCCCTTGAGGGACTTCTGAACACAACTGACCGATCCCAGATCAGCTGAGTGGCTCTAGAATCCAGTTTTTTCTTTAATGGTCCCACGGTTCTGAGATTTGGTATGTGGGCCCTTGAAGGACTTCTGAACACAACTGACCAATCCCAGATCAGCTGAGTGGATCTAGAATCCAGTTTTTTCCCTAATGATCCCACGATTCTGAGATTTGGTATGTGGGCCCTTGAGGGACTTCTGAACACAACTGACCGATCCCAGATCAGCTGAGTGGCTCTAGAATACAATACGGGGTTTTATAGGAAGGGGAAAGGGGGCGCAAAGACATAAAATGTCTCTCGTGGTTGCGTACTTGTACGAAAGCTGTATCCACCGTATGAGTTTTCTTTAAAGCCCCTCAAGCTGGATGTTGGCTCCTAACTCCCAAGCTTAAAGTTAATGTCTGATGCCTTGGACCCGGCAGAGATTACCTCATTATATCTGCTACCATTTCTTCTGTGGGCTTATAGTTTAGGGTAATTTTTCCAGTTATCACTGCATCTCGAACAAAATGGTGCCTGATATCAATATGTTTAGTTCGAGGGTGATGTACTGGATTATGCGCTAGTTCTCGAGCCCCACGATTATCAATATAAAGTAGGTACTACTTTTTCTTCAACTATCTTTGGGTTCAGTTCCATCAGTAATAGTTTCAGGCTTATTGATTCTTTTGCGGCTTCAGTCGCTGCCATGTATTCCGCTTCTGTAGTAGAAAGTGCGACGGTCCGCTGTTTCCGAGCTTCCCAGCTTATTGCACCACCAGCAAGTAGAAACGTGTAGCCAGTGTAGGACTTCCGATCGTCCACTGATGAAGCCCAATCAGCATCGACATATCAGGTCAGCTCTCCCCCTGAACTTGAAAACGTTAGAGCATGGTCTTGTGTCCCTTTTAGGTATCGCAACACCCGTTTTGCAGCAAGGAAATGTTCTCGTTGGAAACATGTGTTGAACTGGCTAAGCAAGCTTATAGTGTGTGCCAAGTCAGGTCTCGTGCATGTGGCCAAATACATCAAAGATCCCACTAAATTTTGGTATGGATACTCGTTCATCTCCTGCTGTTCCAGACTTTTAGGTTTTTCTAATTTAACGTTTAAGTCAGCTGGCAAGATGACTGGATTAGAGTGATCCATTCCAAATTTTTCAAGAATCCTCTTCATATATTTCGTCTGTGACATCTTCAGTGTTCCGACTTCCGTAGTTGTCTCTATTCCGAGAATATAGTGAATTTCCCCCATGTCCTTCATGTCGAAATTTGCTTTCAATTTTGCCTTAATTTCATCCATAGCTCGCTTTGAAGAAGTAGCGCACACTAAATCGTCGACGTAAACGCCGATTATAGCAAAATCCGGCGTATACACATGGATCAGCATTCGTTGGTTTGAATCCACTTGATTTCAGCTGTTGATCGAGTTTTTGATACCATAATCTTCCCGATTGTCGAAGTC
Organism: Adelphocoris suturalis; assembly: GCA_030762985.1. NCBI lineage: Eukaryota > Metazoa > Arthropoda > Insecta > Hemiptera > Miridae > Adelphocoris > Adelphocoris suturalis. The sequence continues at coordinate 96,767,899 of CM061040.1, forward strand.
CGTAGAGAGCTTTTCTTATTTGGCATACTACTTCATTTCCTTCCTCCAATTTCTTTAAGTGAGCTAGCGCTTTTTCCTTAATTTCACTTCCGATTTCTTCTTTCTCTATAATTTTAAGTAGGATTTCGCCATACGATTCAGGGATTGCCATCACTATGTCAGTGTCAATGTCCCCGTTGAGGAGACAGTATTTACATCCAACTGGTGAATTAGCATCCCTTTCTGAACTGCTACTGCCATTATCATTCTGAGCGAGCTCATCCTCATCACTGGGTTATACGTTTCAAAAAAATCTATTCCTGGCCTCTGCGTATATCCTTTTGCTACTAGCCGAGCTTTTCGCCGTTCTAGTCCTCCATCCTTCTTGAATTTATTTACCAAAATTAATCGGCTTCCCACAATGTTTTTGTATGCAGGTTTATCTACGACTTCCCAAACGTTGTTCTTTAACATGGCAATGTACTCTTCCTTTATCGCGTCCATCCATGCCTCCGCATTTGGTCCAGATAACGCGTCTTTTACTTTAATTTCGCCCAATGGTTCTGTAGTGATTGGTATTTGTCTATCGTCGTCAACTTGGCATTCACAGCAACTTCTTTGGTTTCGGTATTCTGCTTGATCTTCTATGTATTCTTTCTTGCGTTCTTTCTTCGTGTAGTATTTCTTGAGGATTCGGTTCAACGTCCATTTCAGAATTAGTTTCAAACCAAATTTCACCGTTTTCAACAGAATTTTCTGGATTGTTTGAATTAATTGACTGGATATTGTCTTGACGATCAGCCTGTAACTCCAAGTTACTGCTTGGTTTCGTCCTTGGTATTTGTTTACAAATAGCGTGCTGGGCCCATAACCTTTTATAACAGTGGAATCAATTACTCTTGATAAATTCGTAATAAACTATATTCTTGAATAGAATCACAATATTTCCAGAAAACAACTATTGAATTTCAAGTGTATACCAACAGGTTGGAAAATATAACATGTGTCACAACAATAATACATAATAATCACTGCCGGTGATCAAGTTAGGTACTTTTACTTGTACCTACATTATGAACAGGCACAATTGATCACAATCTGCTTATCTTTGGGTTTCTTCTTTCTTGGTCGCAGCATATTTATTATTTGTCTTGGCGAAATCATTTCATCGCACATAGGTACGAAGAATTCCATATATAGAAACTGTTTGTAATTGGTCACATCCCCTAACATCACTCAGTTATTTAATGTTTTGCTGTTCGATTTAGACCGATGTTCTTTTTTCACCTCTTCAGTCAATAGCAATCTTCTCCTGATTTCAGGATCATTATTTTCTGCAATCAACAGGGAAACCAGTTTCCCAGAGGATTCAGGTATATGCCGGCACTGGCTGTCGGTGGAGCTGAGTTTTTCCACCGTTCATTTTCGTATTCAGTCTCCTATTGTCTTTTTGAAGTGTCGAAGATTTCTGTTAATTTTTTATTGTGTGGATTACTACACTATTAATTAGTTGTGGATTACTAAGTTAGTGACTGCAGGAGCCGAAGGGAACAGAAGAAGTCCCTGGCTTGTTCATAGTATCTGATCCCGGATTACCGTCAGCATTTTTTGGCGATGCAGGCTTCTTTCTTTGACGATAAACAGTAGATCGGGTCTTCCAAACTTAAAAACGGAAGTTAGTGAAAAACGTTGTCTATTTCCACGAAAAATAAAGAGTTACACTGTTAAATCGATTTCGACGGTTAGACCATCATCTGTAACAAACAATAACTGAAGATACATTAGAAAGGACACAGCTTTTATAGTAACAGGTGAAGGGAGATTGAATCCCATTGGTCAAGTGAAAGGAAAGGGGGCAAGAGGTACAACCAATGAAGTGCAAACAAGGTGACGGGGGATTATAGCTAATGAAGTGAAAGGGGAAATAACTAAATATGGTTTCAAAATTGTGAAGGGATAATTACAAGCTTTATAAAAATGGACCTATTAGTGGTGAAATATATTGAGGTATATCCTCATTTAAACATTTACCAGATCTGTCACTTTTGATAATTTCGAATTTTTCAAGTACATTCAACATAGGTACCTCCCTTCGGACAAAAATGAAGAAATTCTACAAACTGTCTATCTGTCAAATCAAAATTGTAACTATGATTGGATTCCTTAAGATGTTTTGCAAATGTAGACTTACCCTTATTTTCCCTGAAATCCTCCTGATGCTCGTCTATTCTTTCCCTGAATTTCCTACCAGTTTGACCGCAATATTCGTAGCCATAAGAACATTTTAGTTTATAAACCCCACTTTTATCCTGAACATTGATTTTGTCCTTTACGGGTCCTAGTAATGCTTTAAGACTATTTTTAGTTCTAAAACCTACTTTGTAACCTCTCGATGATAGAATTTTGCCGATTTTATCCGAAATTTTACCATAATAAGGTATACTTATCCATTGCTTTTCTTCTAAATTTACATCTTCCCTAGCCAGATTGGAAACTTTTTCCCTACTCTTTTTCCTAAGAACATTATCCCATATGGTATCAACGAGATCTCCTCCATATCCGTTACTAGCCGCTATGCTTTTGATAATGGATTTTTCTTTTGATAAATTTTGTTCACTCATTGGAATAGACAGTGCTCGGTTAATCATACTATGGAAGGCTGCATGCTTATGGACTAAAGGGTGATTTGAAGTACTATGGATAGTTATATCGCTATATGTATCTTTTCTATAAATTGAAAAATCATGCTTTTCGTTTACCAAAGAGATGGATAGATCTAAAAAATTGAGTTTATTTCCGCCGAATTCGAGGGTAAATTTGATAAGGGGATCTAATTTATTGATTTTTTCGTGAAAAGAATTTAGTTGTCTTTCTGTGCCCTTCCATAGAATGACAATATCATCGACATATCTATACCAATAGATATGCTCATCATTTGATCATTTGTGCTACAAGTTGTAAATATTTGTTGCTCAAGATAATCCATGTAAATATCTGCAAGCAGAGGAGATAACGGAGAACCCATAGCAACCCCTGGCTGTGTATAACATTTCCCCTCAAATAAAAAGTGATTTTGATCCATACAAATAGACATCAAATTAAACAATTCGTCCTTTTCGAAAATATTAAGTTTAGAGGCGTGAATCAGCCTGCACACCACTTTTGTTAATTTTGTTTGTAGACCAAATGTACAACAGTTTGTACAAAAATGTTTGTAGAAATGAACCCTCATGCGCCTAGGTTATCTTGTCTCCCTAAAATTCATAAGGAAGAAGTGCCGATGAGACCGGTGGTGTCTTATATCGGAGCTCCCGCTTACAAATTGGCTAAAAAACTCAATATTTTATTTAGAAACAAAATCAACTTTCGACCTCAACATACTGTACTAAATTCCTATGATTTGGTCTCTAAAATTAAGGACATTCGGATGCCTCCAAATGCTAAACTTGCATCTTTTGACCTGGTTAGTCTGTTCACCAATATTGATGTAACTAGATGCAAAGATGTGGTGTGCAGGCTGATTCACGCCTCTAAACTTAATATTTTCGAAAAGGACGAATTGTTTAATTTGATGTCTATTTGTATGGATCAAAATTACTTTTGATTTGACAGATAGACAGTTTGTAGAATTTCTTCATTTTTGTCCGAAGGGAGGTATGTTGAATGTACTTGAACAATTCGAAATTATCAAAAGTGACAGATCTGGTAAATGTTTAAATGAGGATATACCTCAATATATTTCACCACTAATAGGTCCATTTTTATAAAGCTTGGAATTATCCCTTCACAATGTTGAAACCATATTTAGTTATTTACCCCTTTCACTTCATTATCTATAATCCCCCGTCACCTTGTTTGCACTTCATTGGTTGTACCTCTTGCCCCCTTTCCTTTCTCTTGACCAATGGGATTCAATCTCCCTTCACCTGTTACTATAAAAGCTGTGTCCTTTCTAATGTATCTTCAGTTATTGTTTGTTACAGATGATGGCCTGACTGTCGAAATCGATTTAACAGTGTAACTCTTTATTTTTCGTGGAAATAGACAACGTTTTTCACTAACTTCCGTTTTTAAATGGGTTTCCACAACTTCGTCGCGAGTGATTTAGTTCGTTCCAAACTTAGAAAATCGCCTTCTTTTCTCTGTGAATCATTTGCAAAGCGCCCCTTTTTTTTCTTCTTCAAGTTGTTTTCATGCTGTTGAACCTTGAGAAGCAGGCAGACTGGATCGCTCTTTTTTATTCTTAAAGAAGTTGTTAGCTATGCCTATTTTTTTCTCTCGATCTCTTCAGGCTTCCGCTTCTACTTCGGTGCCATATTTTGTTGAACCTCCAATTAGGACAACAGCATCTTCACACAGAACAATAGAACACACATTTAGTTAGGAACCTATAGGTATAGGCGGGGACCGGCGATTCCTTCCCGATTTCCAAAAAGCATGGCGATTCCTTCCCCTTAAAGTGTTGGCGATTTCTTCCGGTTACACAATTCCTTCCGCCGTGCAATTGGCGATTCCTTCCCGTTACTCAATTGCTTCCCGCCCAGGGGTTGCTTAGTTTCGAAACAAAAATTGACTCTTTATAGGATTAAACCCTGAATTGCACAATTAAGTAATTAAAAACCAAATCAATGGATTTCAATCACCAAGTATTAAAATCACAATAATCACAAAATAAAAAATCCGTCGTAAAGTTCACGTCTCAATTTCATTACTCAAAAATCCCCCCAAATTTAACACTGACCCTTTTAGCAATCGATCAGTTGCCGGATCCTTTTTTTTCTTTTTTTTTTCTTTTTTTTTCTTTTTTGTCTGACTCTTAGGAGTATGTTGGTCGCTGTCATAGGTCTTAATGTAGATTTCGGTTTGAAAAGTTATTAAACCATCTACGAAACTACGAAACTAAATATGTGTGGATGAGGTGAATGAAAGTTTCGTTTAAAATGGGAATGAACTCCTCCTGAAGGGCCTTATGACTTTGAGATTGGAGGGGAAGGAATCGCCGAACCTCGGCTCACTGGCCGGCCTCACACCGGTAGGAATCGCCATCTCCCTCGGGTTGCAAGGTCCAACTTTCACTTTGACGGGAAGGAATCGCCGGTTCCCCAGGTATAGGTATATGTGTAAATAGGTACCGTAACATGGGGTTACTTCTTACCAGGTGGTACAACTTCAGAACAGCGTAGGAATCCAGGCACAGAGCCCTCTACCGGCCATAAGAATGAAATTAGGAAGTTCATTAAGGTCTCAATAGGTAGCGCATTACTCAAACCTACATGAAACCTGAAGATAGTTTCTTGACGTCGCTTATCATCGTTTTCTTCACGTTTTTGTGATCAGCTATTTCGACAGCTCTTTTAAATTAAAGAATCCTCTTTTAAATTAAAGGGGCCTCTCTTTGAGGGAGAGTATAAGCCGTTCATGGTGCCTGAAACTCTTTTCCTATGGTAACCCCGAGCAGAGAGTGAGTGAGTGAGTAGCAATTTCGACACATTTTCCTGTTGTGTTTATAGTGTGCCTGCATCTAGATATTTCCGCTAGATTTTCCGAAAAGGTAAGTTCACATACTTCTTCAAAATTATATGAGGAATTTAACAAAGAAGTCAGATGTTCTATTTAGTTGTTAGTTAATTTTCCAGCAACGAAAAACTAAAAGTCGCCACTTTGGGGTGCGACTTCCGACCACCCGATTTTTTGTGTTTTAGCGCATTTTTACGTGTTTTTATCATTTTGATTGAACTTACTCATGTTTCAATGTTTTCCATGTGTTATAGGCATGCCACGAAAGTACCGAAAGAAAGTCGGGGGCCGTCCCTAAGATAGAAGTTATACCCAAGACACTTTGGAGGCAGCTCTGAAGGCAGCTCATTTCTGGTTTTGTTTTGTATGGAATAAATGTTTAAAAATGAAATATTTTTGTCTTAATAGGTGAGAAAACCCATCTGGTAGCAAAATACGGGGGTGATATCGAGCCAGGGCTTCATTTCTTGAATATTTGAGTGAAAAAACGTGAGTGGTCCGAAGTTGCCCCCACGCGGGGTAAGACTATACCACTTTTACCTTTGTTTTTCATGGGTTCCTAATGTTCGAATGTTAAATTTTGAAATGGGAATATGACGGTGGATAGATGAAGTGTGACATATAGAAAGGCCAACTCGATTGAAGAGATACTGACAGAGAAATCTAAAAAAAAAAACCTGAAAACGTGGTCTAAAGTAACCCCATCCTACGGTAACTATTTACCTACTTGAGAATTCTCATTCTGAGATATTCGACTTTTGCGTATAAAATAAGCCAACTAATTCAAGGGATAGATATGTAGTTACAATCGGGGTGAAATAACTCTAATATATGAGCCCTGCAGCTTATTCATGTACCAACTAAAATGCTGAAATTTAAGAGAGAAATCCTAAGGACTGCTGATGAAGACGAATGGCTAAACTGTTTGTTTATTCGAGTTCGACCAGGAAAACTGAAAGTCGGGAGAGGAATTTCAAAAACTGCTGGATACAAATAGCAACCCTGATCAGCTGCGTGAGCGAAATGACGCAGTTTTCATCTATAGTAACGCTGAAAATCGGAAGATAAGCTGACGGGAATGCTGATAAACCCCTGATCCGCTGAGTGAGATCTGGAACCCATGATATATTTACTGGTTTTTTGAATAAGTAAAAATGTGCTGCTATGCTGGGCGATATTAACTTGTATATGATTAAAAATCTCATAGTAAAAAATTCACCAAAAATGAAAATGAAAACGTTAATTTTATAACATAATAGCTTCTCTCATCACTATTTCCTTCGGCTCGTCATTACTTCACACCTCTGCATTAATGATGGTTATGAGGTAATGACGAATGAAGCAATGACGAACAATAGGTTTTTGAAACTTATTTTCTACAAAGAAACGTTTTTAATGAAACTAATACACCATTCAACTCAATTGACTCAAGCTATTTGAGTAATGATAAATTTAAACATAATTACAAAAACTTACCGAAATGAGGCAGGGTGAAATTATGATGACCAGAAAAAACGCTCACGTACCACGTTCGACCTTTCCTCACTGACTTCACACTCAAAACTGGAGACCACTAAAACTAACAAACTGTTCAAATGACAGCTACCTCTAAATTTTCATTGAGAACTATATGTACCTAACTCTACGCTACCTCGTATGAGAGCCTCAGTATAACAGTGGAAGTTAAGAACTTGTAGATTTAGGAAAAGAAAAAAAAAATTTTAATTTGTAACCGCCCACAATTTCATCTGCAATTGCCGAAAATTGCGGTGTTGGCACCAACAATCTGAGCATAGTTGTAACTACACCAATTGATAGGTATCAGAACAAGTGATGTCACCCAAGTCGGCTTGTGTGGATTTGGGCTATAGTTTTAAATAAGTACCTAATACAATTTATACATTCCCAAAACTAGATGTTAATTCTTGGATAGGAATTTAGGAATTCGCTACTAAGAATAAAAACAAGGGCTAAGGAGAAAAGCGTACTTAGGTAGATACCTGCCTACATCTGCCTCCTCTGCCTATTAGGAAGAAATTATTCAAATTACATACAAATTTAGTTTCTTATCATAAGTAGGAACCGGACACAATTTTCACAATCTTTAATGATGATTTTAAAATGCCTGAATAAAAATCCAAAATAATTTTTCCTTTTGGAAAACTACAAAGATGGGTAACTTAGGTAAATAGGTAAGAAGGCAGAATTGAAATTGGACTTACCTAGGGTTTATCTTTCATTTACAGATCATTGAGATGCCCGAGGAACACTCTTCATATGAATCTCTTCACAGCCTTTGCCTTCAACAACTTCTTCTGGCTACTCTGGTATAGACTTATTATTCCGAATCCAGACGTTATCGTTGAGAATACAGTACGTTCAAAAACTATGTAAGCTGATTTATACGTTATGGCATTTTTGTTTTAGGTATAAAGCTCACGACTGTAGTTTCCAGATTGGGGCTTGCTAGAAATTCAGCACTCATATCTAGGAAGTGAAAACGCTGCAAATTATTACACAATGGTTTATTATTTCTGTTTTAGATAGCCCTTAGATCATTGGCCTATAATTTATTATTAAACCCCGTATGTAATATTTGATCAGAACATGGCGCATCGTGACTCTGAGAAGAGTTAACATTTTTAAAGTTCCAAGACCCCGCAATTATTCGCTTCACAGGAAAGATGTTTAAACAAAATGTTAAAATATGTTAAATAAAATCACCGTGGGAGTCTCCGAAGCTGATCTGAGTCCCTCCACACTTTGTAATTGTATCCCAGATCTCCAAAAAGAGCTACATTTCAGGTTTCAGCATCATAAGTCAATTAAAAAACAAATTAGGCTTAGAAGCCCCACCTGATCAGTTTGCACTGATATTGAATTTATTCTTGATACTACAAAGGAGGTCCATTTCAAATCGCAGATCTGAAGGTTGGCATCAATATGCCTTCGTAGACATAGGCACCAGCAGAGGAAAAAGGTGTAATTAAAAATGCAGGTCATTGCACTTTTCAATCCGTCAAAAACTTGTTCACACTAAAAGCAATGGTGACTTGGTGGACAATTTACCTAATAATTTCTTTTTTGTTGAATAAGTCGCGTAAATTAACACCATTTCATTTATCGTTAAAAAAAACCATTGGAAATTTTGGGTCGCACTTAATTTTTGTGAAAGTTGTTTTTGTGTCTATTTTTGGACTACTTTTGCGCTATTTTTGGAAAATTTATCTAACATGTAATGTTCTTCACCAGTTTTCCATCTAGGGCAATCTATACCATCATTTCAGATGTGAGGGGGAAAAAAAAATGAGGCGAACTTTACAGTTTTGCAGACTTTTAGCCAGTTTTTCGTCGTTAGGAACCAGTGTGCGGCCACGCGCATGCCGTGCCGCCAGCTTGCTATTTAGCGGTCATTGATGAAACTTCGTTAGTTTTTCCGAAACCACAACAGCTGCTGTCGCAGCTCCATTATGCTCGTAGTGAGAGATCAGAAGATCGTACGGCCTTCTGGATGATTTCATTCGATTTGTTTTGAAATTATATGTAGGTAAATGAGAACCAAACGCTCGTGAAGACGAGTACCTACCAACCTACTTTTACCACCAATTATACGCTTTCTCGCGGTAGCTAATTAACTTTAGTAGTAGACGCAGTAAGATGTCGCGTCAAGCGCTATCGAACGCAAGTCGTCGTTAGACTCGCATTTAAACTGATTTTAAAATTAAGTTATAGCACTCACTATCATGTCATTATACTCATTAAAATTAATGAGATTAAATAAATCAGGTAAAATGAGGTAAAATAAATCACCTCGGTACCTACCTATGTTTCACAACTCCATCTTTAAGTGACACAATTATCTAGGTATCTACTCGATTTCACGAAGTGTGAATTAAATTGTAACTATTTCAGCTAATTCGATGTCGTAGTTTTCGATGTGATTTTTCCTATGTTTCACCAGTTGCGATTCACTCCCGTGTTGATGTCTTTTTATCCTGTCAATGTTCTAGCCCGTATGGAAAGCAAGCGGGTGAATGTATTGCGATCCGTGAAGTTTCCTTCGGTTATTTGGGATGATATCTATCGATTACACCCCAAAAAACATTATTGTTACCTTAAAATTGTCTAAGATCTTGATTTTCAATATTTCAGCCCTTGTTTACTACCCTTTAGGGTTGATCAAAATTTATGGCGACGTTACTGGCACATCCCTGGCCGATGTATGGGGGGGTTAAAATTTATTTTTTCTTGGTCGATTACAAAGTTTCATTATAGAAAATAATACCTAAACCAAAAAACTAGTCATACGAGTCGTAAAATTATTAACCATAAAAATTTGTACTTGACTGAAACCATGATGTTGGATATTTTTGAATTGATTTACCTCAATTCCAAACAAGAATGAAGTTTAATATTTCGGCTTTAGAGACTTGTCCTTACAATACCTACTCTCAGTGGTCTTCAACTTGTGGGTCGTATAGAGGTCAGGCAGTGTTTTATCAAGATGGACTTAAGAAAAATGCTGCTAACTATAATTACACAGTGGTTTATTATTTCAGTATTAGATGGCCCTTCTGCGTAGTTGGCCCTTCCGGTCCCTAGATATTTTAATCAGGTATCCCAGACGCATAGACAGTTTGTTATAACTATGCAAACTTCAGGCGCCCTTGAAATTCATAGTCGTGTTTACGATTTGCCCCCTTCCATCACTTAAACGCTACTGAGCGAACAGTTGGGTGGAAAATGTTCTGTGCCCTCTTAATCGATCCCTTTGTAGTGGATTTATATACGTTTGACTTGGTGTAGGTAGACCAAGTGGGACGTTTATGTTCTGGTTATGCGGGTTAGTTCCCGTGATATTTCCGAAAGGAAGGTGAGCGAAATCGCCAAGGTCAGCTTGCTTGGCGGGCGGAACCTGAGGATAGTTCGTGTATTGGCCGCGTGGAGCACTGGGCTCGCTTAGTGCGTGCTGGGTCCGATCTGTTTGGTGCTGAGCCGTTGTGTAATATTCCGGCCTAAGATTTATATCTGTAGGGGGAATATACCGGGCTTGGTTGAGGTACTGAAAAGTATCCTGTGTTTTGAGCAAGTTGGGAGTGAGTTTGACACTCGGATCGGCCGGGTAGCCTTGCGTAGAATATCGTGGATATTCAGATATCTTTGTCGAATCACGATGATTGACTTCAGAGCGAGTCTGGAAGGGATCCTCGAACTTTTGTGTGTGTGAGGCTTGACCTAACGTTTCCTTCACGGATATGCTAGGTAGTAAGGCGATCTCTTCGCGAGAATCGAGCCTTTGTCTGTCGCTAGGACCAGCGGACGAGTCGAGTATCGGGTAGGGAGCGCTTCGTGGGCTAGAGCTCCCGACCGCGCCGTGCTCTGCTTCCTCTTGCATGAGGAAGTAGGACGGGCGGCGCTCCATCGATGTACCCGAGTTGATTAACTCGTTTTTAATACCTCTCTGTATAGGATGCAGGATTTGGAAGGTGGACTCGCTTGACAGAGCTTCTTTCCTTTGCTCGGATGTCAGGGTCCTACCTTGTAGCCTTGAAAAAGGCTTCCTTGGACGATAAATTAGAGCGGATGAGCTGAGTAATTTATCGGCGTGCCCCAGCGGTCGGTGACGAGCTTAGTGCTACGAAACCCGGGCGACACGTCTCGAACGTCCCAGCGGGCGTACGATCTAATGAGGATATCAATAGATGTACCGGGTGGCGTTCTGACAGAAGAACTACGTTGGGCAATGAGCAGGATAAAGGATCACTGGACTCGTAGATGCCAAAGCGAGATCTGTGAGGAGAGAAGATATGCCTTGTGAGCAATAAAATGCCGTTCTGAGAAGAACTCGTGAGCAGCAGGGTCGTCAGCGTAGAGCGTGTAGAAGCTTCGTACTGTAGAGTGTAGTCGTCGAGAGCGGTGAGTGGAATGAATTTCGGAGGGCTCCGTGCGGGGTAATTATAGGGAGGTGGCCGCCTCCTGCCGCCCCCTGATTGGTCCGCTTAATTTCATTAGTTCACCATGTGTTTCCTTATTGGCTCGCACATTGTTTTCTCAGAATCTGTGAATATGATAGCTGAGTTGGTTTTTTGGGGGTGGCTTCCCCGCGTCCGTCTCTGAGACGGGGTCCTCGGGTGGCTTCTCTGCGTCCGTTGTTTAGACGGGGTCCCCGGGGGTGGCTTCTCTGCGTCCGTCGCTGAGACAGGGTCCCCGGGGTGGCTTCTGAACCAGAGGTGGTTGCTTGCCGCCTCCTGGTTGGTTCGTCTATTGTCTCTCGCGCAATCAGAGTTTCTGATTGGCGTGTAGGCTTGCTAGAACCGTCCTTGTTAGTTCTAGAGGACATTTGATTGTCTGTTTGAGTTTTCTCATTCAAGGCGACTTGGTTCGAGATACTTGTCGCGTCTCTCTCGCCCAGTAAGTGTTTAGGGAGGTCGCCTTGTATGTTATTTGATAATATTTCACTTTTGAGAGAGAATTTCGCATTTTCTCTCTGGTGAAATATTTTGTTTGACGGAGTTATAACTCGACGTCTTATAAACATTTGTGTGCCATGTCTACCTCTTTTTGGTAGCCCTGAAAAGGGCTGTTGAAAAGAGGGGGTGGTTTTCACCACACCCTTTAACCAATTTCTACCTACATCGAACGAAAAAGGACCCTTTTAGTTCAACAATTTTTGAGATCCCGATTTTTTAGTTCTTTCAACCCTTCAATTTCACCTTTCAGTATGATCAGAAGTGATGCCGAGATTACAAGCCTTTCCACGGCCGTTGTTTGATTTTTGAGCTAAATTTGGTCACATTTGGCCCAGGAATTTCATCAGATAAATGCTTAGTATGGCGCACACTGGTAAAAAAGAGCCATTTTGGTCCAAACCCTCTCGAACGGTTTTTTTGTTGTGATCATTCCAAATCCGATACTACCCCCCCCCCCCCCCCCCCCCTCTTTCTGTAATAGCTCTAGATTTTTAGTTATTCAAGTTTTTAAATTGCTGTATACTCAAAAACCAACTTTTTCTCCATAAAATCGGTTGATAATTGTGGTCTGGGCAGCGTCGACAAAATTTGTGTCACACACACATTCTTAAACACACACACACTTTTTTTTTTTTTTTTTTTTTTTTTTTTTTTTTTTTTTTTTTTTTTTTTTTTTACAAAACTCCCCTCAAAGGCCATTAAATTTAAAAATAAACAAACAAAATAAAAAAGTGGGGAGGACACTCAGGTTTACCCGACGCTGGCTCTAGGGATAAGGGAAGTTGCAGGACGAGGAGGAAGAATCGAATGGAAGGAAGTGCCCCTATAAAATGACCACCAGTTCAGGTAAGAACCCCTCAGGACGCGAGAGGTGATACCACGGAGTACTCCTGCCGAGATGCTAACTCGAGTAACTCCGTGGCGCTTTTCCTGTACCACACCCCTCGCCATGACACGGTTGCAGCCATAACCTTGATATTATTGGTCGCCATTCCTTTTAGCTCGGAAATGGCTTGCCTCAGGCCAATTCTGTCATACTTATTTATTTTAGCCCGCCAGGGCTTTTTTTTTTTTGTCTTTTTTAGTCGCTCTCTCTCAACAGCCCAACCGCTGGATGACAAAGCGCCTGCTATCTGCTTGGCAACCGCATGGTGACAGAGAATGCGACCACCGTGAGTACGAGGATACTGCTGAACTACATGATACAAATTCTCATTCTTACCCCGACAGGCACGGCAAAGGGTGTCCACTGTTCCACAACTACTCCGTGAACACCTCACCGAGTAGTTGCCGGCATGAAAATGGCAGCAGTCGTGCACCCAATGCCCTCTGAAGCCCATTCCTCCCACTGGGAAGAAATGGGGGATTTAGAGCATTGTCGGAGTTCTATACCATCTACTGACTCATGAAGTGTAGCAGTGAACTCAGCAGATGAGCTAGGTTCGGAGCAGTTGGTGTTGCTCTGTTGTACCTAAATGCTGCTGCAACAAAGTCTAGGTCAGCAGCAGAGCGGGCGACCTCCTAGCTCGAGCCCCTTAGGGCGAGCAGGTGCTGGTGACTTTAAGATGATATGCTGGCTGAGAGAGAGACAATACCGAGCCCACAGGCCTTGACCGATGCGTAGATATAGGCACTTGGAACACCAGGTGGGAAGCCTAGCCAAGAGTGCACAGCAGAGGGAACTTCATGATCTAACTCTAGCAGTCTCCCCACAGTAAGCCTACAAAAGACTAGCCCATAGGTAAGCTTTGGCAGTAAGTACGTGCAGAGGAGGCGCAGCTTCTGTTGTGGCTTCAATGGAGCCTTGGCGATACGAGCTAGTGCCCCACCAAGGTCCACACAGCCATACCCATACCCATGAAGTCAACTCAAGGGTACCGTCAAACCTCCAGCACGGATCGGGTGGGGATGGGTGACTGACCTATGACAAAATACTCCTCATCTACCACCTTTACCTAATGCTGGCGACCTGACGGGACCAAGGAGACTGACCCACACTTATCTGGGTTAACCACCAAACCACACCTGGCTAGCTACTCAGCAAAGGCATTGAGGGGGATCTGCTAGCCCTCATGGGTTTTGGTAAGTAGGATTACATCATTCGCAAAAGCCAGTGCACCTACTCGCACCCCAGGGGAGAGATCAAACCCTATTCCAGCTGGCAGCTTACCCAAGGCCATGTCCACAACCAGGGGTAAGAGAAGTGGCGACAGAGGATCCCCCGGCGTACCTCACGCCAAATGACAACATTCCTCGACCTCTCACCTAGTGCCTCGAGGACCGTCACCCCTTTGTGGTACAGGCGAGTAACATACTCAATTAAACGAGTAGGTGCCCCGAGACCACGAAGACAATTGGTCAGTGAAAAATGGTCAACGTTATCAAAGGCCTTGGCAACTTTCAGAGCGGCAAGATGGAGTTGCTGTTTCTTAATACGGGCCAGTGAAATGACAGTTTGGAGAACTGGTAGGTTCTCCGCTGTGCCATCTGCTGGCCGAAACGCTTGCTGGATGTCACCTATGACACCAGCTGCATGGAGGCGAGATGCCAGAATCTTTTTGAAATGGTGGAAGACCACAGACGATATTGGTATTAGACGGTAGCCTCCAGGCCCTTTTAACCCTTTTTTTGGGATGAAAATTGTCCTAGCGCGGGTCAACACTTTTGGCGGTCTTCTCGATAAAAGCAGCAGGTTGAGGATGAGCAGCTAAACTGTTTTGGGTGCTTGGTTACAACGTGGGGCGGAAATACCATCGGGTCCAGCAGAAGTGCAGTTCTTGACACGGCACTTATTTGCCTCGTCCTGAAGCACCGACGTGCACGAGATACCACGCAAGAAATCCCTGGTTGAAGCTGGGGTACCACCGGCTCACCAGGGTTGTGGCTGGGAGCTCTCAAGAGTGGCTTTCAATAGTCCACAAACTCCTGGAGAGGGGGCAAAACTTGCTCATCCCAAGCTCCCTCCAGTACCTCCGCAGCCACACGAGCCGGATGCTTTCTCCAAAACTTCTGGACCCACTGATATTCCCGCCTCCTCGCTTGTTTTGCTACTCTGTGACCTCCACGAGGTACCAAAGTAGGAAGAACCCCTCCCTGATGCCCGTCACGGTCTCAACCCCTCAACCCGTGGGAATATCCTTTGTATAAAAGCTGCAACTTCGTCCTCCAAGCCTTCAGGCCTCACAACAGCCTGCCTCACCACGTCCTGCAGGTAGGCACACGCTCATAACGGGCAATACGGCCTACCTGCTCACCATGCCTGAACACTCTTCATGTCATAAAGAAGACCGGAGTCCCGGAGGAGGATCGCTGAATGGCGGGCTGATGCCCCACGCCTGTACTAAATGCGGGAGAGGCCCCATGGCTATTTGCAAGGATCGCATCCTGGACAAGCTGCTTATAGTGGGGCCTCAGGCAAAGAGATTGGATGGCAGAAAGCGTGCGCATGGGAAAACGTGCTTGAAGGAATACATTTATATTGCGTACCCCATTACTCACAGCCTCTGCCTCCTCTGCTGCCATCCACCGCAAATCCTCAGAAGCATAGCTGGGCCGCTTGTGCTCTATATCAATAGCAGCGTTGGCCTGTACAAGATGCTTCTGCCAGACGAGGGCACTGAGGCCACGCTTGGAACTGGAGGCTCTCTCACAGTGGGCACAATGGTGGACATCTCACAGAGCATTGGAAGAGGAAGAAGGATAGGAAGATGAGGACGAAGAAGAGGGAGAGGAAGACCGACGCCCCTGCCTGGGGTGCCCCCAAGCGCCTCCCCTAGAACCCCGTGTGCCAATGGGCCGGTGGGGGTTATGAGGCTCTATTGTTTTATTATCCATAACAGGGGAGACGGTATATAAGGGTCAGGAGAGGGTGCCCGGGTTGCACAACGGGGTCGTATGACCATGGCTTCGGTAGGGATATGAAGGAGCTCCGAAGAGATAAAAACGCCAACGGTTACCCTACCCCAGCAACCCAACACACACACACACACACCTATGGTTTTTTTCACGTATTCGGTCTTAGAATGGTCTGAAACGGATTTGTATGCTGTTATTTTGTTTCTCATGCTTGGGTTGTCCCCTCCCCCCTAGGATCAATTCCAATAGTCGTCCCTGTTATTAAAGAAGCATTGCCTATATGGCTTAGCTTCAGAGGGACGTCCTAAAAATAAACGAGCTAAATTGGCGGCGAAGGGAGTTCTCAGTAGATGTGAAGCATGAGAGGCTTAAAGTCCGCGCGACTCAAGGTCCGAGCACCATCATATCCCTGCTCCTTTACCTCCCGCTCCATTATTTCGGATTATTATAAGGAATTGTAATTATTATGAATCCCGATTTTTCGAGAAATCAGCAATACTATAACATTTCCCCCAATAGCATGTAATCCATAAGTGAGAGCTGATCCCGTGTGTGTGTGAAAGAAATTGAAAATAAATAAATTAAAAAAAAAATTTTTTTACTTCGATAAAATTGTGAATTTTATTTCTTCCAAAAATTAAGAAATAAATTATGTGCTATAATTACCTAATACGTAGACAAAATTAAGTACCTACTATTTTCGATAAAGTTGAAAAAAAAAAAAAGAAAACACTCAAAACTCACTGAAAATAAACAACTTAGCATATCTCTTCACGGAATCTCACTAGGAGCCCGTCTGCATTCGGTAGTGCGTATACTATATTATTATACATACTAGGTAATAATATTATACCTAATAAATCCTGTAGACACTAGAAAATCGAGTACACTGTACCTACTATTTATTAAAAACAAAAGTTACCTACCTACCTATTAGTTTACTGATTTATCGTGCAATTTAGAATTATGAATTAATTCAGGATCCTTGCAGGCAAGTAATGATAACTTGAATTAATTATTCTTTCAACTATTTTTTCATGAATTGTGGGGTTATTATTCATGATGATCAATGTTTATCAAATTTATGGAGAAGGAACTTAGGTCAAGTAGGGCAAAGTACAACGACAAGTGTTTTTTTCCTCCAAAATCAAGTTTTCCACTTGAAGCTCACATGATGAGGCAGGGAGCAAGACAAGCCCTGTTCTAGGGCCCGAGGTACAAGTAGCAGATTCTGCGAATCTAGAAGGGGCGACCCGCCACGCTGCTGTTTTCTATTGCCCTCTCAATTCATAGGCTGCCTCTCTTTTAGGATCACATAATATATTATGTCCATCTGATTTTTCGGTTTCGGTCCGGCTTTCCTGTTGCTATTAGTTCTTCATTATTTCCCAATCGCGGGTTGTACTCAATTTTTCCAAATTGCAAATAAAATCAATTTATATGTCTCTATTTGAAAAAATAAAAAATGAATGAATAATAATAATAATTAAAATTTTGGAAATTGTTTGTGATAAAATTCTTAATTCACCCTGAGAAAATTTTTGTAATTAGATTTGCAATTTTTTTAAAGAATATCTACAGAAAAACTGAGAAACTTTTGGTGCGACCCTAGCGCCATCTCTCATCTGTGAATCATAGTAGTCACCCGTCCACATTGTCCTTAAAGGATGAATATGTATTTTTATCTTCGTTATTTGAAGGGTTAGAAAAAAACGTCAAGCGGTAACCCCCCTTCATTTTTTACGGGAAATAAACATATCACATTTGCGCGCATCGCGCATGCGCGGAAACGCGTGATCCACCAATCAACTTTGAATTTCAAAGGAGAGCCTCCATTGTTTATTTCAGATTCGAATTTAACATGAAATTCCATGATGAAATGACCCATCACTCGATTTTTTCTAAGTGTGCGAAAACGGGCGCAATTCCGCTCCAAAAGTGCGTGTATCCGCTCTAAAAGCGCACAAATTATGAAATACCTACTGAGTTTTTGAAGATATTCAACTGCCCCTTGTGGTAGATACATGAGTTTGGGGTATTTTTTCTTGCCGAACCTCGTAATGATGTTCGTTTATTGATATTTGCAACGCCAACTTGGGAAAACATCGAAAAAACTACATTTTTGTCCGCCTTGTGCTGAGTGGAAATGAGTAAGAAAAGTCCAGAAGGACGATTTTTCGGTGTATTCCCAAGTTGGTGTTGCGAATATCAAAAAATGAACATCATTACGGGGTTCTGGAAGAAAAAATGGTACCCCAAAATCATGTGGCTATTTTATATGCTGAAAACTCAGTTCTACACAATTGTTCCACTTTGAGAGCGGAATTGCACCCATTTGCACTGCACTCGATTTTTCGAGTGATTGCCCATTTTGTAATGAAATTTCACGTTGAATTCGAATCTGCAATAAAAAATGCGGGTTTCCTTTTGAAAAAAACAAAAAACAAAGCTGATGCGCGGATCACGCATTTCCACGCAAGCGCGATACGTGCAAATGTGATATTTGAATTTCTCGTAAAAAATGAAGGGAGGTTTACTGTTTGAAGTTTTTTTCAAACCCTTCAAATAACGGAGATAAAAATACATATCCATCCTTTAAGAAACACCTGGTATATATTATATATGTAGATGTATGTCCATATACGTATTAAAAAGCGTTAGACTCTAGGATTCGTTTCAGAATGTCTCAAAACGGATATCAATGAAGAAATTTTTCAACAATTTTGATTCACAAATTTTTGGAGCCATTGCAGTAGCTTTATTTTCTACTAAAATTCGCTAAAACATGATGCTGAAAGGAACATTCGATGGGAAGCTACACCTAAAATTTGTTGCAGGGTGCCGACCATTAGCATCAGTTGGCACTCTGTGCTGACTAGTAATTTCTGCAGTAGTGCAATTTCTATATTTCTAACCCATAAATATTTAACCTTTTTGATATTTTATATCTTTACTTTGGCACATGATATCGAAAAGAATCGAAAAGTCTTACGTTACGTTACCGAAAAGTGTTACTTTTGATTTTCTGATGATTATCGCTTACAACCAAATCGTTGCTACCCAACCGTACCTTGGGCTTTTATCGTCGTACGAACCTCAATCGCCAGTCGTTGGAAAGCTGTCGATTTACCTAACCGCATTATGTTAACCACTGCGCAGTGCGTGGCCAACAATCTGAGGTATGAGCGTGGTCGTCTGAATAATTGTTTACATACAGGTGATCCTCCTTAATTAATTTTGTAAACAGGATTGCAACTTTATTTGACTGAGAAGTGAAAAAATGAAATGTCTCAATGTCTTGCAGACATGTATGCAAGATTTTTGGCATTTTCCATCGCACAAAAATCGTTCGCCTGTTGATCGAAATTTCCAGAAGATACCTATGTGTAACTACGTTAGAAAAAATCCCGCTTCTTCATTCATCGTGAAACAAAGTAATTTAAACCAGTTGGTGATCGCAAAAACACATTCTGTGTTTAAAAAAAAAAAATAAAATAAAAGTTCAAGCTAGCAGATCAACAGTGTAACCATCTCTCCCTTTCTCCACTATCTCACATCTTTATCCCTAGCATCTGATTTCTAAACACTAGTCATTTTTCTTTATTTGTAACCAGTTGGTTTTTAGTCAATATATACAACTGATGGATAAATTTTGTAATAATTTGCAACATTTTGTTTCATGTAGTTCAATGTAACCCATGAGAACAAAACCTAACTTGAACTTTTTAGATCCATTCCAGGACTCGTTCAATTCAAAGACCAGATCATTCGAATACCTTAACTCTGTAACGAGGGACGCCCAAAGCAGAAATCAGATTGAATTACCATTCACCAAAGCATGACACAGACGGTATATCAAATTATAGGTCGTGGTTGTTCCCCAATTAGCTAGGTAACAGACGTTACTGTCATGTCACGTGCATGGATTGGATACCACCGGAGGAAGGTGTGGCTTTGTCAGGAGAAAGGGATAAATTTTCCCGGAATATAAATTCAAATACTATGCAATCGTTCAATCATATCAGATGGTGGAAATATAAAAACTTCGTTGACGAATTAAATCTAGAATTTATTAGTCCCCCACTCACCTACATTAGAAAGTTTAGGATTGTAAGTAGTTCAAATTATACCAATATCCCAACATACCAGACTCATACAGCCAATTTAACATTTCTATTATTCACATTTATATAATACTAGCTGTCCCCTTCCACGCTTTGCTGTGGCACATTTTGTTTGTATGGATGAGAAATGGGAATCAAAACAAAGGTAGTTAGGTACTTATATTTTTGATTAGTTTGCTTTAAAAGTGCTTTAATATTGGTTTTTATATATCTTTGAATACATTTGAAGTTATTTATAATTTTTTCAAACTTGAAAAATTTCTCCCCCATTGGACGTTTTGTCCTCCCTCATGCCCTCCAACCGTGTTTTCCATCTGGTAACTCTATACTACACCCAACGGAGTGCCATTCTAAAGTTTAGCATCCCAAGTTGAGTAAGAAAAAATTTTGTTATATGTTAAATAACAGAAGAAAAAACAGTTTTCTCGCGGTTGCGGGTATGTTACTGAATTGAGCTTACTCAGGTGATCAGGATGGATTGTGTCATTTCATTCGACTCTTGTTGTTCCAGAGAGGCTACCTGACAAATTGGAATGTCTTAGGGTGAACAGGAGAGCATTTATCTTACTCAGCTGATCTGGAAATAGCTCATCATTGTATTCATTTCTCGATGCCATAGAGAGGCTCCTTGTCCAATTTCAAATTCCTAGGGTGAATAGGAGAGGAGCGTCAGAAATTACACCACGCAGGCAGCTTCGCTAGAGCTGTCAACTATAAGGAATTTAGGTGCCCCCCCCCCCCCCCCAGAGGTGCAATGGGGGCCTAAATCCTCATAAAAAGGTAGAGGAGGTAAAGAGGCATCCCGTCAGAGAGATACCACCCCTAGTCATAGCTTTTAATGAGCCATGTTCGGGGAAGGTTGATATTCCTGTCACCAGAAAACCATCCGACGCCAAACCAGCTGTCTAAAACGATCGAGAACAGCGCGTGGTTCCCATTGATTCCTCAACGGGACGCCGCCAACGCTATCTCTGTTGCTCTGACGGGAGCTTGATGGACCTCTCAGGAGGTAACTCTGTTACACTCCTCCCCTTAAAGACATACTTGATTGAAGATCAAGTATGGTAGTTGGGTGGAATAGTGAATTGCTGAGAACTGATGCTCATTCAATCATAAATACCTGCATTGGCGTTTTGGATGGGGGAATAAAAATTAAAACTGGATTGTCAATGAAGCTTCATAAGAAGTATCTTCATTGAACAATCGGGACAAAACGGATGCTCAACTATGGAGTCTTATACCTTAGGAAATCAAAATATATATATAGTAATTAATTTGCCCAACATTGGGGACTTTTAAATTAAATTGCCCAACTATGGGGACTTGAATGGTGCACTAACCTGGTAATTGACATTATAGCAATACTCAGGTGGCATAAAATTGAAAGAAAATATTATAAAATGAATTTGCCCAACTTAGGGGACTTAAATTGTGCACTCAGGTGGCATAAAATTGAAAGAAAATATGGTATATAAAATATAAAAAGGGAATGAAAGAGAAATTATAATTCAAAGACCAATGAAATTATTTATATACCAAAGGGTGATAATAGGAATTCCTTCTGGAGCCCCGGGCCATGTTTCTTCTGAAATATTAACGCCCCAAAAAATAGTGGATTGGACTACTAGGCGTCAGCCGTGCATAATCCAAACCACGCTCTGCTACCATATAAGGAATTTAGGTGCCCATTGCACCTCTGTGTAACAGAGTTACCTCCTGAGAGGTCCATCAAGCTCCCATCAGAGCACCAGAGATAGCGTTGGCGGCGTCCCGTTGAGGAATCAATGGGTAACCACGCGCTGTTCTCGATCATTTTAGACAGCTGGTTTGGCGTCGGATGATTACCTGGTGACAGGAATATCAACCTTCCCCGAACATGGCTCATTAAAAGCTATGACTAGGGGTGGTATCTCTCTGACGGGATGCCTGTTACTCTCCTCTACCTTGTTATGAAGATTTAGGCCCCCATTGCACCTCTGGGGGGGCACCTAAATTCCTTATATGGTAGCAGAGCGTGGTTTGGATTATGCACGGCTGACGCCTAGTAGTCCAATCTACTATTTTTTGGGGCGTTAATGTTTCAAAAGAAACATGGCCCGGGGTTCCAGAAGGAATTCCCATTATCACCCTTTGGTATATAAATAATTTCATTGGTCTTTGACTTATAATTTCTCTTTAATTCCCCTTTTTATATTTTATATACCATATTTTCTTTCAATTTCATGCCACCTGAGTATTGCTATACTGTCAATTACCAGGTTAGTGCACAATTTAAGTCCCCTAAGTTGGGCAAATTCATTTTATATTATTTAAATTTCATGCCACCTGAGTATTGCTATATGTCAATTACCAGGTTAGTGCGCCATTTAAGTCCCCATAGTTGGGCAATTTAATTTAAAAGTCCCCAATGTTGGGCAAATTAATTTCTATATATATTTTGATTTCCTAAGGTATAAGTCTCCATAGTTGAGCATCCGTTTTGTCCCGATTGTTCAATGAAGATACTTCTTATGAAGCTTCATTGACAATCCAGTTTTAATTTCTATTCCCCCATCCAAAACGCCAATGCAGGTATTTATGATTGAATGAGCATTAGTTCTCAGCTATTCACTATTCCACCCAACTACCATACTTGATCTTCAATCAAGTATGTCTTTAAGGGGAGGAGTGTAACAGAGTTACCTCCTGAGAGGTCCATCAAGCTCCCGTCAGAGCACCAGAGATAGCGTTGGCGGCGTCCCGTTGAGGAATCAATGGGAACCACGCGCTGTTCTCGATCGTTTTAGACAGCTGGTTTGGCGTCGGATGGTTTTCTGGTGACAGGAATATCAACCTTCCCCGAACATGGCTCATTAAAAGCTATGACTAGGGGTGGTATCTCTCTGACGGGATGCCTCTTTACCTCCTCTACCTTTTTATGAGGATTTAGGCCCCCATTGCACCTCTGGGGGGGGGCACCTAAATTCCTTATATGGTAATAATTAGCTTCCTGCCTTCACTACGTTAAGTACCGATTATTACCTGTTTTTACCTTCTCCTGTGCCTAATGTGCCAGTAGCCATCTTTTGATTTTCCTTTGTTCATTTATTCAGCCACGTGCAATTAATTATTCTTTTGATTTTCATCTCTTATTAGTTCAAGTGTGTAGTTTTCCCTTGTGTGGTCAACACCCACCAGGTAGCCGTGAGTACTTTACATTTATATAATTTCTACTCTTATTTTATTTCATCTATTTTCCATTTTTAGGTTCTTTTCATTTCCCATTGTTTTCCGAGAGGTTCTGATTTTCCTATTTTCTTTTCACTGCGTATTCTGCCATTTATTAATTTCAACAAGTACAGTTTCTTTTCCCTTATTTCTATCTTTTTCATTGCATTACCTTGATTTCCTTTGTTTAGTTGAAAGGTGTTTTATTTTTATATTTTCCGAACTCAAAGAGGAGTTCGGTGGTAGCAGAGACCTTGCATAGCAAACAGAGCGGGAATTTAATAATTACCCCCTCTCTGTTCAGTATATGATAGCTTGAGTGAGGAATAAGTCCCACACAATCTATTACATGGTACCATAGCGTGTACTGTGATTATTACATGGTTATTGTTATTCTTGCGTGGAGTTTTGGTGCAATGGGGGCCTAAATCCTCATAAAAAGGTAGAGGAGGTAAAGAGGCATCCCGTCAGAGAGATACCACCCCTAGTCATAGCTTTTAATGAGCCATGTTCGGGGAAGGTTGATATTCCTGTCACCAGAAAACCATCCGACGCCAAACCAGCTGTCTAAAACGATCGAGAACAGCGCGTGGTTCCCATTGATTCCTCAACGGGACGCCGCCAACGCTATCTCTGGTGCTCTGACGGGAGCTTGATGGACCTCTCAGGAGGTAACTCTGTTACACAACCTACCAAACCTTGAACTAACGTTCTTATCGGCGTATCAGCTATTATCACCTGTTTATACTTGGTCTAACTATTCGAAAATTATTGTTTATTTTTTGCTACCTGTCAAGAATGCCTATATACCAATTTGTCAGTGTTTCGCGTCTGTCTCCAAATAGCTGGTGAACTAAATAGTCATGCCCGGAAGAATTGTAATACAATGTGCTTCGTGCCCCAAAAGTTTTGCTTCCGAGTCTACCTACCTACATAGCGGAAGCCTTGTTTTGTTGTAGCAGGAGATGTCAATTCATTTCTTTACTTCAAAATCAAAATTCCGCTCGCATTTCACGTTTCAGACCATTCGGAACCACTTTCGTTTCATATCAGTATGTGAGTGTGTGTCTGTGTTCGCAAATTCTTGTAACGAGCTTGATTTCCACAGATTTCGTCCAATTTTGAAGACATGTTCACGGAATGTGTGGGTTTAGCTGTAGATGGCCCCTTATCAGTTTCATTGTTCCCTCATAAATACTTCCCACTGCACATGAGTAATCGTAAATTTAATCAAGCATAATTTTCTCAAGCCCTATTCGTCTGGTTTCTTTCAAATTCGGAGGATAGTTAGAAGACGAAATAATCATCCCCTACTAATTTCAACGTTTGTATCATTAAGCTGCTGCGTGAACGTGAAATCCTTTTTACAAATTGAATTTATAGTTTTCATCCGATTTTGATGAAATTTTCAGAGAATGATTGTACGGGTCTAGGCTGTAGATGGTCAGCTATCAGTTTCATTGTACACCTTATCGATGCTTTTATCGGGGCATGTACAACGTAAATTCCATCAAGCATTATGGCCTATTCATAATTATGATCATAATCAAATTAGGAGGATAGTTGGGAAATTACTATTTGATTATCCCACATATGAGTTTTACAACGATCGTATCAATAGGTTTTTTAATATGTAAAACTACTCATATTTACTACGACTAGGAATTCGATTCTTCCTATTTTTTTTTTTTTTTTTTTTTTTTTTTTTTTTTTTTTTTTTTTTTTGATAACTCGGAACTTTTACCGTTTGATTGGTTGTTACTCAGTTCTTTTTAATTTAATAAATAAATAAAAATGGCCATTTTTGTTTTGCTCTAACTACTGTATTCATCTTTCACAGTCACACCATGGATTTTTAAGAGACAAAATTTTGGATTTTCGTAATTCAAGTGTAACGTTTCGAAAAGAAAAAAACTGTAAGTCTGTTTCTTTTCTCTTTTTTTATAGGTTTTACCGTACAAAATCGTAAAGTACCTGTCAAATCCCGAACCTTAACATTTTTCATAGGTACCTACATTGTGTGTATTCGTGTCCTTCCACAAAATACCTGGCCTTAAAAACGATCTTACGATTCGGTGGTTTCACCTAAAAGTCAACGTTGAGAAAATCTAATGATAGCACTTCATGTCTACAAACGTATTGGTTAGTAGGTAATGCATGCATTACAGAGACCCCATGTACTTATGACTTGTTTTTGATTTTGGTGAGAATAGCGAATAGATCATGATTTTACTAATTGCACCCTGTCCATTTTTAGCTAACATGTATTTACAAATTGGCTAAAAATATTACTAAATCGGTATCCCTCCCCTCTCATCAAGAAACAAAATACTTCGAGCAACATTGGAATTACCCCATCCATTTACCCCGAACAATTGGTAAATTTGAACTTTCCAAAGTTTGTAGAATAACTGGAATTGAAGCTGGATTGAACAACAAAATCATTCAAGGAAATCATATAGGAATAGTGAAACAATGATTTATTACTATTACGTTCCAAAACTCATTCCTATTCGAATTTTCAAGGTTTAAAACTGGCTTTATGTCAATAATGATCAGCATTTATACAGGTACGCACACTTTGTATTTATAGGTACGAAAATTCGCTCTCTCGTTCAACTGGAATTGGCATGAGTAAGTACCAATTCAAGCCCAGGCAGTTAACAGGTCATAGTGTTAACGTCACTGCACTAGATAAATATTTAATTTCCAAAAATAACTATCATAATTAGGTGTGCATCACCAGCAGTAGAAAAACTTCTTAAAAAGAAGCGGAAAACAGTGCAAGTTTTGCTAGGAAGGAAACACAAGGGTCCACACGGTGAAAAACATTTTGAAAAGGAGAGATGTAAGGGAGATTAGTTCGTATTTTGATAGGTTCGAAGCGCTGGCGAAGCGGCCTGCGTGCTGCGTGGTGTAACTCCAGACGCTCCTGAATTGGAGGGAATGTACCTAAGTCAGCTGATCTGGTTGGAACCCGTCATTACATTCGTCTCATAATGTCCTGGAGAGGCTCCCTGTCAAATTTCACATTCCAATGGTGGAAAGGAGATATTTTAGCTCACCCAGTTAATAAGGATAGAGCCCATCATTTTATTCATCTCTTGATGTCCCAGAGGGTCACCCTACCATTTTAAAATGCCGTGGGTAAACAGGTAAAAATATTTAGCTATCTATTTATTTATTTGTTTTATTTTTCAGAAATTGGGATTTTTATCAAGCAATATGTACTGGTAAAAGCGTCCCAGTTTCATCATCCCCAATATGACCCCTAGCTACGGTAATACTGTCCCGACCAACATTGCTAGTTAATAAGGCGATATTAATATAAATGTTTGATGATCTATCTTTACAGATAGAAACTAATCGGATCAACCCACCAAAATTGTTTTGGTATCGTTGAATTTGTTGTCGAAAGTTCATTACGCCTGAACCGACCCCATCAACATTTGACGTGAAAAGGTCGACGCGTGTTCGGTTTTTCCTTAATTACGAAGTTGTTTACCCGGGCGACGTCGGTAGGGAAGTTTACAACGAAGGAGTAAATCTGGAGGATTGTGATATAGCCTAAAACCATCCCTGAAACATTCTCGTCAATTTTTGTTCACCCGAATGAAAATCGGTGGAGAACTTTTTGAGTTTTTGAAGTATACACAAACCAACTTAACATTTTTAGAGATATTGATTACTAGCGATCTGGCTCGCTTCGCTCGGCTCCACGTCCAGCAAGGGGGTTCAAGCCCCCCCGGGCCTCCCCTCCCATTAGGTTGCTAGCTTCGCTCGCGAGGTGTGGTTGTATATACAAGCCATGGTATTCCCCCCCCCCCCCCCATTCAGGTGTATAACAATTGAAACATGTAGGGAATCGCAAACAGTAGATCCCTAAGGGTAGGTTGTGGGGGATGTTGCTCGCTTCGCACGCTCGGTATAGCTGTATATGTGTAGTAAACCGCTTGTTGAAATCCAATATATGTGGGGAATGTTGCTCGCCCTGCTCGCCATGAACACCCCATTAAGGTGTTGCTGTATATATGAAATGGTCTTTTACTGTCAAGTGGGACTTGTAGAATGCTTGGAAACGTTAGATCACTAAGGGTATTTAATGTTTATAGGGAATTTTGATCGCTTCGCTCGCAGAAGGAAGTTATACTGCCCACCCAACTTGGCAGCAGAGATGGGCAGTAATTAATTACATGAGTAATTAAATACATCTGCAATTACTCAAGTAATTTGTGTGAAAATTTTAAAAGGAAAGTGAACAAAAGTCTCAATTGATGAAAAGTTATCTTTTGCAAGCATCAATTACCAAAAGTAATTGCAACCATTCGCAATTAAAATTACTTGTAATTGTAATTGTAGTTGCAATTACTTGTAATTGTAATTGTAGTTGCAATTACTTGTAATTGTAATTGTAGTTGCAATTAATCGCCTCCAAAAAGTAATTGTAATTGGGATTGGCAATTACAATTACTTTTCGGTTCAAAGTAATTGCAATTACAATTACAATTGCATGTAATTGTAATTGTAATTGCAAAGTAATTAAATTACAATTACTTTGTGGAAATGCAGCGAATATATATATATATATATATATATATATATATATATATATATATATATATATATATATATATATATATATATATATATGTTATTCCAGACGATAACTCTCGATAGGATTTGGATAAAAACTTCGTTCTTGCGCCAAAAAATCGAGCATTCCAAAAGAAAGGATGAGTTCGTTGTACAACATTTTTTGAGCACATTAAATTGGTCAAATTTCCAAAAATGTACTAAAAAAATCATAAAGAATGAAAAAAACGGCTGAAAATCGTTGAATTCATATTTGTTTTTGCTGAATATTACTCAAAAAAGTTTGTCAACCATGAACTAGGTCATTTAAGAATTGAAGCTCAAAATTGTACTTAAATTTCATCAAGAAGTGCCAAAAAATCGATAAAACCAAAAATTCTAAAAATGCTTAATCTGTGTTTGAATTGAACTATAATACTTAGAACAAGTTTTTTTGCAATAAAATTAATAGTTAACAGTT
The DNA here is from genome assembly GCA_030762985.1 of Adelphocoris suturalis. NCBI lineage: Eukaryota > Metazoa > Arthropoda > Insecta > Hemiptera > Miridae > Adelphocoris > Adelphocoris suturalis. The sequence continues at coordinate 96,796,104 of CM061040.1, forward strand.
TCTTTGCACACAAACTGCTCGAATTTCAACTCAATTTAATAAAAAGGTAATACCTACTATACATTTGGAAAATTTGCTCATACGATCATGCTGCATGACTGGAACTGGAAAGTAAAAATGTACATTACTTTCCACTCTGTTGGGATGCTGAGAAGTAAAAATGGACATTATTTTCCACCCTGTTGGGAAAGTAAAAATGGACATTTCCACTTCGCTAATTCCATTTGCACAAAGTAAGTATTTGGAATTTCATTACTTAGCAATTACAATTACATGTAATTGTAATTGTATTTGCAATTACTTGGCTTCCAAATGTAATTGTAATTGGGACCTGCAATTACAATTACTTTTCTGAGCTTTATAATTGCAATTACAATTACAATTACAAGTAATTGTAATTGTGGGGTTTCAATTACAAATTACAAGGAATTGCCAGGTAATTGTAATTGTAATTGTAATTACATTTTGCCCATCTCTGCTTGGCAGACGTTTCTTGCTGTTGGAAATTTTTACAACCAAATTAAATCTTATAAATCTACGTGGGACCACAAAAAGTTTATTAGGGGATGTTGCTCACTTCGCTCGCTAGGTATGACTGTATATGTGTAGGAAAAACCCCGTCTATTATTCTGTTGAAATGCCTTTTGAACGGAAAGGTTCCTTCCTTCAAGAGGTTCCCCTTCAGGTAAAAAGGGCCTGCTCGCAAATTCCTTCCGGCTCAATTACCTTTTCATTTTAATTGCTTTGCCTCCCTTCCCTTCACATTTTGATCAACTTCCCTTCACTTTTTTCGATATCCGATTTTGGATTCAGATTCGGCAGAATCGAATCTGTATTTCGCCTGCAAACACCATTCCGAAAAACATACCTTTATGGGGTATATTTTAATGAGAACAAAACGAAGTTTTTCGTCGGAATTTTTGAGAAAACGGGTTCGTACTCTTTCATTTTAGCGAATTTTTGAAGAAAATTAAGCTATTGCTCTCGCCTCAAAATTTGTAGAATGTGAATTTTTGAAAAATTTTTATGCAGAAATCCGTTTCAGGCTATTCTGAATCATATTCTGAAGTTTAACGCATTCTTTAATGTATGTATGTGTCATTCCAGACGATAACTGTCCGTAGAATTGTGCTAGAAACTTCAAACAAATCTTAAAATGTTAAGGACACAAAACGAAAGTTCAAGTTCGTTGGCCAGCATGACCGGATTACATCTTCGGGTTGAAATTTTCAAAAATGTAGTCAAAAATTTCAAAATAGCCTGTTTTTTGCGATTTGTTGTGCGAAATAATTTTTTCAGCATACTAACATGTGGTATATTCGGAATCAGCTTAAAATTTCCTATAAGAATATGTATCAAGTTTTCAACAATTTCAAAGTTGAAAAATCAGTCAAAAATCGAAATAATGCCGTTCGCTAGTTGAAAAAATCGGTAATGTTTGCATGAAACATTGTCCAAATTCAGATTGAACTACTCTTATGGAAGTATCCCTGTATAACCAATCCTAGAATCATGCTGTTTAAAACGTAGGTAGTAGGTGCTTTAAAAAAAAAAAAAAATGTAATCACAACTGATGAGTTTACTCTGTGCATGTGTTAATAATTTGATTCCACGTTTGTCTATCAAAATCATAAACTAAAATTTCTCAACACGATCAATAGCGACTGAAATGTCGAAGATTTTTTCAAAAATTCGCTCATGGGGTCATGCTGCATGACTGGACTTTTTTTTTTTTTAAATCTATTTCCCGATACTTTTTTCGCGATCCGATCACGCCGTCGTCTTCCTCGTAGGAAAACCTACAAAACCGGTATTTGTCCGGAATTTTCGACGGTCGTGTAGATGGGTATGGGAAGTCGAAAAGAACGGCATTAAAAAGGGCTCCCACCCCCCTCCCGCCCTACAGCCCATGGTTTGGGTGGGATTAGAAAATTTTAAAATCGCTTATACACCCTTTCGGAAAATCCCAAGAAGAGCCCCCCCCCCCCCCCCCACTCGAAGACTCCTCCCACTCAGCTGTTTGGCCGTGCATAGCATGGATTGACAGGCAAACAAACAAACTGACGAAGTATCATTTTTATAAATAAAAATAATAGAGATAGAGATATTCATTTTTTAAATAGGTTTTTTTTTTTTTTTTTTAACAAGGTAGCACGTGAACTCCTCCCGCGCACAGCTTACAAGATACATAAGTTTATATATCATTTTTGACTTCGGGTTTGCACTCACAATTCCGATGCGATGTGATGTGTCGAATAATAGAATTGTTATAATCAGAATGTTATAGAATTTTGTAACAATGTTCCCAAATGGGATGAATATCTAATCGCGGATATGAGTAGCTCTCATTTAAATACTGTAAATTTGGGTCCTCCAAGAAGCACTTTGTTTGAACATGCCTCATCTTTGTTGATGTTATTCAATTCCCATGATATAATAAAATCTTGTAAGTCTATCCTCTTCTGGTGTATAATTTATTTAATGAACCTATGTAATCGACCAAGAAAACAAATTTTTCCTTAATGGGACAAACAAAAGATCATGGATATGTCGTTCCTTAATAATGTGTATTACTAATACACAATTTTACTTACATGTAGAATTATTAAATCACGAGTCTTTGCTTTAGACACTGAATATATTTTGTTAATACAAATGTAAACAATCCAGTCCCCTAAGATACTCATTTGTGATGTCAATAATTATGAAAGTGAAGTGGCACCTACCCCTCTCGTCCCTTCTTCAATTACAGTATTGCCGACCTCAGAAAGTTCTTGCATGCCCCCCCCCCCCCCCCCCCCCCGCCCCGCGCTTCTGTTAGTCCATTTGTTGAAGGAGATGCGCATATTGCCACTTGTGGAATGGTACCTTAAAAACATTCTTTTTCGTTTCCTGACAATGAATGCATTTTGCGGTCATTTCTTCAATGCAGCGATCAACATCTAACCACCAGAAATAGCTCCTTGCCAACGCCTTTGCTTTAGTCATCCCAAAGTGGCCTTCATGCAACTCATCAAATACTTTCTTGTGTACTGAACAGTGGATTTATACTCGGTGGTCCCGAAACAGACACCCCTGTGCCATTGAAAACTCCTCCAGATTGTGACCTCATGACTGACTTGACGGTAAACACTTGCCCGTTAATAGAGCATCTGCAACTCTGAAAGACTCAATGTCGTATTCTAATTCCTTCCTGATAGTGTTTGCTGTTACTGGACGAGTACTTGTTTGCTTCATCAAAAGTATTTCCACGTCATATCCCAGCGTTTTCTGCCAGACCCGTGGTGGAATCGAGATTCCAAAAGGCAACCGGTTATACGAGTGTAAGCCTTTGGAATTATCAATGGTTAAAATGTGACGGCCTTCATCTTCGATTTCCAGGTGAGTGAACGCTTGGCTGATATCAACCTTCGAAACGGACGACAGGAGTAGCAAAGTCTGAATTGGGTACTTTGGTGATGATTCCTTCACTTTCCAATCGATCCAACTCCGCATTCACTTTTGGAACAAATGCGTATGGGGCAGGCCGCGCTTTTTTAAAAACAGGATGCGCGTTACATTTCAATGGAATCCTAGCCTTAATTCCTTTAATTTTTCCTACCCCTGGCTGGAATAAGGCTTCGAATTTCTTTAAAATACTGATTAAGCTCTTAGGAGAAGGGATTTCTGAAACCTCGGCATCAACCTTTGCTATCAGCTGATCAAAGTTAATGTGGAGCTTCCTGCACCAATCTAAGCCCATAATGCTATTATAGTTTCCTTTCACGACGTATAAAATCAGTGGCAGCCTAGGACTTGACAGAAGGTGATTAGAGTCGGCAGCTTTAGAGAAAATTATCTCCAGGGCCTTCATACGTAATATCTGCCATCCTGGAATGAAATATTTTCATAAAATGTCTGTATAGCTAAATCGTCATCAATTTGGTAGTGTATTTAGTTAATTCCGAGAGCATCCAATTCCCACAGATGCCTTATGTTGCTGCGAGCTAACTCATCCTTGGTGGGCAGTACAATTGGTTTAACTCAATTAACTATGTCCATGTCCAAGGAATTGTTTTCTTCTACAGTGTAGGTCATAAATTAAAAAGATTCAGTTTCTCGTAGCTTAGCAGAATATCTCCCATTGAGAACCCAACCCAACTTAGTCTTGATTCCATATAATCCAGGGTGATTATATGCCCTTTTGAATGGGCAATACTATGTCATAGAAATAATCATTTCCTATGATAATATCTATTGGCGCCTCAGAATTATCGTCTGGCAGTTCTGTTCCCCAAGATTTATCATAAAATGCATTTTGACATACTTTCCCACTGATTAATGAAATTACACTTACATCCATCTTAAGATCATCTCCCATTTGGCATTTCAAGATTGCTGCTACAGTAGATGTGTTAACCTGAGTGGGCTGATTTCTACCAAATACAAATACTGACAAGATTTCTCTTCTCTGAACTGGAACTCTCAATTCTCTCATTTCCTTTTCCGTGATATATATGTTCTTTGATTCCCCGAATCAAGCACCCCTCTAACTTTGACTTTGAATCTGCCTTGAGGATCTTCTAGTTGGCACATATCTGTCTGCATATGAACCTTCTCCGTGCAAGCCATCATTCCTGGTTCTGCTATTCTTGCAATATCATTAGCTTTAGGCGTGAATGATTTGGCGTCATTGCCTACAGATGATCTCTGAAAAAGAGTTGGGCATAAGCTACGCTGATGGGATTTGAATGATTTACAGTGGAATCATACAATGTTCGAAGAACAGTTTGGCCTAGTGTGATCTCTTTTCAAATAAATCCAACAACGCCCTTCTACTTTTTCTCGTCTTGCGTCCAGGATGGGGAATTCGTCACATTCATTATTCCAATGTTTTCCTATACAAAATATACATCTTAAGACCAATTTTTCGTTGTTATTTACTAGTACAGATTCAGTAGTGAAATGGTAAGTGTTATGAGTATTTCCAGAAGCGTCAGTAGTTGAGCCTCCAGCCATAGCCAAAACTCTTTCTCGTGCCGTGACAATCTTTTTGAGCGAACGAAGGAGGAGTTCGGTAGCCATATGCCCCGTTCGATTTTTATCATAATCTGTGCAGGCAATTTCTCTGAAATGATTGATACAAAAATATCTTGATTTGCATTTTGACCTAAATTGATTAAACTTCTCACATGCTTCTCAATGTTGCCAAACGTTTCTCGTAAACTTATTACTGTATCATTAGCCTTTTTTATCTTTCTTAATTCCTGGTGATGTCGAGCTATCAGAACCTGATTATCACCAAATCTGACTAGAAGAAGCTCTACTGCCGGAATGTAATTTTCACTATTCATAGCGATTCCCGATATGCAATTTTTTGCGGGACCTTCCAAATATGAACAGAGAAAGTGGAATTTTTCTGCCTGACTTAGCTTGGGATTTCTATGTAAGTGTAATTCGAAAATTTGCCAAAACTCACTAAATTTCAGGAGGTCACCTGAAAACTGGGAAATTGTGAGCTTCGGAAGTTTCATGCAGACGTGTGTTTGTATCATTTCACTTTGGATCGTTGTTTCTGCAGTCGTTTACACTAGTGCAAGTTGGTGAAGTTATGCCATCAACATCTGGGCTTCAACCGTTGCTGCAAACGTTTCGTTCTGATCATCTTCATTGGTGGTCTGACATCTTCTGGATGATCTTGCGAATTGCAATATTGTTGTGTTCATTCCTTCCATCAAGTTAAATAGTCTCTCCGCCTTTTCTAACTCTGAAGCAGCTTGACTTGAGGTCATGATGTTGAATTCTCCTTACTTTTCCTGGATCTCCCTTACCAAATCAGTTAGCCTTCTTCGATAATACCGAAGGCCAGACATTTCGGACTCAGACATCAGAACCACGCTCTGCTACCACTATTGTATCTACAATATTATTGTGGATCAATCTTCGTTCCTTTTTATGTATTACCTTGTAGCTCTTTTACTTTAGAAAAACAGTATAACTTTTTACTTTGAAAATTCAAGCAAAACTATATTTTTCTAATTAGCAACACTTGTTGTAGTAATTAGCTGTAGTAACATTGAACCTTATTGAGGATCTTCATGTAAATGGTTCCTTGTGGGATGTTCGTACCTCCGATTATAAGAACAGGGACTAAAGAAGTGCGGCCATGGTGGGATGGGGAGCTGCCAAATATAAAGTGTCGGTGGCTGAAGTTGGGGGAAAAAACACTGAAGAGCCAATTTGACGGGAGCATAAAAAATTAAATGGAATCTCGGAAGAGTGGACGTCGCCGAAGAAATCGGCTTGGTTTATTTTGAATAAACATAATAGTCGGGTTTTGGTGCATTTTGAATAGCTGCAATTTTCGTAGGGGATGGGAGCAACCCTTTTCCATCTATCCAAAATTCTAAAAGCTCAATTGACGTTTTGAACCACTTACTCTTATCAACATTTAATACGACATTGTACTCATTAAGACGGGCCAGTACCAGCTCGACAGTGGTCTGACACTCCTCTAAACTTTTACCACCTATAATGGTGTTGTCCAAATATGCACGAACGTTAGGAATACCCCACGCCAGTTTTCCCTGGCTTGATTTAACCTTTTTTCCCCAGAAACTTTTGAACGATCCCAGAAATGAATCCCTTAAACGGAACATACCAGAATGTCCAAATCCAACCCACTGACTACGTTGGTATTATAAACACTCAAATGGAACAAATTGGCCAATTGACCTCCCTAATTCAAAATCTACTTATCAATCAAGTGATTACGTCCAGAGAGCTAAGAAACAATAACGACCAACCCATTCTGAGAAAAGAACATATAGACTTGATCCCAAATTTCAGTGGATCCCCCGAAACGTTAAACCATTTTCTGGAAATTACACAACAGATCCACACCAAATTTTTCAGTAACAATGACTCCCTAGATTTTTTAAATGTAATGGTCATCAATGCGATCAAAGCAAAAATTTTATCACCAGCTTCCGAACAAATTTTCTCAGCCAACCTCACAACCCACGAGCAGATTAGACAAGCCTTAATTGAAACCTATACAGTCCGTAGAGACGACAAAACCCTACTGGTAGAATTGGTTACACTAAAACAAAACGAAGGCCCTTCAAGTTTCATGATAAAATCACGAAAACTTTAAACCTACCAATCGCTCATGATGTCCAAAATCAGGAAATCGTAATCACGAATTACAATAAGGTAGCACTTCGCTGCTTCTTGCTGCAACTAAGGGAACCCCTTGGTAGCATCCTGAGGACGAGACCACATGCCGATTTAAACACGGCCCTATTATCATATCATGGTTAACTAACGATTACCAGATGCTAGGTACCAACAAGAGTAGAGCCCCTCAAATTCAAAATCCCCAAAATTCCTCACAAAATAGATCGTTCTACCAAAATAATAGATCCAATCAGAACTTCTCGCGACCGTCACCGAACTCCTCGCAGAAAACCCACAACCCATTAGGTTTTAAACCTAATCACAGTTATTCAAATCAAAATTATTCCAACCAGAATCGGAACACAAATAACCCGAGACCAGCCCCTCAGGCACACACTTCGAAACCGGACTCAGGCCCTCAGCCTTCGAATCAAAAAACTAACGCACCGCCACCCACGAGACAGAACGTACCTAACCCGACTGGAAGACCAACTCCTATGTCGTGGCGAACATCAAACCCGAATTTTAATAACATTGAAGTGACGGAAAGACAACCTGATGACCCCAACGAAATTTGTGAAGAAACGTATGCGGAAGAAACGACTTACGAGATAGACAGGTATCAACCCATAAAAACCGAAAACGAATTTGCTATCTACCATTCTTTAGGGGGAAGCAATCCGGAATCACCCAATATGACTTTATGCATTTAAATAAGAGAACAATCAGCGAACTCCCGTACATTGACCCACCAAAGTTAATCGAACTACTCAACAATAACGAGGACGAGCCCATCGAAGCCGACAAGGCCGTCGACGTATTTTTTGAAGCCCTAACTCCGAAATCCCTTCTCCGCATGACGGACAAAGACGTAGAAACTCCCGCTTCCATAACTGTAAATTTTGACTCAGAGAATGAAGACGAAGAATTTAGCCATTCGCAGTCCAGCCCTGGTAGTACAATACATTCAAATGCTATAGGTCATGCTATTGTAGCAATTCCCATTAGAGACGAAACCGTTAATAATTTTAACCATCAAGTCATCATCAACCTTACAAAACTCCCAATGAAAGACCCTGTCAAAGTTGAAAAAATATTTGAAAACGAAACTAGAATCACGTTCACTTAAATAAACTCATTCTCCCGACACGCACAGGCCTACAATCTAAGATCATCAAACGCATTAGACATTGTAGACTCACTACTGACATACTTTAGAAACTACAGAATCCTCAAAACCACTGTAGCAGACAACGGTCCAGAATTCTATAATCAGAGAATTTCTGTTATAGCATAAATATCCATAAATATAACATATAACATAAATATCCATTTCACATCTTCCCAACACCCAGACTCCAACGGTCTGATCCATTCCACTTTAATAGAACATATTACAATATTGAATGAACGAAACGAATATAAAAAATCAACCATGAACACCAAGGTCAAATACGCCGTGTTTGCTTACAATAATTCAATTCATTCGATATCCAAATTAACCCCTTTTGAACTTTTATACGGACACGTAAAACCGGACACCTTACTAGATCTGAATATAGATCAAATCAAGGCTAACAGCTATCTTTCTTCCCACAAGGAAAAAATGAAAGCTCTGTACGCCCAAGTAGGTGAAAAACTTCATTCCACCAAAGAAAAGTACATAGAAAAGAAGAATAAAGGCCCTGAAGAAATTCCCGCAATACCACCAGAAATCTAAGTAAAAACAATCCAAAAGCAGTCCGAAACTAAACCAAAGTTTAACCAAGAACACATCAAATCAATAAATCAGAAACTCAAAACTGCCCTAATAATTCCCCGCCATCACAATGCCATGGATAAAATCCACATCTCTAACATACGACGCCCCAAGAAATTTACAGACTCCGTAGCAAATACATGGGACCCGAAGCTAGACAAAACCGAAATCCTTACTAATAAATTCGGACTGAAAGTGACACGAGAAGATCTAATGACCTTAAAAGACAACTAATGTGATAATTAACATTCATGTACAAGGAACTGATAGACGAACGGAGCAGACTCAATGACAACGTACCGAAATCCTACTCTTTCAATAGCTTCCTATACGTATCCTATAAATTTGGCGGTTACGAAAGTGTTCAAAGATACACCAAAAAATCGGACATCTTTAGCAAGGATGTAATCCTGATTCCCATTTTAAAATCCTCCCACTGGAGATTAATTGAAATTAGGATGAAATCGAAACAAATAAATTATTACGACTTTATGAACAAAGACGGAACCGAAATTTTACAAGACAATTCGCTATTTAGAAAGTGAACATCAAGACAAAAAAGGAATACCGCTAGACACACAGAACTGGAAACTTTCAACTCCGCCAAACACACCCCAACAGAACAACGTAAACAATTGTGGCGTTTTCCTAAGCCAGTTCGCGAAACTTCTCGGGACTAACGAACAACTCCCTGACACCAGACACCCAAACCTTAAGAGAACAGATCTGTTACGAGATCCTAAAAACGAACCTACTTTAAATTGTTACAGGACTACCTTTTCTCTCCGACAGACGCGGGTTATCCCACTCGTCCTTTTCCTCAGACAATCGGACAATCAGAAACATAACACTCAACCCGGGATTACCAGCCAGCCGTCTTGGACCAACAAGAATAGTAGAAGGATACCTATGCTTACTCACCATTACGACCTAACTGAACTCATTGCCAAAAACCCAGTCAATAAGAGATACTTATATAAAACCATTGCAAAATATGACAAAATCATCATTAGATCACAGCCAAGTCCAACTGCTAATGCATACCGTAAATTTGACCCTAGAAATAATCGAAGAAAAACTTAGAGAGAGAGAGAGAGAGAGAGAGAGAGAGAGAGAGAGAGAGAGAGAGAGAGAGAGAGAGAGAGAGAGAGAGAGAGAGAGAGAGAGAGAGAGAGAGAGATATTTTATTTGCCATCACACATGTGCATAACAATTGTCAAATAATAACAAGCTTAATAATATAATAAAGATAATAAATACATCCGGCTAATAGCCTTTGTCATATTATATTAGTTATGTTATAAATAAATAAAAAACAGTGCCTGAGTACTTTTACAAATATTCCTCGTATAGGCAATCTAAAAAAAAAAACTCTCTAAAAAGTCACAAGAAATACTCAAAAAATAAATTTACAAATAAGCTATTTAATGAGGCTCGCAGATTCAAAATAATCGTCAAAACTATAAGGAGCCAAGTTTAATAACAATTGCTTCAAGCGTCGCCTGAGATTTTGTGGGGGTATTTCACGTACGTTTACTGGAATAGCATTATCAAATTTAAGCCCCCACCATTTCGTGGAGTTACGGGTTGTCGTTACTCTGTGGAATGGTAAAGGAAGATTGTTCTTACTCCTGGTAGAGTACATGTGAGAGGGAAGTTCATAATTCCGGAGATGCGAGTGAACATACAGGGCGCTCTCTAGAATGTACACCGCTGGCATGGTAAGAATTTGTTTTTTAATAAACTCATGCTTACAATCATCACGATATCCTAGATTGGAAATCGCTCTGACAGCTCTTCTTTGACAGCCAAAGATTATGGTAGAAGCGGTTGAGTGACCCCAACAAAGAATTGAATAGGTAGCACGGCTTTGAAACACGGCATGAAAAGCTGTAAGTAGAGCAAATTCTGGAAGACTGTCAGCGAGTTTACGAAGAAGAAAGGTCACACTGTTCAAGGACTTGGCTAATTGCTCACAATGGGGTTTCCAATTCCATTTTGGATCAACATTGACTCCCAATATCTTTGAAGTGGGCGGATTCTCACCTACACTTGTGAGATCACGCAGTCCAAAAACCATGTGATACCCACTACTGAGTGATACCCACATCCCGTGGACGCCCAAAAGAAACAGACGTGGACTAATCAATGGTTAGGATCATTAGTTAAATTCATAACCGGTAACTTAGACGCGCAAGACAAATAAAAGTATAAATCCTTGAACAAATTCAACGAAATCAAAAAGACTTCCATTACCAGTTAGAAGCCCAATTTTCGATTAACACCGCAGTTCAAGAAAATTTTGACAAAATAGTTAAAACCATTGCCCAAAATAACTTTGAACTGGGAAAAGAACTAATTTCCAAATTACTCAACATTAGCGATAACCAGGGTGACCCTAGAACACCACGAAATAGTGCTTAACATGATTGCCGATATAATTCAAGATATAGAAATTTCTTTGACAGCATGCAGAGCAGGTTCAATTCAGCCTAGCATAATTAAACCTCACTTACTTTTCGACCAACTCTGAAAATTAAGCACTTATTATGGCAACAAATTCTTAGATTTACAAGGTAAGAATTTATTCGAAATCCAAACGCATATCAGAGTTTGATGTTACGTAGGCATTGAAGAAATAGTCTACTTTCTAGATATACCTATAGTAGAAAATGATAACTACAAAATGTAGAGTGTAGAGTCAATACCCACCTTCATCGACTCCGACTAAATGACTATAGTACCTACACTTAAGTACCATTTGAAATCTGAAACCAGAAACTATCCGTTGTCCCAACCATGTCCACCAGGACATATACGATTGTGCCCTAATTTTCTAATTTCACCGTTTCACCCCGAATGCGAAACAGTGTTCCTCCTCTGTGGTTCCACCGCTAAATGTCAATACGTGAAACTCATCACCGATGACAACCACGTCAAGCTCATGCTAGACATAAGCAATTACCTTCTCTTTTTCCCCAAAGGAGATGTTGTTAGCATAGCCCGAGACAATACAATAGAAACCAAAACTCTCCACGGTATTTACATAGCTAGCTCCACCGGGTAAACACCACCTGTCCTATCAGATCCAGACGCTTTTCGCGCTTCATAATGAATTAGCCGGCCGACCTCAATTAATTGTAGATGCCCATATAATGCTTACAGACCTACAACGACCGACCAAAGAAATTCAATTCAAAAATCTTGAACTTGAAAACATTAACTACAAGACGTCCGCCCTATAATGCACTGGAACTTAAAAGCATATACTCAATCCCCATTATTTGGACAGTCCTTCTTTACATTATAGTAGGATCCATATTAACCCACAACGCCATCAAATACTACCAAATTATCAAAAGGAATCCCACTACTTAACACACCCCTATTTGACACTATTACTATGTCATATCTAGTTCTTGAGCGTACAGGGTAGGGTGCGAATGCGGAGGCATGCAGGACCGAGCACACGACCCATAAGTACTATAAATATGAAAAATGTAAATTTTTGTACTTTTGTTAGCACGCAGTTAGTAATTTTTTATTAATTATGCATTATTGTATCATTTTAGTAAATATTGTATCGTAGCAGTATTGCATATTCTTATTTGCTTGAAGCATTAATTACTAATTGCATTAATTACTAGCATTACTAACTGTATACCCAATGTCATTGTATAAATCAATTTAATTGTCATTAGGAACAATTTAATTATCAGTTCAATCAAATTTCATAAATTCAGTTATCAATCCAACTCAATTACTAATAAACGAAATACCGAAATATTGTAAAACACACGGATAGGTAAAACTTGATGTGGGGTGACAAAAAAAAAAAAAAAAAAAAAAAAAAAAAAAAAAAAAAAAAAAAAAGTTCCGGAAATTGGCATTCTTTCTAAATCCTGTAGTTCGAAAACGAATTAAGAAAAAAATAATATTTAAAAAGATTCTTTTAGTAAATTTAATCAGCTTTCTTTTGAAATTGAATTTTTTTTTTTTTTTTTTTCGTGGGACGCATAGTTTTCAAGTTATAAGCGAAAAACCAAAAAAAGGTCGAAATTTCTGCAGTTCTGGACCTCCCACCACTTTGCCTCTAGGTCTAGGGTCGGGTAATTTCGGTAATTTTGCCTCCTAGCTACCCCGAACACATTCCTGAAGAAAAAAAAAATTCTCGTCCTAGATTCGTAGCCTAGGATCATTTGTTGACTCGACTAAAATGTGTGTGTGTGGCCCCTCCTAAACCATGAGAATTGATGTTACATCAATAGCAACTGTGACTTTGCCATATCTCTCAAAAATGACACCCATAAAGAATGTTTTGGAGAGTTGTAATTTTGAAATGTTTGGAACGATTGTGTTAAACTCCTTATATCGTTTCAGGATGTCCTAAAACGTATTTCTTTTGAGAAAACCTTGTACATTTTTTTTTTTTTTCAATTACATTTTAATTATGAAAGTTACGCTTTTTAAAATATTTGCTAAAGATAAGTAGCTAATTAATAACAAATTCGATATACATACTGGAACACTGCATCTTGATCGTAAAGCATGATGTTGTAGATAATTATTAAGTTGTACATAATATATCCTGCCAATCTACTCACAGCTTTTACCTCCTCACATCAGGATTCCCCACGACATACTGGAAGGATTTGTTTGCTTTTCACTCGTGAGAGCTTGTAAACACCCTTCTGAGCACAAACGCTTTGGTGTAACAGTGCGAGCTGGTGCTTGTAACGTTATTGCCTCCGTTAAGCTCACACATCGCTGGGCGTTTTTCTCGTTAGAATGGGTGTCTATCTTCCAACTTGTCTTTTATTTCTGTGATATATCCCACTTTAAATTTCCAACACCCTTTCAACATCCATGTAAGGGTGAATCACAGTGTCAAACTCTAGTGAGATTATATTTCAAATTTTAGAAAACAGCTCATTACCTATTTGACTAATATAGGTACGTGCAGGTATATGCATGTGAAGGTACCTACATGCTGTATGTATGCCAAATTATTTCAAGGTTTCCTATTCTATTCTCCAAAACTTTAAGTTCACGCTGTTCAAAAACAAAATAAGCTCTAATACCCCGTCCGATAAAACTGAAAGAAGGATTTAGTTTGAATGGTAAAACTCAGACCTGAAAAAATTACTTCTTTTTCCTAATACTTGCACAATCAATATTTTAGGGTGTATATATATTGGGATTGTTGTTGACCGTGATGTCAAATGAATGAATGACCGACACCCAACATCCTCTGATAGTTACCTATAACCTATATATAATATATATAGGTATATTATATATATATATATATATATATATATATATATATATATATATATGTATATATATATATATATATATATATATATATATATATATATATATATATATATATATATATATATATATATATCATATATATATATATTATATATATATATATATATATATATATATATATATATATATATATGGCTTCTAGTTTTGGAACCCATCTCAATGGAGGAAATAGAACTTACTGAAAACGTTTTCAACTTTCAAGATATAATTAAATGAATAGTTACAATGTTAATTCAAGTTAAACGTTTAGGCCATAATCAGTTAGTGTTTCAAGAACTCACAACGCTGTCTCTCGATAGGGCCATGTAGATGTCCTCCAAATGTAACATTTTTTACTGTTAAAGAGCCCATAAGCTATTAGGGAGGAAACTTGTTCATTAACTCATAACATTTCCCCATCGACTTGTGTGAAATCAAAATGTCAATTTCCTCAATCAGAGTTAACAGACTCCAAATGACTTTTCTAAATAGCTTCATAGACTGGTAAAATGAACATTTTTTTCCACAGTTGTGGTGCCAGTTCTTGCATGTCGTCCTTCATTACTTCATGCTCAGCAGTTACACGTGGATGCTCGCCGAAGGCTTGTACCTCCACACTTTGCTGGTATCGGCTTTTACGTCAGAGCAAAAATTGGTCAAAATACTCATGGGTTCTTCATGGGTCATACCTCTGCTCTTCGATATATTATACGTCATCCTCAGAATTGTATATGGAGACACTGAACAGTAAGTCATGTTGCATATTATATGATGTTAAGATATGTACTTCGTAAACATGTTAAAATTAGAAATGTATATACATTACAAGGAAGTCAATTTAAGAGAAAAGCTTCCGGTTCAGTAGGATTATAAGGTACAAGCCTAGTTTTCTAGCTCGCGTCGCACTCTCGGTATGGCTCTATAGATCCGATAGTCTTTACTGTTAAGTCGGACATCTAGAATGATCGGAAACGGTGGATTACTAAGGGTGATTTGAAAGGGAGATGTTGTTCGCTTCGCTCGCTCTCTATGAGATGTATAGATGTGATGGGATATACAGTCCATCCCAAGTTCGGAGGAAATCCCCATTGAAATACGACGTGAGTAGTGGTTGTTGCTCGCTTCGCTCGCTAGGGGTGGGTTTTCTCGCTCGCTTGGTGTGGGATGTTTAGATGCGACTGGATATAGTCCCCAAAGCATCAAGACCTGGTTCGGGTGGGGGTGGAAAATTTGGAAATCGCAATAATTTTTGCGTTTTCTTTGTGGGACCTCGAAAAGTTTAGTTTTAATGACATTTCAATACTTCAACAAATTCTGTACGCCTATGTTACAATATGTGAGGAAATTATACTGCCCACCCAACTTGGCAGACTTTTTCTGTTGGAAATTACTTACAAACAAATTAAATCTTATTTGCGAACCACGAAAAGTTTATTAGATTTAATAAAGATAGGCCATAATTCCCCGTCTCCGTCCCCCCGTATATTATTCTGTTGAAGGGTCTGCCAAACGCGGGAGCTTCCGTCCTCCAAGTCCAAGGACCTACTCGCCTGAGCCGGTAGGAGGGCACATTTAACTTCTCATTTTAATCGCTTCGCCTCCCTTTCCCTCGCATTTTGTCCAACGTCCCATCATTTTTTTCGATATCCGATTTCGGATTAAGATTCGGCGGAATTAAACCTGTATTTCGCCCACAAAAACCGTCCCGAAAAACGTACTTTTATGAGGTATATTTTAATTTGAAAAAAACCAAGTTTTTCGAGAGAACGGGTCCGTGCTCTTTAATTTTTATGACGCAATTCCCGATACTTTTTTCGCGATCCAATCGCGCCGTCGTCTTCCTCGTTAAAAAAACTACAAAACCGATATTTTTCCAGAGTTTTCGACGGCCGTTGAGATGGGTAGGGGAAGCGGGGAAGTGGAAAAAGCGCGCATTAAACTGAGCATCCACCCCCTCCCACCATACAGCCCATAGTTCGGGTGGGATTAGAAAATTTTAAAATCGCTTATACCCTATTCCGGAAAATCCCAAGAAGATCCCACCACTCGTAGACTCCCCCACTCAGCCGTTTGGCCGTGCATAGACACGACCAACGAACAGACAAACAGACAGACGGAGTTTCATTCTTATAAATAACTAGCTGCTCCGGCTCTCTTCGCTCGCCTCCACGCCAGCCGGAGGGCAAGTCCCCCGGGCCCCAAATAGATTGCTCGCTTCGCTCGCAAACTGTGGCTGTATACATCCGTTGGTCTTTAACCCCCCCCCATTCAGGTGTATTACGATTGAAACATGTAGGGAATGTTGCTCGCTTTGCTCGCAAACTGTAGATCCCTAAGGGTAGGTTTAACGTGTGTAGGGAATGTTGCTCGCTTCGCTCGCTCAGTATGGCTGTATATGTGTAGCAAAAACCATGGACCCCCCTCCCAACCATTAAGTTGCTCGCTTTGCTCGCAAGGTGTAGATGAGATGGTATTTAACTGTCGAGTGGGACTTGTTGAATGATTGGAAACGGTAGATCCCTAAGGTAAGTAACCCCCCCCCCCCCCCTCCCATTCAGGTGTATTACAATTGAAACATGCTCGCAAACCTCTAAGGGTAGGTTTAACGTCTGTAGGGGGTGTTGCCCGCTTCGCTCGCTTGAGGAAGTTGTACTGTCCACCCAACTTGGCAGCCCTTTTTTTTAATTCTTAAAAACAAATTAAATCTTATAAAACTACATGGAACCACAAAAAGTTTAATAGGGGATATTGCTCGCTTCTCTCACAAGGTACCTATTGCTGTATATGTGTTGGAAAAAACCCATATTTATTCTGTTTAAATGTCTCTCGAACGGAAAAGTTACATCCTTCAACGCGCGCTTGCGCAACGAGAATAGAAGATACTAGAGTGGCCCTGTGCGCCCGCACGATGTGTCACGCTTCCCCCACCCTCTGGTTTCCCCAACTTTCTTGGGCCTCCCTGCCTACTACGCAGTATCCGCCACTTTGCCACTGTTTTCGTGCTGTTTTTCGCCTCGTTTTCTTTGGTTCTCGTTAGCGTCGTTTCTTTTTCTTTTTCTCCTCGAGAATGGGTGTTTGCGTAGCATATGGATGTACAAATAAGGAGCCTAAGAAGAAAGCATCAGGCGTTAGTGAAGAAGTACATTCCTTACCTTTCTATCTAATTTGTAAAATGGCTATTTATGTCGATCATTCCTGAGTTTGCTGCGATTGACGAATGAGGAGTTGGTCGTTGGTGGAGGATTTTGTCACTGATGTCACAAAGGGATGAGGAGGGGTTTCGCTCGTCTCCATTACTAATTGTTAATTTTTGGAAATTAATGGGAAATTGGGAAAATGTCAACTAACGCACTTGAGGATCGCTTTATACAAAAGGTCATACAGTATACTAACACTGTATAGTATACTGTATAGTACACTAACACTCAAAATGTATTGCAAAACATTAAATAAATGAAAAAAATTAAATAAAGGTGTCACTTGTGTGATAATCATTTTTTTTTCTTTCAAATTTGTGAAAATTCATAGAAAATTGAGAACTTGTCAAGGGGTGCACAGAGCACAAAAGCGAATAATCACGTTTTGTATTAGTACCATAAAATTGGGACAAAAATCAAGAAAACACTATGGTTTAGGGCTTCATTCGTGTGATATTGGAAAACTGTGTTTCAAATTTTTGAAAATTTATGTAAAGTTGAAAAATGGTCTAACTCGCAAACCGTCAGATTATCACTCTAGGGTACTTATATTACGCATACATATAGATTCCATGAACTTGAGTTTTCCATGTTTTATTCTTTTAGACCACGAAAAATACATTTTTATGATAATGACCCAGTTAACAATTTCTACGCACTCAAAGTTTACACATTTTCAATTAATTTCATATTCATTCATTCATTCGTTTTTATTTATTTATTCTTTTTTTATAATTCGATAATGTACAAAAATTCCCGATCATGCGGGAACTTTTTTCTAATTTGCCTGATTGAAGATTTTGCTCAAGCTGACCCTCCATGGAATCTTTAAAGGTTATTTGAAACAATGCAATGTTCTAACCTGCATTCTTGTCGCAAAAACGAGGAAGCCAAGTGTCACATCTAACTTGACAGACTTTTTTTTACTATAAACTATACAGATATTTTTTTGACTTCAACACAAATCAGCCAAAACTCGGCCCTTCGGGCCTTGCAGGGGGGGCTAACTTTCCGCCTTGAGCCTGCGGCTAAAAAGCTAAAACATGGAACAAACTTTCGTCCTGCTAATTCGTAAATGAAGGTAAATAAATTTAAAACTTCGACATAAATGTTTTACTAATCGAAATTAGAACTGAGTACCTAAGTAGGTAATTTTCTGTTATGGTGTGCGTCTACAATAAATTACTATAACCAAGATTAACTTCTCAACCAAGTGACAACAAAGCAAGCGGCATTGTTTACTATATCAATTTATAACATAAATAAATATAAAACTATGACATGAATGGAAAAACAAGTACGAAAGAAATGCGTGATAAATCGAGAGCTTTCCAACGAGTGGAGAACGATTTTCGTGGGATGAAAACTAACGGCAATACATTACCCTAGAAACGGGTCGGTTGGTAAGGTGGTAACGCTCCACAGGGCGGGGTGGGGGAACCAAGGGTTTGGGGGGGGGGGGGGGGGCAGACCACACTTTCGGCTCGGCAGCTTGCACGGGAAGGGCCGCTCTAGTATCTTCTATTCACGTTGCGCGTGCGTAGGCCTGCTCGTAACATTGTGAAACGGCGGCAGGCTCGATTAACTCGTCATTTTAATTGCTCCGCCTCCCTTCCCCTCGCATTTTGACCAACTTCCCGTCACTTTTTTCGATAGCCGATTTCAGATTCTGATTCGCTGGAATCAAACCTGTATTTCGCCCACGAAGACCGTCCCGAAAAACGTACGTTTATGTACGTCTATAGTTAATAGAGATTTAACTGGCCACTCCGGCTCGCTTTGCTCGCCTCCACGTCCAGCTAGAGGGGGGGGGGGGTCGCCCCCACCTCAGGACCACCTCCCCCCCCCCACCCGTTGAGGTGTTCCTATTACAATTGAAACATGTAGGGGATGTTGCTCGCTTCACTTGCTCGGTATGGCGGTATAGTTGTGATGGTCTTTTAGTGTGGTCCGTATGCTGTGGCGTGGTCTGTGTTTGCATGTATAGTTTTTCAGTGCTACTTGTAGAATGATTGGAAACTGTACCTATACCAGTAAGGGTAAGTTCAACGTGTGTAGGGGATGTTGCTCGCTTCTCTCGATTGAGGTGTGTTGTTTCACTCCCCTCAAACGCTCTTCGTGGAATGTACAGTTGCGATGGGATATCCCGACTCCGTAGGAAAAACCTCGTTGAAATCCGACGTGCGTAGGGAATGTTGCTTGCTTCACTCGCTCGGTATGGCTGTATATGTGAGAAAGTTATACTGCCCACCCACCTTGGTAGACTTTTTTTTCTGTTGGAAATGACTATCAATCCGGTACCTTATGTGGAACCACGAAAAGTGTTAAGAGCATTTCAGTACTAAGAGAACAGTCGGATGTTAAATGTTTGTTCGTATTTGTTTTCCTCGTCTTCTTTTGTAAAGGTAAGCGATAATTTTATCTCCTTAGAAGGGCTATTCTTTTCAAGAGGTTGGAATACAAAGTTCAGAGAAACTACGTTTTGACGGAATAAGGAAGAGCGGCTCGATTACTAACGTTTTCGTCTGCATTTTCGTTCACTACAATCGGAAAAAAAGAATTCCATGTCTCAAAACTTGCATGGGATCAAATTGGAACTTTAACGAACATTTTAAGACCAACCCGATCAAAAACCGTCGAAATTAACTGAGTCTAAGACGAAAAAAAAAAAAAAACCATAGCGGAGAACGCTTTTTTTTTTTTTTTTTTTTTTTTTTTTTTTTTTTTTTGTCATTTAGCGAATTTTCGTAGAAAATGAACTATTGCAATGGCTCGGAAAATTTTGAAATCAAACTTTTTGAAAATTTTAAGTCATGCCTTTCAGGCATTTCAGTCATGCAATTCGTGCGATATGGTATGGATCTGCATTTCGGACGTCAATTAGACACCTTAGTGAAAACTGTATAATATATGGTAGTCACTTGAACTGAGTATGAAAATGAAGGCACATGACTGGAGTTTAAAGGGTGTATAGGGGGCAAATAAATACCCATGTTTAAAGAAAAACTTAATAATCTGATCCGATTTCTGTGTATATCTGAGCTTCCAGAATATCATGGCACCACGATTTTGAATGTATCACCATTAATTAAGGGGATGCCGGACCGCCGCATCAATCTGTTGTACGCCAATTTACCTCCTTTACTTAATTATACATGTCCCTCAAGTAGATTGTTGTTCATTTCCTTGTTGCTTGTTCATTTTCCCCACAAAACACGTAATTCTTAAGAAAATGTCTGTAATTTCAGGTGTTGGATTGATGAATCTGACCCTTCAAGAACTGTCCTTATAGTGCTGGTGGCGATATCGATGGTACTGAATCTCGTGTTCTTATGTAACATTATGAGGGTTGTTGTGATAAAGCTCAGAGGAGGTAAGACATTAATGTTACCTATCTAATAACACCAGTTTACAGAATTTAGGGGTGGTCTTGCATCCGGCCGGAGCTTGTCGGTTTCCTACGTTATTTGATGTGCTGATTTCGAATCCGAGGTCCGTTTTTTCTTTTAGCTCGTTTTTTCACAATATAGCTTGTTTTTACTTTTATTTTTTGCACAATCTTTTCAGGATTTTTCATAGAACACACTTCTAGATTAAATGCCTTCAAAATGTGCCCAACTTATGTGAAATTTATCGCTGATTCCGAATATCACCTCAAATTTTCAATTGCGTCGCTTCCAACCCCCCGTTTTTTTCAAAAAACTTGCGGAAAGTATGGGAAAATCTTGGTTTTTTTTTTAGTAATTTTTTCAGCACATTTCATGAACTAAGAATAAAAATTAGGCCTGAAAAATTTTTTGCTGAAGAACCATCAACAGAACTTCATTCGTTAATTATTATAATCCGACCTCAAAATTCAACATGTGTTTGGCAATGTTTACTATTCAAAAATTACGTTTCGAATGAGTAACAACTTTTTATTGCGGTGTTGAGTTTAATATACCTTGTTAATAGTTTTGTTACCTACTGCGAACTCTATATAACATTAAGTGGTTATCGGGCCCAGAACACGCAAACAGAGGAATAAGACATCGCGAGGAAGTAATCAGAAATGGAAGCGGAAGTAAGCAAGATTGACCGTCTTGAAGGAACAGGTGACTGGCCATGCTGGAAGTTCCAGATGCAGATAATCCTGGATGCACACGAATACGCTGATATCATTTCTGGTGAGTGTCCTAAACCTCAAAGAACTCCACGTGCTGGCGAAACGGAATCTGAAACTGAAGCGAGGTTCAAAACTGAATTAAAAATCTGGAAGATAAAAGATGCCAAGTGCAAAAAGGCCCTTATATCAACTGTCGGTAAGGCACCATTGCTACATCTCATGAGCTGTGAAAGCGCTAAAGATATGTGGGATAAACTGCACACTGTGTATGAACAAAAAGGAGTGACAAGTTTACATATTGTTCAAAAGACATTTTTCGAATACAAAATGGATCCCTCAGACCATATTTTTACTCATGTAAGCAAACTCGAACAACTCGGACAGCAGCTGAAACTTTTAGGAGCTCCATTAGATGAGTCGTTTATGATGACGAAAGTCCTCATGACGCTGCCCCCAACATACAGTCATTTTCACAGTGCCTGGGATTCAGAACAGAATCAAACCATGGAGAAGCTTGTAGCAAGATTGCTAACAGAAGAAACACGGTTATCAGAGAAAAACGAAACTGGAGAGAGAATGGCGCTGCTGAAAAAGAAAGAAAAGTTAAATCATCAGACGAAAACTTTAAAGCCAGGGATGAGTCAAACTGGAAGATCACCTTCAAAAGGAACATATGAAGAAGGAAGAACATCATCGAGAGGACCATGTTTTTTTTTGCAATAGGCCCGGACATTGGAAGAACGATTGTATCCACTGGAAAAAGAAACAGGAAAAGGAAAACCGGAGGAGCCATGCGAACGTTGCCTGCTATAATGAAATAATTCTTGCTGCTGATGGAACGGTAGACGAAAACTGGTACATCGACTCTGGCGCCAGCGACCTTAAGTCAGGTATGAAAAATTGGTTTACGAATTTCAGATCCTTGCCAGAACAGATTCCTGTAAAGATGGGAAACGGAGACTGCATGTATGCTACTGGAAGAGGGAACATTAAAATCCTAGCATTCGTAGATCATGGATGGCACGACAGATATTTTGAGAACGTCCTTTACATACCAGACCTAAAAATAAATCTGTACTCTACTGGATGTGCTATGGACAAGGGTTTCAAAATGGTAAGCAATGAGAGAAAGTGCGTTTTTACTAAAAATAATCAAACAATTCAAGAAGGCACTCGATACCAGAGATTGTATAGGTTGATCATTTTTACCATTTCCAGAAAGTAAATCCTCTACCACAAAACCTGGAGAACTTATTCACAGTGACTTGTGCGGACCATTCCAGGTAGATTCTGTTGGAAAGTCAAGGTATTTTTTCATGTTGAAGGATGATTTCTCACACTATCGGCAAGTATATTTTCTTAAGCATAAGAACGAAGTAAGAAAAAAGCTGGATTTATTTCTCAGAAAATTCAAAAATCAAATGGGTTATCAGATTAAAACATTTAGATCGGATAATGGACTAGAATTTTGCAATGATGAAGTGCAAAAACTTCTGGACAAGGAAGAAATTAGTCACCAACGAACTGTAGTGTACACACCTCAACAAAATGGGTCTGCTGAACGAGAAATTAGGACTTTGGTTGAAGCAGCAAGAACAATGCTGCACAGCAAATCTTTGAATTTGAGATTATGGGCCGAAGCAGTGAATACTGCAGCATTTATCCTAAATCAAACTTATCTCTTAAAGGGAAAATCGTCTTTTGAACAGTGGACAAACCAGAAACCCAAATTCAAAGATTTTAGGGTGTTTGGGTCACAAGTTTTTGTTCATGTGCCTAAAGAGAAAAGGCGGAAACTAGACGCAAAAAGTAAGAAAGGCGTTTTTGTTGGCTATGATGATTTTGTAAAAGGATATAAAGTGTATTTTCCTGATATGGATAGAGTTGAGATAAGTAGAGATGTTATATTTAGGGAAAGTATATCATGTTCTAAAATTAGAGAAAAATATGAAAACAAGGAATGCATAGTGGTTTTAGATTTCCCTAAGGTAGAAAAACAAGATTTAGGTGGTGAAATTATTCCAGTAAATTCAAAAAGTAACCATAAGACAACAAATGATATCTTAGATGAAAGGAATCCTCAAGAAGTAGACGTAGGAGTTATGACTGAAACAAGTTCTCAGATTGTTGAGGAAGTTTCAGATCAACAGGTTTTCTCTATAGAACCTGAACTGGAAGATCTACCTACGACTGCATCACAAGAACCGAGGTATAACCTTCGAGACAGATCACAGTTGAAACCTCTTAGTTTTTATTGTTGTTCTGCTACAGTCAACGTATATCCACCAGAACCAACTACCTATAAAGAGGCTATAGAAAGCGAAGATTCTGAAAAATGGCTTGAAGCAATGAAGAGCGAAATGGAATCATTGAATGAGAATAAAACCTGGAAATTAGTTGAGCCAATACCAGGGAGAAAACTAGTGGACTGTAGATGGGTTTTCAGGGTGAAACGCAAAAAGGATGGTGAAATAGAGAGGTGGAAAGCCCGGTTAGTAGCCAGGGGTTTTAGTCAAGAACACGGACTGGATTACAACGAGACCTATAGTCCTGTGGTTCGCTTTGATTCTATCAGAACAATTTTATCGATAGCTGCTGTTGAAAATTTGACACTGAAACAGTTTGACGTGAAAACGGCATTCTCGTATGGAGACTTAAAGGAGGACATTTTCATGAAACAGCCCGAAGGCTTCGATAATGGTTCTGGGAAAGTTTGTAAATTGATGAAAAGCTTGTATGGGTTAAAACAAGCTCCTCGGTGCTGGAATGAAAAATTAGTGTCACGTCTGTAAATTATGGAATTTATAGAAAATGAAGGCGACCCTTGTGTATTTACGAGAAAGACGAATGAAGGGAAGATTATATTGGCCATCTATGTAGACGATGGACTTCTAGCAGCAACACATATCAAACTCATAGATTCTTTTCTTGAAAACCTAAAAATGGAATTCGAAATAACGGTCATGGAAGCTGATTATTTACCTTGGACTTGAAATTAAAAAAAAAGAAGATGGCTCAATTTTTATATCCCAAGAAACATATGCAAAAAGATTATTAACAAAGTTCAATATGGAACAGGCTGTTCCAGTGGCAAGTCCTATTGAAAAGAATGAAGACTCAACTTGGAATAGTTTGAAATTGGTAAAGGCTCCTTTTAGAGAGGCAATAGGCAGTTTAATGTACTTAGCAATTGGCAGTAGGCCGGATATCTGTTTTGCTATCAATACGTTGAGCCAGCATTGCCAAAACCCCAACCAGTCACACTGGAACGCAGTCAAACGCATACTTCGATATGTGAAAGGAACCTTGAGCTATGGTATCTGGTACAAAAACCAACTACAAGGAGAACTGGTAGGATACAGTGATGTTGACTATGCAGGATGTAAGGAAACTAGAAAATCCACTACTGGCTATGTTTTCTTACTCGGAACAGGAGCTATTTCTTGGTGTTCCAGGAAGCAGAGATCTGTTAGCATGTCAACGACAGAATCTGAGTATGTGGCATCTTCGGATGCTGTTAAGGAACTTGTATGGTTAAAGATGCTTCTGAATGGCTTAGGATATGTATGTTCGTATCCAAAACTGTTTTTGGACAATATGAGTGCCATTAAGCTGATACGAAATCCCGAGTTCCATAAACGCACAAAGCACATCGATATGCGATATCACTTTGTGAGAGAAAAATATACCGAAGGCTTTTTCGATCTCGAGTATGTTCCTAGCAAGCAACAATTGGCGGACATTCTTACAAAGGCGTTGCCGAAGAATACACTTGTGAATTTGAGGAAGAGTCTGGGAGTTCAGTTGAAGGGGGAGTGAAGAACCATCAACAGAACTTCATTCGTTAATTATTATAATCCGACCTCAAAATTCAACATGTGTTTGGCAATGTTTACTATTCAAAAATTACGTTTCGAATGAGTAACAACTCAACAACAATTGCAGTGTTGAGTTTAATAAACCTTGTTAATAGTTTTGTTACCTACTTCGAACTCTGTATAACATTAAGTGTTGTGGATCAGCATCTTGTAGAGGATATGCCACAGCATCGAATGCTACCAATCGCGCGTTTTTAGGTATGAAAATAATGGAGGTGCGATTTATTTTGTCAGACATTACCACAAAATCACGACCCTCGACGAAACCGGATTCAACTATCAGCTCGTCCTGTCTATTATACTTTGGGAATCAATGCACGGTATGGATAACAATAGTAAGCTTTTGTGTTTTCTGAGGTTAGTTTACATAGGTGGCCACTCTCGTCCTATATGCTCAAAATAGCTTTTTGATCTTATTATCTTATAATAATTTTTGATCTTGGAATCTGCCGTCTTTGTGCCACCTGTCGCCCATGTTGATTTTGTCTTGTCTATTTATGATCGAAAGGGACCATGGGATGGTATTGGTAGGGGGGTCTGGTGAACCTCTTTTGCGACAGAACACTTCACCAGTTCATACTGTGTCCTTTTGCCGCCTTTGAAGTTAATGTATTGTTTTTGAGGATGCCGAAACCTCGTTAAAACGGCGTGAATAGCCCAAATGTATTTGTTTCATTTGTGGAGAATATGAGCTTGGCAAGGCAAGATCAACAAGTAGTCCAGTCAAAACAAGGTTTAACCTCCTAAAAAATCCGAAAGTTTTGAAACTTCGCACACTTATTTAAAGGTACCTAGGGATGAATATACCAAAAGTCCTCATGAATATGAGGCGAGCTCTAGCGGCAATTAGCGAAAACAGGTCACTTTTTTTGGTTTTTTGTTAATATCTCGAGAACCTTTGGTCGGAGGTAAAAGTGTACCGTATACATAATTGAAGCTTATTAAATTTTCAATAAAAATGATTATATACTTTTTTCTTGTGTTCCTAATGGTTACCGAGTTATAGAGCGCCAAATGGTAGCGTTATTCAAAAAATCGCGCTAGCGCGGTACAATATATAGCATTTCTTATACCTAATAGTTTACAATGTTTTACCACTTTTTTTGTATATCAAGGATGATTGATGAGATAAACTTTACAGCTTTGTATGAAAAGAAAGACATGATGTATACTAAACAATGAAATACATGAACAAAAAATGCTGGGGACATTCCAAGAAAAATTGTGTGCAGAAAAATCAACCAACTCTTGATTGTTTTTTGGTAGAAGGCTCTGCAATCTGCTCATCTTAGTCTGCTTCTGAACATGCAACCTGAAACACAGTAAGAAGAGGTAAATATGCATGAGATGATGATGTGAGAGGACCATTATACGGATAAGAACATGTAGGTAAGAGAAAGTAGGTAAGCGAGCAGAAAAACAACGTATGAACATGACGACCAATTCATGTATACTATTGCAAGGTATCAATAAAAACATATTAAAAAAATACAAAAGTGCAATCTCACCTGACTTCTGGCTGTCTCTGTTTCTTCAAGGTTTATGACATCGGGATTGACAGGGTCATCAAAGTCTTCTTCGAGGGTGGAAGTAACACCATTCAAGCATTCGCCATGGCAGTTGTGACAAACGCTTGTACACATTATTCCTGACTTTCGACAACCACATCTGTTCCCACATCCACCTGTACATTAGCAACAAATGAGGTTGAGGACAGCTTCAGGTGCTGCTGGATCCTCTGTTGGCACAGTGATCAGCCGATCGCTTTCCAACTTCCAACCCCACTGTACAGGAGGAAGTTCATCCCCAAGCCAAAATTGAGTTTGGTGGTACACTCGAAATAAGTGCTGTCTTGCTGCTTCTTCTGTGGGTTGCAGAGCAGAAAGGTCGGGTTTCGCATTAGATACAGACTTGGTGAAAGCATTATACCGGTGCATGTTAAGAGAGGTTTTCTTCCTGGGCGCATTGTACAATGCCAGGAATACTTTGTTTCCAGCAGCAGCTACAACCTCACAGGATGAACTTGGGCTGTTGAATATACCTCTCTGTTCAGCTTCTTCTTCAACAATTTGAAACAGGAGAGTTTCCTTTTTAGATATGCAGCCGAAGCTGTATCACATCCGCTGAACGCATGCACAAGAAGTATGCTGTCCTTCATTCTCAAAGTGTTCAACTGCTGGCTTGAATATACTTTCCTTCCTACTTTGCCATGGCTTGATTTCACAAATAATATGTTTTGTTCAGTTGGAGTTAAGGCCATGAGGAGAATAATAAGATCTACATCTTCACCGACTATTGCTACTATGTCACTTTGTCCGCATTCCTGCCTCCTCAAATAAAGACAGTGGGTACGGGGCAAGCTCATGCTGTAAGTAGAACTTCAAATCCTCATCACTCTGCTTGTTGATGGCAATCCTCTGAAAGATTGTGAAAGGGTTGATAACCACTAGGAGCAGCAAGACAGCACTTATTTCGAGTGTACCACCAAACTCAAGGTGGAGGACAGCTTCAGGTGCTGCTGGATCCTCTGTTGTCACAGTGATCAGCCGATCGCTTTCCAACTTCCAACCCCACTGTACAGGAGGAAGTTCATTCCCAAGCCAAAATTGAGTTTGGTGGTACACTCGAAATAAGTGCTGTCTTGCTGCTCCTAGTGGTTATCAACCCTTTCACAATCTTTCAGAGGATTGCCATCAACAAGCAGAGTGATGAGGATTTGAAGTTCTACTTACAGCATGAGCTTGCCCCGTACCCACTGTCTTTATTTGAGGAGGCAGGAATGCGGACAAAGTGACATAGTAGCAATAGTCGGTGAAGATGTAGATCTTATTATTCTCCTCATGGCCTTAACTCCAACTGAACAAAACATATTATTTGTGAAATCAAGCCATGGCAAAGTAGGAAGGAAAGTATATTCAAGCCAGCAGTTGAACACTTTGAGAATGAAGGACAGCATACTTCTTGTGCATGCGTTCAGCGGATGTGATACAGCTTCGGCTGCATATCTAAAAAGGAAACTCTCCTGTTTCAAATTGTTGAAGAAGAAGCTGAACAGAGAGGTATATTCAACAGCCCAAGTTCATCCTGTGAGGTTGTAGCTGCTGCTGGAAACAAAGTATTCCTGGCATTGTACAATGCGCCCAGGAAGAAAACCTCTCTTAACATGCACCGGTATAATGCTTTCACCAAGTCTGTATCTAATGCGAAACCCGACCTTTCTGCTCTGCAACCCACAGAAGAAGCAGCAAGACAGCACTTATTTCGAGTGTACCACCAAACTCAATTTTGGCTTGGGGATGAACTTCCTCCTGTACAGTGGGGTTGGAAGTTGGAAAGCGATCGGCTGATCACTGTGACAACAGAGGATCCAGCAGCACCTGAAGCTGTCCTCAACCTCATTTGTTGCTAATGTACAGGTGGATGTGGGAACAGATGTGGTTGTCGAAAGTCAGGAATAATGTGTACAAGCGTTTGTCACAACTGCCATGGCGAATGCTTGAATGGTGTTACTTCCACCCTCGAAGAAGACTTTGATGACCCTGTCAATCCCGATGTCATAAACCTTGAAGAAACAGAGACAGCCAGAAGTCAGGTGAGATTGCACTTTTGTATTTTTTTAATATGTTTTTATTGATACCTTGCAATAGTATACATGAATTGGTCGTCATGTTCATACGTTGTTTTTCTGCTCGCTTACCTACTTTCTCTTACCTACATGTTCTTATCCGTATAATGGTCCTCTCACATCATCTTCTCATGCATATTTACCTCTTCTTACTGTGTTTCAGGTTGCATGTTCAGAAGCAGACTAAGATGAGCAGATTGCAGAGCCTTCTACCAAAAAACAATCAAGAGTTGGTTGATTTTTCTGCACACAATTTTTCTTGGAATGTCCCCAGCATTTTTTGTTCATGTATTTCATTGTTTAATATACATCATGTCTTTCTTTTTATACAAAGCTGTGAAGTTTATCTCATCAATCATCCTTGATATACAAAAAAAGTGGTAAAACATTGTAAACTATTAGGTATAAGAAATGCTATATATTGTACCGCGCTAGCGCGATTTTTTGAATAACGCTACCATTTGGCGCTCTATAACTCGGTAACCATTAGGAACACAAGAAAAAAGTATATAATCATTTTTATTGAAAATTTAATAAGCTTCAATTATGTATACGGTACACTTTTACCTCCGACCAAAGGTTCTCGAGATATTAACAAAAAACCAAAAAAAGTGACCTGTTTTCGCTAATTGCCGCTAGAGCTCGCCTCATATTCATGAGGACTTTTGGTATATTCATCCCTAGGTACCTTTAAATAAGTGTGCGAAGTTTCAAAACTTTCGGATTTTTTAGGAGGTTGGGTCATTTTTTTAGGTTTTTTGACTGGACTAAAGGGCGACAGGTGGCATGAAGATGGCAGATCAAAAGATCAAAAGTAGCTATTTTGAGCCTATAGGCCACCTCATACCTATGTACTCAAACCTCAGAAAATACCGAGCTCACTATTGCTATCCTGTTCATCCAATCGAACTGTGCAGTAACAGCTAGATAGATAGATATTTAGTTGGCATGAGCATACATAGCGTGCATTGATTCCCTAAGTATACCTAGTAGGCAGGAGGAGCTGATTGTTGAACCCGTTGTGCCGAGGGTCCCGATGTTGTGGTAACGTCTGACAAAATAAATTGCACCAACGTTATTTTCATACCAAAACAATTTTTCCGTGTCTGATTTTTATTCTTAGCTCATAAAACTTTATGACAATGAGGTTTCAAATATGGCGCCTTCGGACCCAAAAACCCATGCTGTAAAATAAAATATGCATTTTTCGTGTGAGGGCTCAAATTAAAGCTTATGACGAGAAGGTTTCAAATATGGCGCTGGTGATAAATAAATAAAACAACTTGACATAATAGTGATAAGATACATCGCAAAATCTGACTGAGCTGAGTCATTCTTGTATGTGGGTTTCACGGGTTTATGTGAAACGCGTGAACAGAACCTAGCCATATGATCCTCTTTCCCACAGATGTAGCACTCTATTTTTTTTTTTTTTTTTCAATTTCCCAGTTTGAAATCCCTTTGACTTAATAAAACATTGTCCGGTTCATTATTATACTCTCCTTCTTTTCGTTTGAACTCACCACAAAGTATACTTTCAACCTTTTCTGGAGCGTTATCCGCATCATTGAATGTTCATAATATACTTACGGTACTTTCGTATTCTTCTGGCAAACCGTTTAAAATTACGTCGCATACATGTTCGTCGTGATACTTTCGCTCCCCGCTTTTGCTAATTCCGAGGCGTATGACTGCACCCGATTGATGTATGTCTCCATATCTTTATTGTTCAACATATAGGCAGAGTAAGGCTCTTGGAGGCTTGGAATCTTCTCAGTCTAGTTTTCGGTTGGAATCCACTAGCTAGTTTTTGCCACAAAGCTCTCGGGCAGGTGATGTCCAATATGGATTCCTGAATCTCTTCCGTGAGCGTTCTAGCCACCAACCTGTATGCTCGGTCTTTGATCTCTTCAGGTATGTCATCGAAAGCAGAATCATCTGTGGTTGAAACAGCTTCCCACAGTTTCCTATATTTTAGTTCGAGTCTCACATTAAATAACCACGTTTTATAGTTCTTTCTATTCAACTTAACTACTCCCCTCTCTTTGTCCACTGCTTTAGCCATCCTGGGCCGAATAACCTTTGGTATACATTTTATTTCAAAACACAAGACAAAATTACAAATCGGTGAAACTAAGTAAAGTGATTTTTCAGTTTGGGTTGTTTGTATCCAAACAACCAAAGCAATCAACAATAATTACCCCTTCCATTCACCCCCTTCCATTCACCCCCTTCCATAATCAAATTTCAAACTTCGTGTACGATCTAATCGTACACCGAATTCATAGTTGAACGAAAGAAAAACCACGTAAATCGGATTAGATTTTTATTTTTTATTTTTTTTTTTTATTTTTATTTTTTTTTTTTTTTTTAAGGTTTAACCCGCACCCTCAAGCAGAAGGGTCATTAGCGGCATTGATCAAGTTGTCCAAAGGGACACTGGAAGAGGCACGATTCTAAGGGGAATCATGTTGCCATCCTTGACTAAAAATGAGCGCCATCATGGACTCCACAGGCAACTCGGAGGGGGAAAAAAATGAGGGGTACAGTGATGACCACTGTTTAGCCCCTAAGTGGATAAACAAAACCCAAAAATAATGTAATACAACTAATACTAGATGTAAAATAGGCTAATAATAACTATATACATGCTACTTTATACAATATCAGCGAAGTGAAATAAAACTACGACTAGATGTATATAAATATATCACAGATCAGATATCACAGTGCGTAGTAGAGCTCAGCGGCTCTCAAGTACAACTACAGGGATCAGACCTTGTCTGGTCCGGACAAAACTTCAACCCACTGAGGTGGCTGAAGCTGGACTCAGAGGTCCACAAGGGCTGGGCAGTCCTCCACAAAGTGGCGGATAGACAGATCACCCCCACACCTCCCACACATAACATCTTGAGCTTCTGCACTAACCAGGTGTCTGTGAGTAAGACGAGCATGGCCAATGGCAACCCGGTTGACCACTATTTGATCCCTCCTCGGAAGTAGGATTACCAAAGGGCATACCGGGCTCGTCCTGAAGGTCTCCAAGCAGATCTGTGACCTCACCCTGCCATTGCTCATGCCAGATGGAATTGCCTATAGGTAGCATGTAGGAGATTTGATCCTCTATGTGTTTAGGCAACATATCAATGGAATTATCACCAGTGACTCTCTTCGCAAGGGCATCTGCACACTCATTACCATGAGTACCCACATGGCTCGGTACCCACATAAAAGTTATGGTTGAGCACAATGTCGAGGCTTGGGGTAGCGATCCACGAAGGCTTCGTATTAAGGGATCATCAGAATATGAGTCCCTAATCGCCTCGATGGTACTTAGCGAATCGCTACAAATCACATAATTCCCAACTCCCAATAAATGGCAGTGTCGAACAGCCAGTGTCACTGCCCACAGTTCTGCTGTGAATGCAGACACAGCTGGTGGTAGGTGTCTAGTGACTTGGAAGTTGGGGCTCCATAGAGCTAGGCCAACACCATCAGGTGTCTTTGAGCCATCAATGAATATAAAAGTGTATCCAGCATATCGCATGATTGCCTCAGTGTAGCGACATCTGAGGATGTGTGGGGGTGTATGGCCCGTGACTCCGACCCGCATGTGAACGTCAAAATGCATCCCAGACAACGTCCAGGGAGGGGCAGTGGCACCTCATATGGAACCAGAGGGTATCTGTCTATGCTATCCCACCTAGTGAGCTCCCAAACACGAATACTCAATGGGCGACTTCGTGTTTGGAGCCATGAATATGTCTCATCTACGGAGGGTAGGGTGACCACTTCATGCAGGGAGTGCCCGGGGAAATAACGCAATCTGTCTGCATAGCAAAGTGCTAGCAGATTTTGCCGCATTTTGAGTGGCTGAGTATGCCCAAGCACCTGATGGGAGGCCATCGGTGTAGTAAGGAAAGCCTCAGTGGCCAAACAAAGATCCTTGTTTAATACAGGTTCCAGCTTACGCAGCAAAGACTTTCTTGCTGAGCCATAAACTGCAGACCCATAATCAATTCGAGATTGCATCACTGCATGGAAAATCCTCAAGAGGACATCCTGCTGGGCACATTCTCCTGAAGGTGGAGATCAGAGAAGACATTCCCTAGGCACACCCTGAATTTTTGATGGGAGAGAAACCTGCGGAGGAAGCCCAGCGTTGGCCCTCCCACACCCCACCGATGTAGCCTTTCTAAGATGTTGTGACGCCAAGTGGTGTCATAGGCTTTGGCTAGGTCAAAGAACACACCAATAGCATGCTCCCTGACCAGAAAGGTGTCCCTCAAAAGCTGAGAGTTGGTCAACTACTGAGAACTGTTTGAGAAAACCAGGCCGATACTGGCAGATAAGGCTGTTGCTCTCAAGAAACCACACCAGGTTGTAGTTGACCATAGCTTCCAGGATCTTGCTCAAACAGCAAGTAAGGGAGATGTAAGGGAGATGAGCCTGTAACTACCTGCATCACAAGGTTCTTTGCCCTCTTTATGCGGAGGGACAATGACAGCCTTCCTCCAGGTGGAGGAATAGTTACCTGAGGCATAGATAGAATTGTACAGCCTCAAGAGAGTGTGCTTTTTCTCTTGTGGACAATTGATCATTATTTCATAAAGGATCATATATTTCCCAAAAGCAGTCCTATTTGATTTATTCAGTGTTCTTTCTAATTCACCCATTATGAATGGTATGTCAATTGTTGGACTGGACGACCGAGTGAGCTGAGGGAGAGGTGCTATTTCAACCTCTGCCTTGTGTCGTCTAAATTCAACCGGGTATACATCATAACTGGACACTTGGGCATAATGAGAAGCCAGTGTATCAGCAACGTGCTCGGGTTCACTCTGAGGTGTGGGGATAGATGGAATAGTTGGTGGCGGGAGACCCTTCATTGCACGTACCTTTCGCCTTACATGTTTAGGAGGAGTACCATAATTAATTTCACTGGGGAGCTGATTTGAGCCCTGATTTGGGTGCTCACGTGCTCTGGCTCCTTAAATATAGAAATTTCCAGGCGTAAATCAGCAGAATCAATTTAGTGCCTGACAATTTGCTTTGTTGGCTTCTGAAACATCTCCATTCCACCAAGGGACATGGTTGAGGCCCTTAGTGAGGTTTCTTTTTGGAATGGCTGCAGATGCTGCTTCAAAGATGGCAGAGGTGAAGTTTGTACCGTCTTTCTTATTGTTTCCATTGAGATTGACACGCACCATCTGCTTCCTGTAGAGTGCCCAGTCAGCATCCTCCAATTTCCAGCGTGGCAAAGCAGTGAAAGGTGTTTACCAACTTTCCATATCAATTCTGATGGGAAAGTGGTCTAAATGATGAAGGTCCGGTAATGGCTTCCAAGCCAATGTAGCTCCCACAGAGGGAGAGCACATTGCAAGTTCGATTGCCGACATTGTACCACGGATAGGCGACAAGTATGTTGGGCGGCCATCGTTCAGGAGGAAGAGATCCGACTCCCTGAACGTGGCTTCGGCAGTGGAGCCCTGCCTTGTGGTAGAGTCACAGCCCCACAAGGTGTTACGGATGTTGAAATCCCCAAGTAATAGCATAGGGAGATAGATTGAGACTATTGTCAGGCGTGTAGTGACTGCAACTCCGGCAGCCACTGCCAGGAGGTTTGAGTTGAGAGGCACCTCCTCGACTAGCACATTATTTCTTATCATGAACATGACGCCCCCATGTGCCCTACTGCCAGGCTGTGGCGTTACGTCTTTTCTGAAAATGGAGTAGCCACGCACACTGAACTCATCAAAGGGTTCTAGATGCGTTTCTTGTAATGCTACTGCCAAATGCGACTATAATCATAGCATAGATTGCAGGTCGTCACGCCGTCCATAAATACCATTGGTATTTCATTGAAGGAAGCACCCAATCCCTGGGGAAGTGCATTTTCTTTTTCTTAGATGGGGCCTGCTGAGGTGGTGATGCAGACCCCAATGGCGCATCTTTCCTCTTTCTAACCTGAGTCCAGCCACCACTGGCTGGACCCTGTTCAAGCTCCATTTTGGAGCCAGAGGAGTTGGGGGAGGAGGAGGCTGACGTACTTTGTCGCCTTATCCGAAATTTTTGTGTGAGGACCTTAAGGCGGGTTTAGCACCCACTCATTCACCAACCTCGCATCTCACTCGACTTCAACTCACCTGGCAATAAACTCATCCCCACCTCACTGTATAGTCGACAGGCATCTACTCGCGCTTAGGTTAGAGACTAAGTGTCCTTTGATGCGTGACCAAAAACTGACTGATGATGGCTCACCCCGAGTTGGCCTCACTGTGAGTGGCCTCGAGGGGAGGGAAGTGTTTACATTGTGCGAAGGACCGGAAGTGAGGCTGGTGCGCAAGTGGGTGAGCCTAAACCCGCCTTCAGAAGCGCCCTTCACATTTTTCTCAGAGCCATCCCCCTTTGTTGATGTGGGGGTTTGGAGGATGGCTTTAGTGGGGGAGGGGAATTGTTAGGATAGGGTGGTAATTGTGGTGGATGGGGGGGGGGGGGGGGGCCAGCCTTGATGGCTGGAGAGGAATTGATTAGCCTGTTTTGGGTCGGTGTCCGCTCAACAGATTGTTTTAATCAGGATGCATATGATTCTTTTTTTTTTGGAAATAGAATCATTGCATATTCTACAGGCCACAGGATAACGAACTTTTTCAGTTGCCATAGTGGATTGGATGGCAACTTCTTTTTTAAAGATTTGCACTCCTGAGAGAGTGCTCCATGCAGGCCATTGCAATTGGCACACTTTGGGGGCTTTTAGCATGATGTTTCCACCTTATTTTGTTGTGGAAGACCATAGGCTCACATTTCATGCTCAGCTTTGCATCTGCGGCTAGTATGGCCAAATTCAAGGCACTTGAAGCATCGCATTGGTGGGGGAGTAAAAGGCATTACCTGCAGGTCTCAGAACAAGGTACCAGGTGACACAGTCTTGGGCGGATTTCGTAACGCAAATGTGAGCAAATAGGTGTCAGATGACCCCTTGATGTGCCTTCCAAGTTGAAGAGGCTTCAACTTGGCTTCAATACTTCAATGACTGAATCCTCTTCTCGTCAGTGATCGAAGGTATTAGCAACGGATCATGCCCTGTGAAGTATTTAGCTTCTGGTTGAGAGTGACAGTAACTTCAGTCTCTCCAAACTTTAAAAGTTTGTCTTATATCTGGTTAACCAAGGCATTTCCGATCTTCAAGGGACTGGAGGTTTTAAAACCATCCTCCTTAATCTCAACCGAATAAAAACGTGGGAATCCGGAATTCCTGAAAAGATCAAAGAAGTTTCTCGTCACTTTAGGTATTTGGCCTTGATCATGCTGTTTCTTTGGTCCTTGATCATGCTGTTTCTTTGGTGAGCTGAGAGGCTTCACAACAGCATCTGATTGTTTAGTGGGGGTTACACTGTTGGGGACTGAAAAATCTGCGATTCCTTTTCCTGTTAAAGGAATATTTGTGTTTGCACCTCCCGGAGGGGAGGTAGCAACAAAAGGGTTTGGTTTCCCTGTCTCCATGGCGAGGTTCTCCTCGCCATTCTTGAGTGCCTCCACTGCTGGAGACACAGAGTTGTCGACATCAAGCTCATTAGGCCATACTGAAGTGTTGGCAGGATCATAGGGAAGCAGTTTAACCTGATTAGTCATAGTTGACACAGAGGCCTCCATGACAGTCATTTTCCTAGTGCGGATAATGGTGCCTGAAACAGACAGGAAAGGGGCTGAGATATCTCCTCATAAATCACCATTTTTGATTATTCGGTTGATTCCCAGTGGGAAGGCTCAAACAGACAGAAGGGGTGGAGGACGGTCAACAGGCCTGTCTCAACTGCCAAGGGGGGAAGCTATCCTCACTCAACTGGGAGGCTTGTCTCGACCAAGTTGGGGGAATGAGTGATTAAAGGCTCCATTCGGAAGGTGAAAAAAATTCCAAGTTTTCTGGCCGGAAAAACTTGGGATTTATCACTGTTCTTGACCCAAGAGTCAGGCTGAAAAATCGTGCGGAAAGGCCAGGGAGGTGCAGGTGTTGTTGGGGGTAGCTCGTGCAGTGGGAGGCCATCAAGTGGAGAGAGACAGGGATAGAGACAGCCGGAAGAGGGAGATACTAGCGGGAGCATAGTGTGAAGGCGTGAGACAGCCTTGAACAGTGGACAAAAAGGCCGGGTTGAAGACTGTGTAGATGCGGGCGCTAGGTAGAGTGGAGTGTGCAGAGAGCTCGGTGTGAAGAAGGCGGAATTCAGAGGCGGGAAGCTGGGACGGTAAGTGTGTCTATGGGAGACCTTGGTAGGGCAGCAGAATGCCGGTAGGTGCCCAAGAATTGTAGAAGCTCGGCGAGGAAGGGGAGGCGGGAAGGTGGTCCTTTACAGGGACATTTAGAGGCAATGGGCGTTGGGAGAAGGCCGGGCGTAGAAGGCTAGGCATTGCGCATAGTAGGGAGACTCCAGGTGACTTGACGAGTCAAGACTAAGCAACGGGAAAAGGCCGTGAAGTGAGCGCTGCTAGAGGGGAACAGTGCTTTGTAGAATCGCAGGGCAGGCTGGCGCCAGGAGCAAGGCAGCAGAGAGGGGGCTGCTAACGGTGATCACTGCAGGTTGCCTTGTAGAGTAGTAAGCCAAGCCGGGGTGAAGGAAAAGGCTGTGCATACAGATCTGCTACGATGGATACTGCAGGTTGCCTTGTGGGTTGAATCAACGCTGCAGAGTGGGCTGATAAACGAAGTCAGGTACCGAGCGTTGTAGGTAGTAGTCCTGGGAGGCTTGAAGAAGAGTAGTTTTTTGGTCGAGTGGTCGAGATGGAATGGTTTCTCTGTGGGGCTGCTCGAAGGGGTCAGTGGTGGTCAGTGGTAGAGGGGAGAGCGTCGGGGCGTCTCTGTGGTTGTAGAGGGAGTGCATTGCGTAAAGCGAGAGAGAGTCCTGGTGAGGGAAGCGCCTGTGATTGGAGGGCTGCAGGGCGGGGTAGAGTTTGAATCTATGATGAAGAACGGCGGTGGTCAATTGACTTCAATTTAGGAAGCTTCGTTGTCCAATGCTGAAAGAAGGATGACACCATGTAAGCAGCAGGATCATGTTCAGAATATCGGGGTCACCAGTGCAGGAGCTAGGATGAGTAAATGAGAGCTCTCTGGTAGTTGGATATGGAATGATATATTTCGGGCCCCCTGGCCGAGTCATTACACAGTGTTGCCCAGAGGGGGGGGGGGGGGGGGGTTTAGCCCCCAAGCCGGACAAGGGTTACATGATGAGCTATGGGTCTGGTGTGTAGGTATACTACAAATTCATTTCGAGATGTTCCAAGAGGCCTCCAATTCAAATTTCAGCTTCATGAGTTGAATAACAAAGACCATAGCTCCAGATCTCACTCGGCTGATCTGGGTAGCTCTATAGACTACATGATTCGTTTTTAGGCGCCCCAAGGGGCCTCCATTCCCCCTTTCAGCTTCACAGGTTGAATAGCATATAATATAGCTCCGGATCTCACTCAGCTGATCTGGGGAGCTCTCGACTTGATGATTCGTTTCTAGACGTCCCAAGGGTTCTCTGTTTCAAATTTCAGCTTCATAGGTTGAATAGCAAAGACATTAGATCCACCGCTACTTTAGTCTCGAATAGCAAGAAACTTAGCTCCGGATCTCACTAACCTCATTTGGGTGGCTCGAGAGTTCATGATTCGTTTCTAGACGCTCTGGGAGGCCATTTCAAATATCAGCTTTCACAGGAATAGCAAAGAAATTTAGCTCCAGTGCTCACTCAGCTGATAAGGGGAGCTTACGACGGGGGGGGGGGGGGGGGGTCTTTACGATTCATTTTTAGATGTCCCAAGGGTTCTCCATTTCAATTTTTAGTTACATTTGTTGAATAACAAGAAATTAGCCCTGGTGCTCACCCAGCTGATCCAGGGAGCTTCATGCTTCACGATTCGTTTCTATATGTCCCAAGAGGCCTCCATTTCAAATTTCAGCTTCATAGATTGAATAGAGAAGAAATTAGCTTCGGATCTCACTCAGCTGATTTGGGTGGCTCTATAGACTTCATGATTCGTTTTTAAACGTACCGAGAGTTCTCCAAGTCAAATTTTAGTTTTCGGAGCCATTTCTGGGAAAAAGGTAATCACTAGTAGATTATTCACAAAACCAAAAGTTTAATGAGGTTTTTTAAACTAAGGATTGTTCTTTTTAAAGGTGAACGGGAAGCCTATTTTTTGGGTGCCTATAAAATTGATCCAGCTCGATAAATCAAGCTTCAGTTAGGGCAAAACAGAAACACTCGCACATATTTATAATTTACATATGTATAATTTGTTTAATAATAATTATTATAAATATATTATGATTATTACTATAATTATTAAATTATAATTATTTAATGAGAAGAAATGAATAAGCTCCCAGTGATTTTTGTGACAACTCAATACCTACAGTAAGTAATGTGTAAGTTGGTTCCCACCTACTGAACATTTGTATTGACAATGTACAAGATATGAAAATCCAGCACAAAAATCAATCAATCAATCAATTTGAATTGTGTGGAAAACTGGGAACTTCAACTGTTCCAATTCAATCTCCTGTCTCTACATTCATTCTACTAGTTCTTGTGATTGTGGGGGAACCAAGAGAATGAAGCACAGGAGAATGAAATATTTCTATAAAACTCATGGTACCTAACTTCTGATAGAAAAATATAAAGAAAGGAGGAGTGTGGAGGGTGAACTGATCACCCAGGCCTTTGAAACCTCATAATTAACATCAGTAAGGACTTATCTGAAGATAAACTATGAACGACAGGAGAATGAGGGTGAATAAACCTAAACAACACGTATCTCTGTACTTTAGATCTCTTGTACAGCCTCTGAGACATAACTTAGCTGTGGGAGGTACCCCTCTATTAATGGTTAATGAGGCAGATATGGACTCGAATTCTTTGGAATATGTGCATTAGATTGGCCTTCAAATTGTGGGAGGGAAAGCTTTCCAAACAATGCAATGTTAGCTGTTTTACATGCTTTGGACGAAAAAATGGCGGTTTTGGGAGAATGACCCATGAACCGTTTTATAATGAAAGCGTGATCAAAATATTATATATGGACCCGAGTCCACCTTTTCATAATCATTGTTATATAAGTGTTATAAGAATGTTTCATGAATTTTGAATTGGAGGAATAGGCTCTAAATATAACGGTCTTGTGGGGGGGGGGGGGGGGTCCAGGATGGCTTGCCCTCCTGGCACAGCTCGAGGGGCCAAGTTTTCTCAGAAATTTTAGCAAAATAGTGGTCCGATTTCGGAATTGGATGGATCCGCCTTTTTAAAGAGCGCATAAAAACAAATAATTAAGATCATAATTTTCACATATGATCCATTTATGATTATGTGCAGGTCCTGGCGATAATCACCGGCCATCTTCCGCCCTTCTGCAAGCATTGAGAGCAGTTTTACTTCTTCTCCCTCTTTTAGGCATTAACTACTTACTGACGCCTTTCAGGCCTCCTCATCACCACCCATGGGAATCTTCTTACGAGATCGTCTCAGCCATAACATCGTCGTTTCAGGTTAGAATCATTCTTCCATATAGCCTATCAAATCCTACCAAGGTGAAGGTAAGTTTGCTTCCAAGTCTACCTACAGGTAGCGGAAGCATAGTTTTCACTCTCTAGGGTAGACAATTTTTTCTCCAATGACAAAATTTCCACTCACATTTTATGTTTAAGAAGTTACCTACGTTTTTAGCGTCTCTGTGTTTGTGCGTGAGTGGTGTGTTTTGCAGGAGTAGGGTGGTTGTAGGTGTTCTTATCTCTTTGGAGTTCTTTCATGACTCTACTCATGAATGAATGAATTCGACATACGTGTCGCCTATCCGTGGTTCGATGTCTGCAATTGACCTCGGAATCCTTTACCGGACCTTCATCATTCGGACCACTTTCCTCTCAAAATTTATACAGAAAGCCGGCTTTCACCCTTCACACCACTTCCATGCTGGTAGTTGGAGGAGGCTAACTGGGCTCTTTATAAGCAGCAGATGGTGCTCGTCAATCTCAGTGGAAATATTGGTTATGACGTTAGTAACTTCACCTCTGCTATCCTGGAAACAGCATCAGCTGCTATCCCAAAAACTGACCCCACCATGGTCCTCAAGGAAGGAGGTGAGATGTCGGAGGATGTCATCATTGGGCATGGGCTGTGCTAGGTGGATCCTCTATCACTTCTTATCTTCAACCTGGTCATTGTAACAGCCCTGGGTGATGCCAGATAAAATAGGGCTTGATCTCGCCCCTGGAGTGTGAGTAGAAGCATTTGCTTTTGCTCATGATATCATCCTACTAGCGAGAACCTTTGAGGGATTGAAGATCACTCTCAACGCCTTTGCTGATCAGCTAGCCAAGTTTGGTTTTATGGTCAACCCTTTTATGTGTGGCTTGGTCTCTTTAGTCCCATCGGGCCTCCAGCATAAGATGAAGCTGTCTGATGAGAAGTGCACTGTCACCCAACCCCGCCCAATCCGTGTTGGAAGTCACTTCGGAGGTTCCGAATTTGCGGTAACTTTCTAGATTTTGTCTTTTCTTATTTGTCCTGTCAGTGAGAGCTGTCGCGAACGCGAAATTATTTATGTAGTTTGATTATTTATTGATTTTGATTTACATTAATTTCAATTTGGACATTAAATTAAGTTATTGAGCTTCTAGAATTTTATCCCAAAAGTCCCATATGTTATTTTTAAAACCCCAGATGTTTAATTAGTACATTGATTACTTCAAGAAAAATAGACGAGAAAACATCAAACGAAAAATAATTGTGTTTTCATACATATTAACTTATTACTTAACAAAAAGAAAAATAAACTGGGTTGGTACGAAAGTAAATAGGAAAAAAAGAAACAAGAAAACTGCCTTCCCAACAGTTCCAAGACAAGAGCAGAGTAGGATGCATAGTTGAGTAATGCCTCTTTATAATGAATTATTTCATCACTAAAATGGATTCATTACACATCAAACAAATAGGCTTACCATTGCGCAAGATAAAGAAGAATTCGTTAGTCCATTTTTCTTGAAACTGGCGACCCTCTGCATCTTTTCGTTTCTTTCCACCAGACATAATTTTCGTTTACTTATCGTTCGATTAACTTCATAAGAAAATATAATTAGTGAGCCTCATGATGCACATAAAGTCACAAAGCAAATTGACGGCACTAGCAGTTCGCTAGGATATCGCTTGTCGAACTTATCACCTTGGTAGCTCAAATAGAACTGAACTAAAGTTCGGGCCATCAACCAACTTACATAGGCAAAATGAAGGAATGTTCTAGAATCGTTTAGTGTAGAACAATCTTTTGTTCCACCGTCGCTGAGGAGGCAAACATCAACAGCTTTGATGTTTGCCGCCTCACTCTTTGACGATCACCGCCACTCGGCTTGATAGCTCACTTGATTCCATGAGTATGAGAAAGTACCTACCTAGTGTTTTTTTTTTTTTTTTTTTTTTTTTTTTAAATTGGGTTTTTCAAAACGTCTTGCGGTCCGCATCAAATCTTACTGCGGGCCGGACGGCCATGTGCGGTCATGTGCTGTGGACGTCAATCAAGGTAAGCTCTCAGTGACAAAAGAAAAGTCTGCCAAGTTGGGTATGCAGTCAGTAAGTAACATGGATGTATATGATAATCAGTTGAAGAACAAAGGCCGAGTCGAAATAATTGAATGCAAAATATATATACGGTAACTAATACATGTGTTTACATGCTAGAATGCAAATTAGGGCTATAATTCGTGCTTACATGCGCGGAAATTGTCCAAAGGTTAAACCACACAATAATTGACATTTTGATCAAAATCGATTCATCATGCTCGGAATCATTGGTTATGCGTATGCGCAATAGTTACCTATTATTCAAGTAAATGCGATAAAATACAAAGGGCATCATCCTGGATCCAACAACCTCCAAACTCACGAGTTTGAACGAAATCAGACCAATAGATGATAAGATGTCGATGTTATAAGAAATTAACGTTTGTGCATGTGCACAGATGTTCATCCAACGGCAATGAAATTTATAGGGGACCGTCTAGGAGCTGAAACGTACATTACCTGAATCTATACTATCTATATCTATACTATTTTATAAGAACGGACTGTTTGCCTGTTTGTCCATGCTATGCACGGCCAAACGGCTGAGTGGGGGGAGTCTACGAGTGGTGGGATCTTTTTCAATTTTTCCGAATGGGGGCATAAGCGATTTTAAAATTTTCTGATCACACCCGAACCATTGGCGGGAGGGGGGTGGGAGCTCCTTCTAATGCACGTTTTTTCGTCAAGTGCTCGATCTTCTATCCACTGCCACATTAAAATTTGATCGAGACCACTTCGTATGTCAGTGACAAAGTTTCGTTTCAGGACCCGTAACGATGGTGCCGTAAAAATTTTCAAGAGATGCTGCCTTCCGGAGTAATCAGCGAAAATATGCGGGAAATTACGAAAAAAATTCGTTCCCCGCTATGTTTTTGTCCGCTTTAGACCCAGTAAATGTCCAC
Organism: Adelphocoris suturalis; assembly: GCA_030762985.1. Taxonomy (NCBI): domain Eukaryota; kingdom Metazoa; phylum Arthropoda; class Insecta; order Hemiptera; family Miridae; genus Adelphocoris; species Adelphocoris suturalis. Next base: position 96,839,642 of record CM061040.1, read on the forward strand.
TGTTTTCACCCGGGTTGGTCTTGAAATGTTCGTTAGAGTTCCAATTTGGTCCCATGCGAGTTTTGAGATTTGAAATTATTTCTTCCGATTGTAGTGAACAAAAATGTAGACGAAAACACAGAGAGCGAGCGAAGTGAGCAACATCCCTACACATTTCAAATCACCCTTAGTGATCCACCGTTTCCAATCATTCTACATGTTCCACCCAACAGTTAAGACCATTGGATCTGTACAGCCATACCGAGCGAGTGAAGCGAGTGAGAAAAGAGAAAACTAAGCTTGTATTTCATTAAAATCGGTCGACTAGTCTCAGAGATATGTCTGTGTCGATCATTTTCGTTTTGCGCATGAGCTAGAATCATTACTCCACCAATTGCGATATAATTCACAGGAAATATTCCTGCTACATTTACCCATCTTTTATCCGATTTTAAACGAAATCAGACGAATAAATGATGAAAACATCGACGTTATTAAAATTAACGTTTGCGCATGTGTCCAGAGGGCACTGAAAGTAATAGGGGGCCATCTAGAAGCTTACCCGCAGACGGCACTGAAAGTAATAGGGGGCCATCTAGAAGCTTACCCGCACAATTCCTGAATACTTCATCATAATCTTTCCATTAGACTTGGAGTTTTACCTCTGTCAATCGATATTAGTTTCGTGAAAGGGCAATGGATACATTCAACCAATCGCTATATACTATACCTATAGAGAACTTTTCTGGAACATCTACCCAACTATTATCTACCGAGTTTGAATGAAATCGGACAATAACATGATGAGAAATCGACGTTATGAAAATCCACGTTCGCGCATGGTTACTGTTGATCAGAAGGCATTAAACATTGTAGAGTACCATCTTGGTGGTAACTCGTACAATCCCTGAAAATTTCATCTAAATCGGACTGAAACTTGGTATAGTTTTGGACATGGCAAGTATTTACCACACAGAGATAGACACGGAACCAAAACTGATCTGCAAACTCTGAAAAAGCAAGTAGAAATTTTGATTTTGGAGGAAAAAAAATTTATTGACTTCTTTCACGAACACAAAGCTTTCCTACCGTGTGTAGTGAGGAAGCAAAAATTAGTTTCAGCGAGGAGGTGAATGGAGTGAAACATTGGAGACTGTGGGGTTCAGGGTCGGTGGGGAAGGGGAGTGGTGGGAAGGGGGGTGAATGGAGAGGGTAATACTGTTAAATCATGATGTTTTAACTAATATCGTCAGATATTCGTGGTTCTTTTTTTTTTCCAACTATGAATTTGGTCTAGTTTTTGATCGTATATGTAGTTTCAAATGGCATTGTGGAAGGGGGTGAATGGAGAGGGTGATAGTAGTAGATCATGATGTGCTAACTATTTTTGTCAGATTTTTTGTTCAGTTGGTTTAGTTTTGGGAAAATATGTCAGGAGTTTCCAATTTCATGCTGGAAGTTTTATGATGGAAATTTACTGATGGTGGAGGGGGCTAATGGGGGAGGGGAGAGTCATGATATTTTTGTTTTTTCTCCTATCATATTTATGACCAACATTATGCAATAAATTCATAGGATCATCCCTTACCAACATGTTTAGGGATATCAATTATCTTCAGCTCTTGAGCTTGTTGTACCTCTGCATCTTGATGAGCAGGATGCTTCATCCACAACTTATGGATCCACTGGAATTCCCGCCTTCTTGCTTCAACTCCACAAAGCGCCATTGTAGTAGGACCCCCCCCCCCCCCCTTGACATCCCACCGTGTTTGTTTCCTGAACCTGTGGGAAGATCCTCTGCACATAGGCCGCAAACTCATCCTCTAAGCAAACTAACCCCTTGACAGCCAACCTCGTCAGATCCTGCCAGTAGGCACTCTCGTAGCCATAAACACAGCCTACTTGCTCCCCGAGTCTAAACATTTCAATCTTCAAGTCTGAGAGAAGACCAGAGACCCTGTTGGAGGATTGCAAATGGTGGGTTACCTCTGTCCCATGCCAGCAAAGATGCTAGTACACATGGCACTTAGCTGTAAGTTGGTAGCTACCAACCTACAGATAAATCATAGCACTAGGCCCTAACTGAGAACACATGAATCATGGCACTGGGTCGGATGTAGGTTTATGTATAAATCATAGCACGTGGCCGTAGTTAAGAACACATATAAATCATGGTACTGAGCCGTATGTAGCCGCATGTATATAAATCGTAGCACTTGACTGAAGGTAGGTATGTATGGTAAATCATGGATCTAGGTCGTAGGCATGTTAAAATGAAAGAATTTATCTGTATATGTGTAGCAACTTGCATACAAAATGCAAAAATGATTGCGGCTACTTACAGGAGCGCTCCCTGCCTTCACCAATAACCGTTTGCAGTACAACTAACATTATAACACCTAGAGCAGGAAAGTCTCAATACCTGTCAGAATGGAAGTGAGTTCCCCAATAAGTAGCGAAGTTCTATGATCGTTCAATAGTTGCTGTAGTCCTCCATAGTCTAGTGGGTAGTGAATCAGACTACTGTGTCGAAGGCACTGAGTTCGTTCCCAGGTTCGGGAGAATATATTTTTGCAATTTAATCTCCAAAACATATTTTTGACCGTCATTATTTTAAATATTTAAAGCCATATTTTAAAAAGTTATTTCGATCTATTCGTCTAACTAATCTGTATTTTGCTATGGGATTGACTACTTGATGATATGTCTTTTTGAGATGCGAGCTTACGAGCATCCAGACCACGAAACTATACAAATCATTCTGATCTAATTTATTGTCCAACTAATCTGAATTTTTACTAAGGGATTGACTACTTGATGTCGTGTATTTTTGAGATGCGAGATTCCGAGCATCCAAACCACGAAACTATACAAATCATTCTGTTCTATTTGTCCAACTAATCTGAATATTTACAAGGGGATTGACTACTTGATGTTGAGTATTTTTAAGATGAGAGTTTGCGAGTATCCAGACCACCAAACAATACAAATCATTCTGATCTACTTGTCCAACAAATCTATATTTTAGCAGCCGACATAGGATTAAAATAACTGAGGCACCAATCGCCAATCCAATCAACGGAACCGAGGAGCCGTACATCGCGAATCTCCTCACCTAGAGCAGGTAGAAGACTCTCCCGTATCCCGCCTTCTTTCCTTCACTAGACCCTGCATCCCTTTCAACACTCGTTCAATATAATAGCTGAAGAATTTGGTTTGGTACAACTGGTTCTGTAGTATGAGTTTAGGTATGCATTTAATCGCGTTGTCGACACAAGTGCATACTCGTAATAAATTAATTGTTGTGGATAAAACTAGTTATCCCTACAATATCCAACCACTACTTACCCACATTATATGTATTTCAGGGTTTGTTTGTTGCCACGCTTTTCTGCTTCTTCAATGCAGAGGTATGTATATACCTACTGGAATCAAATTATCCCACAATACATAACTATCAGACGTACAATGTTTTACACCTGATCACTGTATTTCATTGGCAGGTCATTGCGCAATTGAAAAGGAAATGGCAATATGCTACATTTCGACCGAGAGCGAATTCATACACCACAACAACAATGTCAGTAAGTGTGCCGAATATTATTGATATAATCTATATCATATCTATAAGGTAGGTACTTAAGGTACCCCCCAGGTGTCCTCTAGCAGTCGCTGAGTGAAGATCGTTCCTTTCTAGCGTTGTTATTAATCTCGAAATTACGATGAATGGTGATTGTGGTTCTTGTCAGAAGGGCTTCGCTAACAATGCATATCGCGTGACGTGTATTTCTTGCGAATTATCTTTCCATATTGCTTGTCAGAAGATGAAGAAAGAAGATTTTCTGTTCCTGAGAGAGAATAATAATCCGTTCACGTGTTTTGGATGCCTTAAGAAGAGAAGGGGGTCCATCGCGTCGGCGGACTCCGAAAGTGGGGCAGATAGTGCGTCCCCCCGACGTCTTATCGCTATCATGCGAAGGAGTAAGTTCCGCCCAATTATTGCTAGCTATTGAAGGTCTGCGTTCTGAAATTAAAGTAGCGAACGCGAGAGTTGACAAACAACTCGTTTGTTTCGGAAATGAAATAAAGGATCTCAAAGATCACCTCAACAAATACTCGGATGTGATGGATAAGAACTGTGAAAAGATTGACACTTTAACTTCTGAACTATCGTCTCTGTCTAGTTTGTTTGGGGGATTGGCAGACAGGTGCTCGATTTTAGAAACGCGTGTTTTAGAATTGGAAAGTCAGATCGCTGATAATAATCAATCCTCCCTAATCAACTGTGTTGAGATAAGCGGAGTACCGACAGCAGGAGGAGCCCTGGACCTTGTCAAACGCGTTGGAGCTGCTCTACATGTTGATGTGTGTGATCAAAACATAAATAATTGTTTTAGGCGTCGCCCAGTAGCTGGAACATCTGTTGATGGCTCGATTTCCTTGTCGTTTGTGAGAAAACTTGACAAAGACGCCTTTATGCTTGCTTCACGCCAGCAAAGGAATTTAACATCGCGAGATCTTGGATTTATTGATGGTGAAGCAAGTAAGATTTTTATTTATCACAGTCTCACCTTTGCTAAGAGAAAGTTGCTGAATGCTGTCAAGGTCTTCAAACGCGATAATAATTATAAATTCGTCTGGGTTTCCAACGGTAATGTTTTTTTGAAAAAGGATGAAGGTTCCCATCCTTACTTGATTAAATTAGCCCAAGATTTGAAGAGTATCTTATCAAAAAACGGCCAACTCAGCAGAGGGAGGAACCCGAACTCTTAACCATGCTTCAACTCCGACATTTTCCGAACTTATGGCTCAACCAATGGCATCCCTATGGAACAATCAACAGTGAACTCTAAACGTCCTTGCTGCTCTTTCCTTAAGTAAAATGTTTTTCTTCTTGTATCAAAGTATCATGATTTTCAATATTTTTGTATATTATAATTTATTATGTCTCTTGCATAGCAAAATTATGTCTCTCCAATGTAGAATTTTTTAACTTTTTTAGTAGTTATGGATCACATTAATAGTGGTATCTGCTCCCAAATGGGAAATCGTAGGAAATTTGTGAATTTAGCTCATGTCAATGCAGAATCTGTCGCCTCTCACCTAGAGGAAATTAAAGAAATTTTTAAAGATAAATTTTTTGATGTCATAGCAGTAAGCGAGACTTTCCTTAATCCTGCAATTAGCTCTGAGACCGTAAATGTACAAGGCTACAATTGGGTACGGAATGACCGTACAGGTCTTGGGAGAGGTGGAGTTGCCTTGCTCATTCACTCTAATTTAAAATTCAAAGTTTTGTGCAAGTCACAGTCTATCTACACAAAATGTCCCGAATTCCTGTTTGTCGAAATTGAATACAAAACCCATAAACTTGCTGTAGGTGTTGTTTACCGCCCCCCTAAAATAGGTAAGATCCACGACGTGTTTGACGAAGTGGAAAAACTTGCTACCTTATATCAACATATCATTATTCTTGGGGACTTCAACAGTGATTTACTTACTGATAATACTTACAGTCGTCAACTTAATTCAATATTAAAATCGCAAAACCTCATGGCATTACCTTTCAGTGCAACTCATCACTCATCCAACTCAAACTCACTTCTAGATCTGATTATAGTAAATGATGATGAGATTGTTTCTAGTTTTGGGCAATGCCAAGCAAGTGGATTGTCTAGGCATGATATGATTTATTGTTCATTAAATATAAAATCACGAAAAATCGGTAGGGAATCTATTAGAATACGAGATGTAAAAAATTTTGATAGGAAAGCATTTATAGGAGGCAACAACTCTTAATTGGGACCCAGTGAACAATGAACCCAACTTGAACAAAAAAATTGAAATATTTAACTCCATGATCCTGAAATTATATGATAAGTACTGCCCTTGGATTGAAATAAAAACTAAGCATCAACCTGCACCTTGGATAAATGTAGAAATTAGAAATTTAATGAAAGAAAGAGACAAAATATATAAGCAGTATGTTAAAACTGATTCCAAGTGTCGCGAAACTTATAATAAATTAATATAAAAGAGTTAGAAATAGAGTAAAGCAAATGATTAGGAACGCTAAAGCAAGGTATTATTACGACATTTTTAGTGCTAACAAACAATCTAGAGATTTTTGGAAGATCATTCGTGACCTAGGAATCAGTAAAAAAAAACGCTAAAGGTGAAACTCAGTCTGTGTCTGTTGATGATTTAAATAAGCACTTTTGCCGAGAGATTGATGAACCAACCAACCTTGAAATGTTGCAAAATTATTCTGGCTCTGTACGTATAGGTGAACCATTTACAATACCAATTTTATCAGAAGAGTCGGTTAAAAATGGACTTTTAGGTGTAAAATCAAGGTCAATTGGAGCTGATGGGATTTCAATAATAATTTTGCACATGCTTGTAGAAGTTATTGCCCCGATTCTTACAGACATATTTAATGATTCGCTTGCAAAGGGAATCTACCCCGATATCTGGAAACAGGCACTTATTAAACCGATACCTAAAACAGGTTCACCCAAAGGCGCCAATGAATTTCGTGCCATTTCTCTACTTTGTGTCATGGGAAAAGTTCTCGATAAGATTGTGTATAATGAATTATGTAGCTACATGGAAAAGAATGAGATTTTAGACCCCTATCAATCAGGATATAGAACTGGTTTCAGTACTGAAACTGCCCTAGTAAGAGTTCTAGATGACATACGTAGAGGAATGGATACCTAGAAAGTAACTTTAATGGTGATGGTTGATTTTTCATCTGCATTCGACCTTTTGAGAAAAGATATTCTGGTAGCCATTCTTCAATCGTTAGGAGTTCAGGGAATTTTGCTGAAGTGGTTTTACTCGTACCTGTCAAATAGAAAGCAATGTGTGAAGGGTCCTGATAATAGTTTTTCGGATTGGAGAGAAGTTCAACTTGGAAGCCCTCAAGGCTCTGTACTTTCCGCAATTATGTTCATTTTATACGTTAGAACATTACCCGAAATTTTCTCTGAAGGTACGAAGCATATGATGTATGCAGATGATTTGCAGTTTTATCGGTCCTGTCTTCCAAGTGAAATTGATCAGACGATTGAGCATATAAATCGTGACTTAGGTTTGCTTGCTAAATGGTGCCGAGACCACGGGATGAAAGTGAACGAGGCAAAAACGAAAGTGATGGTATTTGGGTATTCTAAAATTTTATCTAAAATTGATCTTGTTAACTGTCCCAAAGTTGAATATAATGCTAATCAGCTTGAATTCGTTCACAAATTTGTAAATTTAGGTATTGTTGTCGAAAGTACATTATTGTGGGAGACTCAGGTAACCGACATGTGTAACTTTGTATAAAAAGTTAGTATCAGTTGAGAAGGGTCGCAATCGATTTCCCTATTGAAGTCAGAAAGAGGCTAGTTGAGTCACTGGTCCTACCAATTTTTGATTATGCACCCTGTGCTCTGTGTGACCTTAAGAGCGATGACCTCGACCGTTTGCAAAAAGCCCAAAATAAAATAGTAAGATTTGTACTTAGATTACGACGTGACGATCATGTAACTCCTCACTTTAAGAATCTCGGTTGGCTAAAAATTGCTGAACGAAAAGAAATGCAGATAGCGGTTCTTATGTTTAAGATTTTAAAATTTAAAAAACCTAAATATCTATATGATGATTATGTATGGATGTCTCAAATACATGACAAAAACACTAGGTATAAAGACCAGACATTGCAAATTCCCACTCACAGAACAGTAATGTTCAATAGATCATTCATTATACAATCGGTGAAAATTTATAATAAATATGTTGGCATGTATGATTTGAAAAAAAAAGACTGAAATATTCCGAAGTGAGTTTAGGAAAATGATGTTGGAGAAATATTGACGTAATCAATGAGAAGTGAGAATAATGAATGTTACTTTGATTTACATAAAATTTTTATTTAAATTATATATTCAGAAGTGAGCATTTTATTTTTACAATATTTTATTTTATGAGTAGAATTTAGTTATTATTGTAAAGAAAGATAAAAGAATTTTGTAATGAATTTAATAGATGCACAATTATTTCATTTATATACATTAACATAAAATATGATTGTAAGAGGATTTGTAAGTAATTTTGTATCCAGGGAAGGTGGAAGAGAGGGCCTCATGGCCCTAACCTTAACGTTAACACCGCGTAATAATGGCTCAATACTTCCACAATCGTTATTCCAACCCGTTAGAATTGAAAGACCACCATGTGAAAACAAGTGGCTTGACAGTGATTTCCGGTGTTTTAGCTGAAAAGTGGTACTTACCAACGGATTATGTGGTGTGTACTCCTTGCAGGAAACAGCTTGGAGCACAGGACCCTTCTCCAGCAACTCCTTTTGAGGGAAATGCCTCATCCACTCAGACTTTTACGGACCAGTCCGAAGCGATGGACGATGACGAATTCATTCTTTATGAATTACAAGTGCCTGAACACGTTTCTCCTGATTTGGAGATATTGGAGTAGACGAACCAAAAATTCAGGGAACCGTCAACGTCAAGGAGTGAGAAAATAACGATACTGACGATGGTACCAAAATCTTGGACCACCAATAAGCTAGCTACCGAATTTGAGATATCTTGGGAATTCGCAAATAGAGCCAAGAAACTAGTGAAGCATTTTGGGATCTTTACTTCGCCAAATCTCCGAGAAGGTTGAAAACTCCTGCCAGAGATCGAGGATAAAATGAAACTATTCTATCTTGATGAAGAAAATAGCCGGATGATGCTAGGAAAAAAATACTACGTCTCCGTCAAACAAGCCGACGGAACAAGAAAACACATTCAAAAGCAACTTCTTCTTTGTAACGTAGAAGAACTGTTCGAGAAGTTCAAAAAAGAAAATCCTGATATGAAGGTGGGGCTCCCTAATTTCTTCACTCTGCGACCAAAACATTGTGTTTTTGCTGGCCATTCTGTTTGTGTATGTGTATACCATGAGAATGTTAAACTGATGCTGGTTGCAGGACAAATTGCAACTCTCACGCGTGAAACCGCCATGAACCTGCATTCTTATTAAGAGTTTCTGAAAAAAAATCATGTGTGCTGAACCGGATGAACCATGCTACTTACCTTCTATTGGGATTTGAGGCAAGAATCGATATGTACATCTTGTCCTGGTACCGAAGGCATTGAAGAATTCTTGAAAACAATAATTTTTGATGGTAATGATGTGGGCGAAGTTCAATTCGAAGCATGGACAGGAACTGACCCCTGCTCCCTGACAACACAAACACTTTCAAAAAATCATTTTGTGAATCAGCTTTGCAAAAGCCTGAATGTACTGAAACTTCACAACTATATTGCTTCTAAACAATCTGAATTTTTAAAAATACTAAAACCAATGGGACCTGACCTACCAATGTGTGACATTATTGTCCAATGTGACTTCGCTGAGAACTAGTCTTTCGTAGTGCAGGATGCAGCTCAAGCTTTTCATTGGAACAATGACCAAGCAACTATTCTTACTGCTGTGTTCTATTTTAGAGATAACGAGCATATAAAATGTGGGAGTCTCTTAATGATATCGGATGATCCAAAACATGATACCACAGCCTTTTGCTGCTTCCAGCAGATCCTAATTCAGCATCTCCACGAAAAAAACCTACCTGTTTCCTGTGTGATTTATTTCACTAGTGGGGCCCCTCAGCACTTCAAAAATAAGTATAACTTTTCAAATCGTTTCCATTACAAGAAAGATTTTGAAATTCAAGCTGAATTTCATTTCCATGCTACCGCACATGGGAAGGGACCTTGTGACGGGGTTGGAGGAACTTTGAAGCGCTCAGCCAACCGAGCAAGTCGGGGCGCTATTCCAAATTACGTCGCCTAGGCTTCTGTATGAGTGGAACAAGAACTCCCTTGAAAAAACAGATGTCTATTTCCGCAGCAAAGACGAAATCGAATTGGAAAGAGTGGCCCTCAAGTCTCGTTATGCTCAATCCTCAACTATTGCGGGAACTGAAACCTAGCATGCATTTATCCCATCTTCTGAAGGCCTAACCATGAAAATGGGCAGCAGCTCTATAGCGACGAAGTTTTACCGTTTTGCGGATGACTAGTAGGTAGTAGTTGAGTTCATTTGCCTAAAGATCATATAATGTAAGACTTTACATTATAAACTGGGAATTTTATCATGAAAATTCAATTTTCTTTTATTTTGGTAGTACAGGCCGTACATTAAGTACCTCTGGCGTCAAACCGTTTGTCGGCCCATTATGTCCTCTTATTCTTCTTCTACATACTGGTAGGTATGTTTCAAGATTAAACTTTTTTTTTTTTTTTTTTTTTTTTTAAAGGCGAAATTGATGAAATGTGAAAAAGAAGTTTTTATTTTGAGTTTTCATGGGAAAGCTTACGTTTTTTGTACCCATTTCCCATAAGAATCGGCCACCTTACTTATTTTTTTGGGCACAATAACTGTAAAGCAATTAAAACAAAACTTAGTGTTTGGCGTAACTTCGGACAGTTGTAGAGAGAAGGCTGGGCGAAGAAGGGGTCTGAAAATTTGGCTCCTAGCTTGTATTACAAATGGGTACAGCATACTAAAAAATCAGGACTTTTAAAAAATATCGAGAAAAAAGTTGGGTGAAATGACCCATATATATATATATATATATATATATATATATATATATATATATATATATATATATATATATATATATATGTGTGTGTGTGTGTGTGTGTGTGTGTGTGTGTGTGTGTGTGTGTGTGTGCGTTCGGGTTGCTGGGGTAGGTTAACTCTTGGTGTTTTTATCTCTTCGGAGCTCCTTCATATCCCTATCCAAGTCAAGGTCATACGTCGTGCAACCCGGGCACTCTCCAGTTTACTGGAGGGTTGGCAGAATGATCCAATGGCGATTAGGGGAGAGGCTCGTGTCAACGGGTCTCCCGACCCTTTTTTACGTCTTCCCCGTAATGCTACAAGAAACAAACGAGCCTCTTAACCCCAGCCGGCCCATTGGCTCACGGGGTCCTAGGGAAGGCGCTCGGGGTCGCCCCAGGCAGGGGCGTCGGCCATCCTCTCCTTTTTCTTCTTCCTCTTCATCCTATCCCTCCTCCTCCTCCACTGTCCTAGTGAATGACCACCACTCTTTGATAGATAGCCTTCAGTTCCAAGAGTGGCCTCAGTGCCCACGTCTGGCAGAAGCATCCTTACAGGCCAACACTGCAATTATTGATGTAGAACGAGAGTGGCCCAGATATGCTTATGAATTTGGGCAGTAGAGGAGGTAGAAGCAGTGCACAGTGGGGTATGTAATATTAATGTATTCTTGCAACTCGTTTCCCCATGCAAACGCTTTCTGATATTCAATCTCTTTGCCTGAAGCCCCACTATAAGCAGCTTGTCCAGGATGCTATCCTGGAAAAATAGCCCTGGGGCCTTCCCCACATTCGCTACAGGCAAGGGACAGCAACCCGCCATTCAGCAGTCCTCCCCCGGGACCTCCGGTCTTCTTGAAGATCTGAAATGTTGAGGCTCGGAGAGAATGTAGACCGTAATGAATGCTATGAGAGCGCCTACCTTCAGGGACTGGGGATGAGGGCTGTTGAGAGGTCTGATGGCTTGGGAGACGAGATTGCAGCTTATGTCCAGTGGATCATTCCACAGGTTGATGATGGGAATGTGGCGAGACATCTGGAAGGGAATCCTCCAGTGCTGTTGCCCTGTGGAGATCACAGAGTAGGTAAGCAAGCAAGGAGGTGGGAATACCATCAGGTCCGAAATTGGTGGAGGGAGCATCATGCTCAGCTAGCTGTGGAGAGACTGGAGGGAGTTGGGGATGAACAAGTTAGGCCCCCTCTCCAGAAGTCTGTGCAATTTCGGGAGCCACTCTTCAATGCTCCCAGCGACAACCCTGGTGAGCCGGTGGTACCCACAGCTTCCATCGGGGATTTCTTAAACAGCATTATCTGCACACCGGTGCTTTATGATGAGGCACATAAGTGCCGTGTCAAAAACTCCGCATTTGCTGGACCAGATGCTATTTCTGCCAGACGCTGGCCCAAAAAAATGTCAAGGTGCTAATTCTCATCCTGCTATTTCTATTGGGAAGACCCCGGAAAGCCTTGAGCCATGCCCGGACCATCTTCATCCCAAAGAAAGGAGGAAGTGGCCTGGAGGCTACCATTGGTTTCTATATTATCGGTAGTTTCCACCACTTTCAAAATGTTATGACAACTCACTTCCATTTGGCTGGTGTCATAGGTGATGTCCAGAGAGCATTTCCACTAGCAGATGGCACAGTGGAGAACCTAAGAGTTCTCCAAACTGTCATTTCATTGGCCCACATCAAGAAAACAGCTCCATCTTGCCACTCTGGACATTGCTAAGGCCTTTGACACTGTAAGCCATATTGGCCTGACAGATTGCTTCTGTGGTGTTGGAGCCCCTGCTCGTTTAATGAAGTAAGTTGCCTGCCTGTACCAAGGAGGCATGGTGGTCCTCAAGGCAGGCTGTGTGATGTCAGGGGATGTTTTCATTGGGTGCATGGTACGCCAAAGGCTCCTCTATCCCTATTCCTCTTCAACCTGGTCGTGGATGCAGCCTTGGGTAATCTACCAGATGAACCAGGGTTAAATGAAACCCCTGGGGTGCAATTAGGTGCATTGGCTTTTGCCAATGATGTCATCCTACTCACCATAACCCGTGAGGGCTTGCAGATCACCCTCATTGCCTTTCTGAGCAGCTAGCCAGGTGTGGTTCAGCGGTCAACCTTTCTAAGTGTGGGTCAGTCTCCTTAGTCCCATCGAGCGGCCAACATAAAGTGAAGGTGGTGGACCAGGGGTGTTTTTGTCTTAGGACAGACATTGATCCCTGCCCAATCCGTGTTGGAGTTCTGGCAGTACCTTGGAGTTGACTCTATTGGTGTGGTCACCATAGCCGCAAGCTGTGTGGCCTCTGGTAGAGCATTAGCTTGTGCTACCAAGGCTCCATTGAAGCCACAGCAGAAGCTGCACCTCCTTCGTATGTACTTACTGCCAAAATTAACCTGTGGGTTAGTCTTGGCAGGCTCACTGCAATTAGGCTGCTTGAGTTGGAGCGTGAAGTTTGCTCTGCTGTGCTTCCTTGGCTGGGCTTCCCACCTGGTGTCCTGGTTGCTTACATCCACACAATGTTCAAGGCCGGTGGGCTCCGTATTGTCTCTCACACCTGCTTTCTCTTGGAGGCTCGAGCTGGGAGGCCCTGCTCCCAAACTGCTACTGATCTTGACTTTGTCTGGCAGCAGTTGGTGTGGTGTGTCGGAACAACACCAACTCCTCCCAAACCCAACTCATCTGCTGAGTTCACTGCTGCTCTGCATGAACCAGTATATGGTAAGGAACTCCAACAGTGCTCTGACTCTCCATTTTCTTCCCAATGGGTGGAATGGGTTTCAGAGGGCGTTGGGGCCCGTGACTATTGCCACATTCATGCCGTCCAGGTTGCTACTTTAACCACCACGGTGAGGTGTTAGAGGAGTAGTAATGGGACAGTAGATACCCTTTGCCGTGCCTGTCATTGTTGAAAATGATCTGTATCATGTGGTGCAGCAGTGTCCTTGAACTCACGGTTGCTGCATTCTACATCATGATTTGGTTGCCAAGCAGTTAGCAGGCCCTTTGTCCTCCAGCGGTTGGGATGTTCAAAGGGATAAACTACATCAAATGCCGAGTGACCAGGGCAAGAAGCTGGATATCTTTGCCATAAAGCCTGATGGGTTTGCGATAATCCAGGATGTCCAGGTTGTCAGTGGCAGCGTGGACCCGGAGCAGACCTGGCGGGCTAAGATAAATAAGTATAACAGAAATGACCTGTGACAACAATGACAGTTTACTGGTGGGTGGCAGAATGATGCAATGGCGATCAAGGGAGAGGCTCATGTCAATGAGTCTCCTGTCCTTTTTTAATGTCTCCCCACTATGAATACAAACTACGGCGAGCCTCATAACCCCCGTCCACCCATTGGCAGGCAGGGCTCTAGGGGAGGCGCTCGAAGGCGCCACAGGCAGGGGCGTCGGCCACCCTCTCCCTCTTATTCATCCTCTTCTTCCTATTCCTCATCCTCTTCCACGACCCCTGTGAATGCCCTCCAGTGTGCCCACTGTGAGAGAGACTTCAGCTCCACGCTGCCTCAGTGTCCACGTCTGGCAGAGACATCCTGTACAGGCCAATGCTGCGATAGATATAGAGCGAGAGCGGCCCAGGTATGCTTCTGAGGATTTGGAGCAAATGGAAGCAGAGGAGGCAGTGGCTGTGCCTAATGGGGTACGAAATATTAATGTTTTCTTGCAAGCACGTTTTCCCATGCACATTTTTTCTGCCATTCAATCTCTTCACCTGTGGCCCAACTATAAGCAGCTTGTCCAGGATGCGATCCTGGCAAATAGCCGTGGGGCCTCTCCCACGTCTCCGACAGGCGTGGGGCAGCAAAGAAGTGAGGAAGTGGGCCTGGAGGCTTACTGTGGGGAGACTGCTTGAGTTACATCGTGAAGTTCGCTCTGTTGTGCCCTCTTTTCTAGGTTGCCGTCAAGCCCGATGGGTCTGCCATAATCTTGGATGTCCAGGTCGTTAGTGGCAGCATGAACATGGAGCAGAACTGGGGGGCTAAAATAAAAAAGTGTGACAGAAATGACCTGCGGCAAGCAATTTCCGAGCTAAAAGGAGTGGCCACCAATAACATCAAGGTCATGGCTGCGACCTTGTCATGACTTGGGTTGTGGTGTGGGAAAAGCGCCACGTAGTTACTCGAGTTGGGCATCTCAGCAGGAGTACTCTGTGGTATCACCACCTGTGTCCTGAGGGGTTCTTACTTGAACTGGTGGTCATTTTATAGGAGCACTTCCTTTCATCACATTCTTCCTCCTCGTCCTGCAACTTCCCTTATCTCTAGACCCGGAGTCGGGTAAAACTGGGCGTCCTCCCCACTTTTTTTTATTTTATTTGTTCATTTTTTCAATTTATTAGTGTGCCCCCTCCACCTTTCTGGGATTTTGTGTGTGAGACACAAATTTTGTCGACGCTGTCCAGACCACAATTCTATACCGATTTCTGTGATTCTCTGAAGGCATCAGGGCCCACGACTATTGCCATTTTCGTGCCGTCAGGTGCTCGAGGGATGGTCCATCATCCCTTCATTTCTTTAAAATGAGTGACCACCACTAAATTTCTTTTTTTTTTTTTCTTCTTTTTTTTCTTGAATGGCTCTATCAGGAACATGTTTTCAGTACGTGCGGTCTACAGCAGCTCCTCTGGCAGAAGAGGAGAACGTTTGAACCAACAGCTCTCACTTCAACCGGAGCCAGACGATACATACGCAACTACGCTACAGTATTCATCGAAAGCTACTTGCTGTCTTCAGTGTAATTAATTTTCAATATTTTGTGAGAAAGGAACATCATATCTAATGCAATAATAATTGAATAAGTAAGGTACTTTCTTTGAAATGCAGTATCAGATTCCAGTAGAAGACCTTTGCAATAACTGATGCAATATTATTGCAGTAGTAATTACGCTTAATATAGAATCTGTCAAAACTGTTGATTGTTTTCTTTCAAGTAGGTAACCAATTTGTATCAAAATTATTTGCAAGTGCCGTGATAAAATGCATGAATATTATAAATGCCGATTTAGCAAATATTTCTAATGACCATTACTTTACAGCTGATTTTTAAACGGAAATATTTGTTTGTATACCTAGGTACCTATCTAGTTATGAAACAAACACCAATAATGAACTAGTGAGGTTAACCATCAGACAAGTACCTAATCTAACTACAGACCTACTCTGCTGTTGTGCTCCAACATTACTGTAAATAACTGCATCTTATAAAATGCAGTTATTTACAGTAATGTTGGAGCACATCCATATAAATATGGATTTTTCTAGATATAGGTACACGAAATCCAAGTTACCTACCACGAGATTTTGGAATGCCGTTACGAGTGAGAGGTCGGGTGACCTAAACCTACCCTTTCCGCTTGCCAAGATTTCCAAATCTCTCTCTAGCTTTTAGTGTCTATAAAAGCAATTCACGGTTCACAATTCAAACCTTCAGCTTGATCATTTTACCTCACCTAACCTAACCTTCTTTTTCAGTACCACTCCTACGGAGTCACGTATTTCTGAACGGTAGTACCTTTTTCCTTCAGTACTACCCCTGCACAGTCTGGTAACTCCTGACGGTAGTGCCTACTACCTACTTATCCTATCCTGCCATGGGCAGGTATCCCAAGCACTCTACAGCAGAGTAGGGCATTATCTAAATAAACATTTAGTTAATGAATTACTAGATTTTCCTCCATTAGTTATTAGTTGAAAGCTCGTCACTGATAACTAATTTAGTTATTAGTTTGTAATTGATAGCTAAATTAGTTATTTGAGTAAGTAATTTAGTCATTAGTTTGTAACTGATAGCAAAATTAGGTTTTAGTGTAACAAATTTAGTTCATAGTGCGTATCTAATAGCTAGGTACTTACAATAACAAATTAAGAATGTATTAGATGATTTACCCCTCCTGGGTGGGGCGAAGAGGTCCACCAGAAACTGTAATTCTTGAACTTTTTTCTTGATTTTTAATAAATTGAATCTTGAATTTTTAGTGACTGGATCACAATTTGGTCCTAGTTGTAATACCTTATGTACATCTTCAGGAATGAGCACATTACTTAAATTGACAAGCCATTTTCTCCTTATTACTTCTACCTTATCATTCTTTCTGCTGATATTGTTATCAGGTAGGTGTTTAACAATGGTTATAAATGAGAGATAAGTTGTTGAATTTCTTGTCCAGTCTTAGAATTTTACGTCTACTTTGTTTTTTACATTTTCTTTACAAAATATTTTAATTTCATATATTAAATTGGGATTTTGGATTGCAGTAGTCAAATCATCATAAGCCTTATCACGAGTACATAGAATAGAAAGTGTGATGTGTCTTCCACCAGTTCATCTTAATTTCTAGGTTAAAAATATCAACGTTAGTTCTATCACATAGGTTGCCAAGTTTGATTTGTGTGGACAGTCATTGAACAAAGCTGAGTGTTTTAGGTTTTTGGTAGAATATTCAAGATATGAGCGGGGATTATACTATTAGATTTACATTTTGTCAGGAATAGATTATCTTTTTTGATGTCTTCCATTCTGATCTTGATTGCGATCCAACCGTTGACCAAACTTTTGGTTGCTGACCCATAGTACTGTTGTAGATCTTGGAACAGGGACATGTTGGTGGTCTACCCAGGATTAAATTGATGTGGTTAAGGTGAGTTTTCACATTATGGCTGAATAGTTGAATGAAGTGGTGTAGGTGTTTTTCTTTTTAGGAATGACGGTGGACTACCAGTTTTATGGTTGGTTTATTGCAACGTTTCTGCCTCCAACATTGGTGAGGCCCTAGTCAAGCTAGACAAGATAAAAGTAGAGTTTTAGAAACTATCTATTTAATTAACTATGGTGAAGATTGTAAACAAACGGCCTTATTAATAGGGAGTACTACATAACTTTTATCTTACCTTAAATTGTAGAGAGTTGTACAGAGAGGAACCCCCAACCCTTAATAAAGAAATTAATTTGTAAGGTCACTGATTCCCAAAATGCTGTTCTAGCACCCACCTCAATTTAACAAGATCCATATCAAACCAAATATGCTTCTCTCAAATTTGTAGGTTCCATATATCATTCCAAAACACTATTAGACAATTTCAACCAACACTAAGATAGCATTCACTAATTGTAATAGTAATCAAATTTTTTTTTTCTAATTTGAAAGATCCCCTCAAAAAAGATGAAAACTCTGATATCGTATACAGGATCCCATGTCAGACAAACTTTAATTTAATATATCAAGGAGAAACAAAACAGCTTTGGAAAAAACGCCTTTCAGCTCACTTAACACTTTCAGTGCTTGTGGGCGCTTAAGAGCGGGCGGCCAAAACAGCGCCATGTCCATCGGCGTGAAAAGCTTTAACTAGCCAAGTTTGACCAAGAGGAGCGAGTGACAAGAAAATCCGGTAGAGGTAGCTGGGTGATGAGCAACCCTGAAGGTACCTGGTGATTGGGGTGGGTCATCAAAGCCTCTTACCGAAAATATACTGGGCCTAGGTGAGGCAAACGCCCTCGGAGCTCAACTGAGAACCCGACTCGGCCCCCATTCTACACCCTTGCCGGGCATATATTGACGTTTTTCACCGATTTGTCTTCTCACACAAAAATGAGTTCGACATCGGTCTTCCATGTTTTATCCACGCTGAATAAAATGGCAACACTTTCCAACCTCGTTGACACATACCTAACTAAGTGTCGTGAGATCAACTCAATTACCTACTTGATTGCATTATACTGCACGCGAAGTTATTAGTCGCCCTTGCGGCTCCATATGTTGGATTGATGACATGGAGATTACGATTTGAATAAAGATTATTACTTTACTTTCATAGCTATCGACCGCTGTAATTATTGTAGAATTATATTTAATTAAGTACATATTCGTACATGGTGTCAGAATAATACCTACCTACTCATGCCGAAACCTAAAACTCGACGGCAGTCGCTCTCGGCCGAAGATAATGCTGAGTCTGAAACCCGTACTAGATCAAGATTTTCCTACCATGGACCCGTTCCACTCAAATTTGACTGCAAGCTGGATGACTGGGCAAGATGGAAGAAGAAATTTGAAAGGTATCGCATATCGTCTGGATTAGATGGTGAGTCTGATGAAGTTCAAATAAACACTCTTTTAAATTTTATGGGAGATGAAGGTGAAGATATATTTGAGACCTTTGCTTCCGATTTTTCCGGGATTGCCTTCGAAGAAGCTATTGAAGGGTTTTCGAAATACTTCGGTAAGGAAGTTAACATAATTTTTGAACGAGCCCGGTTTCGAAAACGTTTACAACAGGAGGGAGAACCGTTTGGGGCCTTTCTTACAAGCCTATATCAACTCGTTCGAAATTGCAATTACAAAACCCTTAAGGATGAAATGATCCGGGACCAAATAGTTATAGGAATTTCAGATTCTGCATTATCCGAAAAACTACAATTAGACGGGGAGTTGACTTTAGATAAAGCTATAGCTATTGCCAAACAGTCTGAATTAGTTAAAAGCCAACAGACAATTGTAAGAGGGCCTTCACCAACTTTAAATGTGATGACATTTAATAAACCTACGGTATCAAGCAACTTTAGGCGGCCTTTGCGACATAATTCCGGGCCTCATATTAAATTCTGTTATCGTTGTGGCGAAGCCGGATTACATAAAATCGATCAGTGTAAAGCTGCCAAGGCTGTATGTAAATTTTGCAAGAAGATCGGACATTTTGACGCATGCTGCTTCCAAAAACTTAAGTCCGCTAGGGAAATAATTGCAATAGAGAGTGAGGAGGACTTAGGTAACGCAGTTCATCTAGACAGCATACAATTATCTGCCATTGGTTCTCAAACCCGCAATTGCGATACTTTTACCATTATGGTTGACGTTAATGGGGAACCTATCAATTTCAAGATAGACACAGGTGCTGACGTTACATGTGTCCCTCCCACTGTTTTAACAAAACTTGGCATAAACCGAACATCTTTGCAATCATACCATGGTAATATAACCAACGCGGGACAACAGAAACTTAGGTGTATGGGTACATTTCTTGCGAGTTTGACCGCGAACAACAAGACGACTGAAGAAAAAGTATTTGTGATCAAAGAGTTAGGCAGCCCTCTGTTAGGCAAACCGGCAATTAAATCTTTGAGACTCATTTCCGTCACTTGCAATTTAGATAGTCTAACAGCAACATCAATAGAAACTGATTATGAACATATATTTTCCGACTTGCCTGGTAAAATGGTGGGGGATCCCTATCGAATAAAGTTGAGACACAATGCCGAGCCATATGCAGTTACTGCTCCTCGTAGGATCCCTATTAATATGGTGGATAAAGTCAAATCTGAATTAGAAAGCATGGAAAGAAATGGAGTTATCTCAAAAATTGAAGAAGGTTCCGAATGGTGTGCACCAATTGTTGTAGTTGCTAAGAAAAATGGTTCGATTAGAATTTGTACCGATTACACTGAACTTAATAAACATGTTATTAGAGAGAGGTTGATATTGCCTTCAACTGAAGATATACTGTCACAAATTAGAGATGCACGAGTATTTTCCAAACTTGATGCCCGTATGGGCTTCTGGCAAGTTCCGTTATCGGAAGCGTCAAAACCATTAACCACTTTCATTACCCCATTTGGTAGGTTTGTCTATAATCGCCTTCCATTTGGAATTACTAGTGCTCCCGAACACTTCCAACGCAGGATGTGTCAGGCTCTTGAGGGCCTAAGTGGATGCGTGAACCTGATGGACGATGTTTTGGTATTTGGTAAGGATGAAGAAGAGCACGACCGTAGGTTGAAACAAGTTTTATCAAACCTTTCCAAATATAATATTATATTAAATAAGGAAAAGTGTTCATTTAGGAAGACATCTATCACCTTTCTAGGACATGTAATTAGTGAAACAGGGATATCCCCAGATCCTTCTAAAACTGAAGCCATCTTACAAATGCCTTCTCCCACGAACGTTTCTGATTTACGAAGGTTCTTGGGCATGTACAATTACCTCTCAAGGTTCATTAACGATGCGTCTTCTTTGAGCAAGCCGCTGAGAGACTTGGTAAAAATAAATAATGAATATATTTGGACCGACGTTCATGAAGATGCATTTAATAAAATCAAAGGAGCTATTTCAACTGCTCCTATATTACATCAATATGACCCTGATTGCGACTTACGAGTTTCAGCTGATAGCTCCTCATTCGCATTAGGCGCGGTTTTGGAACAGAAGAATAAACATGACGAGTATTCTCCAATCATGTTCATATCCCGCGCTTTGACAGACGCAGAAAAGTCTTGTGCTCAAATTGGAAAAGAAGCACTTAGCATAACATGGGCATGTGAACGACTATCAATGTACCTTCTAGGGAAACAGTTTACAGTAAAAACAGATCATAGGCCTTTACTATCCTTGTTGAGCACCAAACCGCTGTCTGAGCTCACACCAAGACTCCAGCGGTTGCGTTTAAGACTAATGCGTTTCGATTTCTTAATTACCTATGTATCTGGGAAAAAATTTTTTGTTCCCGATACCCTCTCAAGAAATATTAGCCTGCAACCGAAAATTCAAGACTTGGAGCTTGGTGAAGTAATCGCGGCTAACGACGACTTCATACATCAAAATCTACCCGTGTCGGACAATCTGCACAGACTTATTAGAAATCATTATTCTAAAGATGACGTACTGAAACAAATCAGCATTTGCCTGACAGACGGCTGGGAACCGATTCGCAAGACCAATCCTTCTGTAGGGCGGTTTTACAAGTATAGAGACCTATTATCGTGCTTGGCATAACTAAATGCAGAAACTTGGCTCGGGAGACCGTCTGGTGGCCCGGAATCTGTAAAGACATTAACCAAATGGTGACTAACTGTTTTATATGTGTACAACACCGTACAAACTCAACTGAACCCCTGGTTCAAACTCCATTCCCCCTCTTACCCTGGTCAACAATAGGCACTGATATTTTCCAAGCAAAGGGACAGTATTTTCTAATAATTCAAGATTATTATTCTAGATTTCTTGAAGTATTCCAGCTGCCTAGTATCAAATCCCAATCCATTATCAAAACAATAAAAAGCTGTTTTGCCAGACACGGGATTCCCCACACAGTACGGAGCGACAACGGGCCGCCGTTTAACAGCTACGATTTCAGGGAATTCGCAAAGCATTATGGATTTGAACATGTCACAAGTAGTCCTATGTTTCCACAATCGAACGGTCTTGCTGAATCTGGAGTGCTCATAGCAAAACGTCTTGTGATGAAGTGCGATGACGTTAGCGAGGGCTTACTCCTGTACAATGCCACTCCTTTGGAAAACGGATATTCACCGGCCGAAATGCTAATGGGGAGAAGGTTGAGATCCACTATTCCATCAATATTGAACAACCTCGTACCTACAGGGGTGGATCGAAGCAGCCTTCATGATAGAGAACAATGTATACGCTCTAGGACGGCGTAGCCACAATGTATACGCATTCGACAAAAGGCACGGTAGCCAAAGAGAACTTCCCATCTTGAAACCAGGACAAAAGGTTTGGGTCACAGATGCAAAAACCAAGGGCACTATCCTGAATATGCTAGATCATCCAAGATCATTCTTGGTCCAGACAGAGAAGGGAGGAGTAATCCGAAGAAACCGTTTCCATCTGATACGAATGGATGACGCCTAAAACGAAGTTTTGGGGGAAAGGAAGATGTCGTGAGATCAACTCAATTACCTACTTGATTGCATTATACTGCACGCGAAGTTATTAGTCGCCCTTGCGGCTCCATATGTTGGATTGATGACATGGAGATTACGATTTGAATAAAGATTATTACTTTACTTTCATAGCTATCGACTGCTGTAATTATTGTAGAATTATATTTAATTAAGTACATATTCGTACACTAAGCTCACGAGAAAACCTTCTTTCTGAAAAAAAGGTATAGAAAAAACGTTGATAGGTATTAAAAAAATTTCAGATCTTGTATGAGTAAACTGACGTTTTTTTTAAACTAATAAAAGCTGGTCTAAAAATGTTAGTTTTAGGTATATATGTAACGGTTCTAGAGAATTAAATGATCTTTTCAATGATACCTTCAGACGATACCTTCAATATTAAAATTACAATGTACTTTTGATTTGTATTTATTAACCCATTTATCTATTTCAAACTTCTTTTATTTTCACATTTAAGAATTTTCTCGAGTTATAACATTGTGCCATAGAAATGGTCATAACTCAAACGCATCATAACTACGCATCTTGAAACGCAAAACAAAAAAATTCGAGGGGGAGGATTAAAAATTTTTCTTTGTCAATTACAAATGATCATTATTGAAAATAATAAACTAGAGAGAGTTATTCAATGCGACCTGTATTTTTTTAATGTAACATTTTCTCCAATTATTTTTCAATGGCGCCGCGTTTCCTGATATTTTCTATTAGATACCTACCTTTTTCTCACATGCTCTTTCCCATCACGGTATGGTAGAAAAATAAACCTTATTCAATTATTAGTGTACCTATTTGAATTTTCTGTAGAAAATCGCTCTGATTTTTGTTAAACTGAACCAGGTGTGCTGCACACCCTTATCGGATTAGCTCAAGTCGTCACTAATAGACTAATGACATGTTTATTACGTAGATGCCTTTTGGGGTCTGTTTACTTAGGTACTTGAGTTAGAGTTTTTCTAACAGCTTATTTTAATGACCATAGTGAGATTTCTCGTGTCAGTCAATCTTGGGTTGCGATCCCCATTGTTCATAAGAAGGGCACACAAATAAATAGTAAGTACCTGTACCTACCTATGAACTGTCAAAAACGCTTTGGTCTCAACAAATACGGTCAACAATCCGCGATTGACCGCGTGGATACCTGTAGAGGGCTGGGTCATCGGATTAGCTCAACTCGTACTAATTAATGACAACTCGGACTAACGAAATATTTATTACACAGAAGCCAACAAGAAAACAAAAATCTGTCCAGAGTGCAACTCGAATTAGGTATGCCGATTGCAGGATGTAATAAGTATGAATCCCGGAAAATATTTCCCAAAAACTGCGAAAAAAATATAGTAAAAGTTCGCAAGAATGTGAATCTGACGATTTGTGGAACATTGAGAAATTCTCTATTACGGGGCAATTACACACACATCGAGTTGTTTTCAAGTACGACTGCTAACTCGAATTGTTTAAATACCCCTCAAAATTCGTTGTTTTAGGTTTCAAAATGTTTAGAATCCGAAAATCCAGTTGAAACAAATTCTGTATTCGATAGCCCTTTTACGTAGGTGAATAACTCATATATGTTTATTAGAAGTAGTCTACGGTACATTACCTAAACTCGGCGCCTTGCGCATTCAAACCTTGTAATGGTAGTCTAGATGCCTTGAAAATATCTATATGTATTTCAGCACGGTAGCTCGATTAGGAAAAAAAATTATAAAAAAGTAAGGACAGGTTCCGTCAAAAAAAACGCTGCAAATTATTTCACAAAGGTTTATTATTTTTTCAATTGAGTATGATCGTAGTTTTAGTTGGCTTGCGTACGTCATAAGGCCCGCCCAGACTCCTCGGCGTGTCCTATTTCGATTTGCCACAACCTATACTTCTATAAATATATACGCATGTTTATATTTCTCGATTTGAGCTCCTATCTATTCGAATAGTTATTGCCTTAATAATATCATTATCTAAGTACGTACGAAAAGTCGAGAGGATATGTTATTAAATATGCGTAGGAAAAGCATTGGTATTAACACACAAATACGACCTAGAAAAAAACATATATTCATGCCTCGAAGGAACGCTGTACCCACCTCATGGTGCCGCGGCGCCTCCTCTCACTCCACCCCCCGCTCACTACCCTCACCACCCACCGTGACCCCCTGCCAAGCGTGCCAGGCGTGCGTCTAACATGTCTAACACTCAAAGCGTTGAAAAATACACTTTTTTCGCCCGTTTTTGGCCCATAGCATCCATGCGAGTAAAGCGATCGGGATGGTTAAACGTTAGGACCAACTAGACCCCAAATGGAGTCTATGTGCGAAAGAACGGGTTTTTAAAGTAAATTCTTAGGCCTTTTATGGCCTGGACGGCGGACGGCGAACGGCGGACGGACATTTCAAATTTGGATTCTACGCACCTTGAAACGTAAAGTGACAAAGTTTGAGGGGGGGTTATAAAAATTTTTTGCTACACGATCACATAGGCTTATTATTGGAAATAATAAACCAAAATGGATGTCATTTCGTCAAAGGGATGGTACATTGATGGCACATTGTTTCATCAAAGAAACGCAAACTGTTTCGTCAAAAGCTCTAGTGACCTGATCTCAGATTTTGGGAGAAACGGGACCCGATTCACAGTTCGCAGGCGGGAAGAGTGGTCGAAGTTAGTGGCATCTAGCGTAAAACCCCTGAACTTCCTCGACGCCCGCTTCGCTTCGGAAGTTTGAAAAGCCATCGAATCGCAAATTCAGTTTCCCGATCACAGAACTTCATGAAAAATCAACCGATTTTGTCGTTTGAACACTTAAATTGAAGCGTGAAATCTAAGGGAGACATCCGTCAGGGCAGATTTGCGATAAATCATCATCCAATAAAGCAATCATCACTCGAATAGAGTAACCCTCTTAGCTGTGACTTTGTTGATGAATTGCAGCTTCTAGTGACATTTTTCTCAAAAAACGCCTCGACGAATTGCTAAAGATTGGTTTCACTTGAAGATTAAAAAAAAAAAAATCATGGAAATCGGTGCATGATTCGAGGATTTATGACGTCGGGAAAATAACGTTGATTCCTTATGGGAGCAGAAAACATGGCCGACACCATAAGCGCCCCTCCGTGCATTCGTGCCGCACGGGAGGGTACTTAAGAGCAGGCTGTGGTGTCGGCCATGTTTTCTGCTCCCATAAGGAATCAACATTATTTTCCCGACGTCATAAATCCTCGAATCATGCACCGATTTCCATGATTTTTTTTTAATCTTCAAGTGAAACCAATCTTTAGCAATCCGTCTAGGCGTTTTTTGAGAAAAATGTCACTAGAAGCTGCAATTCATCAACAAAGTCACAGCTAAGAAGGTTACTCTATTCGAGTGATGATTGCTTTATTGGATGATGATTTATCGCAAATCAGCCCTGACGGATGTCTTCCTTAGATTCCACGCTTCAATTTAAGTGTTCAAACGACAAAATCGGTTGATTTTTCATGAAGTTCTGTGATCGGGAAACTGGATTTGCGATTCGATGGCTTTTCAAACTTCCGAAGCGAGGCGGGCGTCGAGGAAGTTCAGGGGTTTTACGCTAGATGCCACTAACTTCGACCACTCTTCCCGCCTGCGATCTGAGATCGGGTCACTAGGGCTTTTGATGAAACAGTTGGCGTTTCTTTGATGAAACAATGTGCCATCAAAGTACCATCCCTTTGA
Organism: Adelphocoris suturalis; assembly: GCA_030762985.1. Taxonomy (NCBI): domain Eukaryota; kingdom Metazoa; phylum Arthropoda; class Insecta; order Hemiptera; family Miridae; genus Adelphocoris; species Adelphocoris suturalis. Next base: position 96,865,636 of record CM061040.1, read on the forward strand.
CAAAATGACATCCTTTTTTTTGACGGAACCTGTCCTTACTTTTTTATAATTTTTTTTTCCTAATCGAGCGACCGTGCTGAAATATATATAGATATTTTCAAGGCATCTAGACTACCATTACAAGGTTTGAATGCGCAAGGCGCCGTGTTTAGGTAATGTACCGTAGACTACGTGTAATAAACATGTACGAGTTATTTACCTACGTAAAAGGGGTATCTAATACAGAATTTGTTTCAACTGGATTTTCGGATTCTAAACATTTTGAAACCTAAAACAACGAATTTTGTGAGGTGTTTAAACAATTCGAGTTAGCAGTCGTACTTGAAAACAACTCGATGTGTGTGTAATTGCCCCGTAATAGAGAATTTCTCAATGTTCCACAGATCGTCAGATTCACATTCTTGCGAATTTTTACTATATTTTGTTCGCCGTTTTTGGGAAATATTTTCCGGGATTCATATTTATTACATCCTGCAATCGGCATACCTAATTCGAGTTGCTGGACGGATTTTTGTTTTCTTGTTGGCTTCTATGTAATGAATATTTCGTTAGTCCGAGATGTCATTAATTAGTACGAGTTGAGGTAATCGTGAGGAGGCGTGTCATAGATCTCACATCATTTCTACTCCAAATTCAGAAACTCAGCAATCACTCACCATTCTCTTGCTCTTTTCCCGACATGTCCGTAGTAAATTATAAAGAAAGTGGTCTCATCTTCGCAGTAACCTTCAAATGTAAAATGTGTGGTATAGTGGAAACGGTGAAAAACGATGGAGAAGACAACTCACATAAACTTGATTTGACCACATCTGCAGTGAGCAGTGCTATCGCAGCTGGTATTGGCTGCAAGCAACTTCAAACAATTGTAGGTGGAATGAACATCCCTACCATCAACGAAAAAACATTTGTCAAAGTACAAGACAAACTTTTTATGGCATGGGAAGAGACAGCCCTTCGACTCATGCACGAAGTGGCTGAGGAAGAGAAGGCAGCGGCTATTGAGAGAGGTGACGTCGATCCAAGGGATGGCGTGCCTTTAATCACCGTAATAGTGGATGGATGCTGGAGCAAGAGGAGCTACCGAGATGGGTACAGTGCTCTATCTGGACTGGGGGCCATAATAGGTTATCACACAAGGAAGGTACTGTTTATTGGAGTGAAAAACAAATACTGTGTGATTTGTGCTCGAGCTGAAAACGCGGGTAAACAGGCAAAGGAGCATGTGTGCTATAAAAACTGGGACCAGTCGTCGTCAACAATGGAGTCCGCGATAATCACAGAAGGATTCGCTAGAAGTGAGGAAATGTATGGACTGAGGTATGTACGAGTAATCGGCGACGGTGACAGCAATGTATACAGTTCGATCGTTGCTGCCCACCCTTACTTATATAACAAAGTAGAAAAAGTAGAGTGCAGAAATCACCTTTTGCGAAATTTTGTGACAAAGATGAAGACAGTGGCAGAAATTAAAGGGGTTCCGGGTTTTTTCCGAAATTCACTGAAAAAAAACATAATGGGGATGCGAAAAGGTATCGCCTCGGCCGCAAAATACAGGAGTACCCACGACAAGAATGTCGTGAATTTGAAAATGGATATATTAAACACCCCTAACCACGTTTTCGGGGATCACTCAAACTGTGCCGATTATTTTTGCAAAAAACAGAAAGACAAAGGCTCAGAGCTAATTGAATCTATTCGCCAGAACGTTATATGGCATCAGATTATGAAAGTGGAAATTATGGAATTTTATGTAATAATTATCATTTCTCATTCTGTGAAAGTCATTTTCATGTGATAATAATCTTTAAGAATTTTATGTAATAATTATTATTTCTCATTCTGTGATAGTCATTTTCATGTGATAATAATCTGTAAGAATTTTTTGTAATAATTATCATTTCTTATTGTGTAATAACCATTTTTATGTAATGATAATTTGCAAGTATTATTATGTAATAATTATAATTTCTAATTTCATATTATCTAATAATTATCATTTCTTATTCTGTAATAGTCATTTTTGTGTAATAACAATAATCTGTAAGAATTTTATGTAATAAATATATGAATATAATTTTTATATAATACAAATCTGTAAGAATTTTTATCTCATGATCATTTCATCCTCATTCTGCAATAATAATGTGAAATCTCATAATTTATCTCCCAATGTACATCGCTAGTTACTAAATAAACCGAGAGAAACATTTTTAACATCTTCAATTTCGAAATTACCTATTTCGTTTTGCAGCACACCAGGCTCAGTTTAACAAAAATCAGCATTTGAGTTATCGGTATTTGAGCGATTTTCCACAGAAAATGCAAATAGGTACACTAATAATTGAATAAGTATTAGGTAGTTTTAGATTCAAACAGATTTCTCAACTTCTATCACTCTCCGTTAGAACAATGTTTTGGTCATGTTTGGGGTTTTACAGTGTACATGAACGAAAATTTATCACTATTTCCAACGGTATCCTCAATTTCAAAGTTAGAGAATAAATGAAGGGGGTTATGACCATTTCTATGGCACAATGTAATAACTCGAGAAAATTCTTAAATGTGAAAATAAAAGAAGTTTGAAATAGACAAATCGGTTAATTAATACAGATCAAAAGTACATTGTAATTTCAATATTGAAGGTATCGTCTGAAGGTATCGTTGAAAAGATCATTTAATTCTCTAGAACCGTTACATATATAAAATTAGCATTTTTAGACCAGCTTTTATTAGTTTAAAAAACCTCAGTTTACTCATACAAGATCTGAAATTTTTTTAATACCTATCAACGTTTTTTCTACCCCTTTTTTTCGGAAAGAAGGTTTTCTCATGAGCTTAGTTAGGTATGTGTCAACGAGGTTGGAAAGTGTTGCCATTTTATTCAGCGTGGATAAAACATGAAAGCCCGATGTCAAACTCATTTTTGTGTGACAAGACAAATCGGTGAAAAACGTCAATATATGCCCGGCAAGGGCCGAGTCGGGTTCTCAGTTGGGCTCCGAGGGCGTTCGCCTCACCTAGGCCCCGTTATTTTTAGTGAGAGGCTTCGATGACCCACCCCAATCACCAGGTACCTTCAGGGTTGCTCATCACCCTGCTACCTCTACCGGATTTTCTTGTCACTCGCTCCTCTTGGCCAAACTTGGCTAGTTGAAGCTTTTCACGCCGAAGGACATGGCGCTGTTTTGGCAGCCCGCTCTTAAGCGCCCCTCAACCTTCCTACCTGCCGCCTTGGGCGGGTCCATTGCTCTCCCACCCCAACACTTGAAGCCCGTTTTTCTCTTCGTAAACCGATTCAGTACGACTTTAGCTGTCACCCTGTTTAGCTAGGACCGTCCGCCAGCTTGAAATTTTAAAAATTTCACGTCATTTCGTAAACTCAAGCATTCTCACGTTTTTTGGAAAGTATTTTCAAGTCTTTTGTTCAGAATGCTTTACAATATTTATTCATTTCGTACAGATAAGTCTAGTTTTTTCAAGTCCAGGCAACTTTCATGTTTTTTGCTGATAAATGGATCCGACGTCATCAACCAGTGGAAATACAGCGTTGGTAGATTTTTGCTATTGGAAGAATGAATTCTCAAGTCAGTCCAACTCAAAGTCTATGCTCAACAGTTTGTTATGTTACCAGGTAGCCAAAAGGTTACATTCCGGTCAAAAGAGCTAATTTTTCAGGGGAGGGACGGGACAATAATGGAGCGGACATGAACCCGCACAACAGCGGTGCGCCCAGGGTTGCCGATCTGCAGAGGGACCAAGCGGGCGGGTGCTTAAGAACCCCTCCTCAAAATTACGGTAGATATAGTATTGCTTCCGAGACTGCAAGGCAGCGGAAGCTTTGTTTTCACTTTCGAAACGAAAAAAAATTGTTTGCTCCAAAATCAAATTTTCCACTCGTATTTTGCGTTTCAGAGCCTACTGAACAAATTTGGTTCCGTGTCTGTCTGTCCGTCCACATTTCCTTGTAACAGCCATAACTTCCACAATTTTGATCCGATTTTAACCAAATTTTCAGGGATCGTGCGGGTTAAGCTCTAGATGGTCCCCTATCAACTTCATCATGATCGAATCAACGGTAGCTTCTGCGCAGGCGCTAACGTGAATTCCTTGTGACGGTCATAACTCGGTCAATGTTGAACGGATTTCGGTCAGATTTTCAGGGATGATGTGGGTAAGGTCCCTTGAGGTCTCATAAGACAATCATCACAATTGCATTAGCGGTACGCTCTGCGCATGCGTGAACGAAATTCTTGTTACGGTCCTTGCAACAGCCGTAATTTCCACAATTTTGATGCGATTTTCTTCAAATTTTTAGGGATCGTGCGGGTATCCTGTAAATCAATTAAAAACTCCTTCAGTTTTGATCCGATTTAGACGAAATTTTCAGGGAACATGCGGACTACATCCTGGATGGTCCCATATTAAAATCAAAATTGTCCTTATTAATTTCATTTATTCTATGTACCATTCAGCTTCCAATTTCCCACCTTATTAATTCCCTGATGCCAGAACCGGTCGTTTCTAGTTTTCTGGAATTTAATGGTGACATACTGTGAAGGTCACGAGGAAGCTCATGTGACATTTCCTTGGCAGTGTATTTTTCGTATGCATGCAATGACTTTGGGACTTATTTCCAAGTGGAAAAAGTGCACCTATGTCGAATTATTTGCCCGAAAAATTTTCAGTGGGTATGACACAGTTTGAGGTCCCGCACTGAAGGTGTTAAGTGACCATAAAAAAGTCCATTACAACTCAACCTAGAGAGATATCCTTCTGCTTTGGCAAAACATATTGGCTTAACCCATCATACATCTAAATTTGACGAATGGGCCATCTGCTGCAAAAAGGGTGTTTGGCCCTATACAAATTAGTACGCTATGGGACTGAAATGGAGTTAGAGGTTTGTTTTCTAAACTTACTGAAAGAGCGCTAATGTCGCTCGAAGTTGAATCCCTCCCTTTGTAAACTTCAGGATGGAACTATGATAATTTTCCTTTCCCTGATTATTCCCAAATTAGTTGCCGATCTGAACTCCCGTAAGTGTAGTGAAAGTGGTTAGTTGACATAGAAATTTGCAGTGTAATTTTTTATCATGTTGCCACTGTATTGGAAACTAGCACTATTAAAAGTCCTGTGGACTGGGCGGGTGAAAATCGCCATTGTGTATTCATTTTCCCTGAGTCAGTCTGCTCTCCCATTTTACCACCTTTCATATTTACTCATTGAACTTTTTGAGTCTGGATCCCATAAAACGTAAAGGTGTTTTTATTTCCGATCCGTTCAGTGGGTGATACCAGAAAACGAAAATGCCCACTGCAATTGGTGAGTCCAGTCATAAATTTCATTGTTCCGTTCATGATTTTGTTTCCACTAATTGTTATCCCACCAATCAAATTAAATCCCCCGCTAACTCCATTCTTAGAGTTCCCTCAATAGTGATCCCTCGAAACAGTCCCTCAGATCTAATGCACCTTGCCTCACGCCCACGGCATTAGTTCTGATATATCCACCTGATAGCTCCCGCATACAATATGTCCGAGCATTGTTTGATTCAGGGGCAGAAATTGATGTAATTTTCCTAGAATCGGCCCTAAAGGCAAGACTCACTGGAGTTGGTACGGCAAGCCAACCCATAAAATTTGTGACTTTCCTCGAATTGTATCTTCAAGATTGTACCTCCATGACCATGAGGGCACAAGTAATTGAAAACCTAAGTATACCAAATCCCAGTCGCCCCTTCAATATGTTCGAACCATGGGGACCGCTAGGTTCTCAATTGGCCGATCCCGAATTCTATAAAAGGGCCAATATAGACATGTTGTTTAGTGCAGGCCTCTTTACCGCCTTCATGCTCCCGGAAATAGTGTCGCCCAAGGAACAGGGGCCTCATTTCGTAAAGACCCGCGTAGGTTGGATAGCATTGGGCAATGTCCCGGAGAAATTTCCCGGTAGCTATGAAAGAAACTATCGCTTCCCCTTTCTTAAGGCGAAAAGAGTACGATTCAGTAAGAATGTGAAGATTAAGTTCATTCCTAATAATGATGACTTCAGGAGATTAAGAATGCTCCATGAAGAGGGAGAAATCATCTTCACTACATCTCATCCCATCAAGAGTGAAAGGAAGTCGCTCATCCCGGAAGGAGCCCCCTTTCCGTGATCTCACTGCCCACTGACCTAGTCCCAGTATCAGCTGTGCCCAGTGTGTCAGTCTCGAGCCCTGCTCTCCCTACGATTCGCAATTTGTATTCATTGATCCCACCCTTGAATGGATCTCCTAAATCCCATTCAGTATTTGGTCTTGCAAATAAATTATCCATCTCCCAGGGAACGAATGATATTCCCAAACTCAATAGCTGTCAATTTTCCGCCTCTGTCGTTAGTTGTAATCTAACGGCGTACAAAAAGCCCGTTCGGCAGTCGGACAAAAAGCCCCAACCTGGAATGGTTGTTTACTTTACTTTACTTTTCTGACGGCGTACAGTCAAACTAAGGAGTTGTTAAGCCGCATGTTCAAATTGAGTCCATGGAGGAAGTTTCCAGCTACACTCCCGCTGAACAAGAAGCGGAGGAAATTTTCCCTATTTCAGTTTCTCGAGACTCATCAGGAAGATATGAGGTAGCTCTTCCGTTTTCCCAGGACAAAACCTCTTTAGGTGACTCCCGCAACATTGCACTTCGTAGACTCTACTGTTTAGAAAGTAAACTCAGAGCTGACCGTCAGCTAGCTTCCGCCTACAGAGCATTCATGTCCGATTACCAAATTCAGGGTCATATGCAACTAGTTGAACCGCCAAAGGTAGGTCAACCCCATTATTACATCCCACATCATGCGGTTTGCCGAGAAGGGGACCTCCTGGAAAAATAAGGGTAGTATTTGACGCCTCTCAACGTTCCTCAAATGGGAGATCCCTAAATGAAATACTACATGTGGGTCCCATTCTTCTCCCGAAAATATCTACATTACTGACCCGGTTCCGTCTTTTTAAATTTGTCTTTATAGCAGATATCCGGCAGATGTTTCTTCAAATTAGACACCCACCGTCAGATCAAGACATGCTTCGTATTGTATGGAGAGATTGCCCTCAAGATCCTATCAAGGATTTCGCACTCTCAACCGTTATATACGGCACGGCAAGTGAAGGAATCGAGTAATTAAGCATTTAGCTGAAACCTCTGCTGACAAGTTCCCCTTAGCTTCCAATCTTATACTCCACAACACCTACATGGATGACGTACAGGGTGGTGGAGATTCCCTACATGATGCGCTGAAGGTTCGATCTGAACTTCAAGCACTCTTAGCTTCCACAAATCTAGAACTCGGGAAATGGGCTTCTAGCTATCTTGCCCTCCTACAAGGAATTCCCGAGGAGCATATTAGCCTACATTCAGACGGTGTAGACATGACCGGAGAGGATGAGAAACCTCTCAAAATGCTGGGTGTCGCTTGGGACCCCAGATCTGATTTCTTCTTCTTCCGGGTACCTGTTACTCCAGCTACTGGTACGAAGAGAGAGCTGGAAAGCCAAATAGGCATAATTTATGATCCCGTGGGTTGTGTGGTTCCCGTTGCAGTTTTTGCAAGATCTATTCAGTGCGAAGTATGTAGATCAAAATCCGATTGGGAAGATCCCATTTCCGACCATCTCGTGAGTGAGTGGGAGGAGTTGTCCGAATCATTGGACCTGCTACAACTTCTTAGGATCCCAAGTCACAATCCCTGTTCAGATGTTACGCAGTGGATTGTAGGATTCCCTGATGCCTCTGAGAAGGCTTACGTTTCTGTAGTTTATGTGGTCAGTATCGTAAACGGTCAAATTACCCCCAATTCAACGTCCCCCCCCCCCCCCCCCCCCCCTTCCGGAATCCTCAGTCACGGAATTCAGCTCCTGCCTTACTCCAAAACGGAGATTTGTAAATTCCGTTATTGAACTGTTTTTGGAAGAAATGAAGAACTGAGTATTTGCTCGACCTACTATCCAAACAAAATGGTAGGTTCAAACCAGCTAATGTTGGTGACGTTGTATTATTATGCAAGACAACGTTCCCCCACTTTTTTGGCCGAAAGGCATTATAGTCGAGTTGATACCTGGTATAGACAAGTTTCCCGTGTCCCCAAGGTGCGCACCAGTTCAGGTATTCTCGAGCGACCTGTTAGGAAATTATGTCCTTTACCACTCAACAGTTGAGATCCCGTAGATTGTAATTCTGCAGGAATTAGGGGGGAGGGTATGTTTGGCCCTATCCAAATTTGTATTTACCGCCACGGGACTGAAATGGAGTTAGAGGTTTGTTTTCTAAAGTTACCGAAAGAGCGCTAATGTCGCTCTAAGTTGAATCCCTCCCTTTGTATACTTCAGGACAGAACTATGATCATTTATACATAATGTGCGATAATTTTGAACCTTAGACCTAGTTACTGTTCAGGGTCACTCCTTCCTCTGATGATAAAACAACTTGAAATCGCCTGACGTTTTCTTACATTTAAGCATAAATTTTTCAACGAAGAAACAAGATAATCTCAAATTTAACCATACCGTTGGAAAGCGTATTAAATGAAAAAGTTTTCATGAGATTTGCCAGTCTCCAGGATTTTTTTTTTTTTGAAAGATAAGTAGGTAACGTCTACGTTTGAGCAGTCGTTATGGTCTTTAGACGGTATTTTTCAAGAATCAAAGTACACTATTCTTATAGCAAATTTAACGCTAATTCCGAAAATGTGGTCAAAAGTTGAAATTAAACTAAGTAAAGTGGAGAAATTCGAGTTTAAAAGGAGAAAAACATGGTTTTCCTGAAAAAAACTTTAAAAAATCATATCTCGGGAACGAATTGAGATAAAAATATGTAGTTGACGGCATTTTACCCCATTTTCGATGCAGTTTCACCCAAAAGTTTTTTTGCATCTGCGAGGGAATCACCCTGTATATATATATATATATATATATATATATATATATATATATATATATATATATATATATATATATATATATATATATATATATATATATATATATAAATACCAACCATTGTAACCCAATAGTGTAGTATCCATGATGACCTCAACAAATAATGTTATTATTCTGACCTGCTTCCATAGACATATGAATAGTATAATATCCATGTAAGTCACAATCAACCAACAATTAAGTCAGTTCCTGTCTGCACAATTCTCTACAATTTAAGCTAAGATAAAAGTTATGTATCCACCATTAACAAGGCCGTTTGTTTACAATTTTCACCATAGTTCAACTAGTTTCACCAATGTTGGAGGCAGAAACGTTGCAATAAACCAATCTTAAGACTGGCTGTCTACCGTCATTCCTAAAATGAAAAACACTCACACTACTTCATTTAACTAAGTAGCCAGAAGGTGAAAACTCACCTTAACCACATCAATTTAATTTATTTTTACTGTTGTAAGAGGAAAAAAATTCAGAAAAATTGATTAAGTCTTAATTAAATCAGCTTAGTAGTAAGGGTTGTTATCCGAATGAATATATCTAACCCTTCGTGTAATTTAAAAAGACGTAAGTAAGAATTTTCAGAAAAATAACAAACAAACGCTTTTTATAGCTATAACATATTACCTAGTTGTTTCGACTTTAAATAATTTATTACAGCATATGGCGAGTTGATGTTTTATGTGAAATGTAATTTCCTTGCGAAACATAGAAAGTTCGCAAATCATTTTGAAGATTTAGAAAGTCGCAAATCAGTCAGGAAAATAAACGAGCCTGGTGTGGAACTCCAGCTGACGAGAGTCGATGATCCCTAACGGTCCGTGAGCTATGCGACTACCGTGAGCTCACTATCCGTGAGCACTATTTTTGGTGCCACGCGGAACCATTTCACATTAGATCTCATAGACAAGTACCTACCCAATAAGATTTAAGGCAAGAAATAAGGTTTGTAAGGCTTTTTTCTCCCAACTTTCAAATACCATTCACCGGATTCACTCCAGTTGGAAGCTGTCATATCTTCATTATCATCAGTTAGGCGTGACCGTTTATGCGTGTTTTCCCATTCTCAGATCAGTAATTGAAATTCTATTCTAGCAATTATACTGCAACTGATCGACTACTTTGTACGTGCATTGTCTATTCTTACGAGTAGTTGAAGACATATTACGACATATTAGCTGCGATCTATCTGTGAAACTGTACAAAGAATAGCGACCGAAATTCGTCAACTTTTGATTCGAGATAAGACTCGGGTACATAAGTACCTTGTATTTATTTATGTATTTAGTTTTCTGCGACTTGAAAAGTAAAATATTAAATTTGTGGTGAATGGAAGGGGGGGGGGGGTTAATTTAAGTCGGTGGAACACAAAAATTGGTTTATAATTATCAGACATGAGCAACCATCATGGGCTCTTTAACTATCCCCTATAAATCGATGGTGAAATGTGAAATATAAGTGACATTTTCATGCCACAAAAATGATCAAGGTATAAAAACTATTTCGCCAATGGTCAATAGTCGTTTCTTCTCCCGATGATTACTCATCCTTACCGTGCTTGCCCTCGCTCATCCACTCTCCCATGAGAACAAAGAGAACCCTCCAGCTTGAAGCAGGTTTGTCATTCCAACTTCACTATAATATAAAGCTTCCCAATGATCTGAAATCATTCCTCCAGCAACTGCCCGCAAGGTCATGTAACTTTTTCTTTGGTCTCTTCAGTCATGTAACTTCGCTAAAATAGATATGACTTGAAAGTGGAGTTCTTGTCTTAAATCTGCCCGCCTGATACGTTTTGCTCATCATCTGAGACTAATGAACTCATAAACACTTATTTATCATTTTCAAATGACTTACAACATCACATCGCAAACCCGAATCACCGATTCCCACGCTGCTGCGATGAACGCATATCACTGCTATGATTGGTTACAAATTATTGGTACCCCTGAAATTATTGAGAAAAGAAAAAAGAAGTTAACTGATGCTGAGTTTCTACCCTACATGCAGATACATCAGTACATGGATATGTCTTATTTTTCCCCCTGTGAAATATGTGTTTTGTGTCTCAAGTTAAAAATGTATCAATTTAATTAGATCAGTCAGCTGATCGGAAAGTCTTAGTGTCCCTATCAAATCTCAACTTCCTAGGATGAACAGGAGAGATTTTAACTCACTTAGATTATTAGGAAAGAACCAATAATCGCAATCATCTCTCAGTATCCCAGAGAGTATCCCTATCAAATTTCAACTTCCTATGGGTAACAGGAGAGAATTTAGCTCACTCCGCTGATTGGGAAAGAGCCAATAATTTCAATCGTCTATTAGTGTCCCAGAGAGTCTCCCTATCAAACCTCAACTTCCTAGGATGAACAGGAGACAATTTAGCTCACTCAGCTGAGTAGAAATGAGCCAATCATTTCAATCGTTTCCTAATATCCCAGGGAGTCTCCCAGTCAAATCTCAACATCCTAGGATGAACAAGAGATATTTTGGCTCACTCAGGTGATTAGGAAAGAACCAATCATTGCAATCGTTTCTTAGTATCCTCGAGAGTATCCCTATCAAATGTCAACTTCCTAGGGGTTACAGGAGAGAATTTAGCTCCCTCAGCTGATTAGGAAAGAGCCATTCAATTCAATCGTCCCTTAGTGTCCCGGAGAGTCTCCCTATAAAATTTCAACTTCCTAGGATGAAGAGGAGATAATTTAGCTCGCTCAGCTGAGTAGAAATGAGCTAATAATTTCTATCATCTCCTATTTTCAGCTTCAGCGATTTAATACGATAGAAATCATCAGCTTTAGGAGATCATCAGCTGATCGTCTAGTACCTACTGCTTACAAGTACCTCAATAGTATACCTACCTAGTGTCTTCTTTTCACATTATTAGCTCATTATGGTTAATATTTAGAAATATTAGTTTATAACTTAGAGTAATAAATCCACTTTCCTTGACCCTGCAGTGGCTTAGGGATCATGAGATGAGATAAAATGAAAGCATTCCAAAAAGTGGCGAACGATTTTCCTGCTATGAAAACTAAGGGAGTTGCACCTCACTAGTAACGCATAGGTTGTCCTTGAAAATCAATAAAAAAAGAAGAAAACCGTTGTACAAATTTGCTCACTCACGTAAGCCAGCATATAGACGTATCCATGTCCTAATAAAAAAAAAAAAAAAAAAAAAAAAAAAAACACCGAAGTATAGTCAACAAAATCATCAGACATGAATGGGTAGGTTAATTTTATTCAAGTTACACATTATTTTGTAGATTACAAATAAAATTACTCGTATCACCAGCACTATGTGTACTCCTCAAATCTAATGAGTTGTGTTGGTTACAGCATATCTCATTCAATAGTAATCACAGTAAAAATCCAGACAAGATTACCACCAAGTGCAAGTAAACATTAACGTGATTCTGCCTCTGGGAAATCGTTAGGAAGAAGAACAACGGTCTTAAGGAATACCTAACGAACTTCTCCTGAACGAAGCTAGGAAATAAAGAAAGAAGAAATTCCTATAGTCACCAGTTACTGCCATCTAATCAAACTCTATTCTTCAATCCGTTTCGAGGGAGGTAAATCTTGTAACATGACTATCTCAGAAATCGGTGAGGGATACCCAAAAGCTCTAGTGCCGGTACTTTAAATAATAGGCTATTAAGCACAACTTACATAGCCACAGCAGATGATATAAATAAATGTGTACCAAACTGAGAAGTGAGGGCTTGTGTTTACAAAAAAAATAAGTTTTGAAAATTATTTAACAATTCTGACCTACGCCATGAAAAATTATGATTTTTAACAGCAATAACTGAATCATATCAGACAGAATACCTACCCATTTACTTGAAGTTGGGCTGAGATACATATACGTGATATTCCGAGCACCCCATGTCATTGACCTCGCTGCAACATGTTTCTGACAGGTTATCCGAAGGACTTGATTCCTGTAATGAAGAAAACATAATTTATTGTGGAAATGTGAAGGGAGATTTCAACTCCTCTAAAACCACAACTCGGTTTCACATGAAGTCCGGTTCCAGCGATTCGATTAACTGCCGACAAGGCAGTTTATACCGTCATTCATTTTGTGAAACCCATCAGGATAATGTTAAAACCTCGAAAAAACTTCCTAAGAATGTATTGAACCTAGTTGCAGCACCATGCTTAAACGATGAATGTAATGATTGTGGCATCCAATCAGTGAACTGCAAAAATGATGAGTTAAACATATTTGGAATTTACGTCGAAGTTTTGAAAAAACTGAAACTCGAGGTAAAAACATTAATTGAAATCAATGCAGGCGTTCCGTTTACTGAAACTCCCATATTGGGACTCATCGTCAATAGCTTCCTAGGACGAGATCGTTGCTCATCAGCTCTTGATTGCCCAAAAGATTTACTTCAATATGCTAAAACGTTGACTGTTGAATGTGTTGAAATAATAGAACGAGTTATACTTCAACAATCGGATGGAGTTTTGGAAATAAACCATTCAAGTACGAAAAAGAAAATAAAAGCTTTGCTGTTGAAAGTGATGTTAGAAATAGAACAAGAGTTGATCAATTCCGAAAAAATTCTCGAAACAATTGACACAGGCTTACACTATCCCTCATTTCAATTCATTTACTCCTTACTAAAATATTTCATTGAAAAAATAGCAGCAGAACTTGAGATTCACAGCTCAGCATCTAATTTGAGTAACCAAAAAGCTAAGGTATCGATGCCTGTTAATGAATACTCTGTTGAATTAAATTCATTTATTCATCCAAGTTGTGAACATACCATTATTCCTGATCGTAAAATTGAAGAATATTCTAACCGCCTAGATAAGTTGTTGAAGCAGTGGACAGGCACAGGGGATTCCTCATGTCAAATCGAAAACCCACGACAAGTGGTGCTTGATTGCTTCCAGTGTTTAACTCGAAATCAAAATCAAGATGTTTTTCTGGAAACGGTTACACGATTTTCTGAAGAAATTAAAAGGAGATTGATCAGATGCCATCAGGTTGATAATAGAACTCATTCTAAATTAAGAGGTAATCAGGCTGAGGCCTCAAATGTGAAAGAGTCACCAAGTGATACAGTTTGCAGTACAGAAATGTCAACCTACTACACATGGGATATGACAGATCCTGATCAATCTAGTTATAATAGGGGTAGAAAAAATTTGTCACAATGTTTAAATTGTCCAATTCCTGGGAAAAACGTTTTAACAAGAAGAAATGAATGTGTCTGTCAAATTTGTACAAGAAACAGCAGTAGCAAAGTCATTGGCCCTATTTCATCTCTCGCACATGGTTGCAACGTCCGAAGCTTGTCTCCTCCAAGTCACAATAATTACTGCGGCAAATATCTACCAAAGTCTGGAGGTAACAAAAGTAATCGCGGCATGCCTACGATTCTTAGTGAAAACAATCATTGCAGCAAATCTCCACCGGCTGGTAGTAATATTTATCATGCAACTCCCTTATTACTCCACGATGACAAAGATCACCATCGGTATGGTGACATATGTTCATTAGCTGATCGTACCAACAACCGTAACATGCCCCTATCATTGGGTGATGCTAGCAATAATTACCGCTGCATGTCCCCGACAATGGTTTTGCCACCAATCCCAAAATTTCAGCTGCCCAATATCGACCTATGTAACACATCTTGTACACAGGTAAGCTCTCGTGTTCCTGGTTACACCAGTCCAAGTAGACAAAATCAAAACCAGAAAAAGTGCTATCATGGAAACCAAATGATTGGAAACTGTGGAGGAGGTTTAGTAATTTGTGAAAACAAACCTAAGCTTCCATTCTGTGAACGATTTCCACTATTTGTAGGTGAAGGATTTTACGGTCATAAACATTATACTACACCTTCGGCTCAACTATTCAACTCATTCTCAGTATCTCCCAAGTACGAAGATGGAGGGACAGTTCATGGAAAACGGAAGGAAGGTCAAAATAACGAGAGAAAAAGTCAGGCGCCGTCAGGTGGAGAACAAAAGGGTTTGATGACTACCAAGCAAAGGAGAAGTTTGTCACCGTTTAAAGGAAGAAGGAGCTTATCACCTAATGATAATCGTCAAGAACGAGAATTGGTGAACGAACATGAGAATAAAAAACGTAAATCTCTTACGAGAGACAACAAACGACGAGATAGTTATGAAAATAAGAAAGATGATAAGACAAAAAACGGTAAATCCAAAAGAGAACGATCCCCAGCCAAGGATGCTATCAAGAGGAATAAGATTGAAAATCCCAGTATCGATAATTCATCAGCTATAGATACCTACATGAATAAAAATGCAAATTCAAAAGACGAGCTAGAGTTTGATAATAACCAAACTTATAAACCAGTTCCAGATTCAAGCAAACCTTCTAAAATGAAGAGAACGGAGCCCCTTTCAGGAGGCTCAGTAGAAAATGACAACAATAAGGAAAAAACTGTAGGAGATGATGACGTGAAAAACAAATATTCTTCTTCTTCCCCCAACAATAAAAAACAGAACGATGATCATTGTACTTGTTGTAAGTGCACGAAAAATGATGTAAATAATGACGATTCATCAGTGTTCCCTAGCCCATGTCACTGTAAAGGATTGAGTAACCAAGACACAAATAATTGCTCCAATCGGCCAATATATCAGTTTTTTGCTAACCCTGTCCCAGTTAACTGCAACTGTCCGAAAAAGTCGGATACCAATAAAACACCTCTTGAAGTCGAAAAATCAAGAGATAAAATGGAACCAACAGCCAACAACATCTCTCGGAAGGAAAGATATTCTCAAGATGCTGAGACACAAACAGGCAAAAAATTGGGCCAATCCGAAACTCATCTTCCGGAAATAAGTGATTCTGAGCCATCAACTACAGCCCAAATTACACCAGCCCAAAGCAAATACGGCCAGAAACCATGCATCGAAAAATCAGAATCGTGCACATGCACTGTTATTTTTTCGCACAGTAGTTCTAAACACAAAAGTGACTCGCAGAATAATGATACACAATATAGTGCCAGCAAGACGGATTCGAAATGTAAGTGCCCGCGAGATATTGAAGATATATTTCAGAACTTTGATGACAAATATTCAAAATGTGTACAGGAAATCAAATATCGAATCCGAGAAGGTCTTATTCCTCGGTATGTATCCATTTTCATCTTTAATCTTTACTTTACCTTTGAATATCGCTTAAGAAACATCTTCACAGAAGTGAAATGAATGGAAACCGTTGCCCAACCACTACAGTTTTAGGAGTTATAAGCCTAATAACGATTAAGATCCAAAAAAGGTTGAATACATCTCTATTTTCCTGCTTTCCTCACCATATTGGCCGTATTTCGGAGCTCTAAATTTTACTTACCCTCCATGGGCCCTATAATTCAACATAAATAAAAAGTTAGGCATTGTGGTACTCAATGCACACTACCATAGTTACCATTTAGTGAACTAAATGCAAAATTTGAGTACCTACTTAACTCCTACTTAACTCCTCACCATATTGGCCGTATTTCGGAGCTCTAAATTTTACTTACCCTCCATGGGCCCTATAATTCAACATAAATAAAAAGTTAGGCATTGTGGTACTCAATGCACACTACCACAGTTACCATTTAGTGAACTAAATGCAAAATTTGAGTACCTACTTAACTCCTTATTCGATTATAAGTAATTTTCTCGCGACCCGTTAGTTGTAGGTGATGTAGTAGCGCTCAAACGGAAGTTAATTAAATCTCCAGTAAAATTATCCCCTCCTTCGAGGGGTGGAGGGTGGGAGGGGGGTCAGAGCTCGCCATCGATAAAATAATGGGCTTTAACCTAGAACGAAACGTTTAAATTGATTTTTATGGAAAAAATATTGATAAGTATTGCATGCATTGTGCAGCTATATACAACACCATTACTATAATCCAACATGAATATGTTACACCCCACCGCACCCACTACCCTTATGAAGTATGAACTATTTTTACGAAGTGGTGGAAAATACTGCAATATATCAGTATTCCCCACCCCTCTCCACCACCCTCATAAAATTTAAATTTACTGAGAATGGTTCGACAGAAAGTCCAAGTACATTGAGCAACAAAGTAAAATAGTCGAACCAATAAATAATCATCAGAATTGGTTGGGAATAGCGTAAATACTGCTGCATTTTATTTTTCCCTCTGTCTAAAAAACAAAAATCGGTCATCAGAATAAAATTCCCAATTTTTGTTTATTTTTCTCAATAATAAACCTTTGTAATCAATCAAAAAAAATTAACCCCCCCCCCCCCTCCCCAAATTGTTGGTTTACGTTTCAAGATGTCTAAAATCCAAAAATCGAATTTAAAAAAAATCCGTCCATCCGTCATCCATAGTCTTAAACACCACACTTTATGAAACTTTAAAAATAAAATCAAAACTTATTTTAAAATTTAGATTTAAGAGAATTTTATGGCTTCAAATCATTTGGGCTATTCCCCAATTATTAAATTGTTAATTACATAATTTTCTAAATAGCCTTTGAATTTGGGGTCTAGTTGATCTTAGAAGCTCGGCACCAATTTTTATGAACCCTAAAGGGTTGCATTAAAAGGCTAACTAATACTTTAGGTAATATTGTAATTCTCAACTTGATGTACCAAGATAATAGGAAAAGAAAGGTTCAACAGCAACTTGCGACTTCTTGAAGCTGTCAAAATGAAGAAGGAGCCTAAGAGAGTTAATATACAAGACGATTTCAAAATAATCGATCACTCTTACATATGACTACCTGTTGTTATAGTTTGTTAATCAATCTAGTCTATACACATTACCGTTGTATTGGGTGAGTTCTACTTTTGTTTTTTCTCTCTTGCTCACGCTCTCTCTCTCTCTATAGATATAAGTACATATATAAATGTTGTTTTTGTTCCAAATTTAAAGAGTGAATAACCTAGATGGTGTACACCTACTGTTTTTAACAATCCATATTGTCCATACACCCAACAGACCTACACCTACTGTTAGGCTTCACCCTTCCCCCCGTATACGCTTAGAAGGACAATGCATTTGTGGGCGTATGAGCGTTTGTACCCCCACGCCTGAAAAAAGTTTATCGTTCACACCCGCAGATTTTGCTGCGTGCAAAGCGAGGAACCAGGAGAAGGGGAGCGTTGATGTTTACTCCGTTCCAGAAGTGTGATAGTTGCTGTCCTCCCTAAAGTGAAACCCACACGAATTTTCCTTCCCACTTTAACAGACTTTGGACTGTCTCCAAAAAAGGAAGGTGTGGTTAAAAATTTGTAGGTTGCATTATGTCATTCAAAAATCGTCTAAAATTCCTCCCGATTTGGGAAATGCAAAAAATAAATAATAAAACTAAAACCAGCGTCTCGAGGAGAGAGTTGTGTGTGTTGTTGTTGTTATGAACCACCAGGAAACCCTGATCATTGTTCTGCCAGTTCAGCCTCATTTATACCTTCATCCTCGAAGGTAGGTCGCAGCTTGTAGGAGACCTTTTTTTAAGAATTTTTATGTCAAAAAATCTTTGTTCAGCTGCCGTCTAATACATTTTCAAGCCACTTTTTGCCCTTGTCGAGTACTTTCCTTGGTTGATGAATGTCTCCATTTTCGATGGATCGCAGCTTTGCATAAACGTCCACTTGCTCTTCCTTGAAAACATGAACGACATCATAGGTGTTTGGATGAGGGTGAGTGAATTCTTTATTAAAGTAGGTGTAAAACGACTCAAACCAATTTGTGATTTTCGTAAGTTCAGTTGTTCAGCACGCCCAAATGTGGGGTGGGAAGAGCGCATCTTCTCTTACATGGTTACCGAAAAGATACTCGGCAAATTTGTGTGCTCGGGGTTCGGTAGCTGGCTTGGCGAGGAGCACAATAACTCACAAAAATACGTCGTATATTTCAGTTGGATCACAATACGGCATGCCGAAAGCCTAGCGGAGCCACTTCCCTGTTTTTTCTCTTCCTTGTAGCAATTTGTCAACCCAAACTCCTGAATTCTCCAAAACCTGCAAAGATGTAGGTACATACTGACTTGAAAAATGAACTACCAATACTATTTTGATTTAATTTTTTATCTTTGAATATTTTTACTGTAATATTTTACGACTACTTACCGGGCTTGTCTCACGTGGAAACGACACCCTTTAATGGTTGCTTCTGGAAAAACTCTCCGAATTCCTATGCGCATGCTCTGTTCGAAATCTACGACGCACACAGCAGGATTGAACAGTAAGCTGTTCACATTTGTGAACAAAAACTCAGAGCGTAGTCTCGTAGGCATCACATTGCTTGTTTAGAAGTAGACAAAAAACAAGGGGTACATAGAAACCATTCGAGTATCCATGGATGGTAAAGAACTGGCTGAAAATTTTCGAGCTGTATTTGAAGGTGCCATCCATGTATAGGGTCGAACAATCAGCAAGAGTATGAATGTTTGATGCGCAAGCAAAGACGACTATGCCAACTTCCGGGTCTGTATTAAGGACAAATTCATCTCCTACGCTCGTCGTGGTTTCAAGATCGCTCAACTTTTCGAAAACATCAGCTCTATCAACTGGCAAGAGGCCTATTTTTTGAGCCTGACACAGTAGCCTACAAGTCACAAATTTTTAATTGCATCGTCGACTTCAGCCTCAGGATGTGTTATAACTGCCTGCAGAACCACCTGCCAACATCGCTAAATGCCACGTTTGGTTTAGTGCCCCCCCCCCCCCCCCCCCCCCCCCCTCAATGTCACTCTCCTCGAAATTGGGTTGATGAGTTTTCCTACCAAAAAAAAGTGATCTTCCCACTTTCAATTTTCAAATACGCGTTGCACTTTGATGAAACCTTTGCCACACAGCACCTTCTTTCACCCGTCTCAAGCAGTTTGTGAAAATTCAATTTGAAACTATCATGGGAAATTAATTTTCCTCCTCGTTTCGAGCGACCCGTGACCTGAACTGTAGCCATTACCCAATAAAACTGACTAGGATCTATCAAGGGGCAGCGATAACATGTGAGCGGGAGTAAACGATGACCAGGTCAATTTTTGACCAGTCGGTAGTGAAGCGCAATCGCTTGTTTACAAGCATTGCTGTTTATCCCGGCAGTTCCGATCCTACGAGATTAAACGATCAAAAACCCGCATCTGTCACACTCTTTCCATTCCTGACTTTTCTATGTGTCATGGAGTAGCTAGGATGTGTTTCAACGATTGCATATCCAAGGTGGTACCTTCCATATAGGTTGTCTATGGGCTCTTCTTTATTGTAACTGTTACATCTGATAGTTTCTGTCTTACCATTTTTGTTGTTGTCTTATTGTTCCCAAAGTATGAAAGCTCCGGTGAATCTCCTATACCTACATTTTTTTCCTTTCAATACATTCATTTTTTACTATTTCCTTCTGGGAATAAGTTTTGTTGTTTCATTGCCTTTTTAAAATTTGGAGCCCCTTGTTTTTATCAATTTCTAAGTTGAATATTGTTGACCAGTTAGATATTGATATTTGGGTAAGGAATGCGATCGTATATCCTTTTTTTAAAATTAGTTACTTATTGTTACTGTTATTGTTAATTCAATGTATAAGATCTCTTTTACTGTCGATTGGGACCTGTAGAATGATTGGAAACGGTAAATCACTAATCATGTAGGTTTAACGTGTGTAGGGGATGTTGCTTGCTTTGCTTGTTTGAGGTGGGTTGTCTCGCTCCCTTCACACACTCTTTGTGGAATGTATATATGCGATGGGATATAGTCCATCCTGAGTCCGTAGGAAAAACCCCGTTGAAATCCGACGTGTGTATGGAATGTTGCTCACTTCACCCGCTCGCTCAGTATGGTTCTATATGTGAGAAAGTTATACTGCCCACCCAACTTGGCAGACGTTTTTTTTTCCCCTGTTGGAAACTACTATCAAACGCGGCACCTTATAAATGAGGAAAAACGAAAAGTATTGTTTTAAGAACATTTCAGTACTAACAGAACAGTCAGATGTTGAATGTTTGTACGTATTTCTTTTCCAGTTCTATTTTTCTAAAGGTAGGCCATTATTTCACGTGCGTAGTAGTGCAAACGGGAGACCTCCCCGAAATCAAGAGGTTCCAAGGCAAAGATCAAACAACTACTTTGCGACGGAACAAGAAGAGCGACCAACGTTTTCGTCTACATTTTCGTTCACTACAATTGGGAAAAAAATTTCATGTCTCGAAACTCACATGAGATCAAATTGGAACTTCTGGAGCAAAAACAGTCGAAATTTACTCGATTAAGAAGGAAAAAACCATAGCGGGGAAAGCATTTTTTTCATTTCCCACGTTCTTTCACTGATTTTTCCGGGAAGACAGCATCTTTAAACGATTTTGATGGCACTATCGTGTTCTACGGGTCCTGAAACATAACTTTGTCAGTGACAAACGAAGTGCTTTTGATCAAATTTTAATGTGGCAGCGCATTAAAAGGGGCTCCCACCCCCCTCCAGCCCCTGGTTCGGGTGGGATTTGAACATTTTAAAATCGCTTATACACTATTCCCGAGAAATCTAAGAAGATCCTTCCACTCATAGACTCCCGCCACTCAGTAGTTTGGCCATGCATAAACAGGATGGACCGACTGACCGACCGAAAAACAAACGGAGATTCGTTTTTATAATATAATAGAGATGGTAGAGCACTCTCAAGTTTTAGAAGTGCATAAGGAGCTGAACAGTGATGGGCTGATGCGAGACTGGGGGTTCACGGCCCCATCCCGTAGGTGAATTCATGGATCGTGATTCGCGGAAGTCCGTGGTAAAGAGGGAACCGCGAATCACGATCCACGAATTCACCTACGAGAGGGTAAGAGGAGGGGAGGGGGCCGCAAACGCCCCAGTCGCGCATCGGCCCGCTTCAGTGCCGTCCCGCTCCTTGTGCACTTCTAAAACCTGAGAGAGTTCTACACTAGTCAGTTCTTTTTTGTTCCTAGATGCTGTGAGGTTGCTCCATAAGTATTGCCATTCCGCTCACTAGAGTGTTGGTGGAGGACGTTTTTGTTCCCCTTCTGTTGACGTTTATGCCTGTTTTTCTTATCCTGGGGTGTTTTCTGAGCGTGTTTATTTTGTGCAGTGCTGAAGAGGGTCCATACTAACGGGCCGAAACCAGTTCACAATAATAGAAATATGCTCCCTTATGCGGAAAGGAAGGATATAAGTGCTTTAATCTCCTCATCCCACTCTCCTGCAGGGACACAGTCGCAGACATTGCCACATTTAGTTATATAAATATAAGTATTTTTATTCTACGTAATTAGGTATTTATTATTTAAATCTTCCTGGGACATTGATTTGATTTTTAAGAGTATTAATTAACAAAATGATTAGGGATATATTTAACTGAAGGTGGTCATGGATTGTCTGATCGTAGATGTTAAGATTTATTGAAAACTCCTAGCATGGGGAAGGGGGCCTTCTCTTAAACAACCTTAGTACCCACATAATCTACCCTCTATGATCCGGTCCTGACGATATGAGGTATCAGACTCAAATGATTCATTTCACTTCGCCTGATTTCACATTCTCTTAAATGAAAAGGTGCTGACAAATCACCCTTCCCCAAGACAGAGCCATGCCTGATAAAACCTACTCACATAACCTGCTTATCTCAGGCGGTTCCCAGCATCGTCCTCTTGGTGTATTGCTACGTCGGGCGGTACCGGATATTCGGCGGTACAGCACTTCGGGCACTAAGAAGCAGCATGTCCTCATGCAAGCAACCATGCTGTGGCATATGAGTTACCAAATGTGGGGTGAGATGTGGGGGGGGGGGGGGGTCCTCCAGCAAAAGTGGCTACCCTGGCAATTGAGATTGAGGTATCTGAGTGAACAGAGTAATCAGAGCTAGTGCCCCAGGTTGGTTGGGCATATTTCATCCTCAACAAGAGATTAATGCAGAATTTGGGCACCGGTTTCCATGTTGGCACTTTAGTGGGAGGTGGCATGAAGGGGATGTATACATTTTGAAAAAACGGCCGAAAGAAAAGGGACCTGTAGGCTCGAGGGTTAGAGAAAGAGAGGATCCTAATGATAACTGGGTTTGGTGCTGGCAATGGAAACAAAGAAAAGCAGTACCAGAAACACCATTCCAATATCACGACAACACAAAGATGTAACCGTAAGTGGCTTTGAGAGACAAGAAAGAAGACGAACATTTGAATAGTAGAACGGCACAAAGGTTAAGTTGAATTAGTGTTGAGATACAGAGAAGACTTGCATTTGAACATAGGGACAGAACAAATGAAGTAGCTATTTTATAAAAATTTTAGCAGTAGTTATTTATAATAAAAAATTGAAGTTTTGAAAATTTGAAAATTGAAGCTTTGGAGATTCTTAAGAGAGTACGAACATTTCAATACTAAGACAGAACCAAGATATAAACGAAATCAGGCTTAAGAGATGCTGCAGAAAGTACGAACATTGGAATAAGTGGAAAATACAAAGATGTAAACAAAAGTAGACTTACAAGATCAAAGATACAAATGAAAACAGGCTTAAAAGATGCCTTAGAAAGTACGAACAATTGAATATTTGGACAGCTCAAAAATATAGACGAAAGTAAGCTAAAAAGATGCTGTAGAAAGTACAAACATTGGAATATTTGGACAGTATTGAGATATAAACGAAAGTAGACTTACAAGATACAATATAAATTACAATCATTGGAATCTCGGGGCAACAAATTAAGATATGCCTTAGAGCAGGTTAAGCTGATAGTCGACTGATCGATTTTTGCTCAAATCTACCGACCTCGAGTCGACAAACATTATAAAATCCGTGGAAGAAAGAAAGGTATACTGGAATGCACTTGGTTAGTCACACAATAAAAAAGATAACATGCTCTAATTGGTTAAAACCCTGAGAATGCGTCGCGGAAGCAGGTTGGCCTCTTGGTCTGTCTTTTGCAGGCTATTCCAGGCCTGAATCTATGCATCGTAGGAACAGGTTGGCCTTTTGGCCTGTCTCCTGCAGGCTACCCCTGGTCTGTCTCTCCCCCCCCCCCCCCCCCCCCCTTTCGGCGAGAAAACTGAAACTTGATGGTATTATCCTATTTCCATATTTCTCTTCCCACTCACGCGCACTTTAAGGTCTACGGGTATTAGCTAAGAAGGTAATTATCTAAAGCTATCAGTAAGGCTAACTGACTGTTGCTTACTTGATTGTTTCCATTTGTCTTTACTGAATCAGTCTTACAGTTGGCTATCCTTGGATGTACTCGCAGCGATCCCGAGCCCATTACTTCCTTCTTAAGAAGGTTCCTGATTCTTGTGCCTGAGACTTTGCATTCGTCTTTCCTTCTTGCCTTTACTATTGGTAACCAATTTTTCCAGCCATGATGCTACCTGGGGGGATAATTTCAGCACAATACACGGCATATATTCTACCTGAAATCAAAGACATATTAGATCTCTGACATGAAACGGAGCATAAAGTTAACAATTTTAATATTGATAGCGATTGATGGATTTGATTTTGAAAATACGATTTTTTTCCCCTTTGTTTTATGTAATCCCTGTTACCTAAGCAAAAAAGGAACCCCCCTGTTACCTATATTTCCAATTGAGTTGTAAAGCCTTCAAAAGTCGTAGGTATGATTGGGACGCAAGTGTCTACCTAGTATTTCGTTATAACATTCCACGAAGGTCATTTCAATAGTTCCTAGTAATTTACCAAATTTAATTAAAAATTGAAAAACATTTATCCCTGAAAAAAAATTAATAAATAAAATGAAAGAAAAAATGTATACAAACAATTTAAAAAAATTACTACTTGAATTACTTATTCTAGCCTATGAGCTGATAGTAGACCCCTTTAAACCAAAAATTAGATAAAATAAATTAGTGGCTAGGCTATGGCTGAATCCTCAAACAGGTCTCATAAACAGGACTTACCCTCGAAGTAGAGTGTACGCCAAAACTGTGTACCCAAGTCAGATTCAAACATTCGCCTAGCAGGTCACTCAATTTTTGAAGTAGTTACGCGTAATAATCATAAAAAATTTTAATTAGCCTAACTTAGAGTGCTAAGCACAAAGATTTACCAATCCGCATCTCAATCGCGGAGACAGTGCTTTCTCTTGGCCTGTCTTTCGCAGACTTCCCTTAGCCTATCTCTTCAAGGGAAATTGGCATAGTCATACCCTTCTATGTGGGTCACCATTGGTCGGGAACACTGCTGCAGGATCAACAAAAATGTGCTTATAGGGCCCACTAGTGTCCACTAGGCACGTACCCTTTTTAGAACGACACTGTTCTGTTGCTTTGGTCTCCCTTTATGCTATGGAGCCCTTCAACATTATCGAAGCTATGATAAACATATCCGCAGGTTCCCGAGAAATGAAATTGAAGTTCGACGGGGTCTTTTCAAAAAAGCAAAGTTTCGGAATAACCGACGTTTGTTTACATTTTAATAGAGGTTTACCACTAGCAAGAGACAATAGGTAGTTCTCAGTGACTTGAGTACTCAGGTAGTACCCAAGATAATACAATAATGACATCGAGACAATCAGTTAAAATGCTTATTCATTTACTCTTATATTAATGGGATTTTCCAGGTTTTTATTGACATTCTAAACATTTGGAGAAGATTGAAAGGAAGGCTAATTTGTGTACAATTATAGGAAAACTAGAGGCCTGTTAGGGCTTGGAAAGCCCTAATCTAGTCCGTATAACAGTAGTACCTAACAGGAACTCAGCACATTATAGTGATGATATAACTCCTACCTATTTGCGGCGTTATGTGACCTGGTGCAAAGCTAAGGCGATGTTATAAAATGATTAAAAAAGAGGAAATACCGATCAAAATGTAAGTAATGTAATAAAATAAATATCACCAGTTGAGGTGGTCCTCGCCACTATGCGACTAAACAAAAAGTTGAATCGGGGAATACAGAATTTGGGTATGGCGAGATGATGGTTTAATTCTATCTCGAGTCTATTTCGTTTCTTTGTAAGCGTGTGAATCTGCGCGTCCGTGTCTTCTATCTCCTTCTTTATGTCGTTGATTGTATCTTGATCGGTAGTACTCGTAAATGTCGAACTGGTGTTGTGTGTAGGGGATGCTACAGCTGTCTTCGTCCTGATGTGTCTGGTACCACTCCAGCAAAGCTCGTGCTTGTTCTGCGTCTGGATTAATTTCGAGTGTTCTGGTATGTCCAATTTGTGCTTCGAATATATTTTTGAATTTTTTGGTTGTAATGAGGTGTGCTGCCACGATTTCATGTGAGTTGAAATTGAATTGTTTCCCCCATTGTAAAAGATTGACGATTCCGGTTTTATCCCTAACCGGGATTTTGTAGAGCGTCAAATCTTCGTCATTGCGCGACACTGTGCACACATCGGCTGGACAAACACAAATTACTTAAATTTTGGCAGTGCTGACGTTTGGAAGATAGGAGATGCTGGTATATGTTACCTGGTTGAGATCGTTTTGGGATGGAGTGATTCTCGTAGATGAGGTTTTGGCATTTCCAGCTCTTTGCTATAGGAGCTGTATTTTATCTCAACGTTCTTAAACAGGCAGCTCTGAAGAGGTTCTATTTGATTGTAAGTTTCTTCCGAAAAGGAAACACCTCGTATGTACCTGCCAGACGCGTCCTGGAAGGTAAAGTAGAAGAATTTTCCGCTGCGCCCGTTCTTGTTGGACTCACACCCCCATTGGCCCGTCCAATCGCAGGACTCACGCACAAAAAGTATGTGTAGGTACCTAGTGTATCACCGATGTGACAATTAAGAAAAATACAGCGATCCTACCAAATTGAAATTGAATTTCTTACAACTTTTTGTATTCCATCAACATATGGTAGAACGATGACATAGTAATACAGTACCTCGTAATCAAATGTTGAGCTGTTAGGAAACCGAAAGTGTTTAGAAACCGAAAGAATTTAGCTCACTCAGCTGATCAGAAAAGATCCCATCACTACGTTTCTTACTTACCGACACTTTTGCAACAAACTTGGGGCTATGCTGATTCAAATGAGCAGTCTAACACTAAAATCGGACCGCGAAGTTCTTCACAGTTTCAAAGACCGTTCGGAATTAAATATAAAGATTCACACCAGGCTCCGGTCATTGGTTCTCTCCCATGGTGCTTGATGATATCACAGTGTTAGGTAGGTAGGTTCATATCGCTCTGGAATGCCTGGTTACTCTCCGGTAGTCCAGTGTTTATGCAAATTGTGTAGATTGAGGGTACTACCGTGCATTCTTAATAACAGATATCTTACTGAATTGTTAGATACAAAATACATGTTCAAGGTAGTTGCATGACGAGGGAAATTAACGAGAAAACATAATAAAGTCCTAGGAATAGACGCTATTAACAAAAATTCTCATCCTGTCATTTGCAGCGATGCACTACATTGTACATTGTTGGTAAGCAGGTACGTAAACAGTTTTTACCTAATTTTCGAAATTTTAAAAACCATTGCAATGGGTTCAACAATTTACTTCATGACGATCTTGAGGATTTTCCCTTAAAAAAAAAAAAAAAACTTCCGAAAATTTTCCGAAATTTGTATTTTGCAAGATTGTTTATGACTATGTCTTTAAATGCAATTTTCCGGAAATCAAACACCAAATGAAACAATTCTTTTAGAAAATACAGCGCTGATTTCAAAAATATGGTCAAAAATTAGATTCGGTTAAAATAAAGTTGAGGAGGGTTGAGAAGAAACATGTTTTTTTATACCTTTAAAAAACCATATCTGGAATAAATTTGCGATATATTGGTTGAGATTAATGAAATTTGGCTAGACTGATTTTTTCCCCAGTTTCGATTAGTTTCACTAAAAAAATTTCAACACTTTAAATCCACCCTGTACATATAATGCGTTAAACTACGAACATTCGCTCATAGTGTCATGATGCATTACTGCAATTTTTTATGAAGGCTGCGGGTGTAAGGAATGTGGGACACTGCAGAATAGGAACAAACTCGACTCCCGTGAATTCAATCATGGCTTGAGTAATCGAAAAATCGTTACCCAGTAATCAGGCTTTTCCAGTGCAACTGTCACAATTACAGGGGCCAAATCACAATATATGTTTTCTCCTGGCCTAATTCTAAGAGTGGGAAATAAAATCGAACTGCATAATGAAAGATCCAAGTCGGACAGATGCCAGAATAGAAGGATTCCGAAACTTGGGAACCCGACGGTAGTCTGCTGTCTTTAATACATATTCCAGACCAACAATGTTGTATTAATCCCGATAATGCTTAGTTTATTTAATAATTGCGATTTGAAATAAATAAAAATAAAACAGTTGAAATTCGTACTTAAAACCTCAAAATTAATGTACATAGAAAGCATGAAACGCAAGTAAACAACGTTGAGATTGTTGAAGTAAGTAGATTGTATTCAAACACACTATGACTACACCGAGTCCTTTCTGATGCTGTCTTAATCAACTTCGTGTTGTTGTTGTTTTATTATGAAGGTTCTCCCAGCTAAAGTTTTTGTTAAATCCGAACCCAGTATTTTTCAAGTTCTCGTCAGTTAGTTTTGTAAATAAAAGCTTTTTGTAGTTTCGAACAGTTTATTATTACAACAGGTTATGTGCTCAGACTCGAAATTCAAAACTCTCAGTTCGAAATTCAGTGTATACTTTTCGAGGCAGGTTCGGAAGAGTTCCATGGAGAAGTTCAGTATCTCATTGCTTCATGATCGAGTTTTGTTAGTTTGGAAGTAGATTCTGTACTCTAATCAAGTTCAGTTCGTGCAGTGAAGTTTAGTAAGTCTTTTTTTTTCCGTTCGGTAGTGTCATTCAGTATATATGGAGAGAATGGAGTTTGCAAAGCACGTCAAACCCCTAACTGGAGAAGTTGACTGGCCGATTTGGAAAAGAAAGGTAAGAGATTTGCTCGATTATCATGAAGGTGCTTTAGACTGCATTGATAACAAGCTAGTAAAACCTGAACCATTGAGTGATGATGCGACAGAAGCCGAGAAGAAGCAACACAAGGCAGAGAGTTCTCTTTACAGGAAGGCAAATAGCTATGCCAAGTCTATGATCACGAGTTTGGTTTCTGATTCAGTATATCAGAAAATCATGGACAAAGAGACTGCCCATGAAGCTTGGTCAGCTTTGAGAGATAACTTCGAGGCTACTTCACAGGATCAGTTGTTCAAGGTTTGTGCGGACTTTTTCGCTTTTGTTTGGACATCAGGTGACGACGTTTCTACTCATGTAGCCAAACTGCGCACACTTTGGAACGAACTTAATAATGGTTTAAGGCAGAAAGATTTAAATACCCTCCCGGACTTGATATTAGTATGTAAAATTTTACACATTTTACCCAGTAGTTTTGACACATTCAAGTCTGGTTGGATGCTGCTCGCAAAAGATGATGCTAAGACCTTCGAAGAATTAAGTTTACAGCTTACAGTTTATGAGAGAAATTCAGGCCAACAAAAATTGAGTGACAATATGGATCAGGAAGCTTTATATGCTAAATCTAAGAAGCAGAAGGAGAGTGGTGATAAAAAGTAATCAAAGATCTAGTGACCTACCTCCACAGTCCAAGCCAAGAAGTGAGTGTAATTATTGCCATAAGCCAGGTCATTGGGTTCGTCAATGCAGAAAGTGGAAAGCAGATGGTCGACCTTCTCGTCCTGAACGAAACGGCGCTAGTAGTAGTGTTCAGAGTAATGTAGCTGATAGCACTATTGCTCTATTTTTAGTCCATAATGAAGTTTTGGCTGCTGAACTAGGTACAGACAACTGGTGGGTGGATAATGGTGCCACTAAGCATGTTACGAGTCGGTCTGACTGGTTTACGTCATTCACTAAATTCCAGAGCCCGTGTAGCATCAAAGCAGATGAAGAGGAGTGTCTCAATGCCATAGGAAGTAGCGTTATTGAAGTTTTTTCAGTGATCAATGGTAGGAGCCAGTGTTTGAAGCTGCAAGATGTTTGTTTAGTTCCTAAAATTGCCAAAATTTATTCTCACCATTAGCTGCGCACGATAAGAATCCTATTAGCAAGTTTGAGTCAACAGTCACCTCCTGTACATTTTTTGTCAACAGAGTTCCAGTACTGACAGGTGTTAGAGAACAGGATGGTTCACTGTTTAAAGCAAATATAAAAACTGTAAATTCAAGAAACTGTTCTTCCATCAATCTTGCTGAATCCAGAGATCTGTTGCAGCTATACCATGAGAGGTGGGGCCATCAAGACAAACGCCACATCAAAGAGAAGCTTGAGCTAGAGCTAGACACCAAGGTCAAGCTAGAAAAGAAGATTTGTGAACCATGCATTTACGGTAAAGCTCATCGACTACCATTTGGCACGAGAAGAAATTTATTAAAGCCAGGTGACCTTATCTCGACTGATGTTTGTGGTCCTTTCTCTGAGTCCTTTCAGAAGAAACGGTATTTGGTTGTATTCAAGGATAGTTACACCAAATTTCGTTATAGTTTTGTTATCACAAATAAATCTGAGGTCAAGATTGTTTTAGGTCAGATGTTGGCTCATGCAGAAAAGCAAGGTCACAGTATCAAAGAGCTCCTTAGTGATAATGGTGGTGTTTAGGCACATTGATCATGTTTTGTTTACCTATCGCACTAGTGAAGGGAATGTTATCTTGATGCTCTCCCGACCCCCCGCCCATTGGATCGAATGTGCGACAGTATGAATAAGTGCCCCGCCTGTGTCGGTCGAAGAACGCGCTCCTGTCTTTTCCCCTCGTTAAACCCGCCTGGATTACCCTGAATCGCTTACCAATCCTTGTCTTCCCGTGGCCACGGACGCATTCCCTCAGGAACATCAAGGTGAGTGGCATTCTCATTAGTAAACTAGTGCGATATATCAAAATCAGTAATAAATTTCAATCGTTGAAGGGCAGCTTTTTACAGTCCTCTGCCCAGTCATATCTTGTTTTAGAGCGTCAGGGGATCATTAACAAATAGATCTGATTAATACCTTTGCGTTCAACATATGGTCCTTTTCGAGCCAAATTTGAATAAGCTTTAAATTGAAATAATTATAATTCTTATAATAGAGGGGCACTTGACTTGGAGCGCAAAGAGCGTAAGATCTCCTTTTAACAGTAACCTGTTTATTCTTGAATCTGTTGATCACCAGCTTGTGAGATTGTCTATTGAAATTGAAGCGGTCGCTTATCTGTTTTCAATTGTCAGTTAGGTATTGACGGAACAAACAACCAGTGAATATTCTTGATCCCTTTCCTATGATCTGAATCCGGTTTGTCCCTGTCTCGTCCTATCGCCTACATTGATCCTGGTTGGAGAAGTGAGATATATTAGTTACCTTATGAGTTTCATTTCCTTTACTTGTTTACAATTGAAAGTGTATACAACAGCAAGTGGTATCAACTAGAATATTTACGCATTCGATCTTGTTCTGGCACGTCACTGTCCCGTCATTCATTTTATTAATCTGTATTCGATCATTATTTGCAAAACATAAATAACGAACTGTCTTCAACTAGTTGCTGTTTTTGTTTTGGTTACGACCAAGCTATCAGTGGTCCACGCAGTGTTGCCCGTCCACTTATTGCTCGTCAACAAGAAATTCCTGTAGTCTTGGTAAACAAAGAGATTGCAAGTTGAGGTTTTTAAGTGAATTCTTATCGTGCTAACGTGGTTTAGCTGTTCACCGAGTTGTGGTGGTAGAACCTTTGTTTACCTTTCTGATAACGTATCATTTCCGTTGAATTATCGCATTCTCTGTTTGAATATATATTTAAATTGCTGAAATTGAGTGATTTAAATTTAATCCATGATCGGATACTAGTTTATATTATATTTTTACGTGTAATAAACGGGCAGTGGCGTTTTCTACCGATACAGTGAGGTGGCTTGCACTTTTAATTCATAGCTTTTGTACTCGTTTATTGTAAGTATTTCTTGCAAATTATTATCTATCGATCTCGTTTTGTTGTACGTTAGGTTGTTATATTGTTGCCAATATTTACTTACCTTCTACCCCATTAGTTAAGGGTGAATCCATATTATATTCCTAGTTTCTTTCGTAAGTACTTTGAAATTTTAACATAATACAATTAGCCATTGATAATGCCAGCGATTGATGAACAGCGCTTTCTTCTCAAATCGCTGCTAGAACGAATGATTCGATTACAGAGGGTTGCTAATGACGTTGAATCGGCACCCACTAACAAAAATAAAAATTTGTTGAAAGTAATGGCAGTTAAGTTGGACGATTATCACACGCAGTATATGAGTAATATTCAGAAGGTGGTTGCGTATAATTTTAAGAATGGAATAGAGGAAGACTTGGGGCCAGAAATAGTTAAATTTGAGGAACCTTATTACAACGTTCAGGCAGTTATGGCTGCGGCGTTTCCAATTGAACCTCGTCTTTCACTCGATGTGTCTACTGGTGGCTGTAGTGCTGGTGGGAATCTAAACATTCAGTTGCCAAAAATTAAATTACCCGAGTTCAGTGGGGAAATTAGGAAATGGCAGGCATTTTCTGAGCTTTTTCTCGCTACAGTAGAGGTGAATGCCCAGCTTAGTGACGTTCAGAAACATATGTATTTACGTTCAGCTCTCTCTGGTGAAGCATTGTCTCTTGTGGCGTACCTTCCCCTCACTGGCCCCAATTATAAAGTTTGTTGGGATACATTGAAAAAACAATATGATAACCACCACTTACAAACCTTTGCTCATCTAGAAGCCATTTATTCCCTTCCGAGCACCTCCCTGCACCCATCACACATTCGAAATTTCGCTAGTCAGATCACAGAGTCTACAGGGGCGTTGGGGGCACTTGGACACGATGTTGAGGGCTGGGCTGTTCCGATTCTGTTTCTTTGCTGCAAGAAGCTTAATGGCAAGCTTCGGGAGGACTGGGAGCGCCACTTGTTGACTTCACCAGATCCCTCCATCCAGCGGTTTACTTGGTTCCTTCAGGAGCAGGCTAGAGTGTTGGAAGCATCCCGTCCTGCTACTGATCCTGTAATTTTAAAGAAATCGCCAGTCAAACAACCACCATCCAAGGGACCTACAACCTTGATGGTTGGTGCTGGTAATAGCCTAGATCGATGTCCAAAATGCAGCAAGTCTCATGTACTTGATCAATGTGGTGTGTTCCGTCAGACTGATGTTCATCAGAGACTAGCATTTGTGAAGGAAAAGCGATTGTGTTTGCTTTGTCTTGTCCATGGTCACTTTGTGGGGAGCTGTTCTAGGAGAGGTACCTGTCGATATTGTTCTGGAAGACATCATTCTCTCTTGCACATCAGGGATCGAGAGCCCTCTACAGAGGCGGTGCAGCCTAGGATCCCCAGCCAGGGGCCTGCTTCGTCATCAATGCAGATTTACTCGTCTGGTAAGGGTGGACAGGTATTGTTGGCTACAGCTAGGGCTCAGGTATTTGATGCAGGGGGCCGTTATAACAGTGTTCGTGTGCTGATTGACCCTGCTAGCCAAGCTACTTTTATGACTCGGTCGTGTGCTTCCAAACTGGGTCTCAAACTCTCTGTTACGGAGGTACCAGTATTAGGTATGGGTCAGGTGTCACTGGGAGTGTGTCGCCAAGAGGTACGATGCCACTTTTGCCCGGTGCAATCAGTGGAGCTTCAGGTGGATGCGTTAGTGGTTGACCTCATCACCTGTGCTCCTTCTGAATGGGTCACCCCACTACCTGCAGAAAGACTTCACGGACTTCAACTAGCAGACCCAGATTACAATAAACCAGCTGCAGTGGATATGCTGCTTGGCGCAGAATGGTTTGGTTGCATTATATTGGAGAAACCTATTCAAGGCCAATTGGGTGCCCCTAGTTTGTTGAAGAGCATCTGGGGTTATTGTGTTGTTGGACGACATCAGAAAGTAGCTGCAGCTGTACAGAGTTTGTGTGCAGCAGTAGCGGTTGAGCCACCATCAACTGATGCACTCATTCAAAGGTTTTGGGAGCTCGAAGAGCCCCCCGAAAACGAAATTTTGTCACCTGAAGACTAAGCTTGTCATGACTTGTATGTGTCTACCGTCTCACGCTCGTCTTCTGGCCGTTATGTTGTGGCACTGCCTTTCAAGACTGATCATAAAATATTGGGTGATAGTCGGCGGGGTGCTTTGAGTCGCTTCCTGATGCTGGAGAAACGTATGCATCGAAATCCAGCTCTGAAAACTCATTATCAAGAATTTATGAGAGATTATTTGGACCAGGGTCACATGTATGTGGCGCCCACTCCTGCTAGACCCTTTTTTGGGTATTATATACCTCACCATTGCATTTTTAAGCAGGATTCCAATGGTACTATAGCAAAGTTTCGTGTAGTCTTTGACTCGTCTATGACAACGAAAAATGGACCATCACTCAACCAGATACTCTACAAGGGGCCTAAACTTCAGGCTGAAATCATAGACATTCTGCTGCGTTTCCGGCTACATGAGGTAGTACTGGTGACTGATATTAGACAGATGTATCGCAACATTAATCTGCAAGAGGGTCATCATGATTTTCAGAGGATACTATGGCGTTTTTCTCCCGAACAACCGATTGAAGAATATTGTCTTGCAACGGTGACCTATGGGGTGTCATCATCTCCGTTCTTGGCTATCAGGACTCTACATCGGCTAGTAGAAGACGAAGGAAGGCCCTACCCCATGGCATCTGAAGTATTGCTACTTGACACCTACATGGATGATGTCATAAAGTCTGTCTCATCTATTGATGAGGCAATTCAATTAAGGTCTGAACTAGAACAACTATTAGGAAAGGCCGGCTTTGGCCTGCGTAAATGGATGAGCAACCGTGAAGAAGTTCTGAGATCTCTCCCTCCTGAACATTGTGCTGTGTCTGTGGAATCCTTGTCTTTTGATGGTGAAGGAGAACCATCCGCAAAGATTCTTGGCTTAGTTTGGACGCCTAAGGCTGATTTGTTCTCATATAAAATCTCCGATGCACCATCTGCTGTCACCAAGCGTCTGATTATGTCTGATATTGCCAAACTCTTTGATCCCATAGGCTTTGTGGCGCCTGTTGTATTTATGGGAAAATGTTTGATTCGAAAATTGTGGCAGCTTGGAATTGTTTGGGATGATAGGCCACCGGATGAGATCTGTGAGCGGTGGAACCGTTTTAGAAGAGAGCTTAGTGTTCTTGAACAGTTCACTCTTCCTCGCTGGGTTCAGTTTGATAGCCATCAGTCAGCGGAATTGCATGGGTTTGCTGACAGCTCCGAGCAGGGGTATGCTGGAGTGGTGTACCTCTGATGCCAGTTGAATTCTGGTGAAACTAGGGTATCACTTGTGTTGGCCAAGTCTAAGGTCGCACCTGTCAATGGACACACTCTACCTCGACTTGAACTTTGTGGTATTGAGCTGACTACCAAATTGCTGTACTATGTCTCCCGCATTTTGTTACCATTTGGTCAACCATCAGTCACAGTCTGGAGCGATTCTACTGTTGCTTTGCACTGGGTCAAGAGCTCGCCTCATCATTGGAAAACGTTTGTCGCTAATCGTGTGAGTGCGTGTCAGAGGAGAGTGCCACCCGATTGTTATAGGCATGTCCCGACGAGTTCCAATCCAGCTGACTGTGCTAGCCGTGGACTTTATCCCCAGGAATTGCTTAATAATGACCTTTGGGTCTCAGGTTCCTCTTGTCTTATTTTGCCTGAGGAAGATTGGCCACGCCTTACTGTAGTTGAGCCTCCAGATTTGGAAGGACTTGAGGCTCGAGTGGTGTGTCATGTTGGTCTTGGGCAGGCAGTAGTGGAAACACCTTTCTTGAATATTTTTAAGCAATTCTCATCTTTGGCAAGACTTTGTCGGGTCGTTGCTTGGTGCTTACGTTTCTGGAACAATCGAGTGCTGCATCGAACCCAGGGCTTACCTCTCAAGTTTGGACAGCTGATCATGCCAGAGCTTCGCGAGGCAATGTCTGCTTGTTGTCGCTTGGTACAGCGAGAAGTATTCTCCAAGGATATCGACTTATTAGAAAATGGACTCAACGCCTCTAAGCCTCTTCGCAAATTAAACCCCTTCTTGGATGATCGAGGACTTCTAAGAGTAGGTGGCCGATTGCGCCACTCAGGATTGCCTTATGATCAAAAGTTTCCAGTGTTATTGCCCAGAACACATGAGTTCACTAACTTGATTATTGACCATTTTCACCTGCTATATCTCCATCCTGGGTTGTCTAATTTGCACTCCATAATCCACCGCAACTTCTGGATACTCTCAGCCAGATCAGCTATATCCGCTCGAGTGTCTAAGTGTGTCAGGTGTTTTCGTTCTAATCCTAGGTCAATTCAGCCCATGATGGGTGACCTACCTGTGGATCGGCTCATGCCTGGGAGGGCTTTTGAGGTCACTGGTGTGGATTATGGTGGTCCATTCCACATTAAAATGAATCGAGTACGTAGAGCTGTTATACTCAAATCATATGTTAGTCTGTTTGTATGCTTCACTACAAAGGCAATCCATTTAGAGCTGGCTTCTAGCTTGTCAACTGAAGCATTTATAGCAGCATTAAAACGCTTTCTCGCTCGCAGAGGGAATGTCACCACCATCCATAGTGACTGCGGGACCAACTTTGTTGGTGCTAGGAATAAGATGGAAGGTTGGAAAGAAGTTGTGCAATCCGATCAGTATAACAATGAAGCCACCCAACAGCTTGCTGTTCGAGGTATTGAGTGGAAGTTGAATCCACCAGCCAGCCCTCATTTTGGCGGACTTTGGGAGTCTGGCATCAAATCAGCCAAGCGATTGTTGGCACGAGTCATTGGAGAACAGGTGCTCACATACGAGGAGTTCTATACAGTGCTGGTGCAGGTGGAAGCCACGTTGAACTCTCGTCCATTAGTGCCATTGTCTCCTGATCCAAACGATCTGCAGGTCCTTACCCCGCGGCATTTTCTGATGATGGGACCACCTGGTGCTTTGTTTGAGGAGCCACCCCCTCCCATGGATGTCAGCCCTCGTGATCGATGGGTCCTCCTGCGACAACTGGTTGCATCCTTTTGGAAAAGGTGGTCATCAGACTACTTGAACACACTACAGCTTAGGAACAAGTGGAATCGAAAGGTCCCCAACCTTAAAGAGGGAATGATGGTCATCCTTAAAGACACCAACCAGCCGCCACTTCTTTGGAAAATTGGACGTATTGTCCTCTTACACCCTGGCCCTGATGGCGTGGTTAGAGTAGCAGACGTCAAAACAGCTACTGGTGTGTACCGCCGATCCATCGTCCACCTCTTCCCTTTGCCAGAACAATAAAGATGTTAATTATTAGACCACACAGTATGTATCCTTTCCTTCCTTATCCGTTGGGCTATCCTGTTCTCGCGTAAGTCTTCGCCATAGCCCCGGCTGAAGTGAAATTCGTTTCCATATCCTTCCTTAATAAATCTCAATCTTTTCAAGTTAGTCAATGCTGTGTGAGTCTAAAATGATATTTAAATGCGTTGTTTGTTTATTGTTTAATTTGTTTCAAATGTATTTCTAATAACTTGTTATTTCATTTAATACTAATCTAGTTGAATTTTGTATTACCACTTGCTGTTAGATCTCTCACAAGCTGGGTGGTATAATTCTTGGGAACTTCCCATGGTATTCCTGGAATTTAGGAATATCTTCCTAGGTGGGCGGGATGTTTAGGCACATTGATCATGTTTTGTTTACCTATCGCACTAGTGAAGGGAATGTTATCTTGATGCTCTCCCGACCCCCCGCCCATTGGATCGAATGTGCGACAGTATGAATAAGTGCCCCGCCTGTGTCGGTCGAAGAACGCGCTCCTGTCTTTTCCCCTCGTTAAACCCGCCTGGATTACCCTGAATCGCTTACCAATCCTTGTCTTCCCGTGGCCACGGACGCATTCCCTCAGGAACATCAAGGTGAGTGGCATTCTCATTAGTAAACTAGTGCGATATATCAAAATCAGTAATAAATTTCAATCGTTGAAGGGCAGCTTTTTACAGTCCTCTGCCCAGTCATATCTTGTTTTAGAGCGTCAGGGGATCATTAACAAATAGATCTGATTAATACCTTTGCGTTCAACAGGTGGAGAGTTTGACAATGCTGAAATAAGAGATATATTGCTGAAAAAGGGCATTATGCAGAGGTTAACTGCCCCTTACACTCCACAACAAAATGGTGGTAGTGAACGAGAGAACAGAACCATAGTCGAGATGGCTAGAACATTCATGCATTCGAATTCTGATGTACAATTCCCTCAGGCAATTTGGGCTGAGCTGGTTACCACAGCTGTCTATATCCTTAACAGAGTAGGAAAATCATCAGAAGGCAGAATCAGTCCACATGAGCTTTGGTTTGGCAAGAAACCCAGAATCAGTCATCTTCGAATTATTGGTTCTACCTGCTATTTGCATATTCCGGCGCAAAGAAGGCACAAAATGGACAAGAAAGCTCAAAAAGGTTACCTCATAGGTTACGACGGTGACGAGCGTTATCGTATCTATATCCCAGAAGAAAGGCAAATACGTTTATCCAGAGACGTCATTTTTCAAGAAGTACTTCGTGACTGTGAAAAGGTGAAGGTACCTTTAATGAGCTTGCCAACAGCGGTAGAAGATTCTACAAATGAACCAGAGATCATTGAACCTCGTGTTGATGAATCAAGCTCTGAGGAAGCTGAATCAGATTCTGATTCTGAAGAAAGGTCTGTAAACACCCGACAGTTGCGCAACAGAGATAATATTAAACCTCCCAAGTATTATGAGGATTTTGTTATGGTGATGACCACAGAAGAGGAGCCACAGACCTACGAAGAAGCACTTCAGCGACCAGACAGTACAGGCTGGAAGAAGACCATGGATGATGAAATGGCCTCTTTAGTTGAAAATGATACCTTCAGCCTAGTAGAGTTGCCTAAAGGTTCAAGAGCCTTTCAAAAACCACCATGTAGGTGGGTTTTTCGACTGAAACTTAACCCTGATGGTTCCATATTGAAATACAAAGCCCGGCTAGTTGCCAAAGGCTATGACCAAAGAAGAGGCCTCACATTCGATGTCTCCACAGCCTTTTCGTATGGTGAGTTGGAGGAAACCGTCATTATGATCCAGCCTGATGGTTATGATGACAGCACTGGTAGAGTTTGGCAACTCAGGCGGAGTCTTTATGGGCTGAAACAATCGCCAAGGTGCTGGCATAAACGTATTGGCAAGTTTTTAGAAGGTTTGAAGTTTAAGGTTAGTCAAGAAGAACCTTGTTTGTTTGTTCGAGAAAGGAATAACCAAAAAGTCATCTTAGCTTTGTATGTGGATGATGGCTTAATTGCAGCAACAAGTAAGCAAGAACTTGATGAGTTTCTCCACCAGCTTAGAACAGAATTTAAGATCACTTCAAAGGATGCTGACTATT
The DNA here is from genome assembly GCA_030762985.1 of Adelphocoris suturalis. Classification (NCBI taxonomy): domain Eukaryota; kingdom Metazoa; phylum Arthropoda; class Insecta; order Hemiptera; family Miridae; genus Adelphocoris; species Adelphocoris suturalis. The sequence goes on from CM061040.1 coordinate 96,904,911, forward strand.
TTTTGGGCCTTGAGATAGAGAAGATGAAGAATGGAGATATGAAGATCTGTCAAAGAACCTATGCTCAGAAAATTTTAGAAAGGTTCAATTTCGCAGGCTGCAATACTGTTTCATCCCCTATGGTACCAAGTTCGGATTCAGGGAAAGCAATTGGAAAAGAGCATAATTTTCCCTACCGTCAAGCAGTTGGTTCCTTGATGTATTTAATGCTTGGAAGTAGACCTGACCTAGCTTATGCTGTAGGATACCTATCCAGATCATTGGAGAATCCAACATTTGAAGATGTTGTAAGACTTGAAAGAGTTTTTCGTTACATTGCCGGAACTTTGGATTTGGGCATCGTTTACCGCAAGGAGCAGATATTGGCATCCTCAAAGGTTATAGTGATGCTGATTTTGGCGGTTGTACAAAAACTGTTAGTCAAATACGCAGATGGTGCCATTTCATGGTTTAGCCAACGACAAGCCTCAGTAACTGAGTCCACTGCAGAAGCTGAAATCATTGCTGCCAGTGAAGCTGCAAAGGAAGAAATTTGGCTTAGCAGATTTCTTGAAGAAATTACCATGTTGAGGCAAATTCCAATTGTTCGCATTGACAATGCAGCGGCAGTACGTTTGGCAGAAAATCCAAGTACAAAGCACGTCCAAAGAAAACATTTCTTCATTAGAGAGCTCGTCAGTGATGGAAAATTGGCAGTCATGAGAGTTCCAGCAGAAGATCAATTGGCAGATGGATTTACCAAGCCATTGGCTGCTCCTCGCATCAGAGTTATTTGTGACAAAATGGGACTCCTGTAATCTGACCAGTGGAATTTTTGTATTAACACGTTCACTGCGATAATTGTTCAAAACCGATTTTCTGGGCGGCAACTTTTTTTGTCTCCATTTCTTTCTTTTTGGAACCAAAAAAACATCTGATGACTTGTAGTTCAAATTTCATTAACCTTTGACCTTGAAAAACGTTTGTCGACGGGTGGTCGACGCCCGCCTGACTATAGGAAACTCTTACCTCTGGCGGGTGGTCGACAGGTAGTCGACATTTCATAGGTGAAGTTATAATACTCTAAAAACCGAGCTAAGCTGTAAAGGGGACAGCTATTATAACAGAAAACGAGTATCCAGCTTCTACCTGAAAAGATTATGTACCTAAGTAATTAGAAAGGAGGCCCAGCAGCTTTTTTTGGTAAAATTACCTACATCCAGGTATAAAAATGAGGAAACAACACGAAAATGCACTTAAAAGTATAATTCACAAGCGTTTCATAGAAAAGTATTTTGTACATATTATAAAAACGATACAAGAATATTAAAGAATTATTACTATTACTGAAAATATTATTAAGTATATTATAACGGTACAAGAAAATTTATACATTGTAATCAAAATCAATAAACAAATAAAAAACACAAACAATTTTCAACTTTGAAATTTCTTAAAACATTGATCCAATTCTTCCTCAAATACCAATCGTCTCTTCACGTCTGCTCATCTGGACAAAAAACAGCAAATTAAAATACGTACTAAAACTTGAAACGCACTGAAAAAAAAAATAAAATAAATAAATAAATAAATAAAATAAAATAAAAAATATAAAAAGTTTATTCTTTTTACTCTTTATTAGGGGTTATTTCATAGCTATTTATTCATAATTTTCGATGCAAATAATATTTGTAATTAATGTAATTAATTAATTTATTGGCATATAGGACATTTGTCCCACCTCGCATGCCAAGTTTGTCAGAATAGGCGACAAAGAATACAAAAACAATGAACAATATAAATTAAAACTAAAGCCAGAAGGGCATCTAAATTTAAAGCCTGAAGGGCAACTTAGATTAAAGGAAGATAATTCATTAAGAAATATATATATGGGAAAATTAGTAGACATAAGTACGGGATAAAAATAGTTACAAAAAGAGAAAAAAAACTAGAATTTTCAGATGTAATAAAATACTGACAAGTAAGGGGAAGAGAGAAGGAGAAGAAGGGAAGAGAGGGAGATATGAAGAGTGAAAGGGATAGATATCGAAAGTAGAAAGAGAGAGAAAGAGGAAGGAGTTTAATGCTCAGTGAGGAAGTGGCGCACAGCAGCAGACCTGAACGCACCAAGGGAGGGAGCACACCGCACCGAAACTGGAAGGGAATTCCATAGCCTCGCTCCTGCAATGGAAACTGACCTAGCCATGGGCATGCTAAAGTGCCGTTTAATAGCAATGTTGTTGGCTCTATCAGAACTGCCCGGTGGAAAAAGGGAATTGACAAAATTTGGTAAGCAACCCTTTGTTGCTTTATAGATGATGCACAAAGAAAGAACATTAATGTAAGTAATGATATCCATACCCAAGAGGCGATTTACGTAAGGAGAGATGTGTCCTTGGGATTTGAGGTGAAATACATATCGGGTGCAGGTATTGAAGAGGACTCGGAGACGTTTCAGAGAGTTGAAGTCAAGGGACCAGATGAAAAGTATAGAGCAATAGGTGAAGTGTGGGAGAAGAAGTGTCTGAAATAGCTTGAGGCGCACATGGAAAGGGGTACAGAAGGCCAAGTTGCGAAGGGAGTGAAGAGATGAGAGGACGGATCTAGAGATCTTGGCCACCTGATCCTTCCAGGTGAGAGTGGAGTTGATGATTACACCCAGGTTACGTACGGATGAAAAATATGGTATGGTTGTATTATTGATAAGGATAGGTGGGAGAGAGCTGGTAGTAATGTGCTGCTTATAGATTACGATCGCTTGACTTTTTTGGGGATTCAGGATAAGGCCGTTGCTTATACACCAGTTGTGAACTGAGGAAAGGTCGTCATTTACAAGAGAAATTGAATGGGAGAGTGAAGGAGGATCAGTGGGGCTGTGTCTGTAAATTTGGGTATCATCTGCATAGAGATGAAATAAACAATTGTGAATAGTACGAGGCATGTCATTGATGAAAGTGGAAAACAAAAATGGAGCTAAAACTGAACCCTGGGGAACACCATCTTTTATGGGAAGGAGTTTGGAGGACGATCCATTCAGGGACACAAACTGAGTACGCCCAGTCAGATAGGACAGCATCAGAGAGCATGCGCTCGAAGAAAAGTTAAAAAATTTGGCCAGTTTTTCTATGAGAAGGGAATGATTTATGGATCCAAAGGCATTCGTAAGGTCCAGTAAGACAAGGATAGTACACTGCCCATCCTCAATGGCGTCCCTCACGTCCTCAGTCACTTTCACTAATACTGATTCACAATTATGACGTGGTCTAAAGCCGGATTGAAATGGAGTGAATAAATTACGTTCAAAAACAAAGGCGGACATCTGTTCAAGAAGAACGTGCTCGAATGCTTTTGACGTTGCTGGGAGGATGCTGATAGGCCTTAGGTCCTCAATCAGTTCGACAGAGGACTTTTTTGGGGTTGGTATAACTTGTGCATTCTTCCATTCACTCGGAAAACTGGAACTGGTAATGGCGAAGTTAAAAATATGGAGGAAATATGGGGCAGTTATGTTAAAGCTTTTAATTATTAGTGAAAGTGGGATAAGATCAGATCCTATGGCTTGAGAATGGATTCTAGAGAATGCCTTGAATATATCAGGTAAGGTTAAACAGCTGAATGAAAAGGAGTCAGAGGAAGAAAGGGAAGCCACAATTTTCACTGAGGGGCAAGGAGAAGAGGAAGAACTGAAGTAGTCATTCAAGTGATCAGGGCTGAAGTGAATCGGTTGGGCATCATGAGAACTTAGTCCAGTCTTTTTTATTCTGGACCACAGTTGTTTGACAGGTAAGTCTGGGGAGAGTAAGTTTTCAAAGTATAATCGCTTAGCACGTCTAACAGCGGATTTAGCTTTGTTTCGGAGTTGTTTGAAAATTGTGTAGTCACTGGGGTCATGTGAGCGCCGCCACTGAGAGTAAGCAGCATCCCTAGCTTTCAAAAGGGAGTGTAAAGTAGGAGTAAACCAGGGGGTGCAAGGATGGCGAACTCTAACTTTTTTAAGGGGAGCGAGAGAATCAAGAATGGTTAATAAGTTGTAGTTTAGGATACGGACCATATCATTGACGTCCACACAATGCATGATGCTATCCCAATCCAGAGAAAGAGCAATCCTATCCACATCCACCTGAGAAATCAGTCTAAGATTGCGCACATGAATGAAATGCGGTTTGAGCTTGAATTTACTTAACCGTATGCAGCAAAGGAGAGCACGGTGATGGGATACTGCAGGAGTAGGGTAGGATTTGAATAACTTCACTGATGCAGCATTTTTCACAAGAAAATGATCAATACTTGTGGCAGAGTCACTAAGAATGTGTGTAGGACCTGACTCAAGTAAATTCAAGCCAAGCATGTTACACACTTCCTGCAATTTCTTGGAGTTAGGCGAGTGACGATTGGTGTCAATGTTAAAGTCGCCAGCTATTATGCTGTTTTCATACTTGTAAATAAAGTCTCCTAGAATGGATTCCAAAATGGTTATATCAGAAGGAGGATTTGGGGGTCTGTATAAAGCGCATAATAATATGGGAGATCTGGCTGGACGGGCTTCAATGATTAAGTATTCAAGAATGGATTCCTTAGGAGATTTACATAGTATCTTGAATTTAATACCGATACGAAGGTAGATGGCAACACCACCAGAATTCTTGCGAGCTCTATCATGTCTGATGAGCTGGAATCCGGGAATAGCCACTGAATTGGAGCGAATGGAGGGTTTGAGCCAAGTCTCAGATATTACTATAGCCTGAACTTGATTTTCACCAATGTAATATTTTATATCCTCAATATGACAGGGCAGACTTTGAGCGTTAAAGTACAAGACTGGGAAAGTATTAGGAGTTGAGTGTATGTCACGCTCGATACAATGTTCAACTGTGATAAAAGGAGGAGCATTTAACTGCGAGGCATGCGGCAAAGAGATAACAGAATCGTCAGCATTGTGAGAGATACGCAGAAGCGAGGAATCAGGACTACCCTCCATGAGGAGCAATAGCGCCCACCACCCCAGCACGACCAGGCGCCGAAAGAGCACACCATACAACCAAACCGAGCAAGAATGAGAAAAGAAAAGAAGAAAGGAGAGAGAAGGTAGAAATAAATTTAAAATTAAAAAAAAGAAAAAAGAGGGAAGAAGAAAAGAAGAGAGAGAAATGGTAAAAGAGAAGGAAGAGAGCACTGAAGTTCAGCAAAAGGGCTGTAGAGTGCATCTAAGTACTTTTTCAATAAGGCAGCGCGAGGGGCGTCCCCAGAAACCAAGTGAACATAATGATATGGAAAATCAATAGTGTGTTATCTAACACAGGGCTTGCAGAAGAGTTAGTCTTCAGAAGAGATACGAGAAAGGAAAAGAGAGAAAAAAAAAAAAAAAAAAAAAACCCCAAAAATAACGTTGAAGATACTTAATAGTGATAAAGAAAGTATTGGAAAGAGGGAAGAATACGATTAAAATAAATAGGTACGGATGCAAATAGGTAAGCAACTAGGTACCCACTTAACGGATGATGATTTGCTTGATATCATGGAGAACATAGTCATTTTATGGGAGAAATACAAAACTAAATTAGTGACGATAAAAGCAAAAATAAGTAAATGAATGGAAAATAAAATAAAAATAAGAAAAAGTGAAAAACTCGATACCTACAGGTAAAAATGGGCTAAGCAACAGATCGATTCAGGTAAAAATTGACTAGGAAGAAAGAAAAAAGAAAAATCAGTGACACCTACTACAGTAATTGTAGGGTAGGGTAAAAACAATAATCTTATAGTAAATATAAAAGATAAGTTCATGAACACGTAAGTTATAAACCTACCAACAGAGAGAAACAAAAAAAGATACATACGAGGTGGGTATCACTACAAGTCATGGAAGAGTTATTTCTGAGAAAGTACACAGTCTTGGTATTCAGTCACTGCAGTCATGAGGTGTTCTTGAGACTTCAAAGTGATGATTTTTTCACCAAACTTGGCTTTTATCAATCCATTGGAAGTCCAGACATTCATTATGCCAAGTTCAGCTTTGGCAGTATTGAGAAGAGCACGGCGAGATGGTGAGAGGTCTTCAGAGATCAAGATATTCGAACCACGAAGCTTCTTTTTATTTGTAAAGATTTCGGATTTGGTATCATAATTCGTAAACGTAATAACTATCGGACGTTGGCGAACTGTCTTTTTATCAGGGGTTGGAAGAGAGGGTTTCTTCAAAGAGCTCATGTCTTGTTGACAATCAGCGTTGGATGAAGTGGAGGAAGGTAGCGCGTGAGGTCGAAAGACTCCAACTCTCCTTGCATGGACGATATCCCTGGGATCAAGTTCGATTTCAAGTTTATCTTTGATAACATCGCAAACCAGCTTCGTAACATTTTCGTGGGAGGTTTCTTGAACACCATGAAGTAGGAGATTGTTTTTGCGGTTGGCTTGATCGATCGAATCAAGTTGCTTAGTTAGTAATGATATTTCAGAGCGAGTAGAAGACAAGATCTTGTTGACAATGCTATCAACCACGCCAGCCACAGCCGTAGTCACCTCGTCAATAGTTTGATTCAACAGTTCGGGTGTCAGTAAAGTTCCTGATGAAAGTGCTTTATTCATTGCCGAAGTAATTACCTTACGAATATCAGGCGTAAAATTTAGAGCCATATTCGACGAGGAAACAGTTTCAGCTACTGTTGGTAGTGACTTACCGTTGTCGGTAGTGGTGGTCTTTCTCCGTCGTGGTTGTTTGTTAACATTGTCAGGAATGTCCGAAGCTTTCCTCAACATGATGTGAACACCAATGGGCACGATCAGAACACTTTTCGAGAAAAAATAGCTGTGTGAAAACAGTAAAGGTTTGGGGAGCACACTGAAACACGTCAACCCTCACAGGCAGCCATATTGGAAACTGGCGTAATTGGCGTAATTGGAAACTGGAAATTTGGCGTAAGCTAATATAAAGTATTGAGTAAAAAACTTACCGTATGAGAAAAACGAGAAAAAAATAACGAAAAATCGATCTGGTGGACGGCGAAGGCTTGGTCATAAACTTGGGACCTTTCACTACGCTGAGTCTGGAAGGGAACTGGCTTCGAGTCGGCTGGAAGTTTTGCGGTTGATCTGAATAAGGGAAGGGAGATGTCGACAGGTCGTCGACGTCCGCCAGGGGGAAGGGGTCTCATTTGTCGACTACGTGTCGACAGCCGCAGTGAACGTGTTAAGTAGAGTCTTTATTCAATTTATAAGCTTGTGTGATTTTTGAATAAGGGAAAGTGTTGAAGTAAGTAGATTGTATTCAAACACGCTATGACTACACCGAGTCCTTTCTGATGCTGTCTTAATCAACTTCGTGTTGTTGTTGTTTTATTATGAAGGTTCTCCCAGCTAAAGTTTTTGTTAAATCCGAACCCAGTTTTTTTTCAAGTTCTCGTCAGTTAGTTTTGTAAATAAAAGCTTTTTGTAGTTTCGAACAGTTTATTATTACAACAGAGATGTCTGTCAGTGGTCTGCCACCTTAGAGTATTAATAAGATGAGATGAGACCTTATTAATACTCAAAGGCTGCCTCTCACAACAGATAAGGTCGCCCATGCGCACATCTTCTTCTCCTTGATGAAATGGTCTATTCCAAGTCCTATTATAGCTCGCTAGGTCCGCTCCATCGCTCATATTTAAGTTCGGGACCAAGAAAATATTGTGAAATCATGCTGGAATAATATATTGTTTTGCATCAACTTCACTAAACCCTCTAACTGGTCAGGGAAATGTTTAATGACTTCATCTGTGGACGTTTCACAACGTAATTCTTTAATATATATTCGTTTAATTCATGCCAATCAGGTCATAACCACGGTCGAATCTTTTTATCAAGAACCAATAGGAATGGTCGTTACAAAGTTCAATCTCTATCCTCGAATCAGAACTTTTGTTTAGCATTCTGGTTTGCTATGTTGGAAACCGCACTTATTTAAAGCTCAAACAAGTCCGCCCAATCAATATCAACATAAATACCTAACATCAAAATGTTCGTATGAAAAAACTAATTTATATATGCATTGAATAACAGAGGAATAACGATTATTTGGAAAAATAAATGTAAATCTTAACTTCTAAACATGAAAAAAAAGACGATTTTTTGTTGAGTCAATAAATAAAATCATGTATCACATTTTTTCTTGTCGTGATATTAATAAATAAAAAATTTCAGATTCCTCCTTCTAATGGGAGGGAAATGTGCTCCCGAGCTCAATCAGCTGATCTGAGTGGTCCCTCGCTCGTGGAGCCTTTAGTGGCTCCAAACTAAATTTCAGTCTCTTAGGTCAATTAGGAGAGAAATGATCTCCCGAGCTCACTCAGCTAATCAGGGTGGGTCCTCACAGTGTCAATCGTACACAGCTTCCCTAAAGTGTCTCTATACCAAATGTCTGCCTCCTAGGTCTGAGAGCTCTCAAGCTCATTTACCTGATCTGTGTAGTTCTTGCTAGGTAATCGTGCACAGTAGTCCTATAGATGATCAATTCCAAATTCCAGCCTTCTACTACAACTCTATAGCCTCCTACAACAAGTCTATTACAACTTCAAAAACTGCTGCTTTCGGACTGTATGCCATCAAATTCAATGGGTGCAAATAAGTCTCTGATGTAACGATTGGATCTACCTTGTGTGATATAGAAAGGTACAAGGAGACTCTGTGTACTATCAATGGTGGTTTCAATAGCACAAATATCTTCAACACCATCAGGTACTGTAGAAACTGCAATGGTACAGTGGTTCCACACTAGTTATGAAGTTCTATTCTATCTGCCGATTAGAGGCTCTATTTCAAATTTCAGCTTCGTTGATTAAGCGGCATTGAAATCAGCTTACGAGCTCGACCAGCAGATTATGGTGGTTCCGCACATTGAAATTCCATTCTACCTGTCTCGTACAGGTCCTGCTGTCCTGTTACAAATTTCAGCTTCAGAGATTAAATACCATAGAAATCAGCTTTAGAAGCCAATCAGCTGGTCAGAGGTCTATGCATCGTCTAATAGGTACCGACTGCTTACAAGTACCTACTACTCAATAATAACTACCATGTAATACCTACTTTTCACATTATCATCATGGTTACCTAGCAATATTAGTTTATGACGTAGCGTTATAAATTATCTTTCCTTCACACTACAGCGGCTTGGGGATGATGAAATATTATGATAAAATGAGAGCATTCCAAAAAATGGCGAACGATTTTCCTGCTATGAAAACTAAGTGAGTTACACCTCCCTAGCAACGCATTGGTTGTACGTGAAAATCATGAGAGAGAGCATGTCGGCTCGCCCTGAATTTCGCTTAATTTTAAAGCCCAGCGGTAAAACATGATACTTAGGTACATAACACACTTTTTCTCTCCCTTCTAACAGGCGAAATAATGTTTGCCCTGTTAGCTGAATATATTGAGGGGGAAAGGGGTTATTTATTTCTTTATTTTATTTTTTTTATTACTATTCTTATTTATTTATTTATTTTCGTGGTCTCTCAAAGGTTCATTATTGTAACCCAATAGCTTAGATCTATAGCTTTCAAGCTTCCGAATATATAATTTTTTGTAGAAACATACATACCAACCTAACATACATACCATATAATAGGAATATTATGTGTAAAGGTAAATATTAATATTTACTTGAGTGTATAAACAGTACTAGCGCTCAAACTGTCACAAATTTAATGAAGTTAAAAAATGGTACCTAACAGTCGCCGAACCGCAAGGACGCATAGATTAGTAGCTATAAACCAAAAAATGGAAGAGATCGTGGTTTTCGCAAATCTGAAAGTTAGCGAGGAAAACCCCAAAACAATATGCAGTACCAGAAATAAAACCTCCGTCAAAACTTATTCTCGGGGGCCCTTTTTTAGCATAAAACGCCTGGTCTTTATAAGTAGAATGGCGGTGGGTAGTATACTGAACATCATTTTTATTACTTAATATTCCCCCATGGGATTTCCCTATATTAATTGTCCATAATGCATCCGAGTCTTCAGTCAACATGTACAAAAGTGGAATAAATCAGAGAAGAAGTTTAAATAAACCGAATGAGTGCGGAAACGACCGTTGGTGAAAACATCACTTTTCATCATACCGGCGTTTGCGTCACACTGGCTCTCATTATTGTCCATAAAGTTTCATTGTGGTAACTGTTTTCTTGAACTTCAAAGAACAGACTCTAAGGTAAGTAATGATACCATTTTTTAACTGATTTCTGATTTATTTCGTTACGAACCGTGTTAACAAAAAACGTGTACTGCAAACTGCTCATTGCCAGATTCCCGACTGATGACCTTATTTTTGGTGTGTAATATAGTAAACATTGTCAGCTTTGCCTAGAGTGGTGATTGCTCATTTTTAGGAGTAATGCTATCCAATGTACTTCACAATGTCACATACTCACGGTGGCTCATCTTCCTTATCAGGATTTGTACCAATGAGATGAATAATTCCTATAATAATACCTCTGGTCTCCTTTATGGTTTGAAGAATGGAGTGTTGAAGCTCAGGGAACAGGTAGGTCGCATTGAAGGTTATGAAAGCGCCTACCTGCAGGAAATGGCAAGGCAGGCTGTTGAGAGGCCTGATGGCTTGGAAAACGAGGTCACGGCTTATGTACATAGGATCTTCTTACAGGTTGGGGATGCGACAGTGGCGAGGCATCAGGGAGGAAATCCTCCTGTGTTAGGGCCTTGTGGAGGTCGCAGAGCAGCCAAGCAAACAAGGAGGCGGGAATACCAGCAGGTCCAGAAGTTGTGGAGGAAGCATCCGGCTCGTGTAGCTGCAGAGGTACTGGAGGAAGCTGCGGATGAACAAGTTTTACCCCCTCTCCAGGAGTTTGTGGAATTTCGGGAGCCACTCTTGAGTGCTCCCAGCAACAAACCTGGTGAGCCGGTGGTGCTCTCAACTTCCACCTGGGATTTCTTATGCAGCAATATGTGCACGCCGGTGATTCATGATGAGGTACAGAAGTGCCGTGTCAAAAACTCCACATCTGCTGGACCAGATGGTATTTCTGCCCGACACTGGAGTAAAGCCCCAAAAAATGTCGAGATGCTCGTCCTCAACCTGCTACTTTTTTAGGAAAGACCCCTGAAAGCGTTGACCCGTGCCCAGAAAAAAGGAGGAAGTGGGCCGGGAGGCTACCGACCCATTTCTATATCGTCGGACGTTTTCCGCCACTTTCAAAAGATTCTGGCATCTCCCTTCCAAGTGGCTTGTGTCATGGGTGACGTCCAGAGAGCATTTTGGCCAGCAGATGGACCAGCGGAGAGCCTAACAGTTCTCCAAACTATCATTTCGCTTGCCCGGATCAAGAAACAGTAGCTCCATCTTTTTTGACACTGTAAGCCATTTTGCCCTGACTGATTGCCTTTGTGTTATCGGGGCCCCTGCTCGTCTAATTGAGTATGTTGCCTGTCTGTATCATGAAGGCGTGATGGTCCTCGAGGCAGGAGCTCAGGTGTCAAGGGATGTTGTCACTGGGCGTGGGATATGCCAGGGGGATACTCTATCGTCACTCCTCTTCAACCAGGTCGTAGATACAGCCTTGGGTAAGCCTGCCAGATGAAATAAGGTTCGTTCTCGGCCCTGGGGTGCGAGTAAGTGCATTGGCTTTTGCCGATGATGTCATCCTACTCGCTGAAACCCATGACAGCTTGCAGATTGCCCTCAATGCCATTGCCGAGCAGCTAGCCAGGTGCGGTCTACTGGTCAACCCTTCTAAGTGTGGTTCAGTCTCCTTGGTCCAGTCAGGCCGCCAGCATAAGGTGAGGGTTGTGGATCAGGGGTTTTTTGTCTTAGGACAGTTAATGATCCCTGCCCGCTCCATGTTGGAGGTATGGGAGTACCTTGGGTTTGACTTCATAGGTATGGCCCTTATAGCCGCAAGCCGTGTGGATTTTGGTGGAACATTAGCTCGTCCTAACAAGGCTCGATTGAAGCCACAGTAGAAGCTGCAACTCCCTCGCACGTACTTACTGCTGAAGTTAACCTATGTGCTAGTCTTTGGCAGACTAACTGCGGGGAGGTTGCTCGAGTTAGATCGTGAAGTTGGCTCTGCTTTGCCCTCTTGGCTAGGCTTCCCACCTGGTGTCCCAAGTGCCAGGTCAAGGCAGGTGGGCTAGTTACTGTCTCTCTTTTGGCCAGTGTCCCATCAAAACCCCGCCAGCGCCTGCTTGCCCTTAGGGGGTCAAGCTCGGAGGTCGCCCACGCTGCTGCTGACCTTAAGTTCGTCAAGCAACAGTTGCTGTGGTGTGACCGAGCAACACCAACTGCTCCCAAATCCAGCTCATCTGCTGAGTTCGCTGCTACTCTGCATGAATCAGTAGATCGTGAAGAACTTGGACAGTGTTCTGAATTCCCATTTTCTTTCCATGGGTAGAATGGGCTTCAGAGGGCATTGGAGCCTGCGAATATTGCCATTTTCATGCCTTCCGGGTGGCTACACTAGCCACCTTGGTAAGGTGTTCGAAGAGTGGTCGCGGGACAGTAGACACCCTTTGCCGTGCCTGTTGAGGCAAAAATGAGAATCATGCATGCATGTGGTGCAGCAGTTTCCTCGTACTCACGGTGGCCGCATCCTACCACGGATTTACTACAGTTGGGCATCTCAGCAGGAGTGCTCCGTGCTATCACCACCCGCGTCCCGAGGATTTCGTAATTGGACTGGTGGTCATTCTATGGGGGCACTTCCTTTCATCCCATTCTTCCTCCTCATCCTTCTGCAACTTCCCTCATCCCTAGAGCCGGCGTCGGGTCAACTTGGGCGCCCTCCTCACTTTTTCATTCATTCATTTATTTTCTCAAAATAATGGTGTGCCCCCGGCTTGGAGGGGAGATTAAAAAAAAGAAAAAGTGTTTGGATTCTAGACGTTAACACTCCTTAGGATTTAATAATTTTTTTTTTAATCCTTTCTCGCGCCAAAAATCCAAAATCACTTTCACAAATTTATTACTATACGTTTTTTGCCATAAAATGATGTGCACTGAAAAAGCTCAAATTTCAAAACAATTTAACATAATACGATAACTTACGAAAATTCACCCATCCGATTATGCTGCCTGACTGGGACTTTTTTTGGCTTATAGCTACTAATCTATGCGTCCTAGAGGTTCGGCCACTTTTACCATTTTGAACTTCACTTAATTTGTGACAATTTTAGCGCTGGTACTGTAGATAAACTTACTTGAATATTAATATTTATCGTGATATACAGGATGTCCAACGGAAAGATTACACCCCCTTCATATCCCTTGAGTTCAGTGTAGAAAATTGGAACCAATGCCATTCTTCATAATATTTCACGTAGATCTATCTCAGGGAAAATTCTGTCGCTCGTGCCACTTGCACAAGAAGAGGCGCAAATGACATTAACTATGGTTTTTTTTTTTTTTTTAATGTAGAAACCCCCATTTTTTATTGCGGATTCAAATTCTACGTAAAATTTCATGAAGAAATGACTCTTTTTAAGTGAGCATAAACGAGCGCAATTCGACAACAAAAGAGCGCCATTTTGCTATAAGAGTGCAAAAATGGTGAAATACCGAGTTTTTGAAGATAGTCAATTGCCACATGTAATGCATGATTTTGGGGTGTTTTTTCATACTGAACCTCGTGATGATGTTCATTCATTGATATTTGGAAGATCAACTTGGGAAAACACCAAAAAAACTACATTTTGGTTCGCTTAGAGCTGTGTAGAAATTAGTGAGAAAAGGCGTTTTTTGGCGTTTTCCCAAGTTGGTGTTGCAAATATCAACAAATGTGAATACATTACGTGGTTAAGCACGAAAAAACACCCCAAAATTTTGTAATACATGTGGGGTTCTGAAAATCTTCAAAAACTCAGTATTTCACCATTTCTGCACTTTTAGAGCGAAATTGCATCCATTTCAATCGAGAGGGGTCATTTCTTCATAAAATTTCACTTAGGATTCAAATATGTAATTAAACTTGGGGGTTCCCATTTGAAAAAACAAAGTTTATGTCATTTGCGCCACTTCTGGCGCAAGCGGAGTGCGCAAAAGTATTTTTCCTGAGATTTGCGTTAAAAATTATGAAGAATGGCGTTAGACTCAATTTTTTACACTCAACTCAAGGGAAATGAAGGGGTGTAACCTTCCGTGGGACACTATACCTAGTTTTTTTTTCTCGTTTTTGGTAAAATTAGAAGAAACTTTTGTTTTTACAAGAAGTGTTAACTACAGAAGCCATAGCTCTAAGGAATTGGATTATTATTTTAATGAACCTTTTTAACCATGTACTTTGCAAAAACAGGGTGGTCATGCCGATTTTTTTTCTCGTGGTTGCTTAAGGGCTGTTAACACAATTTTGTAAATATGAACAGTTTTGAACGTGTTTAATTTACTGGACATTGCCAAGTTACCGAGCTCTGATGATCCCAGTTTCAGAAACCTTTTGTGTGCTGCTCATTGCCAACTAGGTACCTGTATTTTAAATCATTATACAAAACTAATAATTCTTCTCATAATATTACTAGGTATCTAAATGGTTAAGAGTCAAGAAAATTCACAAAAACTTTAAAGGTTTTGAGGCAATAATATCGTTGGTTTTATTGTATTACATCATGTATTCATCACGTAAGCTTAAACATTTCAGCACTTTAATCACTAATTTGGTAGGAACTAGAATTAAAATATCACTGTTGATTGGTAGCACAGTCGAAACGAGTAAATTAAATTGTTTTAGAAGAGTCAGTCGTTTTCAAAAAGAATTTGTTATTTCAATAATAAATGGATATCGTTATATCTCCATACAAAACACTGCAGGTAGGTAACTCTTTTTCTCCCTCATTATAGTTGTAAGTTCCGCCGCCACCTCTTGTTCGGTAATCAATATCATCATTGAGTGGCACGTTTCTCCGTCAAGCACCACCTTAAAAATAAAAATAAATTGATAGGAATGAATGTAGGTGGTATTAGGTACCTACCATGTTGTAGGCAATATGATATTACTCTCATCCTCTTTTTTCTCCAAGAATCAAAAGTTTCTCCCGACCAACATCCAGATAAACAGTTCGTCGCAAGGGTTCAGGTGTTTTTTGTATGGAGAAACTTGACTTTACAACAAGAAACATACCAGAGCTAGAGCGTCGGAAGTAGCGTGTTGTCTATATCTATAAAAATGTAATGTTGGTTTGTGTACGCTTCTAAAACTCAAAAAGTTCTTCACCGATTTCCCTTTCGGGTGGACGCGAATTGACGAGAAAGTTCCAGTGGTAGTTTTAGACATTGTTACATTCCTCCAGACTCACTCTGAATCCCCCATTTCTACCCAGTGGGTGGAATGGGCTTCATAGGGCATTGGGGCCCGCGACTATCGCCATTTTCACGCCGTCCGGATGGCTACATTAGCCACCCCCGTGACGTGTTCGAGGAGTAGTCGTGGGACAGTAGACACCCTTTGCCGTGCCTGTCAAGGTAAAAATTAGAATCTTTATCATGTGGTGCAGCAGTGTCCTCGTACTCACGGTTGCCGCATTTTACGTCACGATGCGGTTGCCAAGCAGATAGAAGGTGCTTTGTCATCTAGCGGTTGGGATATCGAAAGGAGTATAACACAAACCGAGTGACCGGGGACCGGGGTAAGAAACCAGATATCGTTGCGATCAAGCCCGATGGGTCTGCCATAATCTTGGATGTCCAGGCCGTCAGTGGCAGCGTGGACATGGAGCAGAACTGGCGGGCTAAGAAAAGTAAATATGTTAGAAACGATCTGCGACAAGCGATATCTGAGCTAAAAGGAGTGGCACCTAATAACATCAAGGTCATTGCCGCGACCATGTCATGGCACGGGGTGTGGTGCGGGAAAAGCGCCACGGAATTACTCGAGTTGGGCATCTCAGCGGGAGTGCTCCGTGGTATCACCGCCCATTTCCTGAGGGGTTCTTACTTGAACTGGTGGTCATTTTATATTGGCACTTCCTTTCATCCCATTCTTCCTCCTCGTCATGCAACTTCCCTTATCCCTAGAGCCGGCGTCGGGTAAACCTGGGCGTCCTCCTCACTGTTTTATTTTATTTGTTTATTTTTAAATTTAATGTAGTGCCCCCTCCGCCTTTGAGGGGAGTTTTGTAATAAAAATAAATAAATAAAAAATGTGTGTGTGTGTGTTTGTGTGGGTTGCTGGGGTAGGGTAACTGTTGGTGTTTTTATCTCTTCGGAGCTCCTTCATATCCCTACCCAGGTCATGGTCATACGTCCCCGTCGTGCAACCCGGGCACCCTCTGGGTGAACAGAGGGTGGCAAAATGACCCAATGGCAATTAAGGGGGAGGCTCGTGTCAATGGGTCTCCCGACCCTTCAATGGGTCTCTCCGTTATCATGTCAACCAACAATGAGCCTCATAACCCATTGGCTTGCGGGGTTCTAGGGGAGGCGCTCGGGGGCGCCCCAGGCCATCCTCTCCCTCTTCTTCATCCTCTTCTTCCTATCCCTCGTCCTCTTCCACGACCCCGGTAAATGCCCACCAGTGTGCCCATTGTGAGAGAGCCTTCAGCTCCAAGCCTGGCCTCAGCGCCCATTTTCGGCAGAGGCATCCTGTACAGGCCAACGCTGCAATATACTTCGAGCGAGAGCGGTCCAGGTATGCTTCTGAGGATTTGAGGCGAATGGCAGCAGAGGAGGCAGAAGCAGTGACCCAGAGCAGTGAGTTTGAAGAATGGGGTATGTCATATAAATGTTTATTTGCAGCAACGTTTTCCCATGCGCACGCTTTCTGCCATTCAATGCCCCACTACAAGCAGCTTGTCCAGGATGCGATCCTGACAAATAGCCGTTGGGCCTCTCCCGCATCTCCTACAGGCGTGGGGCATCAGCTCGCCGTTCAGCAATCCTCCCCCAGGACCTCGGATCTTCTTGAAGACTGAAGTATTGAGGCTCGGGGAGCAGGTTGGCCGAATTGAAGGTTATGAGAGTGGCTACCTGCAGGAACTGGCGAGGCGGGCTGTTGAGGGGCCTGATGGCTTGGAAGACGAGGTCACGGCCTATGTGCAGAGGATCTTCCCACAGGTTGAGGAAGCGACCGTGGCCGAGCATCAGGGAGGAGTTCCTTCTACTTTGGTGCCTCGTGGAGGTCGCAGAGCAGGGAAACAAGCAAGAAGGCGGGAATATCAGCGGGTTTAGAAGTTATGGAGAAACCATCCAGCTCATGTCGCTGCGGAGGAACTGGAGGGAGCTGGGGATGAACAAGTTTTGCCCCCTCTCCAGGAGTTTGTGGACTATTGGGAGCCACTCTTGAGTGCTCCCAGCCACAACCCTGGTGAGTCAGTGGTGCCCCTAGCTTCCACCAGGGATTCCTTGCACAGCATTATGTGCAAGCCTGTGCTTCATGACGAGGCACATAAGTGCCGTGTCAAAAACTCTACTTCTGCTGGACCCAAAGCTCCAAAGAATGTTAGGCTGCTCATCCTCAACCTGTTGCTGCTATCTGAAAGACCCCTGAAAGCGTTGAGCCATGCCCGGACCATCTTCATCCCAAAGAAAGGAGGAAGTGGCCTGGAGGCTACCGACCCATTTCTATATCGTCGGACGTTCTCCACCACTTTCAAAAGATTATGACAACTCACTTCCATTTCAATGGTGTCATAGGTGACGTCCAGATAGCATTTCCACCAGCAGATGGCACAGCGGAGAACCTAACAGTTCTCCAAACTGTCCTTTCATTGGCCCACATCAGAGAAAACAGCTCTATCTTGCCACTCTGGACATCGCTAAGGCGTTTGACACTGTAAGCCATATTGCCCTGACAGATTGTCTGTGTGGTGTCGGGGCACCTGCTCGTTTAATGGAGTATGTTGCATGTCTGTATTACGAAGGCGTGACGGTCCTCGAGGCGGGAGGCGAGATGTCGGGGGATGTTGTCATTGGGTGCGGGGTACACCAGGGAGATCCTCTGTCGCCACTCATCTTCAACCTGGTCGTGGATACAGCCTTGGGTAAGCTGCCAGATGAAATAGGGTTTGATCTCGGCCTGGGGTGCGAGTAGGGGCATTGGCTTTTGCGGATGATGTCATCCTACTCGCAGAAACTCATGAGGGCTTGCATATCGCCCTCAACGCCTTTGATGAGCAGCTCGCCAGGTGTGGTCTAGTGGTCAACCCTTCTAAGTGTGAGTCGGTCTCCTTGGTCCCGTCGGGCCGCCAGCATAAGGTGAAGGTGGTGGGTGAGGAGTGCTTTGTCTTGAGACAGACACCCATCCCTGCCCGATCCGTCTTGGGGTCGACATCATGGGTGTGGCCACTATAGCGGCAAGCCGTGTGGACCTTAATGGAGCATTAGCTCGTGTGACTAAGGCTCCATTGAAGCCACAGCAGAAGTTGCGCCTCCTTTGCACGTACTTACTGCCAAAACTACCCTATTGGTTAGTCTTTTGCAGGCTTACTGCGGGGAGGCTGCTTTAGTTAGATCGTGAAGTTCGCTCTGCTATGCGCTCTTGGCTAGGCTATCCACCTGGTGTCCCAAGTGCTTACATCCACGCAACGGTCAAGGCCGGTGGGCTCGGTATTTTCTCTCTTTCTGCCAGCATCCCATCTTCACGCCGCCAGGGCCTGCTTGCCCTCAGGGGCTCGAGCTGGGAGGTCGCCCGCACTGCTGCTGACCTGGACTTTGTCCGGCAGAAGTTGTTGTGGTGCGATCGAGCAACACCGACTGCTCCATAACCCAGCTCATCTGCTGAGTTCGCTGCTGCACTGCATGAGTCAGTAGATGGTAAAGAACTCCGACAGTGCTCTGAATCCCCATTTCTACCCAGTGCGTGGAATGGGCTTCAGAGGGCATTGGGGCCCGCGACTATCGCCATTTTCACGCCGTCCGGGTGCCTACCCTAGCCACATCGGTGAGGTGTTCGAGGAGTAGTCGCGGGACAGTTGACACCCTTTTCTGTGCCTGTTGGGGTAAAAATGAGAATCTGTATCATGTGGTGCAGCAGTGTCCCCGTACTTACGGTTGCCGCATTTTACGTCGCGATGCGGTTGCCAAGCAGATAGCAGGTGCTTTGTCATCTAGCGGTTGGATGTCAAAAGGGTGAGACTATACCACATGCCGAGTGACCGGGGCAAGAAGCTAGATGTCGTTGCGATCAAGCCCGATGGGTCTGCCATTATCCTGGATGTCCAGGTTGTCAGTGGCAGCGTGGACATGGAGCTGACCTGGCGGGCTAAGAAAAGCAAATATGATAGAAATGATCTGCGCCAAGCGATATCTGAGCTAAAAGGAGTGGCACCTAATAACATCAAGGTCTTTGCCGTGACCGTGTCATGGCGCGGGGTGTGGTGCGGGAAAAGCGCCACAGAGTTACTCAGGTTGGGCATCTCGGCAGGAGTACTCCGTGGTATCACTACCCGCGTCCTGAGGGGTTCTTACTTGAACTGGTGGTCATTTTATAGGGGCACATCCTTTCATCCCATTCTTCCTCCTCGTCCTTCAACTTCCCTTATCCCTAGAGCCAGCGTCGGGTAAACCTGGGCATCCTCCCCACTTTTTTATTTTATTTGTTTGTTTTTCAATTTAATGGCGTGCCCCCTCCTTCTTTGAGGGGAGGTATTAAAAAAAAAAAAAAAAAAAAAAAAAAAAAAAAAAAAAAAAAGTGTATGTGTGTGTGCGAAAAACCGCTAACTTCAGGAATCGTTTCAGAATGCCTTAAAACGAATTTAAATGAAGATATTTTTCAAAAATTTTGATTTACGAAATTTTCCGATCCATTGCATTAGCTTCATTTTTTACAAAAATGAGCTAAAATGGAAGAGATTGCGGTTTTTGCAACATCAAAAAAACACGAAGAAAATTTTTATTGGCAAACCATAGATTCTTATTTAGCACTCCAAAACCCTATGTAGTACTAAATATAAAACTTCCACCAAAACTTGTTCCCGAGGGTCCCTTTTTTCAGAATAAAACGCCTGTAATTTATAAGTAGAATGGATACGGAAATTTCATATAGCCCCGTCGCGGGCTTGGCAAGGACAAGCAGGGACACCAGCCTCCGCCACCGACACTCGGCCAAGTGTTAGGTGCGGGCTTGGTGCGTGAGGTAACATGGATCCCGGCCATTTTTCGATCTTTAGAACCTAAACATTTCGGAACGCAACTAAGTAATCCTGTGTGGAGTTTTTATTTATTAAAAATAATAAACCAAAAAATATTGTACAAGTAGGTAGGTGCTTTATCATTCCTTTAGGTGCTTATCTTGTGACTTTACATTTTTCTAATGAGTGTATGAAATCATTATTTTGATCTTATATTATTTCAGATTTAGTGGCTCTGATGAATCTTTCACTGTAACTCGTGAAATCACTATAACTCCTACAAGATCTAAGTCCGCAAGCAAAGAAGATAAGATGGCAAGAGATCAACCGAATCAACAGTTGAAATTCCAGGCTAGCAAAGATAAATTTTACAGTGATGATACTTATAATTCAGCCAAATCTCATGACCATCAAATGTCTCGAGATTTACGTGAGGACATAGAAGAACTTAGAAGATTGGTTACAAATACAAAAGTGGGTCATTGTCCTTGCTGCAAATGTTGTAAATGTGAAGGTAGCGGAAGTAAAGTGAATGAGGAGTGTTTAACTAACAAGGTTCCGGAAAAGACGGAATCTGGGAATGATAAACCAGAATTATCCTCAAGAAATACAAACCAAATCCAAAAAAATGGCTCCATACTAAAAACCGGGAGTGACCGAAATCATTTGAGTAAAACTGAGATAGGAGAATCAGAGGATTCATTTTCCAAGAAAAATGACTTCAATATATCAAAAGATCAAAAAATTTTGAAGCCAATGGCCGGAGGTAGAAGCTTGGGTGAATATCAACAACAACTAATAACAAAAAGTGATGAGGGCTTAACAGATTCGTTGCCTAAAGATAAAGGTGAACAAGAAAAAGCAGATGGATCTGTTGAAGAAAATTCATATGTTGTTGAACCACAGGTCGGAGAATCAGAGGATCCAATTACCAAGAAAACTGATTCCATTGTATCAAAAGATCAAAAAAACGTGAAGCCAATGGCCGGAGGTAGAAGCTTGGGTTCAACAACAACCACAACAACAACAACAATAACAAATCAACACCAACTAATAACAAAAAGTGACGAGGGCTTAACAGATTCGTTACCTAAAGATAAAGGTGAACAAGAAGAAGCAGATGGATCTGTTGAAGAAAATTCATATATTGCTGAACCACAGGTAAGACAAACGAGTGGAAGTCGAATGAGACTATCAAAAATATCAGTAAGTGAAGGCAGATTGTCTACAGTGATATCTACTGAATCACCAGATGCTACGAAATTGAAGGACAAAGAATCTGATGCTACTACTAGAAATGAGGTGAATCCGAACACAACCAACAGTTATAGTAACGAGGTTGAAAAAAAATTTGAATCTGACCAAGACACAATGTTGGTTACAGATAATGAATTCACTGTTATCAGTCGAGACGCAGAAGATATTACTGATGAAAACAAGAGGTTGAAATTGGAAGTTAAAAAGGAAGACAAGTCATCCGAAGCGAGCTTGCAAAATGAGTCACAACTTTGGCAAAACCGAAATGCTGTTAAAAAAAAATCAATAAAACCCAAAGCTGAAAGAAAGTCGAAAAATATATCATACGAATCAGAATCATCATCAGAAAAATTGCAAAGGAAGATTACTTTACTGTTTGATGATGATGCAGACCAGCATCGAAAAATTTCCTCAGAAAGACAAGCCTTGAATGAATCTAGAGAACAACTATTCATCAGACGTAATGATGGTAAAGCACTTGTCGACAATGAGAAACAAAACCTGTCACCTACTCACGACGAAAATAAGAAGAATTGGAATCCATTTGGTGGTCTTTTTGGAATATTTGGAGTAAAAGCAGAAGAAGCTGAGCCATATGACGAAAATGACAAATACCAGGTTAAGATTGATGAAGAGCTCGAGGCTAAAAAACCGGAGTTGGGGAGTTCGTCTAAACGAGATGGCGAAATAAATGTATTTGATAGCGACCTTAGTAGCTGTGAAGCGGGTAATCCATGCATATCTTCTTGCTCTTCATGTAGCACGAATGATGAATGTAAAGAACTATTTGACAGCTTACCGTGCGATTTCCATTCTGAGGAATCAGTTACTGTCATTTCATCAATTTCTGAAGTAATTAAGGCAACAGAAACTGAACTTTATGTAATGATTATTGAATCACAACCTCCAGTCACCCCAGTGACTAACAGTCATGACGAAATCATATCACTACTTTTATCTGTCAACAACAATGGAACGAATATATCTGCAAACTCAGTAAGTCTTGGGGAACAATTTAAAGCCACCTCCCGAGATCATGTTTCACTCTCTAGTAATCCCGAAAGGTATGTCAACATACACAATAATAGGTTGAATGATAGTAGCTCACTTCCTTGCTTCCCTGTCGAATTGATTTCGCTACATCCGTCTTCTGACACCACCAAAATCGGCTGTGATACTGAAACATCTACTGAACACATAGAAACTGATAATACGAGCGAAATGGAAGGAACTTTTGCGGTCAATTCCTTTGAACAGAAAGAAATTACTGAACATAAAAGCTCCAAACAAGAAGAAAAAAAACACCGACGTCCTTGTCGCGATCAACCAATGAAAAAAAAACGGCCCAGCCATTCACCAAAAACCTATTCAACCGAACAAATAGTACGAAGATTGGATTCTCGGCTTTCAGATGAAAACGTGAAAACTATCAAGAACACTGAGAATAAGGAAGTACAAGTCATGAAATGGAATGCGAAAGTACAAACTGCTGGACCTAGAAAGTTTAACCGTACGGATATTACCAGGGAAATGGAAGACAAATTGGCGGTGTATCTGGGATTGGAAAGGTAAGCCACTCTAACTAAACAAGTCAATAATGTGAGAACCTACACAGGTATAGGTATGTACCTACTTACAACCTAAAACGGCAGTTTTAGTGGTGGTTGGTAAGTAGTACTGGATACCTAAACCTAGGGTATACTGAAACTCCAACTATGAAAACAAAATATTCCAAACTTCGAATACTTCGTCTTGAATTATTTAGCGTTAGTACAAAGCTCCTGCCTTGTACGGGAACATCTATTTCATAGGTAGAATGTAGGTAGTAGGTACATAACTGATTTTAGAAAAAATGTAAATTCGACCTTTTTTATAAATTTTACCTTAGCGAGAATGTTGAAATGATTATTAAATTTAGGGTACCGTCCCATTGAATGACAATAACAACGTACACACACACAATTTTAGGCGTCATTACGCTCTCCAGACAAGATTGAAATTTCAAGAACTGGTACTGTCTGGAATTGATCACGTCTGGCATCTCGAAAAATGGTTGAGATCAAAACGATGGGACCAGTCAAATAAAAAAAGTTTTCCTACTCGTCAAATTATACCTACTTTCCTAGTGATCCTATTGAATCTTAGTGATGAGGTGCGGAATACCAATCTTTGTGAGCTATAAAAATTTAAAAATTGGCGGCAAGCGAGAAGCTTGCAGTCAAAGCGTTCATTAGTGATTGATGCATGCACACATTTATAGATCTTGAACAAAAATAAACTCAAGTACAACGCAAGTAAAACAGTACAGGTATTATTGCTTCGAAGTGAAAATGTTCATTTTTTTAATTAAACGATCAACTGCGTGTCTACATAGGTTGATGGTGACTGAAATACGAAATGAAGTGGAAGCAGGGTAAGTTTTCAACGTGACGTGTGAAGACTGTATCAATACAAGATACAGCTGATCCGGGGTCTAGGCATCGTCAACTATAGGTTCTGAAGGGGTGAATACTAAATTATAGCTTCCTAGGGTAAAAAGCGTAGACATTATCTTTAATAGGCAATCAGCTGATCCGGGAGCTAGGCACCGTCAACTGTAGGTCCTGACGAGTCTAGATACTAAATTACAGCTTCATAGGCTAAATAGCGTGGAAATTATCCATAAGAGCCACTCAGCTGATTCGGAGCCAAGGCATATATGACTCTTTCGTAGCGCATTTTTTGTTTGAAAAAAAAAAAAAAAAAAAAAAAAAAACGCAGTTTGCGTAAGCAGAACTAACTTTTCGAATAGAGATAGGTCAAATATTATATCTATAGGTGAAAAGTCAAGCTTCATACGCGAAAGTCAACTTTCCCTGAA
Source organism: Adelphocoris suturalis (assembly GCA_030762985.1). Classification (NCBI taxonomy): domain Eukaryota; kingdom Metazoa; phylum Arthropoda; class Insecta; order Hemiptera; family Miridae; genus Adelphocoris; species Adelphocoris suturalis. The sequence continues at coordinate 96,929,049 of CM061040.1, forward strand.
CAAATTTCGGTGATTATTTGTCGCTAGGTGAGCCGTGGTTAATAGTAATTTTGGCTTAATCACTGGAAAATTTGTTTACAAAATGTTGTCCTATTTACGTGCCGCTGCGCTGGTTCGTGGAGCTTGTTGCGAAAAACCCCAAGCGAATCGTGTGGCTAGAGCTCAGGATGGAGCCCATCATTTCATTCTTCCCATTATGTACTAGAGAAGCTCCCTATATAATTTCGTTGTAATCAGATTGACGATATAAATTTTAGCACACTCATCTAATCAGGATGGCGCCTGTAAGGTCATTCGTCTCCAGTCGTCCCAGACAGGCTCCCTATCAATTTTCAACGTCCTGCAGTGGACAGGATAGATTTCAACTCACTCAGCTGGGGAAGGCGCCCCTTCACTTTGCTCGTTTCTTAATGTCCCAAAAGGTCACCCTGTCAAATTTCAACTTGCTAGGGTGAACAGGAAAGAATCTAGCTCACTCAGCTGATCGAAATCGTCAAAACCAAAAACGCGCGACAAAAGCCCCGAACTGTATGTTGGAAACCATAATAATATTTCGGGAGCCAATCGAATCGATTTTCCGTCCCGCAATTCGCACGAAACATCAAAATTCCGGCCATCACCTCTCAATAATGCAACCGATGCTTCACTCGGAACGCTCATACAGCAACTCGTCAAGGCTTCTCCACTTGTCACGAATTTCCGCCGCTGACTAACTGACTGTTAGCAACCATATTAACAAAAGTTTGGGAAATAAACAAATCGGTTGGCAAGGGTAGCGCCGTTTATGAAGTAGAAGGGTATTTCGGAAGGGCCTATGTTGTGCGCCGGAACTTGCTGATCATTTTACGACCGCTCCCATCAAAATCGGTCGAGCCGTTTAGCCGTTATTGGGAACATAGATAGATAGATAGAAACAAACGTTGAGTTTTTTACCACCATGCCCTTTATTCTATAAGTAGGTACCAAAACTAGTTTTTCTCGTAGATTTCCACGAAAGACTTTAAAATTTTCACTCGTTCCTGCATTACTCCAGTTTCATGGGTAAATTAGCACTCATTATTATCTTTTAATTATATATTTTATTTCATTAGTAATATTTATTTTATTCTATTATCTTCTATCTGTATATCTATCTATCTATCTATCTTCTATATCTATAAAAATGTTATGTTGGTTTGTGTATGTACCAAGATCTCAAAAATTTCTTCAGCGATTTCCATTTGGGTGGGCACAAATTGACGAGAAAGTTTCAGGGATGGTTTTAGGCTATATCACCATCCTCTAGATTTACTATTCTTTGTAAACATGGACTTCCCTACCGATGTCGCCCGGGTAAACAACTTCTTAATTAAGGAAAAACTGAGCACGCATCGACATTTTCATGTCAAATGTTGATGGTGTGGGTTCAAGCGTGAAAAACTTTCGATCACAAATTCAACGACACCAAAACGATTATGGTGGGTTGAGCCGAGCAGTTTCTATTCGTAAAGATAGATCATCAAAAATTGATATTAAAATCGCCTTATTAACAGTAGCAATGTTGGTCGGGAGAGTTTTAACGTCGCTAGGGTTATACTGTATTGGGCTTGAAGAAACGAGACGCTTTTTACCTGTACCTATTGCTTGAAAAAAAAACAAAAAAAAAACCGATTTCTAAAAAAAAGAGAGCTAGGTAAATATTTTCTCCTGTTCACCCTAGGAATGTGAAATATGACAAGGAGCCTCTCTACGACATTAAGAGTAATATGTCCTGCGGCGTGAAAAGCTCTAACTAGCCAAGTTCGGCCTAGGGGAGCAAGTGACAAGAAAATCCGGTAGAGGTACCTGGGTGATGGGGAACCCTGAAAGTACCTGGTGATTTAGGTGGGTCATCATCATCACCAAAGCCTCTTACCGAAAAAAACTGGGCCGAGGTGAGGCGAACTCCCTCGGAGCCCAACTAGGAACCGACTCGGCCCTCATTCTACACCCTTGCTGGGAATATATTGACGTTTTTCACCGATTTGACTTGTCACACAAAAATGAGTTTGACATCGGGCTCTCATGTTTTATCCACGCTGAATAAAATGGTAACACTTTCCAACCTTGTTGATACATACCTAACTAAGCTCATGAGAAAACCCCTGAACTTCCTCGACGTCCGCCTCGCTTCGGAAGTTCGAATCGCAAATTCAGTTTCCCGATCACAGAACTTCGTGAAAAATCAACCAATTTTGTCGTTTTCCCGAGGATTTATGTCGTCGGGAAAATAACGTAGATTCCTCATGGGAGCAGAAAACATGGCCGACACCACAGCCTGCTCTTAAGAGACGAATGCAATGACGGGTTCTAACTTAGGTATATTCTCTCCTATTCAACCTAAGAATTCGAAACTTGACATGTAGCCTCTCTGTGACATCGAGAAATGAATAAAATGACGAGCTCTTTCCTCATCAGATGAATGAGATAAATGCTCTCTCCTGTTCACCCTTGGGCATTCCAATTTGTCAGGTAGCCTATCTGGAACAAGAGTCGTATGAAATTCCACAATCCATCCTGATCACCTAAGTAAGCTCAATACACTAACATAAACTCAACCGCGAGAAAACTGTTTTTTCTTTTGTTATTTAATATATAACTAATTTTTTTCTTGCTCATCTTGTGATGCTGAACTTTGGAATGGGACTCCGTTGGGTGTAGTATAGAGTTACCAGATGGGAAAACACGATTGGAAGGCATGAGTGAGGACCAAACATCCAAATGGAGTACAAATGTTTCAACATTGAAATAGTCATAAATAACTTCAAATGTATTCAAATATATACAAAAACTAATATTAAAGCGCTTTTAAAGCAAACTTATCAAAAATATAAGTAGCTATCTTACAGTGCGTTCCGAATCACGATCGCAACGCCACTTTCGCCACTTTTGCCCCAAAATAGACGCCATTTGCCGTTCCGTTTCCTGCCATGATCGCCCATTTCGCCACATCGATGACGTCACGGATTTCTCCCACCCTTCACCCACCCTTAAATATGGCGTGTAAAATCTTCCATCTTCGACCCATGTCTGGAGCTGGGTCGGTGTGGTCGTTGTGATAAGACGGGCGATAAGATAACAGATATCGCAAATGAGCGTGAATTTTGACATTGACATGTCTTGATTTTGACATTGACATGTCATTACTTTGGCACTTCGACAGAAATCGTTCACCATTCGTTTGAAAGCTCTCGATTTATCACGCATTTCTCTCGTAGGTACCTACTTGCTCTCGGTATTTATGTCGCCATTTTATATTTAAAAATGTAAGTAATGGATGTAGTAAACAATGCCGCTTGTTTTGTTGTTATTAGTTTCTACGTTAGAAATCACTCCGAGAAAACGCCAAAATAAAGCCGTGGGTAGAGATAATTGCTTTATTACAAGAGTTTATTAAAATCATTGAAACTGTTACAATTGTGATGAAAATTATTGGTTTGAATATTATTCGTCAAAATTATTTGTTCAAAATAGAATCCAACATATTAATGTTCATTCTTGAACTAAAGCCATAAAATGTCCCAATGTGTTGCAGACTCGTATGCAACACAAAGCCGAAATGTGTAAGATAACGTAGGTACGTACATTAATATACATTACAATAATTGGAGCCGTTTATTGAGTAAGTAGGTACCTGTAGCGAATAATGTTGGTATAAACCCCTTCATGGTAGTCCGTTTTGGCTCATTATGTATTTAGTATGATTAGTATTACAGAAAAGCAAATTGTCTACCTACTAAGGTCTTCATAATCCAAAATTTCTAATTATTCCCAAAAATCAAGAACCCTGAAAATAGGATGATATCTACGTACGCGTTTCGTGATTACCAATAGAGATGTACTACCTACCTATCCAAAATGTGCTTTAAAAAATCGTTTTAAATTCGTATAGTTGAACAGTAGGTAGGTTCCTAGTTAAATATATCAATATTTAGTAATATATGGACCAATTCTATAAATTTCATTTTATACATTGAAGCTCAACCCTTTGCTTGAAAAAAAGAAATTAAGTACCTACCTAGGTAGGCAGGTACTAAAACTAAAAGATCACTGTTTAAATAAAAGCGCGGGATGCGATAAATGCACGGGATGCGGGAGGCCGAGGGGAGAGGGAACTACCACCCCTCCGTGACGTCATTGTTGTGAGGGGAAGTGCCTTAACTGGATTTAACAGAAGTGGCGAAAGTGGCGTTGTGATCGTGATTCGGAACGCACTGTTAGTTTTGATTCTCATCCACGCAACCACAATGTGACACAGCGAAGCGTGGCAGGGTACAATTAGTTTTTATATAATTTTTTCTCCAAAAAAAACCTTTAAATCAAGATACCGAAAAGTATCTATTATTCAATTCTGCGTCGATTAAGCATGAAAAACAACAAAATGTTATAAGAAGTTATGATGTTTGATAAAATTAAAAATAATAAGTGCAACATTAAATGAGCAACTTGCGTGAAATTGGCAATAGATTTCCAGCTATAGTTCGAACTATCGCCATCTTTACGCCGTCCGAGTGGCTACTGTAGTGGATTTATATATGTTCTACTTGGTGTAGGTAGACCAAGTGGGACGTTGTGAAAAGTACCCATATCTTGGTTATGCGGGTTAGTCCCTATATTATTTCCGAAGGAAATGTGAGCAAAATTGTCAAGGACATTTTGCTGGGTGGTTGAACCTCGTGGTTCGTTCATTGGTAGGCCGCGAGGGGCGCCAGGTTCGGTTCGAGCTGTTTGGAAATGTGTATTCGGGTGCTGAACCGTTGTGTAATATTCCGGTCTCAGATTTACATCTGTAGGAGGGACGGAATGTGTTTGATTGAGGTACTGGAAAGTACCTTTTGGTCCGTGCGGTGTATGCAGGATAGGAGTGTGTTTAACACTCGGATCGGCGGTGCGATCGTGAGATGAATACTTAGGATATTCATGTATATGGGTAGAATCGTAAGAACTACCTTCCGAGACTTTCTGAAAAGAATCCTCGACCCCTTGTGTGTGTAAGGGGGTAGCTAACAAACCCTTTGTGGATTTGTTAGGTAAAGCTGCGATCTCGTCGAGAGGTTCGAGCTTTGGGCACGGAGCTGGTCCGTGTAGTTTGTCACTACGTTTTGAGTGAGTATCGAGTTTCGGATAAGGAGCTGTAGCGGGGCCGATGCCCGTTCCAGCGCCGAGCTCTTCTTCCTCGAACCCGAGGAAGTAAGAGGAGCTTCGCTCCATCGAGATATCCGAGTGTGTTTACTCGATAAAAAATACCTTTCCGTTCGGATGAAGGATTTATGAAGAGGAGGGACTCGCTCGACAAAGCTCTCTCCCAGCTTGATGTCGGGGTCCTCTCCGAGCCTTGATAAAGGCTTCCTTGGACGGTAAATTGGAGCGTATGAGCGTCTTAAAGTGTCCATTTGCCGTTTATAAATTTCGATTATTGAGTTTATGTTCTTGTCCTCAATAATTTGGGTGCTCTCTGAGCTTGAGCTGTTGTCCCAGTGAGGAATAGCCGCTTCGATTTGTTCGTCAGAGAATTTCTCTTGAATGACAGCTGCTATTGTTTGGTCGGCATAGCTCTTCATTTTTTGTCTATAAATGTATTTATGTTTGACCCTGATCCCGATGTCCCAGGACTCAAGGAAGGGAATACCTAGGATGGCTAGGTCGACTTTTGTGATCATGAAATCGGTGGTCATGTCACCGAGACCGATGTTGATCGTTGTGTTGGCTCGTCCCAATGTTTCGATTGGGGCGCCGTTAGCAGCTGTGAGCTTGACATTGGTGTTGAGAACCTTCAAACCCAGCTTTTTAGTGATATTTTGGGGCAGAATGTTCACTTCTGCTCCCGTGTCAATGAGGAATTCGGTGCCTTGAAGTTGACACTTGAAAAAGAGCCGTTTAAAATTTTTGGTCTGCCGGCGTATAGGCTCTGCTACACTGGCAGTTACTCGTTTTCCGAGCACTCGTTGTCTGAAGTGGGAACGGTACTTTCGAGTACCGGTTCTGGTGTAGTTTCCTTCGAAACTATTTTATGTTTTGGCTGGCTAATAGCTGCGGCCTTTTTGGTTGACTTCGAGACGTTTGTTTTCCAACCGCAGTGCTGCGGATCCGCACACTTACGTGTCTCTGTGCCGAAACGAGTGTGGTTTCGGCAGATGTAGACGGTAGGTTTGTGAGATTTATACTCAGTTTTTTTCGTAACAGACTTCTTAGGGTTAGAAATGCTTGTTCTGTTGGTTGACTCGACTCCCCTAATGTTAAGGGAGGGAGTTTCCGTTTTATACGCGTGTAGCGTGTCGGCCAGGTCAAGCCGGGCGCTCGTGCTTGCTTGTGCTGCGATGAGACCCCGTGCGTCGTTTGGCAGAGTTTCGATCCACTTTTGTGTGATCAATGCCTCCGAAAAGTACCCAACTGCTTTAGCATACATTTCATGGTACTTAGTGCTGGGTTTTTTGGCGAGAGATGATGGATCCTCTAGTGCGAGGAGTCTATCTTGCATAGACAACCCATATTCTCGTGTTAGGCGTTTCTTAGCCTCTTCGTAAGGTGCGTGGGGTGCCGTGAGATACGCTGAGTCAATAGCTTCTCTCATTTCCTCAGGTACCCACTTGTAAATGGCGGAGAAACACTCGTTTTGTGTTCTCAAATGCTTGCGAATGCAGTACTGATCGAACTCGGCGAGAGCTCGATCAATATTTTTCTTCTGAAAAATAGGTTTTTGGTAGTCACCTATTTCCTCCAAAAGTGCTTTAAAGCCACTTTGTGGAGAGGGTTGAAGTGTGAGGTGTGGGGCGTAGAGGCCCGGCGGGGGTCGCACGCCCGCAGTGGTTCCCTGAAATCCACTAGCTTCATAAGAGGGAACGTATTGCTCCGTGTTTAGCCTGTTCAAAGGCGGGGTCACCATTTGTAGTGGATTTATATATGTTCTACTTGGTGGGTAGACCAAGTGGGACGTTGTGAAAAGTACCCATATCTTGGTTATGCGGGTTAGTCCCTATATTATTTCCGAAGGAAATGTGAGCGAAATTGTCAAGGACATTTTGCTGGGTGGTTGAACCTCGTGGTTCGTTCATTGGTAGGCCGTGAGGGGCGCCAGGTTCGGTTCGAGCTGTTTGGAAATGTGTATTCGGGTGCTGAACCGTTGTGTAATATTCCGGTCTCAGATTTACATCTGTAGGAGGGACGGAATGTGTTTGATTGAGGTACTGGAAAGTACCTTTTGGTCCGTGTGGTGTATGCAGGATAGGAGTGTTTTCTCAGAATCTGTGAATATGATAGCTGAGTTGGTTTGCCAGCCTCGCCCTTGCATTTCGTAGAGGTCGATTGATTATTTCCTTGGGCTGTTGTTTTCAAGACAACTTTTGTGAGTTGTCCTGACGAACCCTTCTCCTGCAGTGGGTGTTTGGCTTGTTGCTTATTTGTGAATATTTCGTTCGTGAGTGAATATTTCGCATATTCTCTCGGGCGAAATATGTTATTTTGCTGAGTTGTAACTCGACGTCTTTTATATGTAATTGTGTCGTGAGTACCTCTTTTTGGTAGCCCTGAAAAGGGCTGTTGAAACTTTGTGGTGGAATTCACCACAGCTACATCAGCTGTTCAGGCGTAGTAGGTAAGTATACATTAGTGGAAACCCTTTGAAGCGCCTGCCGGGGTAAAAATGCGACTCTGTATCGGTACAGCAGCGTCCGCAGACTCACGCTGGCTGCATGCACGGCATTTGTCATGATTCCGTTGCCAAGCAGATAGCAGGCGCCTTGTCATCCAGAAGTTGGGATGTGAGAGGGAGAAGCTATATCGCATACCGAGTGACCCGTGCAAGAAGCTGGATATCGTTGCTGTCGAGGTCGACGGTTCTGCCATAATGGGGCTCCGATCATGAAATGCTCAAGGTAGAGTGCATCACGGAAACAAGGACCTCACCGATTTGTTCTTCCTTTGTTGCCTTTAGGGCAGTCACGGCACACACAAGTTTTTTTTTTCTAGGGAGCGAAGGACCTGAGGAACATGGTGGTTGACATGACCTTCCCGTTGTTGATGACTTGCGTCGCCCCTTTTCGCTGTACAATTCGTTTTTCGCACCATCTATCTCATCAATACTGGTCAAAAATAAGAATGATATTATTATTAAATAAATTGCTATAACAAAGAAACACACAAACAAAAACAAGTTTGTCGCAAACATTTTTTATGCTCGCGGTCAAAATTGTCTAGAGAATGACTCAGAGCAGGAAATGGAGGGTTGTTCACACCCGGCCGTCAGGCTGCCCCCCTGAGTGAACCATCCCTTCCGACATCCCGGATACACAATGCCCAGTGGGCACGAATGGGAGGGATCTGGGACTCCAGTTCGCGCTCGGAAAAACACTCCTTCACTTCTCCTCAATCCTCTCTTATTACTACCAAACACAGGCTCCGGCCTCAAAACTCACTCACTCCTCTTCTAACTTATATAAAACTGTAAAATATCACAAATATTCTATGTTCAAACATATATACACACATATATATATATAATACTCTAAAAATAAGCTCTGTAAAATTATTCCTAAGATTTTTTTTACTCAGTTCGAAGATGTAATGTTGCAAATATTCATTCAATAAGACTTCATTTTCACCATCGTAAATTTTCATCTTCCAACAATAAATCTGAGATTTCCATAGGGTAGGCTCAGCTGAGTCCACCAATTCGCTGGCATGTTGTTCCGAAATTACTCAAAAAGGTTTGGCTCAGCTAAGTACACCAACTTGCGGGCATGTTGTCCAGTAGGAAACAAAATATTTTGCTCCAAGTACAATAAAAACATAAATTTTCAAACCTTAGGTATTCATATAAGTCTAGTCCTTTTCCCAGGTTAAGCTCATCCAGGGTATATCAACTCGCAGGCATGTTTCTGGAAGGGATAGTAGGTAGTCACTCTCCCATTTAAATATCATCAAACAGAACACAACAAACAGAGTAAAAAAATATCAGTTTGATAGACAAGGAAGTGGCAGGTGTTTACGAGCGTCGTAACAAGGTTTTATTTGCATAGATTATCCTAAATTTAAGATTTTAAAAGAATAAAAGGTAAAATGGTTTTTAGCACTAGTTTTCGACACAGGAATTCCAATTTTCTACAGAAGTATACAAACCAGTTTACGACACTTGTTTCTTACAAACGTTCATCGTTTTTGTAATTCATAATTTATCACCACTTTTTATCATACTTCAAAGTAGTCGTTCTTAGCACATTTTTGTTTAACAAAAAAAACTTATGCAGTTTGCGTAAGCAGAACCAATTTTTCGAATCGAGATAGGTAAAATATTAAATATTTCATTATTATATATCATAATATATTATATATATACTATTATATATATTATATATTAAATATTATATATGTCATTATCACGCCGTCTCTTGTTGAGTACGTATCGGCTCTTCTCTTTTTAACTTCATACCAAAGTTTTACTTCCCCTAGGAAGCTGATTTTTGTCACCAGGAACGATCGCACCACGGTGAGTCCATCCTTCGTAAGTCTCACCTGTGAGACTGAGCTTCCAGGTAATATTCAATCGAACTATTTTCATATTTTCTCTTCACGTTTTGTAGCTGGAGGCTCCCGTTCTTATCGGACGTGATCCCCCACTCATCGCTGATAACGACTTCTACCTTGTGATCTTTGCCTTGGTTTCCGGGTCCCCACCACTATTCACAACAAATCCCTTCTGCTTTGCCTAACATCTCCCACCTTCTCGCTCGCCAATTCATACCTGCTCTCTCCAATCCTTTAATTACTATGGATTGCGCTATATGTCCCGACAGGCTGCTAGCTGATGACGCGCTTCACTGATCATCGTGTTCCGCTACTTTCCACTTAGGATGCGCGTCGATGACTGACGTAAACTTTCGGAAAATGTCCTTGATGGCTCAATCCCGTTGGAATTATTTATCATGTAAATCTAACCCCTCTACCCCACAATCATCCCAATAAACCAAAGATGATTTGCTGGGTATGGTTGCGGAAATGAAAAGGTTTTTCAGATCCGAATTGGATACCTACTATGAGAAATGATGTGAACACAAAATTTTCAGAGATGCGCTCTTCCATCGATAATTGTCTTGCTCAGTATAATAATTTATCTACACAAGTTGCAGGGATTGAGGCAGAAATATCCACCCTCAAAAATGAAAATCTCAGTCAACGCCTATCAGCTGTCGAAAGCGCAATATCCTCTTCTTCCCTCGGCCTAGCCGATCCAACACCTTCAACATTTGAGGCAGCTTTTGCTGAGTTCGAAGATAGACATCGAAGAGAGGCAAATATCTTGTTTTTCAACATCCCCGAACAAGAGGTCGGCTCTCCTACGAATAGTGATCTCGTTGTCATTCTTGAAGCTGTAAACCAGTTATCGCCAGACCTGAAGGATTCGGTTAAAAGGGTGTTCCGTCTTGGTCTTCAGAATACGGGAAAAATTCGACCGATAAAAGCTATTTTCGATAGCCGCTCATGGGCAACTAAATTACTCGTCGCTAATAGATCCACGAAACCACCTTTATACTCACTCTCTTCTGATCAAACCCAAAAACAGCGACCTTATCTGCTGAAGCTTCGTGGCGAACTACGGGGTCGTACTGAGAAGGGTGAAGAAGGCCTCACAATCAAGTACCTATGTGTCGAGTGTACCACGGATCGTCCCTGTTCAAAACCGGCCTAATGTCTCAAAAAACTGAATAGTTTATCCCCCACCTCCTCAGTGACTCCAATAAAGAAAGCTCATATTTCCGTATATTACCAGAATGTTCGAGGTCAACACCAAATTATCAATACATATGATGTCATTTTGATGACCGAAACCTGGTTAACCAATTCTGATCAAAAGGAGGAACTTAAGATTCCATGATTTTAGTGTCTATCGTAATGAGAGATCCCCGTTGAACAATTCGGTAAAAATATCTGGTGGCGGTGTTCTTGTAGCTGTATCTTGCAAGATTGCTTCCTTCCAGTGGACCCCTAAGGCAAATACGGTTGAACATGTGGCCGTCATACTCCCCTTTCTAAGAATTGTGCTAAGCTGTGTTTATATCCGGAGCTATCAGCCTGCGTCAGTTTTTGAGGACTTTTTCAATCAAATCGAGTACCTATCCTTCAAGTACCCTGATTTTAAACTGATTGTCATGGGGGATTTTAACATCCCCAATGTAGAGGGACACTCATGAAACGAGGATGAGTTCATCCCCTTACTTAATGAGAAAGGCAGGGTCGTTAAAGAGTTTACCAAGCTATTCAATCTCTTCCAATACAATTTCCTCCCAAATTCTGCCAATAATGTTTTAGATTTGTGTTGGACTGATCTGAGCAGCACCAATCTGTCGACGAGTGCCCCCTTACTTCAAATTGATCCAGCACATCCACCATTCGGATGCCACCTCTCGGTTATTGCTGCCTCAACTCCTACTCCTTCCCAATTTTGATAAAACTTCCGGAAAGTAAATTACCCAACGATGGACTCCTTCTTGCAGAACTACAACTGGGATCAATGTCTTTCTTTGCCATTTGAGTCATCAGTTACTGAATTCTATAAGGTTCTGTATAAAGCCATTGACGTTTATGAGCCTAAAATCAAAGCTCTCAACTCAAAATTTCCGGTATGGTTCACATCAGAGCTGATTTCCTTGACACTACAAAAACGTTATGCTCATAACCGTTACAAGGTAACAGATAGCCCAGCCGAGCTCTGATCTTCGTGCTCGCTGTGTACGTTGAGCAATGTTGTCTATTCCTCCTACATCAAAACGATTCAGTCCAACTCGTCTTCGAACATCAAATTGTTTTGGAATTTTGTCAACTGTAGGGATTGGAGTAACCGCTTGCCAAACCTGTTGTCTCTGAATGATGTTGTAGCAAACTCTCCAGAGGATTTCGCAAATCTTTTTGCTTCATATTTCAGTGCTGTTTACGATCCTCCTCCCACTGAGACTCCAACTATCCAACATCGTGATGTAATCTCACTTAGTTTATTGCAAGTGTATGAGAATGACGTCCTGAAGGAACTGATTGGTCTTGACCCTAACAAAGGGATGGGACCTGATCTTGTACCCCCAATCATGTTAGGTAACTGCATTGGGCTGGCCCCCATATTAACGAAACTCTTCAGCATGTCTTTTGCAAACGGACTTTTTCCAAAGGAGTGGAAGTGCTCCTTCGTTACCCCTATCTACAAATCTGGCTCAAAGTCCTTAATCGACCAATACCGGCCGGTGTGCACAATATCCACAATACCGAAGTTACTAGAGATGATCGTTCGTAAACAGGTTTCTCCTCAGTGCCAGCCCTTTATAATCCAGGAACAGCATGGTTTTAGAAGGGGAAAGTCAACGACCACAAACCTTCTCATATTTCAGAGGCTCATCTTAAATGCGTTTAACAGGGTTACCAAGTCGATGCGATCTCAACTGACTTCTCTAAAGCTTTTGATAAACTCTCTCATACAAGCATTTGTTGGCGGTGTTGGAAGGAATGGGGCTTTTCGGGCCTCTCTTATTTTGGTTTGCAATCACCTTGAGGGACGCTCTATGATCGTGAAGGTCGACAGCGCCCTTTCTCGGCCCTTCATGGCAACTTCAGGAGTACCCTAGGGCTCGTATTTAGGTCCTTTCTTTTTTCTTCTCCTTATTAATTCTGTCGCAGAGGTTTTCTCCGGAGTTTCCTTCCTTCTTTTTGCTGATGACCTTGAAGTGTTCAATACCATCCGATCGAAAGATGAATGTCATGTCCTCCAGAACAACGTAAATGGTTTGACTAAGTGGTGTAGAAGTAATAACCTTTCCCTGAACATCCCTAAATGCTATATAATGTCTTTTCATCGCTCACTTCACTTCATCAGCCATCCATATTGCATCAGTGGCCAGAAGCTAAATCGCTTTGAGCAAGCAAAGGACCTTGGAGTCATATTTGACACAACTCTGACGTTTTCCACACATATTGACTCTGTGGTCTGTCGAGCAATGAGCGCTCTAGGTTATCTTAAGAGAAACACCGCTGAGTTTTACAGCATACCAGCACTTATATCACTGTACTCAATGATTGTAAGGCCAATAATGGAGTATTGCTCAATCGTATGGTCACCATATTATCAAACTTACAAGGAGCAGCTAGATCGAGTTCAGTGGAGGTTCATGAGATACCTGAGTTATAAATTGCGCATACCACAAGAAGAATATAGCTCCAGAACCCTAGCCGATCGCGGCGGACTCACTAGCCTTGAAGAGCGTCGAATTATATCTGACATGTTCCTTTCCAATTTGTTGAAAAACCGGATTGACTGTCCTAAACTCATCTCTGAAATCAATCTACATATTCCAGCTTTTTACTCCCGTAATCAACTCATTGTTCATATTAAATTTTCCACCACTGATTACCTGTATTAACAGCCTCTCAATAGAACCCCTTGTCAGGCCAACCATATACTCCAACAAAATCCAGCTTTAGACTTTTTCCATGATCAGCCATCTCGAACCTTCCGCTAAAAAATATTACCCACCATCCACCGACCGCCCTGAAATCTCTGTCCACATAGCCTACACTCATCTCAGCTGCAAGAAGTGTTTGTTTGTGATTTTTACCTTATATATTTACACACATACCTATATTGTTTTTTTTTTTTTTTTTTTTTTTTCTGAAATGCCGATTTTGTTTATTCATCAATAGAAAAATGTATTTCGTTAACAATATCGTAATTGGGCATCGCCTGTTTTGTAAATAAATAAATAGGGTAAGGGCACCAGTCATTGGCCACTTAGCAATGTTTATCACCTTACCCGCTTCATTTTTGAATATATTTGTTTCTTTCCTAGGGTTTTAGGAAGCTAATCATCCAAACAATGTAATACGAGTACAATAGCAATTTTAAACAAATAAAAGATCTACCAAGTATTTTTTTCAATGAGTTTTGAAAAATCTGTTTTCCACCAGTCATTGGCCGGGAGTTCCTAATATTGGCCACCTTGTCACCAGTCATTGGCCACCTTAAGTTTATTGTTTTCTGATCCACTGTGTCGGTAAACTTTCCATAAGAACTGATGATTTGTGGCTGTAACTATGAGAAATCAAATTAATCATATTTGAAAAAGGTTTTATTCATTAACGTTTTAACATTTTTATTATTAACGAAGAATACTTTATATTTACTAGGTAGGTACTTTTGCAGTTTTTTCCGACCTGAATAGGTAACATTGGTTCTTGAAACATTGGAATAGGTAACATTGGTCTCAAAAAGGGTACCAGTAGGTAGCGTTCCCTCGGTCCCATAGTTGGCCGCCAGCTGCGGTGGACCCAGCATATTGAGTACTTGCGCCAAGCTGCCTTGCGGGGTGTACAGTTGCTCAAGGCCCTTTCCAACTATAGTTGGGGTGCCCAGCGGGATGTCCTCTTGAGGATTTTCCATGCAGTGGTGCGAACCCGAGTTTCTTGTGGATCTGCAGTTTATGGCTCAGCAAGGAAGTCCTTCTGCGTAAGCTGGAACCTTTATTAAACAAGGGTCTTCGTTTGGCTACTAGGGCCTTCTGTACTAACCCGACAGCCTCCCGTCAGGTGCTTGGGCATAGTCAGCCACTCATAATTCGGCGAAATCTGCTAGCACTTCGTTATGCAGAACGCATGTGCTATTTCCCAGGACACCTCCTGCATGAAGTGGTCACCATACCCTCCCTAGGAGAGACGTATTTCAGGCTTCAAACACGAACACGCCCATTGGGTATTCGTGTTCAGGAGCTCACAAGGTAGCATAGAGAGATAGCCTTTAGTTTCATATGCGGTGCCCCCTGTCCCTCCCTGGACCTTGTCAGGGACGTTTGTTGACCTTCATATGAAAGTCAGGGTCAAGGGCAATACGCTCCCACACATTCTCAGATGTCGTTACTCAGAGCAATCCAGCGATATGCTGGACACACCCTTATATTCACTGATGGCTCAAAGACACCTGATGGTGTTGGCCTTGCTCAATGGAGCCCCAACTTCCAAATCACTAGGTGCACAGGTTACAGGTGCCTACTGAAGCGAAAAACTAAACATCAAACTCTAAAGAAAAACTGAAAAGAAGAACAAAACGTCAAACTCTATGGATAACGAACGCACTTTTTGACTGGTGCTATTCGCTAAAAAAAAAAAAAAAAAAATTATGCGGAGAGAAAACAATCTCTTAGCTAAACAACATGAAGGTCATATTGGAGTAGAAAAAACAAAGGCTAGAAAATTAGTTTTTTGGCCTGGCATGTCGGTTTATATCAATGACTAATACAATTTCAGGTTTGTCATGATTTCATTGGTTTCATGACTATATTTCATCATTTCAGCTTTGTCAAGAAAGTCGGATTGTCCTTTCTGGAGATCCTGATGAATTAATAATGGATAACAACCCATTTAGCAGTGCAAAATTAAAAAATGTTTAGCAAAAATGGAATAATTTTGACCATTAGTATCTCCCTTTATGCACAAAGTCATTAGCAGAAACGGGAGTGAGGATAGTGAAACAACTTATGCAAAAATGTGAGAAAACGGGACAAAATATAAACATTCACCTAATGCAATATCTAAATACTCAAAATCCTAGTATTGGTTATAGCCCTAGCCGAATTATGTTAGGCCCACCCATCCCTAACCATCTCTAGACGTCCCTAATCATATTTTCCCAATGGTTAACAAACCAACATGACATTGACCGCCCCTGAACCTATATGGACTACCCCGGTACAGGTGCATGTGTTAAAATGTGCGATAGCAAGAAAGAAAGATAGTGCAATCCCAAAGAATCGAACCTAGAAACTCGTGCATGTGCATCGAATGCGCTGTCTTCCAAACTAAGAAGGCGCTTGATAATATGTGGCGAAGGGGGTCCACATCACCATTCAGGGAGCCGTGGTATCTTACAATTTTCTCTACACTTTTGTTCATTACTATCAGAAAACACATTTTCGTGCAATAAAACTTGACTGGGGCCTATATGCACCATTTAAATAAGCGCTGCTAACAGTTTTGGCCATCTGGCCAATGATTGGGGTAGGAAAAATTTGCAACATTCCAGTTATTAGCCACACGGCCAATGACTGGAGGAATCACTCTTTTTGACATCCAGTTATTAGCCGGCCTTATATTTTCTACAATTTATGAGAATTTTATGTCCTGGTGGCAGCAATTGATTAATAATCAACTAGAGATCATGCAAATACAAAAAAAAGTTCACCTAATTTGAAAAGCACCACATCAAACCCTTAAGAATGAGCTGAGGTGTGCTTACCGTTTTCACAACGATCAACCCCCCACTACCTTCTAGACTACACACTTCGATGGAAAAAAACATTTAAAACGATCCAAGAGACATCTGTGTTGTAAAAAACTAACTTATAAAACTGGGTGGCCAATGACTGGGGGTCGGCCAATGACTGGTGCCTTTACCCTATAGGTGAAAAGTCAAGCTTCATACGTGAAAGTCAACTTTCACTAAACAAATTTCGGTGATTATTTGTCGCTAAGTGTGCCGTGGTTAATTGTAATTTTTAATTAATCACTGGAAAATTTGTTTACAAAATAATGTCCTATTTACGTGACGCTGCGCTGGTTCGCAAAGCTTATTGCTAAAAACGCCAAGCGAATCGTTCAGCTAGAGCTCAGGATGGAGCCCGTCATTTCATTCGTCCCTTGGAGTACTAGAGAGGCTCCCTATCGAATTTCGTTGTAATCAGATAGAGGAAATAACTTTTAGTACACTCATCAGATCAGGATGGAGCCTGTAAGGTAATTCGTCTGTAATGGTCCCAGAGACGCTCCCTATCAATTTTCAACGTCCAGCAGTGAACAGGAGAGATTTCCGCTCAGTCAGCTGATCGAAATCGTCAAAACCAAACACTAGCGAAGAAAGGCCCCGAACTGCGTGTTGGCTACCATAATAAAATTTCGGGAGCCAAACAAATCGGTTTTCCGTCCTGCTCTTTGCACGAAATATCAAATTCTCGTCCATCATCTATCGATAATGCAACCCATGCTTCACTCGGAACACCCATACAGCAACTCGTCAAGGCTTCTCCACTTGTCACGAACTTCCGCCGCTAACAAACAGTCTGTTAGCAACCATAAGAACAAAAGTTGGGGAACTAAACAAATCGGTTGCGAAGGGTAGCCCCGTTTATGAAGTAGAAGGGTGTTTTGGAGGTTCAGACCAAGCCTATGTTGTGCACCGGAGCTCGCTGATCATTTTACGACCGCTCCCATCAGAATCGGTCCAGTGTGTGTGTTTGTATGTGTGTGTGTTTGTGTGTGTGTGTGACAATGGTGGGTACACTGAGAGTGCGGATGAGACCCTAAGGGTTCCTCAATACGCACTTTCCTGAATCCATCTTGGTGGCAGAGGATGCTTCACTGGTTGAGATCCTGGAAGATGGCCACCTAGCCAATACTATCAGGGAAAACTGGGAAGTAGCAAAACTCTTTGTAACATATAATAAGGTCAAATGGGCCATGGATACCTTTGACCCTTACAAATCTCCAGGTCCTGATGGTATTGTACCTGCCATCTACAGCAGGGGAAGCAGGATCTGATCTTACAGCTTTGCAGACTCTTTAGGGCCAGTATTGCCTTTGGCTATATACCACATACCTGGAGAGGTGTGAAGGTGGTATTTATTCCTGAACCAGGAAGGAATGATCCCAGCCGGGCTAAGGACTAGCAACTGGTCAGCTTATCTTCATTCCACTTGAAGACATTGGAACGTCTGGTAGATAGATATGTGAGGGATGTGAACCTCATAGTGAATCCACTACATACTGTACAGTATGCATATCTAGCAGGACGGTCTTGCGAGACTGCTCTACACCACTTAGTGGGAAAGATTGAGAAAGTCTTGGAAAACAAGCAGATTGCACTAGGAATCTTCTTGAATATAGAAGGTGCTTTCAGCAATGCCTCTTTTAACTCTATATCAGTGCGATGGAGAAACATGGGGTCTGCAACACCTTATGCAACTGGGTGCGTACTATGTCCAAGCAACCCACAGTAGAGGTGACAATGTTTGAGAAGAGGACTGGTGTGACCACTACCAGGGGATGTCTGCAGGGAGGGGTTCTCTTCCCACTGATATGGGACTTGGTAGTGGACCCATCTCAACATTGAATGAGGGAGGATATTACTGTCAAGGGTATGCTGATAATCTAGTCATTCTCATACAGGGCAGATATCAGAGCACGATTCAGGAGGTATCACAATGTGCTCTTGGAAATGTGGAGAAATGGTGTGGTGAAGAGGGACTACGGGTTAACCCTAGGAAGACCGTAGTTGTACCCTTCACCAGGAAGTGCATTCAACCAAATGTGTGGACTCTGAGGATGTTTGAGGAGGGATTTGAGGTGAAGGGGGAGGTTAAATATCTAGGCATCATACTAGATAGTAAGCTAACATGGAACTCTCATCTTAAGGTAGTTGCTCACGAGCCAAAGGTGCACTTATGTGCACACAAAGAGCTTGTGGCAGAACTTGGGGTCTTACACCCAAGATGGTGCACTGGATATACATCACAATAGTAAGACCTGTAACTCTTTATGGGGAACTGGTGTGGTGGAAGAAGGTGCAACAGAAGAATGCCTGTGGGGAGCTTTAGAAAGTACAGAGATTGGCCTGTCTTTTAGTTACCAGCGCCATCAGGAGCGCCCCCTCAGCAGGGATGAGTACTCTGCTTAATCTACCGCCCATGCAGCTAATGGTACAGTCCACAGCTGCAGCAATGGCACACAGACTACTGACCATGGACGAATGGAAGGCAATAGACTCCATAGGACATGCAAGTATCATACGGGCTGTTGGGATAGATGTTCTCCTCATGAGAAGTGATAAAACTACCATACATAACTACAAACTACTTTCATAAGGACTTCAAGGTAAACATTAGTAGAAGGGATGAATGGACGGGAGTCAGGCCTCCTAATCATGCTGGGGATGTAGTCATCTACACTGATGGCTCCAGGATGGAAGGAAGGTCTGGGGCTAGTATATTTGGTGGGAGACCACACCTGGAGGCGTCATTTCCTTTGGGTGAGTACACCACAGTATACCAGGCAGAACTATTTGCAATAAGGGAATGTGTGGACGAGAATCTGAGATAAGGAATGAGAGGGAGGAGTATTCTCACTCTCTCAGATAGCCAGGCAGCTCATAACTCGTTCAACGATCCTCAACTTCGCCCTCGCCATTCCCTCGCCTACACGAATTACTTACAATAATTACTTATGAATTATTGACGATTAAAAAAACTTTTTTTAAAATTTTTTGGGCAAAATTGAGTAGTGAGGTAGGTACTTCCCTGAGACACTTCCCACAACCGCAGTCGACAAAGAGGGGTAACCAAAGGAGGAGAATTTAGGAGAGGGGCCCCCGAGACTGTCTCGGGGGGCGCCTGGTAAAAAACGCATTTTTCCGAGACAGTCTCGGGCTGTTGAAAGTTGAATGGGTTAAAGCACTTGCAGCACCTCAAACTAGGTCAAGACAGGTGAGGAAGTGCTGGGATGTACTAAATACCCTGGGAAAGGACAACAAGATTACCTTGGAATGGGTACCAGGGCATTCAGGAGTGGCAGGAAACGAACGGGCAGACCAGCAAGCACGAAGGAAGGCCTCAATGCAATTCATTGGGCCGGAACCCGTCCTGGGTATAGCAAAATGCTCGGTAAAACCCGTTTTGTGGGTATGTATAAGGAAGGAACACAAACGGCTCTGGGATAACACCCCAGAACAGAAACACTGAAAACTGGTAATGAACGCACCCTGCCATCCTAGGAGTTCAGCCGCCCTAAATCTCTCGAGGAGGAAAATAAGACTCTTGGTGGGAATGGTGACTGGGCACGGGTGCTTCAGGAAACATCTGCACAGGATTGGAGCCTACACAGGTGATCCAGTGGGCAGAATGTGTGGAGAGGATGAACAAACCGCCTCTCATCTTCTCTTTGGATGCCCAGCACTCGAAGCTAAACGATTCAGAACCCTTGGGACCCTTGACCAAGGGGAGATAGTATCGGTAGACGACCTTGTGGAGGGGAATTCTCAGTCTGGTGGAGGAGGGGGATTGGCACCAGAACCTATAGGTTATAGACAGGGGAGAGAACCGCACAATAAACCTCGGTTTCGGTGCGGTGGGGGGAAGGGGGGGGGGGGAATTGACCCCTCCCATGGACCCTGAATTAAAATAATAATACCTACAAGAAAATTAACAAAGGAATACTCGTTTTTTTGTGTGTTTGCCATTGTAGTGATATAATGCAGATTGATAATTTCAAGGCAATCATGGCAAAATGGAATCTTCGTTGTAAGTCTGAGGTCGTTTCACTAAATTGCAGTATAAAAAATAATGGTAGTGACTAGCTCCCCAACGATTTTTAGTTTTCAAAACTTCCGCTATTGTGGCGCTTCAGTCGGTGTATTTCCTATACTGAGTAGTGAAGTACTGTGATTGTTTACTGAAACGATAGTTGTGGCGTAGTTCATTGGTTATGATACCGGTCTCGTGAGACAAACGTCGTGGGTTCGAGTCCTGATGCATGGGCATTTTTTTTAGCTCGTATACAACTCCCGAAATATACTTCTAAAACGTCATTCTGACCTGCAAGTCCAACTAATCTGAATTCTCACGAAGGGATTGACTACTTGATGTTATGTATTTTTTAGATGCGAGCTTGCGAACATCCAGATCACCAAACTATACACTTCATTCTGACCTACATGTCCACTAATCTGCGTTTTTACTAAGGGATTGACTACTTGATGTTATGTATTTTTGAGATGCGAGCTTGCGACATAGATTAATAAAAATTGATGCGCCGAAGTTTCAAAAACTAAAAATTGTTGGGGAGCCAGTCACTGCCTTCTCCTAACCCAAGGCGGATTTTTTGTTGACTTAGCAAATACCAAGGAAAAAGTACCTACCAAGATTCTTCCTCTTCGATCTTCGACGTTGTTAACAGGTGTGGAGTACCATTGGTCTAAGCGGAAAACCAGATCGTAAGGAAATAATATAGTTTCAAAGGCCCTTCAGCTGATCAGTGCGCCTCCGTAGGTACCTCGTAATTGTATCCGAGGAGTCCCGAGGAGCCCCATCTAAATAACAACACCGTGAATAAGAAAGTTTCGTTGAACAGGAAAGTTAGCCTCGGACGTTCCGAATCTGATCTGAGTCCCTCCATACTTGGCAATTGTATTCCAGATCTCCAAAAAGGAGCTACATTTCAGGTTTCAGCATCATAAGTCAATTAGAAAACAAATGAGTCTCAGAGGCCTTACAGCTGATTAGTGTGCACTGATATTGAATTCTCGATATTATAAAAGAGGTCCATTTCAAATTGCACATCCGAAGGTTGACATCATATGCATGCAGAGGGATATTATAGGCACCTGCAGAAGAAAAATTAACGCAATTATTTTAAACATCTGCACTTTATTAGTCCCCCTGATCTCAGTACAACGATATTTAGGAAACTTGGTACATACCAATTAAAAATAACAAAAATGCATTGATCATTAAAATAATTTTAATCATTATAAACTCATAGTGGATATAGGCAGTCAACCAAGATCTAGGTAACGCACAACTTCAAAATCGGTCATTTAGGAAACGGGAAAATTATGCTTGAAGTAATTTACGTTAGCGAATGTGCAGAATGGAGTAGGTAATGACTTGAAAAAATGAAATCGGTAGGGAACAATCTACAGTCTAACCCACAAATTTCCCAAAAATGTAATCAAAATCTGATGAAAACTAGAAAATACCTTTTTCCTGAGAGTACACTTTCCGGTATGCGCAGGAGCTAATAATGATGCAATTATGTTCTTGGTATAGACCTTTTTTTTTTTTAGAACATTTTCACTTTGAAGCATAAAATTGCGGGACCTTGGAACTGTAAAAGTAAGAACCCTTCTCAGTGGCTCGGTACGCGATGTTCTAATCATATGTTACATAGGAACTGGGACGCTCCGAAGGTTGGAAGGAGTGGGGAGGGGGGGGGGGGGGGTTGCCAATTTGTATGGGTGGAATCTGAGGTCATGTTTGACAATACGGCGAACTGTGGAACGACTTACTCTTAATGCTTGAGCTTGTTTTCGCACTGAGCGGCCTGGACTTGTTAGCAACGCCTGCCTCAGAAAATTTGTCACACTCACACACACACATGGTGGCCGTTCACTAAGCGGCGCGACGCCAAAATCTGTCTCTAAAATATAATGGAAAATGATGGTAGTCCGTCCACTAGGTCGACCTAGTGGACGAAGGTTGAAGCGAAAAATTTTCGACCTCGGCCATTTTCGTAGGTGCTTGTGCATAAAATATGATATACATGGAAAATTATGTGCAAAGTTATACAGAAAAATATACTTAAATCTCATTAAAATGTGCTAAAAAATCTATAAAAACTAAAAAAAATCCAAAATCTCCTTTTTAACCGCAGAATATTATTTAGAACGGGTTTCTGGCCATAAAATTGGTAGTTAACAATTTCTTCTCCCACAAAGCTTAATTTTCAAAAGAATGTAACATAATATAGTACGGTAATTTACAAAAATTCGCTCATACGAGCATGCTGCATGACTGGAACTTTTTAGCACCCTCTTGGTTATTTTTCTAATAGATGGATGGCTCGTCGAAATGTAGTGTCTTGCTTCACTAACAGCGGCTTAATCATTTCATGAAGCTCAAAAAACTTTTCTAGAAACATTCTGAAATATTGGACGAATTTCCTTTCATCGCTCAATAAATCATGGAAATGACGGATCGAAAAATGAAATCCGCTATAGTGGACGAACCTCAAGATTTTGGCGTCGCGTCGCGTCGCGCCGCGCAGTTCTATCGACCCAGTGGACGGCCACCTTGATACCCCCATGTTTTTCCCCCCCATGGATTCGGTCTTAGAATGGCCTGAAACCGATTTGTATGCGGTTATTTTGTTTCTCATGCTTAAATTGTCGCCCACCCTCTGGATCAATATCAATAGGCGTCCCTCCTGTAATCGATGAAGCGTTGCCTACAAGACGTAGCTTCAGGGGGACGTCCTAAGAAGGATGCTCAACCTTTTTTAGATCAGTTTTTTTATTTTAATAAAAACTGACTTTTTTTAATTGACAAACTGACTTTTTCCTCTTTTATTGGCTAACTGATTTTATTGGAACAATTTCGGCAGTAATCAGTTCTGAAACTAATGTATACCTACCTACTAGGTATAGGTACCAAAATTTATGGTACCTAGGTACCTATACCTACTACCTTCATTAAATAGCCTCTACCAAATGAATTTATGTTATAACCCACATGTTTAATCTAAGGTGATCATGCAGTCCTAATTCACCAATATTTTGTCTCTTCATCTTTGAAGAACTGCCGAACAAATGGAATTAAAGGTAGCAACAATGGAAGAGGAAGTACCGAGCGATGTACCTCTAAGAGATACTCAATATAAACGGAAATCAAACAAAGGGGAATCGAATGGAAGTTTTGAAAAAAATTGACACAATCTTAGATTTCATGATTAAGATGGACGATAAAGGTTGGTTGAAAATATGTGGTCAGCTTCATGTTACACTTTCAGCTATAATGCACGATGATTAATAAAACTAATCCATGAGACTAAAATGCTCATTATTTCATGATAAGTTTCGGTTTTATAAAGCCAAATGTTGACCAGGGCTTGTTCCAAGTATTTTCTGGTTTGGCATACAATTTAGCAGGTTAAAGTCAAACTAAACCGAACAGACACCTTCTACAATTTTCTCTTTTTGAATTTAACTAAGAAACTACTTATTATTGTTTATAAGCATGCCTTGGCACGTGCAAAATTGAAGATTATTGTGGCTACATAACTTTCAGTGAAATGCGAAATTGAGACTGTTGACTAAGAACCGCGACGTTAAATGTTAGTGGATCATCTGACCTAGTTCAGACCTAACTGGACGAGAACCCTACATGGCCAGCTTTTATATTGACATTTCTTTGCACCAAAATCAAAATTTCCACTCGCATTTTATGTTTTAGATCATTTGGAACAACTTTCGTTTCTTATCAATACTATGTGTTTAAGAAGTGTTATGATCCACCCTCCCTCATTTCCTTATTTAATTGCGTAAACAAACAGGCCCAACTCCTTTTTTTTTTTTTTTTTTTTTTTTTTTTTTGAGGAATTCAGGAAAAATACTTTCGCGCCGACCACCTGCGCGCAATTGCGCGCCAATGACACTAACTTCATTTTTTCAAATGGGAACCCCCCTTTTTTTTTATTGCAGATTCGGATTTTACATCAAATTCCATGAAAAGACGGTAAAAGACTTCAGCAGTCTGGAAAGTCAGTCAGAACGAGATATGACCATGTTGAGCAGTTACTGCAACATTGCCATACTTGCAGTCGGTTATAAAGAACATTAACCGCTCTTATTACTATTATTGAAAAAATAAGGAGACGGTAAAAGAGTTAGATTCAGCGGTCAGGAAAGTCGGTCAGATCACGATTTGACCGTATTGAACAGTTACTGCAACATCGCCATATCTGGAGTCGGTTAAACAGAAAATTAACAGCATTTAATACTGTTATTGACAAAATGAAGGAGACGGTTAGAGGAAATGCTTCAGCAGTCTGGAAACTCAGAACGAGATTTGACCTTGTTGAACGGTTAATGTGAGTACCTATGCCTTATTCACAGTCGGTTGAAGAAACGAGTACCTACCTACCTAACTGCTTTCAACACTGTAATTGAAAATAAGGAGACGGTAAAAGAATATGCTTCAGTAGTCTGGAAAGTCAGTCAGGACAAGATTTGACCGTATTGAATAACCATATGTGGAGTTGGTTAAACAGAAAATTAACAGCTTCTAATACTGTTATTGAAAAAATTAATGAGAGGGTAAAAGAATTTGATTCAGCAGTCTGGAAAATCGGTCAGATCGAGATTTTACTGCATTGAACGGTTATTGCAAGCATGCCATAGCCACAGTCGGTTAAAGAAACAGATGACCGCTTCCAATACTGTTATTGAAAAAAAAAATGAGGAGTCGGTAAAAGAATGTGCTTCAGCAGTCTGGAAACTCAGAACGAGATTTGACCTTGTTGAACGGTTAATGTGAGTACCTATGCCTTATTCACAGTCGGTTGAAGAAACGAGTACCTACCTACCTAACTGCTTTCAACACTGTAATTGAAAATAAGGAGACGGTAAAAGAATATGCTTCAGTAGTCTGGAAAGTCAGTCAGGACAAGATTTGACCGTATTGAATAACCATATGTGGAGTTGGTTAAACAGAAAATTAACAGCTTTTAATACTGTTATTGAAAAAATTAATGAGAGGGTAAAAGAATTTGATTCAGCAGTCTGGAAAATCGGTCAGATCGAGATTTTACTGCATCGAACGGTTATTGCAAGCATGCCATAGCCACAGTCGATTAAAAAAACAGATGACCGCTTCCAATACTGTTATTGAAAAAAAAATGAGGAGTCGGTAAAAGAATGTGCTTCAGCAGTCTGGAAAGTCGATCAGAACGAGATTTGACCATGTTGAAGGGTTACTGGGCCTTAGGCATAGTCGGTTAAAGAAACAAATAGCCGCTTTTAATACTGTTATTGAAAATAAAGAGGCGGTAAAAGAATATGCATCAGCAGTCTTAAAAGTCGGTCTGAAGGAGAGTTGGCCTTACTGAACGATTAGTGTAAGTGTGCCATAGCCACAGTCAGTTAACGCTTCCCCCACCTTATGGGGTTACATCCACATTCAATGGGGTAAATGCGTTCGACATTTCATCTACTGCCTCAAATACGGTTTAACAGATGTTGAACAGACTTGAAGGCATTCAGATAGCTGAACAACTGACTTAGGAATTCCAAAACTATACATTTTCCTAGCTTTTGGAGGGGAAAAAAAAGTGGCGGGAAGAATATGGTGGATTTCACTTTTTTACAACTGCATCCAAGTCAGGAGTTCTTGAATGACCGCATTGGGTGGTCAATTTTTGTGTGCTTCAACCGCGTAGCATGCGATAGAGTTACCTACAGAATACAACTACCATACAACAGAATGGTTGAACCTTCGAGTATTAATACACAAAGGGTTGAACAGACTTAAAAGGCAGTGAGATCACCAAGCAACCGACTTGAAAATTCCTAACCTATATATGTTCCCAGCTTTTGGCGGGCAAAAATAAAGTGGCGGGAAGAATATGGCGGATTGCCCTCTTTTATTACCGCATCCAAGTCTATAGTTGTTCAATGACCGCATTCGCGGTCAATTTTTGTGTGTTTCAGCCATATTTGTCAGTCAAAGTTGTGCTAATTTGTGGCATTATTCATCTACCGACTGAAATTAATCAGCAACATAAGTGTTCTAAACTAATTTCGTCATCAGCTCATGTTGCTTACATTTACCGCCCGTTTTTCTCTGTGTGCGTCAAATTTACTAATTTCCCTAAAAATTGATTATAGCTTTTTTTAGAGGGGGTTTTGAGAAAAGAAAACTCTTCATCCCAACACAAAAAGATTAAATCTAGAGTTATCCACAAAATTTTATTTTGAGAGGTTAAACGGTGTGCCTGATAACTGTATAAAACTGAAATTTCAGGATAGAGGGGGTTGAGGGATGCTTGCCCATGCGATAATAGCTCATCACTTCACACGTAAACGCATTAATTCTTTTATTACTATTTCCCTCTGTAGTGAGCTTTTCCAATGCCAGAACTATTTCCACGAAATGCTTCATGGAAACAGAAATGAATCGATATTTTTCGGACCATCTTGTCTCACAAAAGCCAGGTATGTTGAGAATGTGCTTCCTTCGCAGCACTACTAACGAAAAAAGTTGACAATCTCTTTTATTGTGGAGATAGTAGAGAGTTCTTATGTCGTATTCGATCGTAGATTCGTTGCCCGAATGGGAGCCCGAGTCGTCACCAGGAGTGGATAAATGGAAGTACGCATGCGTGTCCGAATCGTTGACAATCTCTTTTATTGCGGACTTTGACGTAGTCCAGTCGGTATAGGATTTGGACCTGGAAATAATTCGGGACAAAACGAAACTTTAGGAGGATGTGTATGGGTGCCTAGTGGTCGTAAATTCAAGGTTTTCTATTAAAAATACCCTGTGGAAAATCTGAGGTGGCCGAAAAACCGCGATTTTTTTGCAGTTGTTTCAGTTTTTCGCTTATAACTTGGAAACGACGCACCCTACAGAAAATATTACTCCTTCCAAAATAAAACAGCATAACATTTGGCGTCGAATGACCTCTAAAACGTCAAAATCGGTCCGGCCGTTCAGCCGCAATCGATCGTTGAATTTCGTGAATTTTTACCAACTTGGCTTAAAAATGGGTTATCTTCGAGTTGAAGGCCTTCGAAGTTGTAGAGCATCAAATTTCAAGTTGGAAAACCTCCTAACATGAAATTTTACTCACCCTGGCGCTGAGATAAAAGGTTTAAACCAAATGAAGTCGTGCCAGTGAATTTCTGGAAAAACTGTATTTCCTAATGGAATTACTGTCGAACCCCACATCATTCATTTTTGACCCTAACTTTAATTTTTCACCGTATCTACGTATACTATTCGTACTATGAATACCCCCCCCCCCCCCTGCTCATCACGAAAGGGGCCATTAGATGAATAATTGTAATGTCCAGGAGTTAGAATAGGTAAAAACATACAATTTTGTCTTAGAAACATACAAGTGTTTATTATGTACAATTAAAAATAAATGTAATGAATCGTAAACAATAATTAATATGAACTAACTACTGCAAAGGAGTAATAAAAGTTATGAGAAAAACAATTTACTACTTCATGCGCCTTGCCGCTGTTGGAGATTCCTCCTCTTCGTCATCAAAGAGAGAATCAACATTCCAGTCCTCCTCATCTTCGACGTCAGAGTCACCAGCAAACATGTCGGATTCGGGGGCGTTATCGCAGGCATGGCCTGCACAGCTTTTGCAAAGGGCGGAGCACCGCAGTCCTGCTTTCTTGTAGCTGCAGGCTGCAGTGCTACACCCTTTTTTGCATTTACAGGAAACTATAGACAGGATATTGTCTGGAGCTGCATTTTTGGTGCTCCTGATGGGGACCACCCCACGTCTCGTCATGGACCACCCCCAATCCAACGGAAGGAGGTCGTTTCCTAGCCACGTTTGTACTTGTAGATATGTTCGGCGAACATGGTGCGTGCTGCCTCGGTAGTAGGAGGTAGTAGTCTGGCCAGCTGAAAGGTTGGTTTGGCAAGTGATTTCCTGAAAAACTGGAATTTCAGTGTGTTGAGAGCATCGGTTCCACTTTCCCCTTCATATAGTGCCACTTGGAATCTCTGACTTGCCTCCATGATCTGGGAGTGGCTTGCTTCAGCATCTGAAAAAACAGCTGCAAGATGTTGTATGTATGGGGACTTCTCGTAGAGCTTGCAGACCTTCTTTTTTCCTTGGCCAAAGGGGGTCGAAGTTGTGTCCCACCCACTAATTGCATGCAGGAACAGGATGTCCTTTTGGTTGATGATACATGAAGCTGCTGAGTACAACAGTGATGGTGCTTTGCCTCTCCCACTCTTCTCAAAATAGATGTTTTTGGATGTGCCTGGAATGGATGAAAGCCCCGTGAGTATTACAAGGAGATTGACATCTTCACCTGTAATTACAACACTGTCATACTCAACAGCTATTGTTAGTGCTGTGCAAACAATCATAACCTCAGTATCTTTAGGAGCTTTTGCTGCAATCCCCTTGGCTGTAATTTCTTCCATCAGCATTTTTATGAGGTTCTCTTTCTTTTGGTCATTTGATAGGAAGCTCTCTTGGCTTATAGAAACTGCAGTTGTTCTTGAGAATACAAAACTGGTGGATGGGTGAACTACAGCACAACGGGATCTTTCTGCAGATTTGGTGCTTTGATAGGTCGGGTCGTTAGGATACCCATCAAACACTACTGTGGTGTTACATCCAAAGTACTTCAGCACGTAGTCCACATAGGTCTGGCACACTGATTGAAAATCAGGATTTGTAGTCTTACTCCATACAACCTTATGGAGTAGGAACCCTCCATCAATTACAGCATATTTTGTGCTGCCAAAGTTTTTCACAACACAACCCGCATTCCTTCTCTCAATAAACAAACATGCCCATCCAGAAGTCATGTTACCGTTATACTTCAGTTTTATTTTATTTTTCAACCCCAAAAAGTACTGCATCCCCCCCCCCCCCACCATTGCCATATCCTGGATCCGCAAACGGTCAGGGGGTATTCATAGTACGTATAGTATACATTGATACGTGGGAAAATAATTTTAAATGGGCAAAATGATTTACCACAAGTTCTCTGACACGACTTCATTTGGTTTAAACCTTGTATCTCAGCACTAGGGTGAGTAAAATTTTATGCTAGGAAGTTTTCCAACTTGAAATTTGATGCTCTACATCTTTCATTATGTGACATGTTTCGTTTGGGTTAGCCGTTTTTGAGATACAGGCCTTCAACTCGAAGATAACCCATTTTTAAGCCAAGTTGGTAAAAATTGACGAAATTTAACGATCGATTGCGGCTGAACGGCCGGACCGATTTTGACGTTTTAGAGGTCATTCGACGCCAAATGTTATGTTGTTTTATTTTGGAAGGAGTAATATTTTCTGTAGGATGCGTCGTTTCCAAGTTATAAGCGAAAAACTGAAACAACTGCAAAAAAATCGCGGTTTTTCGGCCACCTCAGATTTTCCACAGGGTATTTTTAATAGAAAACCTTGAATTTACGACTACTAGGCACCCATACACATAGTCTAAAAGTTTCGTTTTGTCCCGAATTATTTCCAAGGTACCCCCCTATTTCACCCTATACCGACTGGACTAACGACTAAATTCAAATCATTAACAACCAGGTTCAACCGATGGCTCGCACAATGGAAGTATAAAGCATTTTTGTATTTATCCCCGGTGAATTTTCGGACGCCACCATCTTTCCCCGCCAATGCGGAGCAACCATCATAGCCTTGGCCAACACATTTTTCTGGCTCGAGATCACTTTTAACAAGGAAATTATCTACTGCTGGTGCAATAGTCGTTGCATCCATCGCTTTCAACTCAAAATCCTAGAAACTTCTCGCGTACCAACATTTTTTCTTCGTCGAAAAATCTAACTCCAATAGACAACTGTTCCTTCCCCGATATATCAGCTGTCTCGTCGGCCAATATGGAAAATGCGCAAGCTTTCTTAATGCCTTCAACTATGATGCAGCTCACTATGTTCACACATAACAGTTAAGTTCGTTTTGTACTGTAGGAGACAAAAAATACCTCGCATTCATCTTTCCTTCTTTTGTGAACCTTTCAAGATCACAGTCCCCAGAATCAATTTTCAATTGTATCAGATCTTCTAGAATCCCTTCATGAAGATGTTTACCATGTAAAGGTAAATCCTGCACGCCACAAAATATCACCACAGACATGAGTGATGAACTATATTTTCTATTTTCCAACACAATTTATTTATGTGCACTCACCATCTGAATGTCGATAGGTACCTCAAGCATACATGAGTGCATCGCTTTCATTGCTGTCATATGCCAATTACTTCCAACGTGACTATTACAGAACTTGTGCATTCTTTTGTATTTGGTGAATGCCTCACCACAAATGAGCCTAAGACTCCTCGAATAGTAATAGTAGGTGGAGCAAAAATGACGCAGTACAAGCAAAATGCTCTTTTCTAATGGCTTGATTAAACAAGCCATGGTGAATATTTGTCGAACCAGGTATACAGAAATTTTCGTTTGAGGGCCTTCGCATCCTCTTCAAAATTGTAACACAGAGGAGGTTTCCAACATTGCTGTAATATTAGTTTTTTCTCCTCAACAGACATGAGACTACCCCTTCCTACCCATTTCCTGATATCATTTTCCAAAGGTCTTACTTCTTGATCCCCACCAGAAGGACGATTTTCTGATCTGGTGCCTACCTGCCCAGATGTTAAAGGATCACTTTCTTCTAGAGATGTTGCGAGAGGTTCCAGAATTGAAGTGGAAAATCGACTTCCTTCTTTGGGCCCTAATGTAACTGGTGGTGGTGGACTGGAAGAAGTTTCTCTTTTTCGTTTATCAGCTGTAAAAAAAAGAATAAAATTCAATAAATTATAGTAGGTACCTACTTAACGAAGTCTACAGGAAAGAAAAAAGTTTCTTTTTCACTCATTTTTCTCATTATGTTTGAGATAGGTGGGTACCTATGACTTGAGGACTCATGCTCAATAAATTTACCTTTTTTTCCCAAAGAATCGACGTATGTCCGTCCATCTTGTAGTGCGATTGATCGTATCTCGTGTCCGTGTGGATGTCAACATTTAAATGGTGATCTTGTGTACCCACCAAGTTCTTTTTGTACCTACTGGGCGAATGAGGTTCTCGAAATTTCCAGTACGACCTCCGAGCGATTTCTGGAAGAATTGTTTCTACCAGGAACCAGGCTGTATGAGAAGCTTCTAGAATTTAAGCTTCTCAGAATTACTTCCCCTTTCGCGCTCTTCCCTGTCTTATTTTCAATCAAAAAGTGTTTTTAATACCTACCTAGAACCTTCTCTTACTACATGTATAAAGGTACTCTTGTTCACAAAAGACATGTTTCCAAATTCCAGTAATACCTTCCCATGCCCCTAACTACGCATTCAATATTCTAGTGTTTCTTTTAAATAAGTTCAGCACAATTTATTTTTGTGTTCCCGAAAGTCTAGGGAGGGGGGCACGTCCCCTCTCTGCCCCACCCTTGGTTGTAACTAACTTAATTGCCACAGTTTTCATCCGACTTTGATGAAATGCGCGGTTCAGGTTGTAGTTGGTGTTGGATGTTAAATTTGAATTGAATGTGGAGGGAAACTTTAAATTTGAACTGTTTACCCGCAATACCGATTCCCTATTGGTCCGCCATTTTGCCTGTCGGCCAATCAGATGACTTGTGTTGTACTATCGTCTATCGCCATTCCCGTTTGATTGTTTTCCATGTGAGCTCGTCGCTAAAATTATTTTCATTAAAACTTACGTTAAAACTAAAATCTTTGGTTTTTATGAATTAAAAACCTCAACAGGTTATGTTGCCCAGATTAGGTTTCGATTCGAAGTGAACGAAGTGTCGGAAAATTAAGGTAAAACTCTAAAACAGTGCGTTGTGTGTGCAGGATGTTTTGTCGCCGTCAAAACGTAAGTAAAAACACTTTTTCCTTCAAAATGCCTTCTAATCAAACCGATGACGTTTCACACATTGAAAAATTGAGTGGTGTAGACAATTTCCACATCTGGAAACTGCAGATGGACGTAGCATTTCAGTCTGCTGGACTTGACGAGTTCGTGACTGGTGGGATCAAACAAGAAGACATGACAGCAGACAAGGATAAAAAAGAGTTCATTCGTAAGGATGCTCGTGCTAAAAAAGCGATATAGCCTCGGTTAATAAGACTGTGTTGTGTCACATAATGCATTGCAAGACGTCAAAGGAAATGATCGACAAAATAACCAAGGTATATGATCGTCAGAACGATGACCAGGTCAATGAACTTCTGCAGTCGTTTTACGCGCACAAATTCAACAAATCGCTTGATATGGCTCAAAATATCAGTTCAGTTCAGAACATAGCTTTCCGCCTGAATGCTCTTGAACAAAGCGTCACAGATGAGATGGTTACATCCAAAATTTTGTCCATGCTACCAACTGAATATGCTAATTTCCGTACCGCTTGGGGCTCTGTAGTTAAAACTGAACGCACAATAGATAACCTAATGACGAGACTTTTTTCTGAGGAAAAGATTGTTGGAAAACCTAAAACCACCGAAAATGTTGCTTTTCAGACCTTCAAAAAGATAAATAACCACTAAAAGAAAAATGAAAATGCCCCAAAATGTTCTAATTGTAAAAAACCCGGCCATCTCAAAATTTCTTGCCCAATTAATAAATCAAGTGAAGAATCCAATGATGCCGAAGAAAAATGCAAGTACTGCAAGAAGACCAACCACAAATCTGAAAGGTGCTACTTTCGTGCTGAACATGAAAAAAGAGAGACAACCGCTAATAAAGACAAAGTTGCTTATTTGACCATAAAACCAGAAAATTTTGATACAAACGAGCTGAAATTTTATGTGGACAGTGGATCGTCGTCACATATGACGATCCAACCCTCTATTTTGACGAATTTCAAAATGAAACAAGATGTAGTGAAGGTCGCAAAGAAAAATCAGTCCCTACCTACTACGGGTGTCGGCACTGTGGATGCCAAAGAATGCATACTAAATGACGTCATACTTGCTCCATGTCTCGACAGTAACCTGGTATCAGTAGGTGCCATAACAGAAAATGGTGGTGAAATACTTTTCACCAAAGAAAAAGTCGTGATTTCTAAAAACGATCATGTGCTTGAGGGGGAAAAACAAGCAAATGGTTTATATGCTCTAAAACTCACACCACACAACCCTGAAAAATTGTCATGTTTCCAAGTCAAGAAAAAGGATGCTGTTTACTGGCACAGAATTCTGGGACATCTCAGTTACAAAAATTTTGAAAAACTAAACAAAGGAAATAATTTGGGAATTTCTGAGACTGATTTCAAAAATGCAGAAAAGATTTGTGAAATTTGCCTAAAAGCCAATACAGACTCGTTTTTCATTTTCTACAGTACGTACCAGAGCCACCAGACCCCTAGAAATTATACATACAGATATTTGCCAAATTGAAAAATCTACATGGGATGGATATATACCTACATTTTGACATTCCAAGACGATTTTACGTGCTTCAAGCAAATTTACTTGCTCAAGGAAAGATCGGATACTGCTGAAATTTTAAAAGAATATGTAGCTGAAGTGGAGTCAAAGTGGAATTTGCCAGTTTATAAAATCCGTGCAGATAATGGGGGTGAATTCGCAAATGAAAACTTAAAGAATTGGGCAAAATCCAGAGGAACCGTCTTTGATTTTACTATACCACGTACTCCCCAATTGAACGCCAAAGCAAAACGGCTGAACCGTTCACTGTTGGATAAGACCAGGGCACTTCTCTACGATTCAGGTTTGCCTGCTGATATGTGGGGTGAATGTGCGAGAGTTGCATGCTACATATTGAACAGAAGAGCAACGCAAACTCTTCCAGACTCAAAAACACCATACGAGATGTGGTTTGGAAAGAAACCCGACTATAGTAAAATGCACATTTCTGGGTGCACTGCTTACGCTAAAATTCTTACAAAACTAAAGAAATTAGACAGTCGAAGCAAAAAGTATTGCCATGTTGGTTATTCGCTAAATGGATACCGTTTGTGGGATGAAGATGCCCGAAAAATCATTTATGCTCGTGACGTAATTTTTGACGACCAGATCCCTGAAACAAAAATCAAAAACAACTATGATGACGTCACCATTGTACTCGAGATAGAAGAAAACTCCGAAGAAACTGAAAAATCAACTTCTGAGACTTAAGAACCAACCAGCGAGATCAACAGAGCAGCAAGACCAATACAATATCAGATCAGTACTCCGAACTTCCAAACAGAACAAGAATATCAAGAAAATATACAAGACTCCGAACAAGAAGAGACCATTTTTGAAGATGCTGAATCTCCTGACGATGAAGAAGAGGATGAACTATTTTTTAGAGGACAGCGTACTAAACGACCTCCTAGTTATCTTGAAGATTATGTCCTACTTACATACAAGGAAGCTGTAAATGGTCCAGATTCAAGCGATTGGCAGGAGGCCATCAACACCAAAAAGATATCACTTAAGAAAAATGATGTTTTTAAATTTATACCTGCAAAAGACGTGAAAAATAAGAAGCTTCTAAATAGCAAATGGGTATTTAGACAAAAGGACAATGGAAAATTCAAGGCAAGACTGGTTGTGAGAGGATGTGAACAACGCGAAGGTGATTATTATGAAACCTTCAGCCCAGTTGTAAACACAAGTGTTCTACGTTTTTTGCTTGCCTATGCAAAGGCTACTGATGAAACAATAATGACATTTGATGTCGCCAGTGCCTTTTTGCATGGAAATCTGTCGGAAGAACTCTACATGAAGCTTCCAGAAGGATTTGAAGAAGAAAAAGGAAAGGTTTGCCTTTTACAAAAATCATTATATGGTCTAAAACAAGCTCCTATCAACTGGAATAAAACTTTTGTTGATTTTTTGAAAGATAAAGGGCTAAGTCAGCTCATCTCAGATAAATCTGTTTTCAAGAACCGTGATAATTCTCTTATCTTGGCTATTCATGTAGACGATGGACTTGTTATTGAAAACAACTCAGATACCATCATGAGATTTTTGAAAGATTTAAAAGAAAAATTTGACATTAAATTTGAGAAACAGCCTAAAGTCTATCTTGGAATGGAACTGAAAAATGAAAATGAAAATTTACTGCTTCACCAACCAAAATACATAGATAAAATTCTCAATGAATTTAATATGGAAACTGCTAAAAGCGTGAGAACTCCTTCAACTCCAGGATCCATCGAAAACCCAACTCCGAACAAGAAATACCCTTATCGCGAAGCTGTCGGAAGTCTGTTGTACCTTTCAAACCGTACCAGACCAGACTTAACCTTCTCGGTTAATCGAGCAGAATCCAATATCTCCTTCCAAAGAATGGAAGTCGTGTTTAAGGAGTCCTTAGGCAGTCATGCCTTGTGGTCTCCCCCCAGACAAGCCGGGAAGATCCTCCTGAGAGGAGACTGCACACCCAGTCAATGTCCTTGACAGCTGCCAAGTACCCGTATTGACCTACGGGTAGAGGCATGTGTTCTAGCACACATTACCAACTAAGCAGGTTGGTACCCGAGTTTATGGAGATCCACATAACTCCAAATGCCGAGGTTCGTGGAAGGAGACTCACCCCCGCGAGTCAACTCCCACGAACCTCTCCCCCACATCTGCAGAATTGACTGCATGTTAGGGGTGATAAAACCACTGCCCCCGCGAAGCCACCTCAACTGGGGGGCAGGCAGGTGGTGCTTCGACAAAGTCTATGCACCGGTAGCCTGGGGCTCCCCCCGCCCGCGGTACCATTTACTGGAGAAAGCGCCATCCAGCACCCCTCCATTAAGGCCAGAATGGTCGCTGGCCCGGCACAGAGAAGGTGTCTCTGCACCTACCACTTTATCCACACCTGAGGGATTCCATCTAATTGCTTGGTGGACTCCCACAGCTCAAACCTTATGAGGGTTTATGAGGGATCCCCATCCAACCACTTAGTGGATTCCCACAGCTCAAACATTATGAGGGTGTGAGGAAGGGTTGTGGTACCCGTTTCGCTACCAGTTTGGATTCCATAAGGATTCCTAAGGCTGTGACTGGAAACAAGCCCGCACAATGTGCTACCACTTTATCTTGCGATGGGGATTCAGAAAGGGGTAGCGAAAGCCCTCAATGAATGTCACGTGGTGCCCCAAGATGTTGTTGGGCGCTGGCACCCTGCATCTCCGCTCACTCCACACCACCCCTGAGAGTACTCCCAGCCAGCAATCAGGTGGCACGAAATTTTTCCCTAATCCTAACTTAACCTAAAGTAATACCCCTAATTAACCTATCATACATTACCCTAACAACTATCGGCAAATATACAGCACTATCAGTATACCTATACCTACCCACCCCCCTACTCTCATTAATCACCCCCCTGGTTTCTAACATTATGCTTGAAGGCTAAGAGAGGAACCACCTCCAAGCAAAATGCCAAAAGTCTTCCATACATTTCAGGTGTTGCAAGAAGTTCAGAGAAGGGAACTCCCTCTATCCCATGCAACACCCGCAACGCCGCATACTCGGGACAATCCGAAAGTATGTGCTCTGCCAGCTCTATCCCACCACACGCACAAGGCTGCTCGACACACAGCCCCATGCTAGCGAGCTTAGCAGAAAACTCGCCATGCCCAATCACAAACTGTGTCAGTTCATGCACCGGGACTATCCATTGCATGTCCCGTCGGGCCCTGACATCAGGAAGGAGACGGTGAGTTAACCTCCCCGTGGTGACACTATCCCATTCCTCCTGCCAAGCAGTGAGAAGGGCCTGATCTAATCTGTCAACCCGCTGGCTCCGAGATTGGCCTGACTCCCCACCATCCGTCAGAATACGAGGAATCACCAATGGCTCACCTCTACCAATCTTCCTCACCCCCCACCTTCTATAGCCCTCAAACATGACGGGCAGTACCCCAGCCAAAACGGGCAGGGCACACGTAGAAGATGTCCGGTATGCCCTATTGACTTTCAAAAGGGCCCTGCGTTGTGCAGACCCCAGCTTCCTCCAACCAACCTGGCCCACGTGGGGTGCCCAGTACTGAACCCCGTACAG
This sequence comes from Adelphocoris suturalis, assembly GCA_030762985.1. Classification (NCBI taxonomy): domain Eukaryota; kingdom Metazoa; phylum Arthropoda; class Insecta; order Hemiptera; family Miridae; genus Adelphocoris; species Adelphocoris suturalis. The sequence continues at coordinate 96,966,373 of CM061040.1, forward strand.
TAGAATACCAAGGAACAGGCCATGATAAATCACAACCAGCTCCCTGTACCCCAAACCCCACTCAGAACCGGCCAGTCGGGACACCTTCATAAAAGAAGCCAAGGCCTTGTCACACACCGAAGTAACGTGCAGAGAGAGAGACAGTCTTTCCCCAAGAGTAATTCCAAGGTACTTGACCTCTGACACGTACCTCAATCTGGCACCACCCACCCGGACAATGGGAGGTCTCTCAGAACTCAGGGTACCCTTTAGCAACATCACCACTGTTTTATCCCCGGCCATGGTCAGCTTAACAGCCTCACACTCTGTGACCAGAGTGCTCATTAGCCGCTCAGCCTCTGCTTCCAGACCCCGCCAGCTTCCCCCTTCAACCAAGAGCACAAGATCGTCCGCATAAGCAACTGCTTTGGCTCCCACCCGATCCAAGGCCCCAAGAATTCCATCAAACAGGACATTCCAGAGCCTAGGACCAAGAACAGAGCCCTGCGGACAGCCCTTGGACAGCTCCTTCCTGACACATCTACCCCCCTCTCTATACTCTACCCACCTATCTGTGAAATAATCAGACAGGATATTATAGGCACGAGCAGAGACACCCCTCCCCAACAATTCCTTCATCACGGCAGGCCACCACACATTGTCGAACGCACCTCGTATGTCCACGAACACCCCCAAGACATACTTATGCTCCGACATGCCTACCAACTCCTGCACTCTGTCCAAGGCGTCCACCGTGGATCTTCCCGCTACAAACCCGTATTGATGCCTGGAGCATTGCTCTAGCACAGGTCCAAGCTCACGGACAACCAGCTTCTCCAGTACCTTGCCCGGCACACTGAGTAAACACAGGGGCCTCAAAGACTTGGGATCGGCCGGATCCCGATCACGCCCCTTAAGTAGTACACAAACCCTTCCAATCTTCCACCTCACAGGAAAGACCCCCAAGTCAAGACAGGACCGAAAAATGGAGCAATACCACGGGTAGACCAAAGGCCATGCCCTTTTCAGCATCTCCACCTCAATCCTATCAAGACCGGGCGCCTTTCCATTCTTAATACTAAACACTGCCTCTTCTATCACTAAATCACTAAAACTTAACCTAGCACTGTCACTAACACTACTTACATCTAAACGGTGTTCCACTAGCTCCCGCACTGTCATATGTTCAACTGTTTCTTCGCGCGAATCGTCCGGAAACAGAGCATTTAGGAGGTCCCTTGCCGCAGAACCCCAGTCCAACGGCTGCCTCCCACTCAGAGAGGCCAGGGAGTAGGCTGCGGGGTTCCCAGTCACCACACGGTAAGGTCTGCCCCACGGCCTCCCCCTACCCTCCTCGTCGACGAATCTCCGCCAGTCAGTGCACCTAGCTCGCCTAAGCTCCCGGGAGTATTCTGCTCTGCTAGCACGCAATGCCTCCTGTTCCTGGGGCGAAGCCCGAATACCCCTACGGCGTCTCCTATTCCTCAAGGCCAGGACGCATCGCTTCAACCCCTCCAGTCTCGGGCACCACCAAGGTACAGCAACAGGCACCCCCCTCGCCACAGGTATGGACAAGGAGGCCGCCCGCACTAGCACCTTCTCAACAATGGTGACTGCCCTTTCTACCCAAAGCCGGTCTGTGATCTCCAGGTAGTGGCACGCCCTGAGACCCTCAGCCACCTCCTCACTAAATCGCTCCCAGTTAGCTCGGGAGCAGCTGAACCTGCCACCACCCTTCACTCCACGCACACCAAGTCCACTGCCAACCTCAAAGAGGATAGCAGCATGCTGACTTGTGGTGAGCATAGGATCAACTCTCCATTCACTCACACTCTCCGCAACACGTGTGGTTGCAAGAGAGACGTCAATGTTTGAAGCACCACCAGCAGCACCAATATAGGTGGGAGCCTGCCCAGGTCTATTCAGTACCTTGAGGTCCCATTCAAACACCAACTCAGCCAGCTTAGTTAATCGAGCATCGAGAAAGGTGGAAAACCCTACCGAAGGAGACATTTTAAAGGTAAAACGTATCTTCAGATACATTCAAGGTACAAAAGACATCGCCATCAAGTACTCGAAAGGCGAAGACTCCACGAAAATTGATGCCTACTGCGATTCTGATTTCGCTAATGATGAGAAAACTCGACGAAGCACCGAAGGGTACATCACCCTTTACTCTGGCGGTGCCATGTCTTGGTATACAAAACGTCAGTCGAATATCGCGACAAATACCGCTGAAGCTGAACTAATAAGCGCGTGTGAATGTGTGAAAGAAGTGTTTTTTCTTAAGCAGTTTTTTTAATGAGCTTACTGGTAAAAATTTGAATGTAAATTTGCATATAGATAATCAGAGTACAATCAAAATGATTGAAAATGGATGTAGTGGCAAAAGGTCAAAACACATTGACATCAAGTATACGTTTATTGCTGAAAAGATAAAACAAAATAATTTCGTTGTAAAATATTGTCCATCAGAGGATCAATTAGCTGATGCTTTTACTAAGTCGTTGACTCCTATTGATTTCGAGAAATTGAGAAACAGATACCTACACGCATTTGGTAATGTAAAATGAAATTAGAAAATTATGCATTTGTTTTATGTTCAAAATTTTATGAAATTGCTAAAGCTGATTCAAATTTAAGGGGGAATGTTGGATGTTAAATTTGAATTGAATGTGGAGGGAAACTTTAAATTTAAACTGTTTACCCGCAATACCGATTCCCTATTGGTCCGCCATTTTGCCTGTCGGCCAATCAGATGACTTGTGTTGTACTATCGCCATTCCCGTTTGATTGTTTTCCATGTGAGCTCGTCCCTAAAATTATTTTCATTAAAACTTACGTTAAAACTAAAATCTTTGGTTTTTATGACTTAAAAACCTCAACAGTTGGTCCCGTACCTACCTATTTCATTGATCTCAACTCATCATTTCATTCTGCGCTTGCGCAAATGTAAATTACATAGAGTTCCAATCATTTTTTCGTTTCTTAATGGACAAATTTTGACTTTATACGCTACTTCTTGATTTACTCTTTTCCACTATGGAATTTTTCAAGATCAATTAAAACAGTTCAATGATCTATACATTCATAATTTGGTAAACGAGGAAGCTATGTGCCACACCCAACTTGGCAGACGTTTTATCTTTATAATCGTGGTGGGTGCCGTCCCACAGCCAATCCTTGCATAGTTCAATTAATTTTAGAACTTCTCCATCGGTCCACTTTTTCATGATCACAAATAAAAAATCTTCACATATAAAAACGAGCCCGTCAAAGTACGAATACAAAAAGAAAAGGTCCAATCATTCATCATGATCGCATGAGCCAATTTTTGCAAATTATCGTACTATATTATTATATTATGTTGAATTGTTTAAGAAATTCAGGAGTTTGAGTAAAAAGAAATTGTTTACCCAAAATGAAACCCAAATGGTTAATGGTTAGCCCAATGTTGACTTTTGATTTTTTACCTTCTTTGTGTTCTTGTCGATTTTTCAGCAAATTTTGATGACATTGAAATACATTCTTCAGTAGAGTTTTGTGCATAACTTTTTTGATGTCCTAGTTCGTTGTTGATAAACTTTTTTGATTGAAATTCTGCTTTAAAATAATATACATTTAACGATATTTGGCCGTTTTTAGCGATTTTAGTGATTGTTTTAATCACATTTTTTGAAATGTTACCATATACAATATTTTATGTTATAGTTATAGTTACCATATTTAATGTTCTCAAAAAATGCTGGCCCACGAACACATCCCATCGTTTGGAAAACTTAATTTTTTGGCGCAAGAACGGAATTTTTATCTCAATCCTATGGAGAGTTATCGTCTGGAAGGACATATGAAAAAGCTTTAAACTCTGGGATTTCTCTCAGGTGTGGACGCTGCTTTGGAAGACGTCAGTTTTGGAATGGCGATATTTTGTGCACATACTGATCCACTCCCAAAACCCTCGATTTCGGAATTTTTAAACGCTTAAAAATATCGAAATAAAATTACCTTCATAAATGATTTGGAGCAGTATCTGATATATTTGAAGAGCGCTCAGTGTGTCATTTCGTGATATTAAGTAAAGCTTACAGACGTGATATTTTCTATGACCTATTTTTATCAATGCAGAGCAGGATTTTTTGGACGAAGTTTATATTCAAATTAAACAGACGTCAGTTTTGGAATGGCGATATTTTGTGCGCTTACTGATCCACTCCCAAAACCTTCGATTTCGAGATTTTTCAACGCTTAAAAAATCGAAATAAAATAGCATAAATGATTTGGAGCAGTATCTGATATACAGGGTGTAACCAGATAGTAGTATGTTAGTCTGCATCAAAAATGTAGTAAAATGCCGCCAACCGCATATTTTTATCTCAATCCGTACCTACTCGAGATATGATTTGTAATTTTTTTTTTTTTTCTCAGGAAAACCGTGTTTTTTCTTTTAAACTCGAATTTCTCATTTAATTCTAACTTTTGACCTCATTTTCGGAATCAGTGTTGAATTTCCTGTAAAAATAATGTACTTGGGTTCTTGAAAAGTACAATCAGAAGACCTTCACATCAGCTCAAACATAGACAAATCTGATAAAATAAAATTTCTGAAAATCTATAATACTTTAGACATAGACAAATCTGATGAAATAAAATTTCTGAAAATCTATAATACTTTACTAGGTTAGGCCCCAGTTTTCGGCACACCCCCCAGTTTTCGGCACCCATTGGCGGTTTTCCGTTAATAATAAGCTTCTGGGATTATTTAGAACCTTCAAAAGGCGCTCATAGGACGCGGGTAACTCTCCTGCGTATGCGCATGTAACGTTTCCGCATTTTTTCATGCCCGAATAGAGAAAAAAACCGTTGGAGAGTCAGTCCGCCACGAGCCATCGGGAGAGACCGCGGTTCCTAACGATTTTGGTAAGCAATGAAATTCCTGGTACACGTAATATCATAGGTTTTATCGATGTTTCTCATGCTTTTTATACCTTTGTCTTATAGTACGAGTGTTCATGTGCTAATTAAATTTAAAAGAAGCCAGTAAAGTGTAAAATTGTATTATTCTAAGGGGGTGCCGAATATTGGTCCCAGAAACGTGAGTATTTCAGTTCTTGGCACCCCTGATGCCGAAAACTGGATCACCTCAAACTAAAAATCGGCACCCCCCCCCCCCCCCCCCCCCCCAATCCTAGTTTTTGGCATGGCGAATACTGGAGATCTAGGCATGCCAACAACTCGCTAAGTGATATTTTCTTTCATTTGCAGTGAGTTGAATTTTATGCTCAGAACAAGTGGGGGGGGGAATGTTGAATTCATACAAAAACATGAAAAAACACATAATTCTGCAGATTCCTAAATCAGATCTCTATATTTTATAGTTGGAAGATCTATGATTAGAAGTTTTGTATATTATAGATCATGGCGAAACAACAAATGGTCACAAAGAAAACTCCCAACATCTCTTCCAGAGGGAAAATTTCAAAGAAGCAGAGAAAAAAACCGGGTTTCAGGCAACAAACAGTACACAGAATAAGATGTCAAAAAAGCCATTGAATTGATAAGATGTGGTTCTTTGAGTCAGAAGAGGGCCAGCTTGCTTTATGATATACCTTCTAAAGCAAACGCTTCAGTATCGCATGGGAGATAAGTTTACAAAACCAATAAGAGGACCTTCAAGCGTTCTCGCCCAGGATGAGGAGGGTCTTTTGGTGTTGACCTACTGAAGAGTGTCTAGGAGTTCCTGAAATCAGATAAAAATAGGAAAACTCCGTTCACCGACGGAAAACTAGGGAAATCGTGGCTGAACGGGTTTCTGAGCCGTCATCCAGAAGTCTCCTACAGAACTCCCGAGGCAGTGACTGCACCCAGCGCGAACGTCAGTGTTGAAGATATTAAAAAGTGGTCCTTGAATATTCAAGAGCATCTGACGGAGGAAGGTGTTTTTGAAATCCTTAGCCACCCTGAACGAGTGTTCAATGGCGACGATGCTAATCTTCTGCTTTGTCCAAAAACACCTAGAATTCTCACCATGAAAGACACGAAAAATGTCTAAGAAGTAGACTGTGGAACAGCAAAGAACGCCGTAACAGTAATGTTTACATTTTCAGCAGCAGGTGAAAGTGTGCCTCCCATGCTGATTTACCCATATGTTCGACCCAAGGAAATCATCAGGTCCGTGCCTGAAAATTGGGGCATTAGGAGGAGTGATACGGGGTGGATGAAGGCAGAGAACTTCTTCGAATATATTGCAAATATATTCATTCCTTTTTTGAAACAGAAGAACGTCATGAGGCCAGCGTTGGATGGCTTTCGTCGATGGACACGAGAGCCATCTGACCTACCAAGTGAGTGATCTGTGCCGAGAAGAAGGCATTGTTTTAACCACCCTTTGCCCAAATGCCACAAGGATTCTTTAACCAGCAGATGTGGCTGCACTTCGTCCATTAAAACAAGGATGGATAAAGAGTTGCAGCCTGGATAAGTGAGAACCCGGACACAACCATCACCAAAGAACTCGAGGCTCCACTTCTGGAAAGAGTTTTGCAGGAAACTTAACGACCTGAAATATTACGAAATGGTTTCAAAGCCTGCGGCCCTCATCCTTGGGATTTTTCTGCAATCGACGTCAGTAAATGTCTGGGAAACCCAAAAGGAACTTGATGACGACGACGTTTTTTTCGTATGCTCGCCGTGACTTACGGAGTACCCCATGTAGCCGCCCTCATTTGTTTGTTCGTTTTTTTTAGTTTCAATTCAATATTATGTTCTTTGATGAATACCCACCTGTCTAAAATAAGTTCCTTCTAGACAATTATGTTCATGTTTAGTATTTTTCCTTGTGTTTGATTCCGAAACGTTTCATTGTTACTTTTAACATACCTAGGTAGGCAGTGTGTATTGAAAACTTGTAACCTTCAGAACACCACCTAGTCATCAGTTTGATATTTCTATCTCAAATTTAATGAGAAAAAAAGATTTGATACTTCAGCGTTCCTAGGTAGGTACATTAGTAAAAATCTCAAGGCTGTGATAACTTCAAGACTGTACCTATGTCAAGTGCCTTATGGTTTTAAATTTTGTACCTTCTGTCCTAATTATATTACAATTTTTTGGTAGATACATATCTTTGTAATCAAAAAATGTGTTTGAATTTGGATAAATTTCGTTCTAGTTACAGAACCTCTACCTACGTACCTTCTGTTTAAGGGGTGCCGACTACTGGTACTTAGGGTGCCGACTACTGGTACTTAGTGTGCCGACTACTGAACATATAGTGCCCAAAACTAGTGTTTTGGGGTGCCGAAAACTGGAAAAATCATGCCGAATACTGGAGTTCACAGCTTTTTCATATGTTTTCGTCTATTTAAAAATAAATAATTGAAATTGCCTGTTTAAGCATATATATTACGAAAATAGAGATCCTAACAAATATAAAAGCAGTGGAGTTGTTGCCCAACAGCTTAAATTGAGTTTGAGGTGTGATAAAAACCGTCAAAAATTTCCTTAAGGGTGCCAAAAACTGGGGGTTTTACCCATACTCTTCAAAAAAAAAAAAAAAAAAAAAAAAAAAAAAAACCTGGAAACTGGCAAATCTTATGAAAACTGCTTAACCTAATACTCTTTCCAACGGTATAGTCAATTTTACTTTGTTATTTGGGGGTGAAAATTATGTTTTAATGTTGAAAAATGTGGGTTTTTTCAATGAAATCGTTCGTTTTCTCGAAAAAAGACACTCCATGAATCTACGAGTAGGTATGGGGTCGGTTTCTATGTATTTTTCACGCGGGATAGAATGGTAACGCTTGCAGATCTCTCGAACTACTTACTATGTTATAATCGAGCTTTACACTTTAATTAACTCCATAACACACAAACATTTAACCGTAACAAACATTGTAAAAATTTGTGAGTGTAAGCGTAAAACTCAGTTATAACGTTGCATGGAAAAGTAGAACGATCAGCGTAACATCAAATGGATAGAACGAAAGTCGGATGAAGGATTCAAAACCTAAAAAATAATTTTTTTTATCAAGTATCGTTGTATATTCATTTTATGCTTATTTAAAAATATATTTATATATATCAAAATATTTTCAAATCTATCTTTTGTAAATAAACGTAACCATGGTTTTACACAAGTTTGTTGTTTATACTGATGTATTATTTTTGTTGCATCAAAAAAATTCTTGTAAAAAATCAAATTTCTTACCCATCAAATTTAATACGGCGTACCCTACAGATTTCAAAGCCAAAAGACTCAAAATTGTGTTACCTGTAAGCACACGAAAAAATCCAAAGCATACCTGCAGAGTAGATTGATTAAAATATAAGTATGTGCCCAAAAACTCGTTACATAATGGTTTTCTTAAGTAAGAACACAGTATCCAGCTGAAAACTGATAGGCCAAAACCATGAATGTGATTTTTGATACTATAATGTCAAAACCAGACCATGAATGTGCTTTAAAATGTAGGGGGGAGATGTGAAGTACGTGAATGTAATTTTCTATTAAGTAATCAGCAATGGATATTGGACTGGAAACTGAAAATGAAATGCATTTAAATAAAAATAAACCATTTAAATTGCATTGAAAATCGGAAACGGTTTTAATCGTTTTTTTCAAAACTGCGATTTTGCACATATTTATGGTTTTGGCATGAAACGAACGATATTAGGTAGGTATCGTTACAATTTTACATTCTCTCAATCATCTGGTAGGGGAAGTCCTCGTACCTTGAAACTGCTTTTTCAATCACGATTTTTTCCCGGACAAACATTTTTTATCAATCAAACAAAGGGTGTATTATATTCCACTACTACACCTAAGATTTAATAATAAGTAGGTACCTATGTTCTCTTAAATGGGGGACATGAACCATATAAACTGACATGAAATGACTGGGAAACTGTATATAGTACAACTACTGTTGAACAGGACTTCGTTTAACCCATTTAAGGCCAAGGTACGAAAAAATTTTATACCTTTCTAGTTCCTAAACGCAACTTGCAGAACGACTGCCTATTTCTGTTCTAGAACAAACATTTCAACCATGTATCATGTTTGAAATCATCGAAACACCAGCTCAATGAAATCATCAGAAATTAACAAGCGGTTGCAATCATGTTCACAATATCAATTATTGAGAATGATCACCTGTGTGTAAACCAGGGGTGCCCACAGGGGGGGGGGGGGGGTCACGACGCAAACTGCGTCGTTAAAATTTTTGGGGGGGGTTAGAAAAATGAGTATTTTTTAAATTTTTTTATGAACAAGTAATAAGATTTATACTAATAATTTACTAGCGTCAGCTGTTTTCAATTCGAATTACTTTATTGGATAATATGTTGTAGAAACAGGTATTGTGCGCATGCGTTGTGAGTGCCATAATGACAGCGGTAATGTTATACGGGGGTTATAACGGGGTTGGAGAAATCTGCTAGTGTTACCATTCGAATCAGCGTGAAAAAATACGTAGAAATCCACCCCAAACTAGGATTTTCTTGGGGGGGGGGGGGGGGGGGGTCATTTTTCATGAAAACCCCCGATTTAATTTTAAAAATCCACATTTTTCAACATACAAACATACTTTTCTCCCCAAATCAACAAAGTAAAATAAAAGTTGATTACACCATTGGAGAGCTTAAATTTCGGGCAAGTTTTTGCTACAACGCGTACGTTTTTTACAGTATTGTTTTAATACTTAACGCACCTTAAAAAAGTAGTAATTTTCAAAAAGTTAGCAATTCACATGTTTATTCCACTTTTTTTGCCAACGTTACCAACTGTAAAAGGAATTAAAGTGCCTTAGGGAGTTGGGAAATTTAACGCTCTTTCCAGCGGTTTATCTATTTTTAAGATTACATTGTAAGTTAGGGGAGATGTGTCCATTATAGTGATCTAAGGTTTGTGTTGTAACTGTAGATAATTGAAATTCTACATATACTTATTGTACTTGTTTTACTGTCAATTAAAAATTAATTACTTACATTTGTAAAACAAGAAATACGACATTCTTTATCACATCAGTGTTTCATTTACATTACCTATTTAATAAATATTTTAGTTGGGGGGGGGGGGCGGGGGGGGGGGGGGGGGGCTCGAGTCGTTGCGCTTGGGGGGGCACCCCTGTGTAAACAATTATTTATATAACCATGCTCATAACTCAGTTTGTTGGACACGCACTTCGCAGTAGTTAACATAATATTGTTGGATAAATCGAGAGCTTTCGAACGAATGGTCAACGAATTTTGTGGGATGAAAAACGACGAAGTACCATTTCCCTAGCAACGACTCGGTTGAAGGCGGAAATCACTGTAACACTATATGTCTCGTGCGCGGAAAAAAATTGACTCGCAAAATTTGCTAGGACCCCAGGGCTAAAACATGATACATGTTAATTAAAACTCGACGTTTTTCTTTTCTTTTCTTTTTATTTATAATCAAACTAAGAGAAATATCATGAAATCAGATTTTAACACTTTTGTAAGAATGAATTACAGAATGGGTCGTTAACGACCCTACGGCCGCTTACACTATCGGGTGTGATAACACTTGAAACATTCTGGGTGAAGATGGGCTTTACATTTCTCACACAAATAAATCGTTTTGTTTTGACACTGTCCGCACCTTTTTCGAGTATTAGTGGAATTGCGTATAATAATGTGTCCCACATTATCATATCTAGAATAGAACGAAGTAATTGATCGTGGTCCTCGGTTCGGATTTGGAAGATTTTCTTCTCCTGGGTCCACAAATTTCATCAGACGATGAACAATATCTGACAGAAAGTCAATCAATGGCATGGGATTTTTGTTGAGCCGTCGATGAATTTTCCAAGCATTCACGACAGAATTCCCCAAAGAATTGGTGAACAACGGCCACCACCATTTTTTGCTTCGGACTGAAATTCTGTAGTTAGCCACGCCGTTGCCATGTAGGTCGACTCCTCCCATAAATCGATTATAATCAGAAATCATCTGGGGTTGCGCAATTGTAATTCTTTCTTTTGCAGCCCTTGAAAATCGTTTTGTATTGTGGAGTGGCTGAATATTTGCATAGTTGCTTGCAACAGTAACTAGTGAATTGTCATTCCACTTGACCACCAACAGATTTGATTCCGGATCATAGGCTGAATCATAAGCTCCTCTTCCTTTTTTCTTCAGCTCAGAGTCTGATTGAAGGGGACACTTTTTCAGTCGATTTTCCCTCACGGTCCCAGCTGCGCAAAAACCTTTCTCTAATAGTCTGTGAAACAGTTGGTAGGAGGAAAAAAAAGTATCAAAGTAAACTGCGTGTTTCTGTGGTTGCTCCACGACTCCCAGTAATTCGAGAACAACACTTCCTCCTAGTCCCAGGTCAAAAGCGAATCCGGTTCGCGCACCATCATATGGAATGAACTGAAATAAGTATCCATCATCCGAGCACAAACACCAATAGGTACTTGAAACCAAAGCGTACTGGCTTATTCCTCATAAACATTTTAGCAGTATGACGACCAAAAAATGGAATCATCTCCTCATCAACTGACAGCCTTGCTGAGAATATGCCGAACTTCATGAAATTGGTATTCAATCTGTCAAAAAGTGGACGGAGTTTGGCAAACTTATCGTTTTTATTCAAGCTATTGTTATCTGAAAAGTGTAAATTTTTCTGTATGGCTCTGAATCTATTTCTACTCATTGTTGACCTAACAAATTCTACACCTTTATCCTCACTTTTGGACCAATACATATTGAGCTAGGGCAATTTATGGTAACCTGAAAGGAGCAGTATTCCCAGAAATCGACGTATTTCGACGGCCGATACGATAAATGTAGAGTCATTTTTTTGAGAAGCATATTTCAGTGATTCCTCAACTATCATATTTATGATTTCATTATCATAAGATAGGTAAAATAATTCGTACGGTGACAAACCTTCACAACATTCAAGCATTATTTGTGATTCAATATCAGTTACCCCTTCAAAAATTACCACATTCTCCCGAAAAGCTGTTTTTTCCAGCTAATTGGTTCATTTTCGTTAGCTTTAGTTTTTGTCCACCCCTTTTTGTAGAACTAGATCTTTGATTTTCGGACATTTTTCTGCGTTTGGGAGGCGCAGCTGAGGTGGAGGAGAAGGGCTGCGTGTACGAGATGCTCTCTCAATTCCCTGAGAAAATAATTGAGTAGAACTTTTAGTGTTACCTTCGAGTGAGTGTGAATGAATTTCGATGGTTCCAGCAACATCTTTACCAATGTCCTCATCATCATCCCCGACAATGTCATCGTCAATATTTTCTTCATCAGTCAACTCATCTACATCCGGAGGGATGTACACAGCATCAATTTCTTCATCTTCCTCTCCATCTTGCAAAATAGCCAAGAGGTCCTCTGTTGTCGATATTTTATTCGATTCTGGGTTGTACGCCTCCATTAGATACCACAGAAAATATACAGGTTACCGAGCACACGAGATGAGAAAAGAAACGAAAAGAACGAAATACTAGGAAAATGAGAGGAGAAAATAAAACGCATATGACCGCTTGAACGATTAGAAAAGTACTGACTGGAAACAAAGTTTGACCCAGCTCGGAGGAAAATATACTTATAATAAATGACAATAGGAGAGAATGGGCAAATACCGCCACCTTAAGGATATCTTCATTTATCTCAGCTATATTGGGAGTTTTGGGCTTGATTTTTGGAATCATTAAATGGAATAACATATGATTCAATGAAAATCGGAGGTTTATGTTGGTTTCCATGTAACTATCCTACTTGAATTGATCAAGACTGATCATGTGAATACCATGTTCTCTGCAGTGGTCAAAAGCACAGAGAGAGAGAGGGGAGAGAGAGAGCGATAATTCATTTTCCTGTTCAGGATCAAAGATAGATTTTCTTTCTAATGAAGACTTTACTGTGCTCCCACTTTTTAAGCGATTTCTCACTGTAGAACGTGGAATGCCAGTTATCACGGATACCTCTTTTTTTTTCAAGACATATTTTTGTTTTGAATAAGTTTCGATGCTCTTTTCAAATTCTCTTCAGTCCATCCGAGACTTCGTGTGGATATATTCTTTTTCTCGGGCGTGTCATTGTTTTCCTGGAAGCATATATGAGATACATCATGTTTTCACTACAGCTTTGAATAAAAAAATATAAACGAAAAAAGGGAGGTTTAGCAGAGCTGTAGTACCGCCATGCCGGTATTGCCCCGGATTGCTATGGCGATATTGTCCCAAAACCAAGCATACAACGGAGCTGTCGTTTTAAACATTCATCGATGAAAAACATTAAAACCATTGATAGAAATGGAAAGCTTCGAAACCCCCCCCTTCACACTCCCAAGTGTCCCAAGGTTTTCTGACACTTCTGAATTAATATCGGACATGCTGAACTTAACGGAGGCCGAACAGGTTTGAACATCCGAGAGATTGAGTTATTTATCGTCTGTGTCGGTTTGATGTTCTTTTTTATCTCTCTCGAGAAATCTTTGCTGCTTTGAGATCTCCAGACTATAGTGTTGAAATAAGACGCACAGTTCATCATTGTTTTCTCCCTTTTAGCGTCCTCTCCTGAACACTCTAGGGGACCTTCGTCTTGTGGCGAAATCACGATAGAAGTTTGACCCAACGACTTCAATGTTTTTGGTTCAGATGAAGGGTTGATAAAATCGTGTTGGGCAACACGTGCTGGAGCTGAGACAACTTTCGCTTGTATTAGTCTCATTTAATAAAATTGAACTGCCAGGGCCATTCAAAATCAACTGCGTGAGGTAGAATACGAAAAATGAACGGGACAGATACAGAGAGGCAGTGGAGTGTGTGGGCATAAAGTGTGCCTCCAAGCAAACGGATGGATAACAATAAAAGAAGGCCTTTCAAGCAGCGAATGGACCAATGCAATAAAAGCTTCCATGAACTCAATGGCTAATATGGCAACAGATGGGCGGAATGAGTGTAGCCACTGCTGTAGGTTTCCAACATGCAGCAAGAACAACACAATTGAGACCCTACCCTCCATTCCTGATACCTGCCCAAAAACAGAAGCCCTGAGAAATATGGCTCATCATGAAGTTCGGAGTGCGATTGCAAATATGTTCAGAGCCAAATCATACGAAGTGTATGAAGAAGTACATAGTGAGTCGCAAATGGATGGCATGACACGTAACAGAAGAGCAGATATTGTGATATTGGACAGGGTCAATAATAAAGGTTTGGTTCTCGATTCCACAACAAGGTGGGAAATAAATGACCTTGGGCAGGACCGAGCAGTAGATTTGTGAACAATGCATACCATACCTGGTATAGCGGTATAATGTAATTTCATGGGAAGTTTTTGGATTTTGGTTTATTTGGAGCGTGTGGTACAGTCTCAAATTTTCGTCAATTTTTTTTTCCCCCAAAAACAATGGACTATCAAATTTGACTCTATTGTTTCTATGTCAGAATATTTTGAGGGATACACTGAGAATCATTCAGTACTTTTTGTAAGCATGACTTTGTGGTGAACTCACCACCCTTAACCGGCCCTTTTCAGGGCCACCAAAAAGAAGTTCACACTGTAGAACTATACAAGGAAGATGTCAGGCTACGTCTAAACGAAACAATAGAAATCGTCGAAAAGATTATGAGAAATACATAATCACAAAAAATATTAACTCGTCGAAAGACAAAACTCGTCAAGCTAAAAGCTCACTGCACGAGAAAGACTCGACGAGCCGGCAAAACTTACACACAAAAATTGCCTTGAATCAAATGACTTTCAAATCCGATCAAGGGCAAACTAGGTCAGACGCGATTCATGGAGGAAAGGCGGAAGAAGAAGTTTCGACTTCCGCCCGCCGGGCGCAATCAATCAAATCGGAAGCGATCTCGACTTCCGCCCACGCGAGCGCTAGAGATCAACTGATCCAGCCAATCAAATGCAGAATCCGACTTCCGGACAGATATAAATATAGCATTTGATGGGCCGTCCGGATATACCATTCTCAACCTTCTGATCTGAAGTTCCTTCTCTCTACGACGAAGCTTTCTACACCATCCCGAGACGAGATACTCAATCTTCTTCATCAAGACTTCTGGTAGCCCGAGCCTAATACACCCTGTATTACTCACTACCATCGATCTTCAATAAAACTTGTCACCCGCTTCAGAGAATTTATTCACTGAACGTCCACTGGGGCAGGTGGAGTCTAGTCGCCCGAGCTTTTGAAATATTTCGTCAGCTGACCGCAGGGGCTAGCCAGTTGATCATCAAGCAAAACCGCATTCGGTTTGATCAACTGAAAAGGCTTTTCAGCCCGGAGGACCCTCTGACAATTAATTGTTGGAAGCGAGTCCCCGTTATAACTGTTCTTATCAGAACAAGCGGAGGACCCTCTAGCACCTGCTGGAAGCGAGTCCCTGCCAAGCCTCGTTGTTTTATAGAATTTAGAAGGCAAAACTTCCTAGATGGAGCGAACCCCTTCATTTTGCCTTCTAGACGAGTCCGTGCAGTCGGAGACGACTGCCAGACCGGGAGGCGCCGCTGATCAAGGTGACAGCGCGCACGCGACTCCTAATCACATTCCTCGGCCGGCACGTGCCATGGCCTACGGAAGCTCAAGGCATAGCGCCGACGAGTTATTGGGCGCAGCCTCCGTGCGAGACGCTAGCCCTTCTCATCTCCCTGAGACACGGCGAGATCGAGCTTTGGATATGACACATTCACATACATCTTTCGCAGATGTCAAATACACTGTCGAACATATTCAGACCCCTCCAAGGGGAAACTACGGAGATTTCACTGCTAAAACAGAAATTCCTCCACAGCTACCCATCGGGTATGCGACTGACGTGAGTGCTTATCAGCCTCAACAAGTGCATGACCTGCACGGAAATAAAGGTACTTTTCAGTACCCCAAGAAAACTACCTCATATTATAATGAGAACTCTCGATTAGAGCCAGAATACCAATATGCACCAGCGAGAGAGTCACATTTAGACTCACGCAGTGAAGTTCGACCGGTCACAGATTCATTCCAAGATTCATATATTTCCTACCAAGCGAAATATAACGATACTCGAGAAAACAACGGCACTTTCTCGTACCTCTCGCCCGAACACTTTAAAGGGTCAAGCCCGCATAACCATCTCAATAACTCGGCTCGCAATATTCCGCTAGGTATTCCGACTCCTAGCCAAATGTACATAAATCCACTACAGACTTGACCCAATGTAACCCCCAAAGGATACACTTTGGATGGATCATCTGACCTTGAAACTCGTAGAAGATTCATGACCCCTACCACAGAAGTGGGGAAGTAGCCTGTGTCGTTGGGCAAACCAGAAGCTGGGCAGGTCGCTATGTTTTTTCTAATTAAGTTGTTTCTCCCTTGAGAATACGAGAAAGGTAAGAGGGAGCACAGACTTGAACGACGGTTGGCGATATAGAGAAAGAATTTTATTAGGCGCTCGATCAACCTACCTCCGCCACCCAGTTCCCTAAGAACATATGGAGGAGAAGAATATAATTCCATGTACAACCTCTAACTCACCTCCTTGATGATAACTGTACACTTAACACAAGCTGGTAACATTATCATCGCCTACCAAACGTAAGCAAAGGAAAGTAAACAAACATTGGCAGTGACGCCAAACAATAAGCAAGTAAAACTGTGTCAAATTTACTTAAAAGAGGACAATTCATAATAGTTATTTTATTTAGGTACCTAGGTATCAAAAAGAATCAATAAAACCATCTTGTTAAATATTTACTGCACTTATGTACTTGAAATTTACTTAAACAAAATCAACAATAATCACATCCTCCTTACTAGTAATAAAACATCACAATTTAAAACGAGTTTTTGAAAGTTTTCATCACACAGGATTTGAATTTAACTGTACCCAAAGGTTCCGTAAGAAAATCTGAGATTTTATTTTCAGTGCTCACATATTCAATAAACAAATCACCATTTTCCACCAAGTCTTTAATGAAATGTCTCCTAATATCTATGTGCTTTGCTCTTTTAGAGTTTTCACAATTTCTAATAAACGGTATTACACTGGAACTATCCATAAACAATTTGACAACATTTACTTTAGTAATTTCTCCCAAAATACCTCCCAAAATACCAGGTTTATAAGTTCCTGACTAGCATTGCTAGCTGCGAGAAATTCAGATTTCATTGATGACAAATCCACACAATTTTGTTTACAAGAATACCTTGTGATCGGATTGGAACAATGAAATGCAATAAAACCACTGACACTTTCAGGAGTTATTTTGTCCCTTCCCGAATCACTATCTGAATACGCAATTATATCATTAGAAGACTCATTTCCCTTTGTAAAGTTTAAACCCTATCTTTTGTGTGAATTACCTTAACGTAAAACTATTTTAGCAGCGTTCGACTGCAAAGTAGGTGCATGGCAATGACGACTAAGAAGAGACACAGAAAAACAAATATTCGGTCGTGACATAACAGACACGTGCATCAGATTATACGCGAGATTTCTATAAAAAGGGGTACCTGGTTCATCTACTTGAAAATTTAACTTCCATAGGGGTTTTACACTTAATATTGTACTGAACCATATTGAAATTTTCTGCCAACTTTTCAATTATTATATTCTGACTCACTTTCACGCCGTTTTCGTGCCTTTCAAAATGCAACCCTAAAAACACTGACACTTCACCCATATTCTTGACACTAAACACTTCATCTAGAGACTTGTTCAACTTGTCGATCTCACTAGCATCTCCTGTGATGAGTGCGTCATCCACCCAAAGGAAAAGGAAGAGACGTTCTCCTCAGTATACATAAACAGTAGTCAACGGTTGAACTTCTCAGACCTAACTGTTCTCACTTTGTCAAGCCCAGACCTCAATAAGCAAAAATCATTTGATTTTGGAAACTGGTGTACACGCTTAACCGATTCAACGCGGGACCAAAAACCTAGACATTTGCCCCTGGCAGAACGTTTTTTGGGTCAGGTTTTCATTAAAAACGCGATAATTCTTCGAAAATACATATAAAACCGTTTAGATCAATAAAATGGCGGTTTTGAATTTATTTGGACCGTGGCACCAATCGTAGCATCAATCTTGGAAAGTGTAATTACCTACCTCGGAAATCATTCAAAAAGCACAGGAGGAGAAATAAAAAAACTAGTAAAAGAGAAACTAGGTGGAAAAAGAAACTAGGAGAAAGAACGAGAAACTCACCACTGCTACCTTTCTCATGAGATCGGTAGCAGTGGTGAGTTTCTTGTTCTTCAGGGCATCAATGCCCAGCTGTGTAAAATGCCGGCCCACTTTCTTAAAATTACCCTTCCCTCTGGTTTTGAACTAAGCGGGATATCAGGGTTTCCAAATGTTTGGTAAATCCTGCAGTTTACGCTGATGCCGGCCGTTTTTGTGTAGAGGGCGCTAAAGTAACCTAGTTTGAATTTATATTGAATTATTCATTTTATTAATTATAATTATTCAATTACAAATTGAAACTAGGTAACTTCAGCACCCTCTACACAACAACGGCGGGCATCAGCGTAAACTACAGGATTTACTGAACATCTGGGAACCCTGATATCCCGCTCAATTCAAAACCAGAGAGAAGGGTAATTTTTCGAAAGTAAAATTTACTGCATTTTACGCAGCGGGGCACCGATGCGGTGCCATTCCTCAGTGGGGAAAACCAGCTGGGCACCAATGCGGTTAAAGAGTCGGTTAAAGAAAACAGTTTCCATGTATCCTTCTTCTGGGGCAAATGCAGGTTTAATTTTCAATGAAAAAGTGGATGTGGCAGCAAAGAGAGCAACAAGAGAGGGATTAATGCTAGAGTACTAGGGCCTAAGGAGGAGTCAGGAGACGTCACACAGCCATTTCAGCCAGGAGACGTCATGAAGACAATTGGCAAAAACAATATGAGATAGTGAATAGAGGTCAATTCTATAAAAATTTGAATCCAAAATAAAACAGAATCCCGTGGCTTAAGAGATATTATAAGCCAAAGCGGTTTGCACAAATTATATGCAGAATGCGATCAAATCACGCTATCTGCTCTGTTTACCTAATTCGGATTAACCTTGTGAATGCGGATACCCAAGAGCGTGCTTACAGCATATATTTATGCATTGCCCTAAGTATGAAAGAGAAAGAGTAATTATGATTGAAAACGTTACAGTAAAAGTGGATAAACCTTTCAGTTACGCAACACTTCTATTAGCAAAGAATGCAGAGACGTAGGACGACCTCTACGAATTTGTAGAAAATAACCACATGACAATTTGAAGTTCCCCTCTAAGTTTGTGTTTAAAAGATATTAACCTTATAATATTAAAGACGTAACAAGATATTTTTAATCAAAAAGAATACAAGCTGTCATTTCAAATTTAAGAACTTTTAAACAAATATCGTACAATTTCATGTCTGTGTGTAGAAAAACCATGCCAATAAAAGAAGTAAAAAATAAAAATAAATGTTCTATTCTACCTGGTCTAGTAGATACACTAAAGAAGGTATTGTATAAGTAATTTCAGAAGGGTACAAGTTCCTCATTTTCTTCATTTCTACCTGTAGTAAACATGGACCAGAAGCAATCATTACACTATCAGAATTTTCTCAGTTTCAACAATTTTGCCACCCTTGGATTCGAGTCGATATGTAGTTAATAGGAGGTAAATAAATGCGAGCC
Organism: Adelphocoris suturalis; assembly: GCA_030762985.1. Classification (NCBI taxonomy): domain Eukaryota; kingdom Metazoa; phylum Arthropoda; class Insecta; order Hemiptera; family Miridae; genus Adelphocoris; species Adelphocoris suturalis. The sequence continues at coordinate 96,986,012 of CM061040.1, forward strand.
AAGGTAACGACTTAAAGAATTTATTTTTATAAAAGTGATTCTAGATACAAAAGAAACAAAGGTGTTTCACCAGTTCTCTGATAATGAATCAGGGAATGAAAGTTATCCTAGCCAAAAATACAGGTGATATTCCTAAATTTGGTAATCCGCCGAAAATTGTCCAACTGAAAATAATCAGGCGTGAAAATAAAAACCAATTGGAAGATAATTATTATAAAAAGAAGAAATGAACGAAGTAAGTATACACCATTCAATCGACCTCATTTTCACGTTCTTGTTTATTCTTCTTATTTTTTTTCTTCTTCTTCTTTTTCGGTTCCCCATCATCGTCACCATTTTGCACGGTAGTATCAAGACCATTGTCTTCGGTAACACTACCAACAGTAGCATCTCCTGTAAATATGAACATAATACTGATATAGAACATATGCATTTGTAGACAAATCTATAATTGTATCTCTACAAATCTATGAAAGTAGTAACAGCCTTTAGTAGGCAGGAGATTTCATCCTGGGATTTATGACACCATCCGCACTTTCCTACAGTGAGTGGCTTGCCCAGGTGGGAGGTGTGCAGTAGCATAGCTTTTTGCCAAACAGTTGATGAGGAATCATAGAAAGAAAATTAGTTATCATAGAATAGTGCGGTTGATGTCTAGGGTATGATGGAGTTTTCCGATGGGTCGGAATTTTGAAATCTTGACTTCAAATTTGGTTTCAGTACCCTTGAAAACACCCATCTACAAATTTTCCGAGTAAAACTCCGTCTAGGGCCAGTAACAAATGCAAATGAAAGAAAAAAAAAAACACTGAAGAGCACCAGGAGCTAAGTCAATGCCAAAAGCGACAACCTCCATGTCATCTCTTCAAGAAAAATAAAAGAAGGCCGTTTGGAGAGCACGATGCTAAGCTATTTTCTAAAGAATCTACAAGTAGCGCTGGCATACCTATCCGTTCTATTAGTGGAACGACTTGAGATAGTTTCTTGTTCACACTAGAGATATGATTGCTTAGATGTTGGATGTTTCAGCGAATTTTGGTAGAAAATGAAGCTATTGCAATGGCTACAAACATTTTAAAATCAAAATTTTCGAATATTTTCTTCACAGAAATCCGTTTTGAGACGTTCTGAAACGAATTATAGAGTTTAACGTCTTTTCATATATATATATCGAGTTGAGTTTTGGGGACTTAATTTAGGAGTGTTAGTTTTAATGTGTCAAGTCCAAGAAATAAAGTCCAATTATTGTTATAACGTGTTGTCGTGTGTATATATATATATATATATATATATTCCTGCGTTGAATAGGAGACAAAATTTGTTTGGAGCTCAATCAGCTGATCAATGACCTCTCAATTGGCTTCAATATTCTCTCTTCAGCCTCCCTCTCAAATTTCAGCTTCTTGCGTTGAATAGGAAACAAAATGGCTTTGGAGTTCACTCCGCTGATCAATGACCTCCCAAGCATCAGTGGCCCCTGATACATCTTTATCCTCGCCATGTTACAGATTACATGCATACCAATTTTCACCAAAATCGGACGACGGGAAGTGGCATTTAAAACTATTTTAAGAGGACATACATACATACATGCATCAACAGAAAAAGTGAACACTATAGCTCTTTTTTTTTTCTTTTTTTTTTTTTTTTTTTTGTTAAGAAAATGCACTAAAAAATGAAATGAAAATAAAATCAGGCGTAGAACAATAACCAATGATTACATCATTCTAATAGTAGGTGATTAGATTCACAGTATTTGAAGTGACTGATCAGAGAGACCAACGGATTCTGCCTCAGGTTTGTTATCTATAACCGAAAATAATAAACATTTTTGTCAAGGATTTGCAGTGTTTTGACTTCATCTTTACCAGTAACCCAGTGACGCTTTGATCTTTTCAAAGTTGTCAACTTTTTGATTACTACATAAGTCGAGGAAGGGGGTATTTGTGGGAACATGTTTCGGATTCTGATTTTATTTTGTTTACTCAAATTTATGATTCAATTTTAAATTATTATTTGACCTGTAGGATATCAAAATATATAATCAGTCTAGTTTTGGACAAGCTTGAAGTTGTACCTCATAACATTAGATTTTTATAAACGCACACGTTTTGAGGTTGTGTGGAAATAACTGAACAGATTAGGTGCAAATGCCAACAATATATCACTTTTCCAAACCTGTGCAGTGCGCATATGTTAATTTTCATGTATTTATTTATTTGTTTACCATTATCATGATTGGGATTTCATCCATATACTAACGAATTAGAAAAATTAAATGAAGGTATGAAGGAGATATGCGAATGCTCAAACGCATTAATTTGAATAATTAAATCAAACTAGAACAGGCGATATCAGTAAAAATGAGGGGTAAAAATCAATGATATTGCCAAAGTAAGTCTACAGGAAGATTTTGCACTCTGAGATGGTGGTTTCTATCAGCATTAAAGAGAATGAAGCCCAAAAAAAGCAATACCAAGAAGACATCCAGATATATTACCATTTTCAAGCTTTCTCTTCATGTCTTTCTTTTTCTTCTTCTTCTTCTTCGTAACCTGGACTGCGGCAGCTGTCTCCGAAGCTCTCTTCATAACATCAATATTCTTCTCTGGTCGCTCACCAGTTGCCAAGAACTTGAGTCTGTCCTCAACTTGAGTCTTAAGTTCTTCACCGAAGACCGAATTGGGATTTTCTGAAAAATTAAGTAAAAGATCTAGAGCAGAACAGAGCAGTATGGGAACAATATTATGAGCTAGAAATTGACACCATTACCTGTAAAACAATCTATCCTTGAGGCAATGGAGCATTTGTTGGCCAGAAACCTAGAAATCCTTCCTTTGTTCTTTGAGTCGGCCCTGCCAATAAAGGTTGAATGGAAAAGAAGACCATATTTGGGTGTCTTTGTACTGCGTGCTTTCAGAGCCCTGAAGCATAAACATTACCAATGGATAAGGCATTGAGATACAAAAATAATGGTAGTGAAATACAAACTTAGCACACATTACCTGAAAAGAGCTTTCTCAGCACCAAGAATTTGAACAGTGCTGGCTGGAAATTTCGCAAGGTTTGTTAGAGACCCAGCATGTGATATGAGTCTTGCTCCAACCTGGTCACCTATAAGAGTCGATAGGTTCGGAGCAATACCTTCCATCTTCTCATGAAGGTAATCAGCCAATTTCGCCCTGTAGTCAACCAGATCAACGACGCGCTTTGCAAATAGTTCAATGTTCATCAAGTCAATGGTGGCAATATCCATACCTACAGTGAAAAGAGTAACGTAGGTATCAGCTAACAAACAAAATCTATTACTAACGGATTCATTAAACACATTCTCGAATTCAAATACACATCCCGGAAACAGAAAGGAACATCACAAACTGTATTTATATTTTGGCTAATCATGCGTCTCAAATGTAGAACTAACAAACACTTACATCCTCTAATGACCCTTCAGATTGAGATGCGGATAAATTCTTAAATAAAAAAAAATAAAAAAACAATTATAGACAATTTCATATATATATATATATATATATATATATATATATATATATATATATATATATATATAAAATAGCTTAGGCGTTGCAATAATGAAATGTTTCTCCGCAACATTGAGCATGGTGAGTACTTGGATGGGTGACCGCAAAGGTCTCCCATCCAAATAATTTTTACACTACTGTATGGCGAACCCCTCTCCTCTCAAGGGGGCTAGGCAATGAGTAGTTTTAAGCGAAATCATCAGAACGAATTATGATCCTCCGTTTTGAGGACTGCTGATGACATCTGCGACGCCCGAGGCAGTTGGATGAAAAGCCCCCAACCTCAAATGGTTGTTTACTTCACTTCTTCTTTTATTTTTATATTAGAACTAGCTGGTTACCCGTGCATCGCACAAACCGACGTGTACAGGTTAGTCGGTTTCAATTTCGATCGCCTCTTCTTGTCCCAAACAGTCGCCCTGTAAAATGTCGACTTCCTGGGGTGAACAGGGAAGAATTTAGTTCACTCAGCTGATCAGGAAAGAGACCATCATTTCCATAGTCAGTTAATGACCCAGAGAGTCTCCCTATCAAATTTCAACTTCCTAGAGTGAACAGGAGAGAATTTAGCTCAATCAGCTGATCATCAAAGAGCCCATAATTTCAATCATCTCTAAATGACCCACAGTCTCCCAAATGAATTTCAACTTCCTAGGGTGAACAGGAGGGAATTTAGCTCATTTAGCTGGTCAGGAAAGAGCCCATAATTTCAATCGTTTCTTATTGTCCCAAAGAGTCACTCTATCAAATTTCAACTTCCTAGGGTGAACAGGAAAAAATGTAGCAAACAGCTGATCAGGAAACAGCCCATCATTTCAATCTTCTCTTAGATGCCCCAGAGAGTCTCCCCATCAAATTTCAACTTCCTTGGGTGAACAGGAGTTAATGTAGCAAACATCTGATCAGGAAAGAGCCCATCATTTCAATCTTCTCTTGATGTCCCAGTGTCTCCCCATCAAAAATTTCAACTTCCTAGGGTGAACAGAAGAGAATGTAGGTCAAAAAGCTGATCAGGAAAGATACCATCATTTCAATCTGTCTTCCTGTCAGATTTCAACTTCCAAGGGTGAACAGAAGAGAATTTAGGTCACTCAGCAGATCATGAAAGAGAGCCCATTATTTCAATTGTCTCTTAATGTTCCATTGAGTCGCCCTATCAAATTTCAACATCCTAGAGTGAACAGGAGAGAATTTGATTCACTCACCTGATCATGAAAGAGCCCATAATTTCAATCGTCTCTTAATGACCCACAGAGTCTTCCTAGCGAGTTTCAACTTCCTAGGATGAACAGGAGAGAATTTAGCTCACTCATCTGATTGAAATTGTCAAAACCTAACACGTGCGTAGAAAGGCCACAAACTGCATGTTGGAAACCATAATAAAATTTTGGGAGCCAAACAAATCGGTTTTCTGTCCCGTGCTTTGCACGAAATATCTAATTCCCGTCCATCACCTATCAATAATGCTTTCACTCAGCACACCCGTAGCAAAACTTCTCCACTTGTCACGAACCACTTCCATTTACTGTCAGTGGAGGGGCTAAATAATTTTCACCTAAATTATATAAAATTCATTCATAGGGACGTTCCTGTAATGCATGTTTTACTCACTAATATGTTTTTTTTTCTCACGCTTATCCCACATCCCCCTGATTTCAATAGGTGGTTTCTATTGATGAAACCTTGTCTATAATGTATGACGAAGTTTCAGAGGGGCGTCCTAAAAAACTTAACCCGTTGGACAAAACAATGGGAAACTATTCGTCTTTCTGGAATACGAACACTATTCGTAAAATTCGCCTAAAATTTTAAATGATGGTAAATAATAACACTATGATTACCTAGAAAATAGTTACAGTAATAAAAACAAACGGTTTTACAATAATAAAAACGAATTCCATTAACACTTGAGAAGTTTGCTTTTTCGGCTTTTTCAAAGTTTCAGCACAAAGTGACATCATGTAACCACCCAAAAATACATTTGATGCCTCGATAGAGTTCAAACTCTTGCCTTTACCTTCTGGAGATAGAAATTAGTTGTAATGACACGCGCTTTAGAAACCTACACCACTGAGATCAATTAATCAAACCTCTTTGAATGCAGAAGTTTTCCTTGAACGTGACATTTCCTCAGAGTCCAATAAGAGCCATCTCGGCTGATTCGGGGTCGGACAAATGACAAAGTGAAACTGCAGGCTATAACACACATGCAGATGCTTGCTGGAAGAAGTCGCAAACGAGTCAGGACATTGTCATGGCGTTTTGACTCAATTGAGTGAGGAAGTATACGTCAGGGAATGTGATGTTTGCAGTGTAGTTAGAGAGGGATTATTTCATATTAAAGTCTGGGTCCTAAACTGTCCTGGGCCGAATGTAACAACCCAGGTTTGATGCCCCGACAGTTTGAACTCCTGCCTATACCTTCCTGAGATAGAAGTTAGTTTTAAAGAAAAGCTCATTGGCAACCTACACCACAAAGACCATTATTAATCAGCAGTTTTCCTTGAATGTAACAGCTACACTAGGCAGGATGATTCCCCCAGGCAGGAGGAATGCAATGACTTAGGGCTGCGCAACTTAGGGGAGTGCTTATTGGGATTGGCTTTGCTGAGGATTGGGGGAGGCAGATTCATGTTGAAATCATCAGAAACGCTTGCATACGAGTCTGCAACACATTGGGACATTTTATGTCTTTAGTTGCAGACTCATATGCAATAACTAAGAGCCACTCAGCTGATCCAGATCCTAGGCATCGTCAAGTAAATGTCCTAAAGAGGCTACATACGAACTTACATCTTCCAAGAGTGTAAAGCATAGAAATTAGCTTTAAGAGCCACTCATCTGATCCGGACCCTAAGCATCGTCAAGTAAATGTCCTAAAGAGGCTACATACGAAATTACATCTTCCTATAGTGTAAAGCATAGAAATTAGCTTTAAGAGCCACTCATCTGATCCGTATCCTGGGCATCGTCAAGTAAATGTCCTAAACAGGATACATACGAAATTACAGCTTCCTAGAGTGTAAAGTACCTATTAAAATTATTCAACCACCGCTTCACAAATCAAACCGTTCTCGCAATATTCGGATCACCTGCTATGAATCAAATCATCGAAACACCAGCTCAATGAAATCATCAGAAATTAACAATCGGTTGCAATCATGTTCACAGTATCAATTATTATTGAGAATGATCACCTGTGTCTAAACAATTATTCATATAACCATACTCAGAACTCAGCTTGTTGGCCACGCACTTCGCAGTAGTTAACATAATATGGTTGGATAAATCGAGAGCTTTCGAACGAATGGTCAACAAATTTTGTGGTATGAAAAACGACGAAGTACCATTTCCCTAGCAATGACTCGGTTGTAAACGGAAATCATCAGAAAACCAACCATAACGCTTTTTTTAACGCTTTTTTCCAACACTTTTTTCGTTTATGTGCCAAAGTAAAGACATAAAAGGTTTGTTCCATCCACCTCACCGCGGTCAACCCACAGTCAGCACGAGGTCCACAGGATCTATGATCGGGGTTGGACGACCGTAACCACGATCTAACCATGGATGTGCTCAACCGTAAGTGAGGTAAAATAGCGTTACACCAGTCATTTCGTGTGACTTAACTCTGGATGTTACTAGATCGCAACTCAACCGACCTATTTTTCACTAGAAGTTTGCCGTCTTATGTCAACCTAATACGTTGTTTTACATTTTTCAACAGTTTTGTTTTGCGAAAGTAATATAAAGTTTCAATTCAAATAAATGGTTGCAGTAATGCCTGCCAGCACGATTATTGGTTGTAGACAATACCGATCTAGTAGTGAACGAGTTTTTATTTGGACTAGGGACTAACTATTATAGGAAATCAGTGTCCGAAAACTAAAGAACTTGATTCGTTTAGACTGAGAATAAATAAACTGAAAAATAATGGAGAAAATATAATTGCAAATTCCTCAGATCTCTGTACTGCGGTGTAGGTACTACATAACCATTGCCCTTGCAGTTTCATCAGCGTTTTAGACATGTTCTTATTACTATACCTGAGGCAGCTTTACTTGTTTTATTGAATGAATGAAAGGATAGATTTGGTAGTTTATCGAAGTAAACAAGGCAAGTTGGTGCTCCACCAAAAAACGGAACTACGTAGGTACGTACAGCCTACCGAATTCCGTTGGTCAAAAGTAAACTAAGTAGGTAGATTATTGCTCTGCCAATGAATTTCAACTGCTTATCAACAAGTTTGTCGAATATCGAATCAGGAAATGTGCAACATGAATTATAAACCAGCTGTAAGGAAAAACCTTCAAATTCATTCTTCTGAAGGACTTCATAAAGACGGGAGGGATTGATTGTCAGTGCACTTATTACGCGAGTTTTGCAGTTACGCAAATTTGTGGGACAAAAAAAGTTGATTAAGTAGGTACCCACTTCAATTTTTGTCTATGGAAGTACATGATGAATAAAAAGTAATACCTAATATATGGAAAGTATGTAGTGTATACCTACCTACCTACCTCTCTAGGTACTTACCTTTCCAAAGGCTATACCTACCTAAGCTGTCATGGCACGTCCTATCACATGACCACTTTCAAAGGACTCTAAAGATTTTTAGTTTCTTTGTTGATTCAAAGAACGGTTCTGAAAACTGATTAATCCACAACATTTTCGCCGCTGATGTCTCGAACTTCTAACACTTGTTTGTCAACAAGGGATTGGGATCTCGGCCGCACAAACTAATCTTGCATTCACAACGTTTCAGGTTATTGCCAGATTACAGCTTGATATAATTCGCATACAATTTATTCTCTGGCACTTCGTCATCTTCCATCATCATGAGAATTTCGATGTCCTCATCGCCTTCAAAAGTACTTAGAGTGAACACTTCTTCATCTTCCAATTCATTTGCCGTCAACTCCTCCACAATTAATCTTTCCAGTTGATTCATTTTCAAGTTCTCAACTTCAAACACGGCCACAGAGTAGAAGAACTAGACAACGAACTAGGCACACGACGTACAACGAGTAGGTTGAGGTTCTATGTTGTTCTGTGGAGACCCACCCACCGAGCTCGAATTTCAAATGAGGAAGGTTATGTGTAGGTTTCAATTGCGTGAGGTTTCCTATAACAACCGGAATGAACCGCACTCCATCGGGCGGTCGGTTTTGGTTCGACCGCGGTCGACCCGTGGTCGACCACACTGCTATGATGGAACAGCGGTTCAACCGCTGTGTTGAGCTGATTGTTGGGATGGAACAGCGGTTGACGTTACTGCGCATGAGTCGGTCGAACATGGTCGACCGCGGTTAGGCGGATGGAAAAAACCTAAAATGTCAAAAAAATTAAAACAGTGACTTACCCATCGATGACTTGGAAGCTTCCAAAATTGCCTCAGCCTTCGATCTATCCATCAAAACTTCTTCAAGTTTGTCCATTTTATCTTCTGTAAACTCTTTCCGATTCATGATAATGTTCGCAGCCTTAGCATAGAGATAATTCTCAGGAACAATCTTGTAAAGCTCTGGGAAATGATAGGAGTACCACTCTCTGGAAGGTATTAGTAATTACATTAGAGTAACAACCGAAATTCAAGTGCCTGTAATGAATTAAGATGAGGAGTTCTGAAATTCACCTTATTCTCATGGAGAATGTATTTATATCCTTATCCAACTGATCAAGAAGGGCTATACTCTGAATGATCATGTTGTCATTTCTGTGGACGTTGAATTTAACTTTTGCTCTGGAGTAACTATGACCCAAACCTAGCTGAGCCACACTTGAAGACTGTTCAGTAAAGCCTTTGATCAAGTGATGGAAATGGTACCTGATACCTGAAAAACATGATATCATAATGGTGTAATGATAAAACAAATATAATATCCCAATGATCTGAAAGATGGCAGAGTAATCTTTCAAGAATTTACTGAAGAAGCCAGATCCATAGAAAACAGAGTGTCAAAGAACATAAGTATACAAAATAAATAAATGAATACATAATAAGTATACAAAATAATAAATGAATATATAAATAATAATAAATTGCGAGTGGTTCGTAATTGAACAAATGGAAAACTTGCATGGCATTCATTCATTAACTGGATGAGTTCAAACTAAAAATCACAAAAATGAAGTATTAGCACAGAAATATCATACTGATAACTTCTGGGGAGACCACACTCCCACTACCCCTTCTGAATTGCTGCCTCAGCGTGTAGTAGAAAACGTTTTTCTCTGCTCTAACTTTTTTTTTAGTTACTGAAATATTCACCAGTTTTCTTTGCCAAAAAAATTATATAAAATATTCTCCATGCTGAGAAATACATATTCCCACCCCAAATTACAAAACTGAACCCAAACAAACTGAGAGCCATACAAGTTTCTCATTGAAAGGTGCTGAATCTACTTTCGATTCCCAAAATTTACCAACCCTTGTATGTGCAACCAGGCAAGGTACACAATGGGTACTTTAAGCTTTTGAAGCACACAATACTCCTCTATGGGTTCAGCTGTTTTGGAAGAGAATGAAGGTAGACACATGCTGTACCAAGTCTATAATATCGAGAAAAATGCAACATTAAAAATTGTAGGAAAAAAAAGTGATTTGAAGCTTTGCATTGCTTTTTCCATAAGTAGGTTATTTTATATTCTTCCTGTCTACAATAGTATAATTTGTTCTATGTTAAGACTCGAATAAGTTATTACATTCCCATGAGTTTAAAAATATCAAATTTAAACAACACTTTTGGGATTTCGGTCCTCAAAGGGAATAATTACAGTCAGCTAAGATATAGAAAGAATTCCATGCAGCGTTCGGGACATTTCAAGAGCCCAGGTGTGCCGGACTATGTAACAAACAATTAACACAAATTAGGTAAGTACCGTAGCAATTTGAGACCTACCACGAATGATTTCAGGGACTGCGCCACTAGTTGTACATGGTAAGGACAACGCATCATTAATGGCTGCTGCCAACTTCGCATCACCGACTCCCAACTGAGCATTCTTCTTCTTCTTTTTCGGAAAATGGTTTTCCAAGAACAACTGTAAGTCCTCAGAGAGTAGACCTAAAATGAACTTATTGAATTATTGACTAGATCACTGATTTAAAACCAGAATTTGGTACCTTTTACATAACAACAAATCTTCTGGCCAAATACATATAACTCTTGCCCGAGAATACCCATCTGTACAACAACTAACTATCCTTCTAGAATCCATGAAATTTTGCAGTGACTCTTCTGCCAGATACATGAAACCAGATACATCTTCTGCCAGATACATCAAACTTAGGAAGGATTGCGCAGGTACATTTTACGTAAAGAAGCACATTACTGAGATTTGACTTTCAATCACTAAGTGCTTACTAGATGAGATGAATTTCAAAGAGTAGAGGAGAAAAACATTTCACGAATACATAAAAAATGGGGTTGGCGGGAGATATAGTACAACAAGAATAAAATCAGATCAATGTGTAATCATCTATCAATATGCTTGGGTCATGAGAACTTGAAACTTAGACATTAAGGGTATTCACGGTCCACTTCGCAAATCAATTCGTCGAATATCCAATTCGTCAAAAGTGATGGTTTCACGAGGTTCACTCGTCGAATTGCCGAAAATCGAAATGCTAAATCAGTGCTCGTTAGGTACCTACCTCCTAACCAGGTAATAATGAATGATAAAATGATTTTATAATTAATGATAAAAATTATTTGTAAAACAATAAACATATATCTTACCTATCTAAAAACTTGAAACTCAAAAATTTGAACCACCTTATTGACAGGTCAGTAGGTCTGAATAACGAGAATGACAATCGTATTTTATTGATAAGGATCACTAAGCAGCAGGTAGGGTCGTAGCTACTTTTTGATGATTCGTAGTTGAAACTCGAAATGCCCGTTGTAAATCAAATTGTCGTAAATGGCCCTGCGCATGCGCACTGGAGCCCGTCAAAACTCAAGTTTCGATGATTCAACGTCGAAACTACTGGGTATTGACTATACCCCTATAGGATTTTGAGAGGTCAGTTTCGATGATTCTCTGTAACTCATTCTAGAACATGAAATTCTATAATATTATTGTAACTTGTTTTCATATGATTTACATAGACCACACAGTATTTTAAGGCGATATAATTTACCATCACGTGTTTGCTTATATATATATATATATATATATATATATATATATATATATATATATATATATATATATATATATATATATATATATTATTTGTTAGAAAAAAATTTAGACAGATATATAGAACGAAAGAATTGTTTCTGATATTTCGAGCAAGTCTTGATCACAGAAAAAAGAAGAATAGAAATAATTTCATGAGTCCTGGTTGCGTCTTCAATTTTTGTATCCATGGCCGCAAAACAGAATAATTTGTGGTGCCATTTTCCGAAATTAATTAATCATTTAGATTGAGGCCAGGGGGTCTGTTAGCTCTTAAAACCCAACGATGAGCCCTTTCGGACTGCTGCAATTGACGATCATTAGCCGTATCCGGCATTTTGCGTAACACTTTAACTCCAAAACATTCATCAAAAGATGCGTCATGAGATCGTGCATGGACTTTAACAGGGAGTGGTCTGGGTTGATGAACTGAGGCCCTGTGATTGTTCATACGCAGATTCAGTGTTGTGGCTTTTCCTACATAAAAAGCTGGTCCATCTTCGCATTTCTTGCATATCAGTTGATATACACAGTTCTTCGACTGGCATTCTGCGTATCCTTGACATCTGTAGGTATGCGATGTATTGGCCGAAGTGAAAGTAGGCTCATCAACAACCAAATTGCACAACTTGCACCTCGGACGCCTACATGGAAATAATCCGTGTTGAAGTGGCTGCGAGGGCTGTGATTGTGGATGGCGATGGGACAAAATGCTCCCTATATTCTTGCCTTGGCGGTAGGCCAGTCGCGGTGTTTCACGGAATATTTCTCTTGTCTGCGGGCTCGATGCTAGAACTGATTGGAGTTCCCGAAGAATCCCATTGATTTTTTGAGCCCCGAAGAAGAAGGTTGTCACCAGCGAAGGCCTGTCCGTTGATTCGCGTGGACTATGTTGGTAGTTGATTTGCGCTGGGACGATTCTATCACGCACAAAGTTTTCAGGATAACCTCTCTCCAACAACTTGTTACTTAATCCAGACAAATATCCCCCAAGGTTCTCTCTTTGGTTGCGAATTTGGTGGCCTCTGATGGAAAGTGATCTAGGAATCGACCACTTGGTATGTGAGGGATGGCAGCTAGTGTAATGGAGATACAGCTGTTTGTTCGTACTTTTCACATGTACTCCTGTGACGAATTCTCCATTGGTCAGTGTGATGTCAACATCGAGAAATGTTGTCATCGTTCTGCTGTATGACCATGTGAATCTTACAGAGAACTGAGAATTTAGTGCCTCAGGAATATTAGCAATTCTTCCTCGCCATGTGCCCATATCAAGAAAATATCATCGATGAACCGTTTCCAGATTAAGGGAGTTTTATCTCTGGACGATAGAAAACTGTTTTCTACACGTGCCATAAAGAGATTTGCATAGGATGGTGCCATCCGAGTTCCCATTGCAGTGCCTCTTTTTTGGAGGTATACCTGATTTCCAAACTTGAAAACGTTCATTGTCAACACACATTCTGCTAATTTCACCAAGAAGTTGGTTGACGGGGTTCTAGGCTCAGGGCGCTCCTGTAAAAACTCGGTTAACGCTTGTAGCCCTTCATCATGCGGTATCTCGGTACATAGTGAGTTCACGTCAACCGTGACAAGAATCACATCTTCTGGAACTCTTGTATGTCGTAGAACACTGAGAAAGTGTTGAGTGTCCTTGATGAAGGATGGTTGGCACTGAACTATAGGCTGGAGATGTGAGTCTACAAAAGCCGATATTCGTTCAGTTGCACAGCCAAAACTTGCAACAATTGGGCAGCCTGGAGGTAACGTGTCCGGCAGAGAGTAGGGCTTGTGAATTTTGGGCAGGAGATAGAAATCAGGGCATTTTGGAGAATCAGGAACCATGACCTGAATGTCCATGGCGCTTAATCCCTCATTTCTTCCATTCCTCTTGATGTATGTTCTGAGGTCAGCAGCCAGTTCACTTGTTGGATCACGATTCAATGTTTCATAGAATCTTGTGTCTCCCAACTGCTTCATAGCTTCTAGTTCATAGTCTGTAGTATTCATCACTACCACTGTGGAGCCCTTATCTGCAGGCATGATTTTGATGGAACCATCAGATTTCAAGGCTTTCAATGCTTGGCGCTCAGATGGAGTGAGGTTGTCTCGGGGTGTGAGTGAGTCCAAGAATGTAGCGCTTGATGTACGTTGGTAATTGTGAAATGTACTTTTCCAATGGGTGAGTGGGTGGTAATCTTGTTTCGTTTGAGTTTTTAGGATCGAAATTTGAGGGGGGGTTTGAATTTTTGAAGAGAAGGGTGGAGTGATTCAGTTGTACTGTGGTCATGGTTGTTGTGCCAATAGTATTTGAGTCTGAGGCGCCAGCAGAATTCCTGAATGTCCTCGTGGAGCTTTATGTGGTCTGGTCGTGGTGTTGGAGTGAATGTGAGTCCCTTTGACAGCAAGCTTGATTCCACCGCACTGAGAGGACGAGAGGAGAGATTGCACACATCATCATTATTTGAAGATATAGAGGGATCTTCTACTTGACGAGTAATGGATTCATCGCTGATTTTGTGATTCTCGTTGGTTCTTCGGCAAGTTTGGTCTGAATGCGTATGATGAGGTGCATGTGAGCGTGTGTGTGTATGAGGTGCTTGTGTGTGGGTATTTGCATGAGGAATTAGCCGAGGGTTTTCCATTTGCAAAGACTGACCACTTCGTAAATGTTGGATGTACAAGTTGGAAAGTTTTTTTTTTTTTTTTTTTTTCCAAGTGTTGTCCCAATCAATTTTTGTGTCAATGCAAAATACATGACCAGTAGTAGCTTCTATGCAATGTGCTCCTCATATGAGTCAGTTGACATTTTTCATGAATTTTTCAAAATTAAAAATCTAGTTTTATGTTATCACGCGATTGACGTTTCCTGAATAAACCAATATTTCTTTTTTCTCACTACTCTCATTTCAAGAGATCAGAAATGGGATAAATAAAAGTTATGAAGATGTTTGTCCAAGTATTGAATTTATTTCTTGAAAAATAGGTGAAAACAATGCTTACACTACCGATAGGTAGAATTCTAGCAAAATTGATGATTTCTTTAAAACGTAGTTGTAAAAGATATATATGTACTCGTACATAGTTCTTGTTTTACAATCAAGTATTGTGTGTACGTTTCTTGAAAACAAATACCATTTATATTAATAATTCTGACCCCCCTTTTTTTTTTTTTTTTTTTTTTTTTGCTTCCGAGTCTACGTATGGGTAGCATTGTTTTCACTTTCTTTTAAGACAATTCTGAACAACTTTGGTTCCGAGTCTGTCTGTCTGTGTGTCTGTCATGCGTACGCAAATCCGTTAAACAAGCTTATTTTCCACAGTTTTCATCCGATTTGGATCCAATTTTCAGGGAATGGGAGGGCTGCGGTGTAGATGGTCCCCTATAAGTTTCATCGTTCTTGAATCAATTACTCTCTGCGCATGCGCAAACGTAAATTCCACCATTGCAGCATCATTTTCTCACGCCCTGGTTGTCCGATCTCACTCAAATTTGAATGATAGTTGGAGAATGACGATTTTAGCATTGTATCAATAATAGCTACTGCACATGTGCCAATGTGAAATACTTGTAATGACCTCAATTTCCAGTTTTCATCCGATTTTGATGAAATTGTCAGCGTAAGCGCGGTTTAGGCTGTAGATGGTCCGGTATTCATTTCATTGTTTTTAACTCATATGTTCATTCTGCGCTTGCACAAACGTAAATTACATTGAGTATCATTTTTTCGTTTCTTCATTGATAAATTATGACATTTCACACTACTTCTTGATTTACACTTTTCCGCTATGGAATTTTTCAAGATCACTTAAAACTTTTCAATGATCTATATTCTATTTGTGAGCACCACCCTTATCTGTGACACCCAACAAACCTAAAGGTGGAATTTCCCTGACGCGGCTGCGGCCCGCGACCAGACGCTCTCCACTCCTTCAGAGTATTTAGATGAAACCGATTTCCCCGGCGCGGCCGGCCTCCGCGGCTACATGGTCTTGAAAACCGCTACATGACAGCCGCCGCGGCTAGGGTATGCAGACCCGCAATGTTCTTTCCCCTCATAATTTTACATCCCTCTGAAAAGAGCGACTTGTTTGTGCATTCAGAAATGTATGTACCAACCAATTCTTACTCATAATAAAAAATACTCTGCCAAACTAGCACATAGCTTCCTCATCCCTGACGTTCGCGCATGCGCATGGGCTTGAAATACCTACATTATATGGTATAACTATATCACCATATTTATATTTTATATATATATATATATATATATATATATATATATATATATATATATATATATATATATATATATATACATATAAATTTAAGAATTGTTGGCCGTTTTTAGTCATTTTAAGGGGTTTTTTTTTTTAGCACATTTTTTGAAATATGACCAATTTTATGTGCTTAAAAAATGCTGACCAACAAACTCATCCTTTCGTTTAGAAAGCTTGATTTTTTGGTGCAAGAACAGAATTTTTATATTTTTCCTATAACCTTAAGGAGGAGAGTTACCGTCTTGAATGCCAAACACACACGCACCACACGCACTTGGACTCAGACTCGGACTAGCACACGCACTCGGGTTCGGGCACGTGCACACGCACATAATGATAAAGTGTTAAACTCAGTTGTTGCAATAAAACCAACGCCATGTTTTTTTATCAATACGAAATCTGAGTTTGAGATGGCTGTGTTTAATTATAATTATTATGTTTATTCTTGATTGTTCATTTTATAAGTATCGTACTCAACATCGATTATAGCAACAATTGCTTGATTACGAAGATTAATTATGCACTAGCGGGTTGGCTGACTAGAAACATCACGCACTTTTCATGAGAACTTTTTATAAACATGCAATGAATACTACCCAACATAAAATGCTTGGAAAGGTTTAAAAATGTAATTTGAGAGTGAAAATCTAATGTTCTGTTTACAATTCACATTGCATATTTTTGGCTGAAATGGAGAAGCCCTAATAAAGTGCATGTCTAGTTATAAAAGACAGCTGTTGGGCTTTTTTTCAGATATCCAATTTTAAATTAGGTATTGTGAAACTATATTTGTAATTTATCTGTACTGCATGTAGATGAGCATGCGTCACCGTAACTAATTGCTTCAGAGCTGCGGCGCCGGATTGTCGATACCTCACGAAGTAATAGAGAGCTCCTAGTAGATCCGTAAAACAATAAGTCGTTAGGACGAGTTCGTTGGCCAGCATTTTTTGAGCTCATTAAATTGGTGACATTTCAAAAAAGTACTAAGCAAATCACTAAAAATAGCAAACAACCGTTAAATTTATATTTTTTAGCAGAATATTGCTCAAATAAAGTTTATCAACTATAACATAGAACATTAAAAAAGTGATGTGCAAATTATGCTTAAAAAAAAAAAAAAAATGATATGTACCTAAATTCCATTCAAATGTGCTAAAAAATCGATAAAAACTCCGAAAAAGTTAACCGCACCAATTTCAATCTTAAGAAAGGCAAACCACCATACCCACGCCAACAAGTTGATGTGTCTCTCACTGGATCAGACCTCTAATCTACTGGGTTTGCTCCCAAGTTCAATAATCATTTGATATTTTTCACATGCGGGTCATTCTCCCAAACGTTGCCGTTTTGCTTTCCCTACTCTCTTTCAGGTTTCCAGAATATCTTATAAATTATTTGAAATATATATTGTAACTATTAATCCTTCCCCCACAACATGCTATAACAGTTTTGATTTGAATTAAATTTTTTGAATGAATAATTTTAAAAATATTGTAGAAAACGTTAGAAAAAGTCAGGAATGTTGCTGTCCCTCAGCGTAGGTAGTTGGAGAACATTGGAGAAAAAAAATCGAATAGGTTTATAATTGTTTAAAAACAGGTTCCAACGTGTACAGGACATGTTACTACAGGTTTGGGATTGTGTTAAGAGATGAAGAAAAAATTAGATCTCGCCAAAGAAGTTAATGTTTGTCTGTCCCTGGAAATTCATAAAACTACAGGTCAGGAATGTTACCACGGCTAAAAGGTCTGCTGAGATTTGAAAAATGGTGGGAAAGGGTTCCCAGTGTTACCAAGCAGGTCATGTTATTGTTGAGCACGTGGCCCTCAGTCTGCAGTCAACTTTGTTGGAGGAATGACCTACAGTACCCAAAAACATGGTGAGTATTTTTATTATATGTCAGAAATGTTACCATATTTTTGAATGTTCAACTGAAATATTTTTCAAAATGAATGAATGGTTATAACACCTTCTGAAATCCTATTTGTAAGGATAATTAGAGATGAGTTGATATATTTCATAATTTAGTGATACAACTTATTTAGAGTCATGACATCAGGAATGTTACCAGTCAGTCACGTGACCACAGGAATGGTAACAGAACTGACATTGAGTTAAACGTTAGCTGCCAAGTCTTACTTCTGCATGCAATACATTGAACTTTCTCAGGCCTTGAATCCAGCCCAAAAAAAAAAAAACCATATAGGTAAGTGTACTTACGTTTTTTTTCTACTTCCAGAAATGCAAAAAACAAGCGCAAAGTTGCTACCATGACTCCTAGGGAGCTTCGTGCCTACAGAAAGCGTTGCAGAAAATGGAAGAAAGATTCGAGGAAAAGGAAAAAGGAGCTGGCATTAGTGCTTACACCTCCATCTACACCTTCTTCTGATACTGACGTTTCAGAAATTTTCGGAGAAACCCCCGATCTTCCACGAGTAACTTCTGATTTTCAAATAACAGATATCAAACCTGGGATTTACGTTTTAGTCAGATTCCTTGGCGGGCCACGCAAAAAATCCGCTTTTACTTATGCTGGGGTTTGCCAAACAGAAATTGATAATGACGATGGAGAGGTTCAAATCCAGTTTCCCAGTTATGTAGGGGAAAATGACACTTTATTCAAAATGACTGAAGGAGATGTGTGGCTGTACACTCTGCTCAAATTTTGGGTATTATACCATCACCAATTTTTAAATTGAAAGGATCTCGAGTTTTTTATAAATTCTCATGTGAAGTATCTACCTGTGTATGAAACAGGTGGAAAAAGAATGTGATATAATCATGTACATCATAATGTAATGTCTTGTGGTACATAATCATGTACATCATATGTGGTACTGATAACTTGTAATTGTATTTAGAAAAATATTTTCAAGCCCTACCTACTTCAGTACTGAATTAAAGAAGTTACCTTTTAGCGAATTTTTGAAGAAAATTATAAACGAATTTGTTGAAGAAAATTAAGCTATTGCTCTCGCCTCAAAATTTGCAGAATGTGAATTTTTGAAAAAATTTTATGCAGAAATCCGTTTCAGGCTATTCTGAATCATATTCTGAAGTTTTTTGCATTTTTCGCAAGTTTTGTTGCACTCCAGACGATAACTGTCCGTAGAATTGTGCTAGAAACTTCAAACTAATTTTAAAATGTTAAGGACTCAAAACGAAAGTTCAAGTTCGTTGGAAAGTTCAAGTTGGTTCGTTGGTATATGTTGCATGATCGGATTACATCTTCGGGTTGAAATTTTCAAAAATTCCAAAATTAGTCCAGCTGTGAGGTACTTTTGCCTGGACATAATTGGAAAGTTAATGAAATTTTGGGGTGTTGTTTTGGGATGCCTAGGGAAGCTAAATCCGAGTTTTCTGACAAAAAAAGCCTGTGCTCGACTGTAGGTGGCCGAAAAACCACGATTTTTTCGGACTTTTTTCGGTTTTCCCACTATAACTCGAAAACTATGCCTTGTAGAGGTCTTTTTTATTACATTTTCGGAAAGAGCATTAAATTTCCCTCAAATTTCACTAATCACATGTTTTTTTTTAACCGAAAAGCTGCTATGTTACAGCCCTTCCAAAGTACATCAAATTTCTCAAAATGTACAATTTTACGGAAAAATGCATGTTTTAGCCTCATAACATTCATTTGTACGTACTATGACTCATATGTAAGTATGTTATACATACTATATGAACCCCCCTCCCTCTTCCGCCACTGTACTCTTCATTCCCATCATAGTGAGTGTAGTGGATTTATATATGTTTGACTAGGGGTAGGTACCCCTAGAGGAATGCCTTTAGACAAATCCTGAGTCGGGAGAATTTCATGAGTCTGGTGATTCGGGTTTGTTCCTTGATGAGGAATTTGTTGAAGGTGCTGAAAAGTACCTTCAGATTGGTGTTTATCCCTGTTTTCAAAGGGGTGATATTTGTCGGACTCATAGGCAAATGTCTCGCCATGTAGAGTGGCGATGTGCCGTTCTTTTTGAATATCTCTTGCGTGGGAGAGATATGTTTCATCCGTCGAGGGACCTCTTTGTGTCCACTGGTAGTGGAAGTCTGTAGGTCTTGAAAAGTACCTTTTTGCTCATTAAAAGTGGAAGACTGGAAGTTCTGAAAAGAACTTTTGTCTTGTGAGTACCCGGCCGCAAAGGACGGGTATGTTTCCTCGAGCTGGTAAGCCATGGGAGGAGCCCCAGTTGTAGGGGTCTGAAACTCGTGAACTACCTCTATTCCGTTGTTAAAAGGCCGGAATACTTGAGTTTCTGACTGTGTGGAACCCTCTGTGTTTCAAGAGGGGTTGTCCGGGCGTAATTCGCCGGGAGATTGGTGTGTGAAACACCGGTGATTGTCGCGGCGGGGAAGCCTGAGCTCCCCGGGCCTGTGTAGGCAGCGCCACTATTTATTGTAAGTACATCAATGTACAGTTTTACGTACATGAATATAATAAGGTATATATAAATCAGTCCTCTGTCGATCTTTGTCTTTTTGGCAGAGCAGGCTCGTCAGCCTCACTGCCGTCTGTGACATCTGCTTCTTCGAATGGAGTGAACGTGGGGGGCTGATCGTATTTCAGTTCTTCTTCAGTGTCATAGTCTGTGTCCTCTTCATTGAAGTCGAGCTGTGGGGAGTTTTCATCATACAACAGTTTTTGCACACAGCTGAACAGATGAGTCCTGCTTTTTTGCAAATGCAGCCTCCTGTAGTGCACCCACTAGTTCACTTGCACCTGAAGATGTCAAGGAGATGGTCTGAAGCAGCTTTTAATGTTGTTGTTTTGGGATTCACACCTGAAAATGAAAAGATTGATATGACATTTCTGTTAACGTCACAAGCGTGGATTATACTAAGAGCAGTAATATTAATGAAAGGTGTGGTACCGTGAACAATGAACGTGAGCACTAGTAATACCAACCTCGTTTGGTTAAGCTCCAGCCCCAGGCAGATGGTATTTTTAGGTGTTTATCTGCACATCCAAGCCATGTTTGAACTTGTGGGTATGCCCTGTAGGAGTGGTACTTCGTAGCATCTTGAGTGGGTGGCAGTCTGGCAAATTGAAACGTTGGTTTAACCACTACAGTTTGGAATGAGCGGTACCGCAAGCCATCCAAATCATCAACCTCCACATTCCCTCCATACATCTTCGCCAAGAACTGCTCTCCAGCATCAGAGATTTGGTTTGGCGTTGCTTCTGGGTCCTTAAAAATGCTGACTATGTCTGACAGCCAAGGATTTTTTTCAAGCACTTGCACGGCTTTCTTCTTCCCAATTCCAAAGGGAGCTGATGTTGTGCCACACCCACTAATCGCGTGCAGGAAGACAATGTGCTTAAAGAAGAGAATGTGCCTAAAAATACCATCTGCCTGGGGCTGGAGCTTAACCAAACGAGGTTGGTATTACTAGTGCTCACGTTCATTGTTCACGGTACCAGACCTTTATTTGATATTACTGCTCTTAGTATAATTCACGCTTGTGTTGTTAACAGAAATGTCATATCAATCTACTAATTTTCAGGCGTGAATCCCAAAACAACAACATTAAAAGCTGCTCCAGACTATCTCCTTGACATCATAAGGTGCAAGTGCGCTAGTGGGTGCACTACAGGAGGCTGCATTTGCAAAAAAGCAGGACTCCTCTGTTCAGCTGAGTGCAAAAACTGTTGTAGGACTACGTGTGAAAACTCCCCACTGCCCGACTTCAATGAAGAGGACACAGACTACGACACTGACAAAGAACTGAACTACGATCAGCCCACCACGTTCACTCCATTCGAAGAAGAAGATGTCACAGACGGCAGTGAGGATGACGAGCCAGCTCTGCCAAAAAGACAAAGAACGACAGAGGACTGATTTATGTAGGTATACCTTATTATATTCATGTACGTAATAACTGTACATTCATGTCCTTACAATAAGAAAGAATTGTTTTGGACTATTGGAATATTATATAGCACACCTCACTGTGGTGAAATCACCCCCAAATAATATATTACAAAAGACGTCGGACTGCCTTATAACAAACGCCTTTGAAACCCCGAGTCAAGGGCGTACGAGGCAAGCGCGCCCTAGTGACGAGGAGGGGGAAAAGCCCCTTTACCCCCGGGACACGCAGAGGGCGCCCAACAGATTACACTGGGCGAGCCAATCTCGAGCCACCCCCGACTCCGTGAGGGATATAAATACAGCATCCCATCGCCCAGTAGCTCATACCGATCACAGCAAGCACTCTACAACCTTCTCCTCTCTAAGAAGACCTTCTCCTGCAAACCAGAAGCGATACAACTCCCCTGGCTGAACCGGAAGATGAATTTATAAGCTGGCTGCGATTCAACTCCACCGGCTTGTAGAGAAGAGAAACTCCTGCCTACTAGAACTTCCAGACGTCCGAATAGGGCGAGCTAGACACTTCGTCTACCTCTCTATTCAGGCCCCCGTATAAGGCCGGGGCCCGAGACGGTAACCCGACGCGGCGACACCGTCTTGGAGCAGTACGCCTTGCCCCAGGTTCGGAGATTTATCTTCGAACCGCCCACTGGGACAAGCCGTACGATCTCAAGCAGGGCCCACAAACAGCCCGGTCGTTACATATTTCGGCGGACCCGCATTATGGAAAGAGCTTCACTCTTTTGTTAAGCAGTCGACCCCAGGCGGACCCGTTTCACGTGAGATTACATCTCCGAAGCGGTAGTCCCCGACTTTAGTTCTTTTCAGAGCTAAAAGACTTCCCCGAGAATGGAGCGGACGCCTAGCCTCTGCCTTCTCGGGGATACACACGAAGGCAATGCGGCCAAAACCGAGGTTTCAACGCCTGACCGCCCTTCCGCGCCTTGTGAGAATCTCGCGGGCGCTTCAACCCTTAGCCGGCCCGAACCCTCAAAGGGCGTGCTTAGTGCTAACGTCGCGGAAGGTGGCGCTGCCTAGACAGGCCCAGGGAGCTCAGGCTTCCCCGCCGCGACAATCACCGGCGTTTCACATGCCGATCTCCCGGCGAATTACGCCCGGACAACCCCTCTTGAAACACAGAGGGTTCCAACACAATCAGAAACTCAAGTATTCTGGCCTTTCAACAACGGAATAGACGTAGTTCACGAGTTTCAGACCCTTAAACTGGGGCTCCTCGCATGGCATACCAGCTCAAGGAAACATACCCGTCCTTTGCGACCGGGTACTCACAAGACAAAAGTTCTTTTCAGAACTTCCAGTCTTCCACTTTTAATGAGAAAAAGGTACTTTTCAAGACCTACAGACTTCCACTACCAGTGGACACAAAGAGGTCCCTCGACGGATGAAACATATCTCTCCCACGCAAGAGATATTCAAAAAGAACGGCACATCGCCGCTCTACATGGCGAGACATTTGCCTATGAGTCCGACAAATATCACCCCTTTGAAAACAGGGATAAACACCAATCTGAAGGTACTTTTCAGCACCTTTAACAAGTTCCTCATCAAGGAACAAACCCGAATCACCAGACTCATGAAATTCTCCCAACTCAGGATTTGTCTAAAGGCATTCCTCTAGGGGTACCTACCCCTAGTCAAACATATATAAATCCACTACACTCACTATGATGGGAATGAAGAGTACAGTGGCGGAAGAGGGGGGGGGGGGGGGTTCATATAGTATGTATAACATACATACATATGAGTCATAGTACGTATGTATGTATTTTTCCGTTAAATTGTACATTTTGAGAAATTTGATGTACTTTGGAAGGGCTGTAACATAGCAGCTTTTCGGTTAAAAAAAACATGTGATTAGTGAAATTTGAAGGAAATTTAATGCTCTTTCCGAAAATGTAATAAAAAAGACCTTTACTGGCATAGTTTTCGAGTTATAGTCGGAAAACCGAAAAAAGTCCGAAAAAATCGTGGTTTTTCGGCCACCCACAATCGAGCACAGGCTTTTTTTGTCAGAAAACTCGGATTTAGCTTCCCTAGGCATCCCAAAACAACACCCCAAAATTTCAATAACTTTTCAATTATGTCCAGCAACCCACAGATTTTATGATCTCACTGCTGGACTAAATAGCCTGTTTTTTGCGATTTGTCGTACGAAATAATTTTTTCAGCATGTGGTATATACGAAAGCAGCGTAAAATTTCCTATAAGAATATGTATCAAGTTTTCAAAAATTTCAAAGTTGAAAAATCAGTCAAAAATCGAAATTATGCCGTTCGCTAGTTGTAAAAATCGGTAATATTTGCATGAAACATTGTCTAAATTCAGAATGAACTACTCTTATGGAAGTATCCTTGTATAACCAATCCTAGAACCATGCTGTTTAAAACGTAGGTAGTAGGTGCTTGTTAATCAGTCTCCTAATTATTTTTAATAATTTGATTCCATGTTTGTCTATCAAAATCGTAAACTAAAATTTCACTACACGATAAACAGCGACTGAGACGTCGAAGATTTCTTCAAAAATTCGCTCATGGGGTCATGCTGCATGACTGGACTTTTTCCTAGTAAATTTTATTTTGCCATCGCTGTTATTGAATTTCATATTGTATAATGCACCTGTTAGTAGGAAATTTTCTATCATTTGAAGTTTATTTGATTTTTGTAGGACTCATTTTTAACTTTGCTCTTGAGTATATGGATGTTTTTACTTTTGAATTTATTCCATACTCGTACAGTCTACGTATGTTCGTGAAACAATGTGATTTAAATGCAACAACTTAAGACTGGTATTGTACTTAATTGCATAAAAGTTGCTCAAGTTATTTTTTCATCGAATAAACATTATTTTCAAGGAAGGATAAAATGTTTTTTCAATTTCTCTTCTCACCAAAGATTCTCTGTCAGGCATGTTACTTTTCTCAAACTCCTTCACTGCAATAATTTTGATTAAAACATCACGAAAAACCGTAGTTTACCAAACGTAAAACTGCCAGGGGATTTCAAAATCACAGTCTAATTAATTTCCATTGAAAATTGTATAACCAACACAACTCCAACAACCATACTGAAACATTTCGAGTGAACCATCTTAAAATTAGGTAACATACCTGACACATCATACATTTTACTTATGGTAAAACATGCTTTTAAATCCATAAAATCTTTATCCAAGGATTACTTAGAGTACATACTAGAAATCTGTATAAGAAATATTTCTTTTCATCGTAAATAAGAAGGAAGATGTCTTTCCCCAAATTCGGTAACATTCCTGACTGCCAACGATTGGTTTTTAAGCAATATTCTTTTACAAAAATTTGAAATTTGATTTTGAAGAATTTGCAATTCTTTTGCAAAAGATTTGAAAGCAAAATTCTTTCACAAACTCATAAATCTGGCCCATTTCCTGAAACTAGAGATGTTACTGGTGAAGTAAGTTTGTTTCTTATTTTTATTTGATGCGTTTGAGTTTGTGACTATTGACCCATGTTGGAATAACGAAAATTGTGTTTGACGGATCTACACGGACCTACGGTTCACTTTGTAGGCTGCAGCGCTTCAGGTACGAGCGGTCGGATAACAGGAAAGGTCCTCCAATTGCTTCATGCGAATTATGTGAATAGTTGGTGGTCTAGATGCCTACACAAGCGTATCTCAAAAATGATGAAAATCCTAAATCAATCCTTTTAGCAAAATGTACGTACTGGGAGTTGAGCGTCCTGGAAATCCCTAGTTTTCATGCTGCTGTCAATTTTAATTACGTCAAGTTTTGATAGGCAGATGTATGTATTTATGGATGTACATATTTATGAACCAACTTACATAATTAAACAATAATACTTTAAAAATACATAATATTTTAACAAAATTACAGTGTACTATTGGTACCTTCAGACACGCTATTGATGTTTTCAAGAGCAGCAACGGCGGTTTTAAATGGAACGAATGAAACCAAGTGCACGATCTGTTGAAATCTTTTCAACTCGGTTACCGACTGTTCAACTTGGGGTAGGAGCATTCCCACCTCCTCAAACTCCTTGACCGAAAAAAGCGAATAGCCTGCGGCATGTTCGTATAAAACGTACAAGTCCTGAAACAACACAGGATAAGCAAATTTTACTGATTCATTTGTACCAAAATAATTTTTTTTAACAACCCACGTGTGGTGCATCAACCTCATAGTAGGTGCAGATGTTTGCTCACCATTTCAGGACAGGCCTCTAAGCTTGAAAGCAAATACACACTTCTCACGCTACCTAAGCACTTCCTAGGAAAACATCATATTTAATTTTAGTTAGAAACACACTCCAGAAGTTAAAGTACATTAGGATAAATATATTAAATTGGAAGCAATTCAATAGAGAACCGTGAAAAGACAACCATACACACAAACTCAAGGCACTGATGAACTGAACCACCGAGTAACAGAGCCCAAAACTAACCTAAGCATCTCATCCAACCAACACCCAAACAACCACGTGCAACTCTTCTTCTTATTTGGTTGCCGTAAACGTGAGTTCCAGGCATGGACTTCGGTGGCAAAGGGAATAGAGGAGGAATACTACCATTTGCTAATGGTGGAGTCAGAGTATGAAGCTACTTTTCCCGTTTGGGCGGAGCCTAAGTTCGTAAAGGTAGACTATTCGCGTTTTCGATTAACGGCAGTTGCGCCACCGTCGCAACGATAATGGTGGGATAGATCCTGATTGGACTCAACTAGCACAAGGCAAATTACCATTCCTTTTTTACTAATAAATCATGAACATCAACTGATAACACCAGTAATGACGGTCGTGTCCTTACATTAGACCACAAAACTAAGCACTGGAAGTTGAATAAGAAGTTCAAAAGGTTTGGTTACATCAGCTATGGGCAACCTTTGACATGTTGGCCAAACTGCAAATGCGTTCGCGAGCTGCGTTTAAAAGTAGTGCAATTTAATGTAGTGTTCATAATTTTTAGCAATAGATGTTATTATAATACAATTTATTAAAATAACAAAATGAAATGAAAAAAATGGGTACAGGATTATAATTAAATCGTTAAACTTAGAATTGTTACAAACTACGAAATTTAAATAGCGACACCAAAATCAATGAGACATTTGAGCTTGAATTTGGGACACTAATTCAGCTATGTTCTATTTAATTCCACTGATACAAAGACGTAAAGAATTTTCCAGATTATCGTCAGTCAGCCTTGTATGATGTTTTGATTTATCAACTTTCATCAATGAAAAGAACTGTTATTTATAAGTACTGCCAAACGCATAAATCAATCTTTATGCAAATTCTAAGCTGCGGAAAATGGTCTTCTTAGAGGTAATTTTCGTAAAAATCGAACAACTCGACGTCTTCAAATTTAAATTTTAGGAGTGAGTTTTTTTGAATTTAGATCAACTCCATTTGCAAGTGTATTGGAGCATTTTGTTCATTACTTTTTGTTGGAGTGGCAAATAAATTGAAACAGTCTTCCATGTTTTTTAAATCGCTAAATCTGATTGAAAATTGCTCTGACAGTAATTTGAGTTCTTCAGCATATTGAGCATAAGCAATACGCAGAGAGGATGGTGAAATGGTAACATTTACCAGGCAGCATATGTGCCTCCCACTAGCGGATTTTATTCTGAAACGCTTTCAAATGGCTGAACAAATCACACTTGTCCTTGTTTTTGAAGTTTCGAATTTAAATCCTTCAAATGGCCTGTATGGTCGACCAGAAATGTTAAGTCACATATCCATTTTGGGTCACTCAATTCAGATAGTGGTTTATCTTTATTTGCATAAAGTCTGCTATCTCATTCCTAAACCAGTAAAACCGTTACAGCATTTTCCCTTTGCTTAGCCATCTGACTTAACCCTGGAATGCCCCGTGGGGTTTGTCAAACCCCAATCGCAATTTAAAGTCAGTTTATCATGTTGAATCACGCACGTCTGGCTCTTCTCGCCCCCTTCTATATCACCCCCCCACTTCTTCCCTAAAGGCGCCAGCCTTTTTCCAGTTTAGTACGTTCAAGACTTCTGTGTAGTGTAGTACTTTCTTGTGCCTGGGGTTTGACAAACCCCACCGGGGAGTTAACCGCTAGTGATTTTCTCTATAGCAAGTGTTATTTTTGTGGACGTTCCCACAGTTTTGTTATCGGCTCATCGTTAGAAATGGCTGACAAACACAAGTTTTCGGATTCCTGAAGACATTAGATCCATTTTGGAACAGTTGGAGGAAGAAGATGTATATTTTGGCGGAGGAATTTCAAACACGGGAGATAATGTTGAGTTACAAGAAGTTGCCTCCGATGAAGAAGCGTCAAAAGTGACAGTTTTGGAGAAACTAGTTCGATGTTCCTTCTGTGAACATCATAGATCTTCAAGGTGTTAAGATTGTTGATCCTATTGCTTGGTGTGGTGAACTCACCACCTATCATCGGCCCTTTTCAGGGCCAACAAAATTGAGTTCACACCTAAAACAAGGTAAATAAGACGTCAGGCTACTCCAAGACGAAACAAGATAGATCGCGGAAAATATTATATAAATTACATATCCGCCGAGGCAATAAGCTCGTCAGAAGGTAAAATACGACAAGCTAAACGCTCACTGCACGAGCGAGGCTAAGCAAGCCAACAATCTGACACACGAAAATTACCTTAAAACAAATGACATTGAAACAATAGCCAAGGGCAAAGAAAGCCACACGCGCTCTATCGAGAAGGGGGAGAAGAAGATGTTTCACCCCCGCAACGCCTCAAGCGCACTCGATCAAATCGGAACAGCCAATCAGACACGGCATCCGGCTCCCCAACGAGTATAAATATAGCAGCTCCAGCCCCTATATTTCATACCGATCTCTACCTCTGATCTTGAAGCTACCTTCCAACTCTTGAAGAACCTCTGCCTTCCTGCCTACTGCGATTGAAACTCCATTGGGATTGACTGAGGACAAGGCTCTCAAGCCAGTTGGCAACGAGATTTACGACACGAGATTACTCCGCCTTCCAGACTACCAGAATTCAGAGTAGATCGAGCAATACACTTCGTATTGCTCTCACTCTAGTCTCGTTTCAGCCGAGATGCTAAACAAGCATTCCTATACGAACGACACTGTTTAGTTCCAGAAAGTCTTGCCACCCGGGCTCGTAGATTTATTTACGAGCCGCCCGCTGGGACAAGCCAGACGATCTCAAGGAAGCCCACAGCGGCCGATCGTCCGATTTTTGGCGGACCTACTATATCAAGCGAGCCACACTCACTCGATGAGTAGTTGACCCAAGGAGGACCCTTCGAATTTATTCGAAAGCGAGTCCCCGAATTTAGTTCTTTTTAGAACTAAATAAACCCTTCCAAATGGAGCAAACACCTAGTTTTTGCCTTTTGGAAGGTATAAACAAAGCCAGTACGGCAGAAATTCCGGTTTCACGGCCTGCTGATGCTTACCAGCACAGCGACAGACAGGCCGGCTCCAACGGGCGATACCTACCACATAGTTCCCGCATTTTCCGCACTCGGCGCCCCCTACGCTAACGGGCAAGAGCAAGCCTTCTTCACAGACTCCCAGCCGTGTGGTTCACACGCCGGTTGTTAGGGAAAATAAAATAAGGTGAAAATAATAATAACTGAGGTAAAACTCTGAATGGAAACTTTAATAAAAAAAAGAGCTGTCTTACAGTTCATAACAACTACTAGCAAGCGGTACAAAAATCATGCTTAAAAAAACCGGAGGTGGCCAAAACATTACCCGAACAAAACATAAGCCACACACACATGGAAGCTGACCAACAACATGGAACTTGAAATGATTTAGTTGATTGATGCAGTTCATTTCAGTTTTCTAATTCGTCAAAATAGATAGTGCTATAATTCCCCATTATGATCGCTAGTGACGCCAAGTTATTACCTAACATACTCCCACCAATTTCCAAAATTATGAAATTCAACAAGTTACCAACAGAATCAATTTTGGAAATTCCAACATAAAAAACATACAAATAGTACTTAGCAGTCTATACCATGATTTCAGCTGTTGACATTTCACACAATGGAATAATTATAAAAGACAAGATAATTACATTAAAATTACATGGTTGAACATGACATCACATAAAACACTTCAATCACAGAACCGCCCAGGTAACTGAACTTTTCTACCACAACGCGTTTCATATTGGTGACCCAACACTGCTTCTTCCAGTTCTTCTTCTTCACTTGGGGATTCTGATGTCACATCTGGATACTCCACTTCAGCTTTCGGTGTGTTACCATGAATATAATTCCTACTGACATCCAGAGAAGCGACTTGATTCTCCCACAACTTGACTTCCAATGGGTAGAGTCGTTGAACAGGTCGTGTCAACATTCCATTGCTAGTTCGAAGTTTGGCTACTCGATACGTGTTGTCTTGTCCTGGGAGTAAT
This sequence comes from Adelphocoris suturalis, assembly GCA_030762985.1. Lineage (NCBI taxonomy): Eukaryota > Metazoa > Arthropoda > Insecta > Hemiptera > Miridae > Adelphocoris > Adelphocoris suturalis. The sequence goes on from CM061040.1 coordinate 97,016,318, forward strand.
TCTTCAATGATACCCATAGGCCAGTCTAGACGCTTTTGGTTATCTGAACCTATAAGAACAATTTCTCCCACAGAGGGAACACGATCATTTCGGATCTTGGTAGCTGCCATAGCCATCTGCCCTAAATACTCTGACCTGAAGCGTGCTTTGAGAAGCTCCCTAATCTTTAACTGGCGTTTGATTTTTCTTTGAAGACTGGCATCATCGACTTGATTAAGATCTGGTACTCCCATCTCTCTAATGTCACAGATAAACATTTGTGGAGTAATTGGTACTGGATCATTGGGATCTTCTGAAGAATAAGTTATTGGTCTAGAGTTAATAAATGAGGTACATTCACAAATAATGGTATTCAACTCTTCAAAGTTAAGGGAAGCTCGTCCCAGGATCTTCTTTAGGAGAGTCTTGAGTATGCCTATCAACCTCTCCCAAAATCCTCCCCACCATGCAGCAGTGGGAGGATTAAACCTCCATTCTATTTTATCAACTGAGCTCTTCTCTACTATTTTCGTCCAGTCAACATTGTCTAGTACATTCTGCAATCCTCTAAAATTTGACCCATTATCACTATACATGATTGATGGACGACCCCATCGAGCAATAAATCTTCGAAAGGCTAACATAAAAATTTCGGTTGACAGAGCAGTGACAAGTTCTAAGTGAGTCACCCGATAAATTGCACAGGTAAATAAGCAAACCCACACTTTTTCCCCATTGTTCAAATAAAGGGGACAGCATAGTCTATTCCACTAACTTCGAAGACTCTTGCGTCTCTGACACGGTTCTCTGGGAGTGGTGGAGCTTCTACTTGCCTTGGCCACCACTCGTCGACAATGAACGCATTTGGACACAACACGAGGTACCGTTTGTCTCCCTCGGACAATCCAAAACCTTTCCCTTAATACATTGAGCAATCCTTGTCCACAAATGTGGCCATTCCTCTTGTGAACTTCCATAATCATGCGGTTCACTATGATGTGCTCTGAAGGAAGAATGAAGGGAGAGCGGAAATCTTCGGCATCCTTTCTTGCCCATATCCTTGTGCGAAGTCTGATGAGCCCTGAAGAATCAAAATGTGGCTTCAATTTCAGGAGTTTTTTGTCCTTAAGCCCTTCAAATGATTCATCTTGTATAACTCTAATGACAAGCCTCTCGGCTCTTGAGAGTTCAAAACTAGAGAGGTCTCCAGATAACGATGGCTTTCTGGAAAATTTGTTGAATAAAAACCTCAATATCCATGCCACCATCCTGACAATACGATGATATGAGGAAAAATACCTAGATAAATTTGCTGAGCTTAAAGCAGAAGGATCCTGGGCAACAACAGCTAACACAGTTTTCTTTCTCTCCGCCATAATGGAATTTTCATCAGTCTCTATGGTTTCAAGAGTCTTGGTGACTGGCCACTCAAATTCCTTACCTAACAGCCAACTAGGACCCTCCCACCAGTGAGAAGCTACAAGGATCTTGGGGAAACATCCTCTGCTTAATAAATCTGCCGGATTAAAGACACCAGGAACGTGGTGCCAATTATTTGTGTTGCTCAATTTCCGAATTTCTGAGACGCTGTTGAAAACAAATATGTTCCATGGTTCTTCACGCTGTATCCAAGCCAATGCGGTGGTAGAATCTGTCCAATAAAAGCATTGATCAACACTGAGTTCCTTCAGCACATTCCAACTTAACCGGGTTCCAAGCGTTGTGGCTAGAAGCTCTAACCTTGGAATAGTAGCACCCTTAAGCGGAGCCACTCGAGAGCGTGCCTCCACCAAGTGCAGCCTGACTTCATCTTGCAATTCAACCCGCAGAAAAACAACAGCTGCATATGCCTTCTGTGAAGCATCACAAAAGGTATGAAGCGACAATTTGGCATCTGTGTTTTGATACTTATGGAAACACCGATCCATTTTAATATCCTGCAGGCTGCTAACCTCTCCTATCCACTGTTGGAACACTATTTCAATATCATTATCAACTGGTGAATCCCAATTTCCTCCTTTGGACCATGTCTGTTGGACCAACAATTTGGTATAAGTGTAGTGGTCAAAGTTTGATCACCAATGGGATGAAAAACACGCTGGGTGGCAGACAGAATAATTCGACGAGTCACTGATTCGTTGACTAATGATCGAAAAGGTGCAATATTGACACTTAGTGTGTCCTCCTTCCTGTCCCAGAGCAGACCTAACACAGGTGTGGAAGTGGATTGCTCTAACATGGGGTCACTGAACTCCCACCCTCTGAGTTTGAAGCATGCCTCTGCAAAAATACGAGTGGCATTATTTATAAAATAAGGTACATCTTCAACATTGGGTAAACTTGTCACAGAGTTATCCACATGAAAGCTTTTCTTTAAATGAGACATGAAGGAATAGTCACATTCAGGGAAATTCAAATTATTGTATTTTGACAAGTGATGATCAATAACTGCTCCTAGCAGGAATGGGCTACTTGACACACCAAACACAACTCTCTTATGGCGGAAAATTTTCAACTGTCCATCCCCATCCTGCCACAAAAAAACGAAGGAAATCTCTGTCAGAAGGGGCAACTGAAAGCTGTAAAAAGGCCCTTTTAATGTCTGCCACTATTCCAACTGCGTGAGACCTAAACCTGAGCAGCACCCTAGGAATCAACTCGATTAAATTAGGCCCCTTCTCCAGGCATTGATTCAAAGAGGGGAAACCTCTTGATTGACATGAAGCATCAAAAACAGGCCTTATCCTGGTGGTGCTCCCTTCCTTGAGAACATAACGGTGTGGAAGATAATGACCAGAATCCCAGTCTGAGTTAGCTACCTCCTCAATAATACCTTCCTTTAACCAATCAAGGAAAACATCTTGATATTCCTGCACAAGATTAGCAGCATTTAACTTGCGAAGAGTAGACTTCAGTCGTTGCTTGGCCACCTCAAAATGACGAGGTAGTGGAGGATGGTCCGGTATCCAGGGGAGCTGGACCTCATACCGACCATTATGTAGAGTAGACACTGTGCTCAAAAAATGCTCTCTTGCTGATTCTGCCTTTTGTTGCCGAGAAGTGGTAGTAACAGGGTCCTCAATGCCCAAGGTATCAAGTCTCCACATCTCTTCCACTGGAATATGGGCACACAAAAGAGAGACATTGCACATGTAAGTTCCATTGAAGCCTTCCACCTTGCCCATTAGCGTCCACCCTAAAAATGTCTCTACTGCAACTAAACCAGAACTTAAAGCTTCAATCTTGCCAGTCAAAAGCTTACCGGCAATATCAGCTCCAATTAAAATTCCAATTGGGTCTTCCTGAAAATCAGACAATACTATATTTTTATCAGAAAGCTCAGCAATCCATGGCCCCTTGGAAGCAACGGGAACCGTGTTACATATTTCAGGAGAATCTAGTGCCTCAAAATTGCAAAAATATTTATTGTCCATACTACCAATACGAATTCTATAACATAGGTGATTCTTGACTTCTGAAGTCACACCGCCAAAAAGTGCATGAGCAAGCTTCTCTTCTCGAAGGGGGACATATTCCATTTCACTGGCCAATTTTTGAGTGATATAGGATCTTTGAGATGCTGTATCAATTAGCGCCCGAGCATTAATTTCTTTATTACCTCGCAGTTTTACAAAAAGCGTTTGCAAAAGCACATGACTATAAGTCTTGTTGCAAAGATTAGCTTCCACTTTGTTGGAAGTATCCACCTCGCTAGGTTTCTTCTCCGGGCATAAAAGGGGAACGTGTTTTTTGTCACAAATTATGCACTTCAAGAAAGCCTTACAATTTTTCTTCGCGTGATTTCGTTTCAGACAAATGGTACAACAACCTTTATTCTTGGCAAGCTCCAACCTCTTCTCAAGATCAAAAGTGCGAGCCCTAAAACAGGAGTCACTAGCATGTTTGCTGTCACAAAAAATGCACAGATCCCTATCGGACTTGACCTTTAGATTCACCAAACCAGCTGATGTTGGTGTTCGTGTATGCTCGGATATCACTGTCATCTTAATTTTAGGTTTCCTGCCTTCAAGGGTGTGGTGAAAACCACCCCCTCTTTTCAACAGCCCTTTTCAGGGCTACCAAAAAGAGGTAGACATGGCACACAAATGTTTATAAGACGTCGAGTTATAACTCCGTCAAACAAAATATTTCACCAGAGAGAAAATGCGATATTCTCTCTCAAAAGTGAAATATTATCAAATAACATACAAGGCGACCTCCCTAAACACTTACTGGGCGAGAGAGACGCGACAAGTATTTCGAACCAAGTCGCCTTGAATGAGAAAACTCAAACAGACAATCAAATGTCCTCTAGAACTAACAAGGACGGTTCTAGCAAGCCTACACGCCAATCAGAAACTCTGATTGCGCGAGAGACAATAGACGAACCAACCAGGAGGCGGCAAGCAACCACCTCTGGTTCAGAAGCCACCCCGGGGACCCTGTCTCAGCGACGGACGCAGAGAAGCCACCCCCGGGGACCCCGTCTAAACAACGGACGCAGAGAAGCCACCCGAGGACCCCGTCTAAACAACGGACGCAGAGAAGCCACCCCGGGGACCCTGTCTCAGCGACGGACGCAGAGAAGCCACCCCGGGGACCCCGTCTCAGAAACGGACGCGGGGAAGCCACCCCCAAAAACCAACTCAGCTATCATATTCACAGATTCTGAGAAAACAATGTGCGAGCCAATAAGGAAACACATGGTGAACTAATGAAATTAAGCGGACCAATCAGGGGGCGGCAGGAGGCGGCCACCTCCCTATAATTACCCCGCACGGAGCCCTCCGTAATTCATTCCACTCACCGCTCTCGACGACTACACTCTACCAGTACGAAGTTTCTACACGCTCTACGCTGACGACCCTTCTGCTCACGAGTTCTTCTCAGAACGGCATTTTATTGCTCACAAGGCATATCTTCTCTCCTCACAGATCTCGCTTTGGCATCTACGAGTCCAGTGATCCTTTATCCTGCTCATTGCCCAACGTAGTTCTTCTGTCAGAACGCCACCCGGTACATCTATTGATATCCTCATTAGATCGTACGCCCGCTGGGACGTTCGAGACGTGTCGCCCGGGTTTCGTAGCACTAAGCTCGTTACCGACCGCCGGGGCACGCCGATAAATTACTCAGCTCATCCGCTCTAATTTATCGTCCAAGGAAGCCTTTTTCAAGGCTACAAGGTAGGACCCTGACATCCGAGCAAAGGAAAGAAGCTCTGTCAAGCGAGTCCACCTTCCAAATCCTGCATCCTATACGGAGAGGTATTAAAAACGAGTTAATCAACTCGGGTACATCGATGGAGCGCCGCCCGTCCTACTTCCTCATGCAAGAGGAAGCAGAGCACGGCGCGGTCGGGAGCTCTAGCCCACGAAGCGCTCCCTACCCGATACTCGACTCGTCCGCTGGTCCTAGCGACAGACAAAGGCTCGATTCTCGCGAAGAGATCGCCTTACTACCTAACATATCCGTGAAGGAAACGTTAGGCCAAGCCTCACACACACAAAAGTTCGAGGATCCCTTCCAGACTCGCTCTGAAGTCAATCATCGTGATTCGACAAAGATATCTGAATATCCACGATATTCTACACAAGGCTACCCGGCCGATCCGAGTGTCAAATTCACTCCCAACTTGCTCAAAACACAGGATACTTTTCAGTACCTCAACCAAGCCCGGTATATTCCCCCTACAGATATAAATCTTAGGCCGGAATATTACACAACGGCTCAGCACCAAACAGATCGGACCCAGCACGCACTAAGCGAGCCCAGTGCTCCACGCGGCCAATACACGAACTATCCTCAGGTTCCGCCCGCCAAGCAAGATGACCTTGGCGATTTCGCTCACATTCCTTTCGGAAACATCACGGGGACTAACCCGCATAATCAGAACATAAACGTCCCACTTGGTCTACCTACACCAAGTCAGACATATATAAATCCACTACAAATGGTGACCCCGCCTTTGAACAGGCTTAACACGGAGCATTTCGTTCCCTCTTATGAAGCTAGTGGATTTCAGGGAACCACTGCGGGCGTGCGACCCCCGCCGGGCTTATACGCCCCACATCTCACACAACAACCCTCTACACAAAGTGGCTTTCGAGCACTTTTAGAGGAAATAGGAGATTACCAAAAACCTATCTTCCAAAAGAAGAATATTGATCGTGCACTTGCCGAGTTCGATCAATACTGCGTGCGAAAAAACCTGAGAACGCAGAACGAATGTTTCTCAGCTATCTACAAGTGGGTACCTGAAGAAATGCGGGAAGCTATTGACTCAGCTTACCTCACGACACCCCACGCACCTTACGAAGAGGCCAAACAGCGCCTACAACGGGAATACGGGCTGTCCTTGCAGGACAGGCTCCTCGCGCTCGAGGACCCCGCATCTCTCGCCAAAAAACCCAGCACCAAGTACCATGAAATGTACTCTAAGGCTGTTGGGTACTTCTCAGAGGCTTTGATCACTCAAAAGTGGATCGAAACTCTGCCCACCGAAGCCCGGGGCATGGTCGCAGCACAGCTTACCACGAATGCCCGGCTCGACCTAGCTGATACGTTACACGCGTACAAAACAGCGAATCCTCCTCTCAACATAAGAGGAGTAGAATCTACTTCAAAACCTACCAAGACTGGTTTCAAAAAGGCCCTCTCACAAAAAGCTGAGTCCAAACCTCAGCAAGCAGAGAGTAAGCCTCACAAACCAACGGCCTACTTCTGCCGGAACCACGCTCGTTTCGGTAGCGAAACTCGCAAGTGTGCAGACCCAGAGTACTGCACTTGGAAGGCAAATACCGCCTCCAAATCTACCAAAAAGGCAGCGCCTATCAGCCAGCCTAAAAACTTGGTTTCAAGCGAAAAAACTCACAGACCGGTACAAGAAAGTACCGTTCCAACCTCAGACGCAGAGAGTTCGGAAAACGAATAACTGCCAGTGTATCTGAGCCTATACACCGGCAGACTAAAGAGTATAAAAGGCTCTTTTTCAAGTGCAAACTAAATGGCACTGACTTTCTCATTGACACGGGAGCAGAAGTGAACATTCTGCCCCACAATGTCACCAAAAAATTGGGCTTAAAAATTATTAAGTCCAATGTCAAGCTCACAGCAGCTAACGGCGCCCCTATAGACACACTAGGGCGTGCTGACACGACAATTAACATCGGCCTCGGAGACATGACCACCGATTTCATGATCACTAAAGTTGATCTAGCGATCCTCGGTATACCATTCCTCGAGTCTTTGGATATCGGAATACGGGTCAAACACAAATATATCTACAAAGATAAAGTAAAGAGCTATGCTGATCAAAAAATCGCTGCAGTCATGAGCAGAAAATTTACTGACGAACAAATAGCAGCTGCTATTCCTCATCGTGACAACAGTCCTAAACCAGAGGACACACAGCTCACAGAGGACGAAAACATACGCTCTATCATTGAAAAATACAATGATAAAATGAACAAACTTCAAGGAAAGTGGAAAAACAACGGTGTTTACCACCGTATAACCACGGAAGGAACACCAGTACACTTCCGTGCAAGGCCCATGGCAGGCGAAAAACGGGCTCAGGTTAAAAATACTTTCGACAAAATGCTCACAGAGGGCATCATCGCTCCCTCCGACTCCGAATGGGCTTCTCCGCTACATTGCGTGCCCAAAAAAGATGGAACATGGAGAATCACGGGCGATTACCGATTCCTCAATGCAAAAACTAAGAAAGACGCCTACCCGCCGCCTCACATTCGCTCTTTCCAAGCGAATTTACATAATACACAAATCTATTCGACAATAGATTTAAAATCGGCATATTACCATATCCCGATGCACCCAGATGACGCTCATAAAACGGCAATTATTACCCCTTTCGGTCTCTATGAGTTTAAAAAAATGAGCATGGGTTTGGCCGGAGCGGCTCAAACATGGCAAAGGTACATGGACAGCGTCATGCGGAAATTCGATTTCGCATTTGTCTACCTAGACGACATATTGGTGGCTTCTAAAAATTACAAAGAACACATGAACCACCTCAAACAAATTTTCGACAAACTAGGAGAACACGGACTCCGAGTAGGTTTTGACAAATGCATTTTTTCAAAACCTACCGTCGATTTCCTAGGTTTCACTATCTCAAAAGAAGGGATAATTCCTAAACGAGATAAAATAGAGGCCATAGAGCAATTCCCTCGGCCAATAGACGTACGAAGCCTACGCAGATTCCTAGGTATGTGTGGTTTCTACCGAGCTTGCTCAAGTAAATTCGCTCACACAGCGCAACCTCTGTATGACTCCATTCAGTCAAACAAAAAAAATGACAAAACCCCTATCGAATGGACATCAGAGAGAGAAAAAGCTTTCAACAGCTTAAAACACGCAATGATAAAAGCTACATTGCACAATATTGCTCATCCCCACCCTACAGCGGAGTGGAGAATAGTTTGCGATGCATCCGATACACACATCGGAGCGGCACTGGAGCAGGAAATTACAGACAAACACGGCTCGAAATCTTACCAACCATTGGGATTTTTCAGTAAAGAAATTCCGGAACAATGGAAGAATAAAGCTTCGTTCGACAAAGAGATGTTCGCCGCTTATCAAGCTTGCATTCATTGGCACAATGACTTGGACGGCCGCTCTTTTCATATTTGCTCAGATCACAAGCCTCTGCTAGGCACAATGCTAAAGAAAAACGCACATTTTTCTAAAATGCGATTGAGATGGCTAACATACATCTCCCAAATGACAAGTGACATACGACACATACCCGGAGAAGACAACGTCGTAGCCGACGCACTCTCCAGACCTTTCGACCCAGTTGAAATTCAAACAAAGTCAATTTCAACCCAAACTGACGAGGGTCCGTCCGTAGCCGAAATTTCACAATTTACGGCCGCAATAGAGTGCAACCTTTTACTGCACATCTCAAATGCACAGATTCATTCTCCTCCTAACGCAGAGGACAAACTAAAACTCACACGAGTTGAATTCCCTCAAGGAGACATTTGGTGTAACCTGGACTTAGGACACCCAAGACCTTATATTCCGAACGAAATAAGGCACGAAATAATCAGCCAAATTCACAATTTGGGACACCCAGGCATACACTCTACTGTGTATAAGGTAAAACAGAGATATTTTTGGCACGGCCTTCGTGCGGATGTCTCCAACTGGGTCCGGGCATGCGAGACTTGCCAACGAGCAAAAATCACTCGCTCCGTGAAGCTCCCTTACTCCGAATTTGAAACGGCTACCAAATTCTCCCATGTACACGTTGACATTACCGGACCCTTACCTTTAGCTAAAGGAGGGAAGCGTTACATCCTAATGATGGTCGATAGAGCAACGGGTTGGCTAGAGGCAGTCAACAACATCGAAACGTCCACTATCACAAACGCCTTTATAAATATTTGGGTAGCCTCAAGAGGCGTACCTAAATACATTACAAGTGACCAGGGCACACAATTCGAATCAGACCTATTTCATTCCATTATGGAACGTCTCGGAGTAAAACATACTCTCACGTTACCATACAAACCGTCAACAAACGGAATGGTGGAACGCAGAAATAGATCCTTGAAAGAGGCTCTCAAAGCACAGGACGAACATTGGCTCGACGCCCTTCCGAAAGTACTACTCGCCATGCGTACGGCAGTAGACCCAGCAACGGAAACTACACCCTTCCAAAAAGTTTATGGAATTGACGTGCCGCTCCCAGGCGACATATTCGTAACTTCTACGAACATTTCCGAGCCTCTCTTTTTCCGATCTACGCATATCAGGCATAATAATACGAAATATGCCGTCAACATGCCCAAAAATTTAGATACATGTACACATGTCTATATAAGAGTGCCCACACAGCTCTCCTCTTTGAAATGTCCTTACACAGGACCATTCAAAGTTGTTAAAAGAGATACGTTTTCGGTTACAGTGCAAATTGGCGAACACACAAAAAAGGTTCCCAAACAGCAAATCAAAACAGCTTACACTCTAAACACAGACGAAGCTGTTTCACTAAGCACAAATCAGGCAGAAAATAAGGAGGAGACTCCCCGAAAATCCGCCAGAGGGCGCGTCCCCTCTACCAAATTCGACGAGAAATGGGTGACTGCGCTCGAAGCAGACCACGCCCACTTTTCTCGGGTAGGAGCAGTGGGAGATATAAATACGGAGCACCCCGGGCCCGGAGCTCATACCAATCTTGACCATGGCAGCTTCCACTACCACGCAAGAAGAAAGAATGATGACGGAAGAGGTAGAGAATTTCCTCCTTGCGGAGGAAATTCCTGCGCCCATCGGCCCGCTCCCGCCTTCGCCCGAGAAGAACAAACCGGCGGACGCCAGCGCTCCCAGAGAGGTGGTTTGGAGAACGCCGGCCGCGTTCGCAAAGCCGGCTCCACCCGCTCAGCAGCTGCCCAGGGCTCCACCCGCTCACCAGCTGCCCACTGCGCCACGCAAGTGGATCAGCTCGGGCGACGTCCCCGTGCCTCGTTGGGACGAGATGAGCGCAGCGGGGTGGACGTCACCGGAACCAGCTCCTCCGCAACGACCCAGCCGCGGCCGCGGGCCAAACCCTCGCGGGTTTGGTACCTGTCGGCAGAGCTCGGGCCGGCCACGGACGCCCCGCGGCGCTCGCCGAAACCGGCGAGGCCGGGGCTCACACCGGGCGCGGGACGAGAGGCCTGCACCTCCGCCTCCGCAACAAATGGTGAGGGTTTCATACGGAGAATTCCGTATGGACCTCCAGTTCTCCCCAACCGGCGTCGTCGTTAATAACACGACGTCTTGGGGGGGCGCCTGTGGTGAAAACCACCCCCTCTTTTCAACAGCCCTTTTCAGGGCTACCAAAAAGAGGTAGACATGGCACACAAATGTTTATAAGACGTCGAGTTATAACTCCGTCAAACAAAATATTTCACCAGAGAGAAAATGCGATATTCTCTCTCAAAAGTGAAATATTATCAAATAACATACAAGGCGACCTCCCTAAACACTTACTGGGCGAGAGAGACGCGACAAGTATTTCGAACCAAGTCGCCTTGAATGAGAAAACTCAAACAGACAATCAAATGTCCTCTAGAACTAACAAGGACGGTTCTAGCAAGCCTACACGCCAATCAGAAACTCTGATTGCGCGAGAGACAATAGACGAACCAACCAGGAGGCGGCAAGCAAATTACAACCACCTCTGGTTCAGAAGCCACCCCGGGGACCCTGTCTCAGCGACGGACGCAGAGAAGCCACCCCCGGGGACCCCGTCTAAACAACGGACGCAGAGAAGCCACCCGAGGACCCCGTCTAAACAACGGACGCAGAGAAGCCACCCCGGGGACCCTGTCTCAGCGACGGACGCAGAGAAGCCACCCCCGGGGACCCCGTCTCAGAAACGGACGCGGGGAAGCCACCCCCAAAAACCAACTCAGCTATCATATTCACAGATTCTGAGAAAACAATGTGCGAGCCAATAAGGAAACACATGGTGAACTAATGAAATTAAGCGGACCAATCAGGGGGCGGCAGGAGGCGGCCACCTCCCTATAATTACCCCGCACGGAGCCCTCCGTAATTCATTCCACTCACCGCTCTCGACGACTACACTCTACCAGTACGAAGTTTCTACACGCTCTACGCTGACGACCCTTCTGCTCACGAGTTCTTCTCAGAACGGCATTTTATTGCTCACAAGGCATATCTTCTCTCCTCACAGATCTCGCTTTGGCATCTACGAGTCCAGTGATCCTTTATCCTGCTCATTGCCCAACGTAGTTCTTCTGTCAGAACGCCACCCGGTACATCTATTGATATCCTCATTAGATCGTACGCCCGCTGGGACGTTCGAGACGTGTCGCCCGGGTTTCGTAGCACTAAGCTCGTTACCGACCGCCGGGGCACGCCGATAAATTACTCAGCTCATCCGCTCTAATTTATCGTCCAAGGAAGCCTTTTTCAAGGCTACAAGGTAGGACCCTGACATCCGAGCAAAGGAAAGAAGCTCTGTCAAGCGAGTCCACCTTCCAAATCCTGCATCCTATACGGAGAGGTATTAAAAACGAGTTAATCAACTCGGGTACATCGATGGAGCGCCGCCCGTCCTACTTCCTCATGCAAGAGGAAGCAGAGCACGGCGCGGTCGGGAGCTCTAGCCCACGAAGCGCTCCCTACCCGATACTCGACTCGTCCGCTGGTCCTAGCGACAGACAAAGGCTCGATTCTCGCGAAGAGATCGCCTTACTACCTAACATATCCGTGAAGGAAACGTTAGGCCAAGCCTCACACACACAAAAGTTCGAGGATCCCTTCCAGACTCGCTCTGAAGTCAATCATCGTGATTCGACAAAGATATCTGAATATCCACGATATTCTACACAAGGCTACCCGGCCGATCCGAGTGTCAAATTCACTCCCAACTTGCTCAAAACACAGGATACTTTTCAGTACCTCAACCAAGCCCGGTATATTCCCCCTACAGATATAAATCTTAGGCCGGAATATTACACAACGGCTCAGCACCAAACAGATCGGACCCAGCACGCACTAAGCGAGCCCAGTGCTCCACGCGGCCAATACACGAACTATCCTCAGGTTCCGCCCGCCAAGCAAGATGACCTTGGCGATTTCGCTCACATTCCTTTCGGAAACATCACGGGGACTAACCCGCATAATCAGAACATAAACGTCCCACTTGGTCTACCTACACCAAGTCAGACATATATAAATCCACTACAAAGGGTGTCTGGGACTAACTTGAGCCTAGCCATTGCCAACCTTTCCTCACCTAAAACTTCATTGTGAAGGAATTTAAGCAATGTTGACATAATGGATGACGCATCTTTTGTCGATTGCTCTGCACTGAGTGTAGACCGTTTCCTTTGCCATTCGATAAGCGTAGATTCTGGCAAGGCTGATTCTACCAGGGGGAATAACATACATGCATATTTGTCAGAAGTGACACCTAAACTATCCAGTGCATTAAGTTGAGCTTCCAACTTATCATAGAGACTCTGCAATGACGATTTTATACCATTAGATTGAGCTAAAACTAACATTAGTAATTCTCTTACATAAAGTTCGATGAGCAATTCGTCTCTACCAAAACGATTCTCAAGCAGGTCGACTGCCTTGACGTAGTTGTCAGCAGAAGGAGGGAAGCTATCCATAAGTTCCCTCGCAGGAGAACCCTCTGTAGTTGACTGGTAGAGAAACTGGAATTTTTCTTCACCATCTAATGCATCATCCTCAAAAACCTTTCTATGTTGAGCCCAAAAACCCAACCAATTTCTAATTTGACCGTCAAATTTACGTAACTCAAGCTTGGGAAGCTTATAAACATGTTTGACGTTTGTAGAATATGATAGAGAACCCTTGCTGACAGCCGACACATTGCTCTTTGACGCTTCAGAAACATGGCTAGAACTAACACTATATTTTGATAAAGGCTTATGATTAGAACTTTTACCCATAGACGGTACATCCACCTTGAAAAGCTGATCACGTTTTAATTGGTAAAATATACGCTTTTCCCTATAACCTTCAATTGTATCATATTCCTTTTCAAGGTCGGTTTCGTCTGTAACAACGGTAAAGATTACCTCACTTACTTTGTCGTCAAGGGTAAATAGACGATTGGCTTTGTCCTCAAGTATATCCAACTCACAACATAAATCTGCGTAGCTGAAGTTTGGTTGAGCCAACAACAAATCAATTTTGTTGCAGCAATTAGTAAATGCCCGCCTCGAAAGTGCACGTTCCGATTTCAATCGAGTATACACCTCTAAAGACATTGCGACAAGAGTGATGAACCGGCTGAAGATTAACGACACTAAGCAGTAACAAAACTTCACCAAAAATGCACTCAAAACTTCGCGAATGTTCACCTTTTATCTCCCCACAAGGGATGCCATATGTTAGGGAAAATAAAATAAGGTGAAAATAATAATAACTGAGGTAAAACTCTGAATGGAAACTTTAATAAAAAAGAGCTGTCTTACAGTTCATAACAACTACTTGCAAGCGGTACAAAAATCATGCTTAAAAAAACCGGAGGCGGCCAAAACATTACCCGAACAAAACAAAAGCCACACACACATGGAAGCTGACCAACAACATGGAACTTGAAATGATTTAGTTGATTGATGCAGTTCATTTCAGTTTTCTAATTCGTCAAAGCAGATAGTGCTATAATTCCCCGTTATGATCGCTAGTGACGCCAAGTTATTACCTAACACAGGTCTCGTGACAAACACGAACCCAACTCGACTTCTTGCAACACAGAAGGGTCGAGCATATTTCATGGCACAATCGTACACATCCCCAGCGGATATAAGCTACATGGCCAACCAATATCAAACCCTTTCTGAAAGGGTCCCTTGCGAATTAAGTTCACGAGCGGAAATACGCCCATCCTTGCCGACTGGGTACACACGAGATGAGAGTCTTTTTCTAGACTGTCGAGACCAGTGGCGGCCGGTGGTCTGAAAAAGGAGTGGGGCACAAAAATATTTACCTATTTGACAGTCAAAAAGAGCATGGAGGTTTTTCATCCATTTGTTTTGCTTTCAGTGTAAATTAATTTTGATCTAAACTCATGAAACATTAATCCCACTTGGGTTATGTCAAATGCCATGGACAATAAATCATGATCATTAAATATTATTGATAAATAAATATAAATAAATTAATTAAATAAACTAAATTAAAAATACTATCTTATAGGGACCTACTTACTTACTAAAGCTGGTTTCACATGGAGCGGTATGTCCGGAAGACGAAAAGATTGAAAGCAATCTGATTGGCTGTTGGGACAACAGTTGAGGATGGTGGCTGCCATGTTGCCGGAATGGGCGGTCTGCGGACAGCGGTAGAAATGTTTATAAATACCGTTGCCGCGTTCCATCGAGCGGAGCGCAATCTTATTGGACAGGAATGTTGATAACCGCAAGTAGAGGTTTCAGATCAGAGAGGGTTTCAGTAGGAAGGTTATGATTCCGTGTGTCCATGTTCATGTGAACACCCTGCCGCATTCTGCCGCCCCCTCCACTGGGGTTTCCAGCCTTCCGTCTTTCCGGTTGTTACGCTCGTACTCCTCCATGTGAAACCGGCTTTAGGAATGACGATAAACAGCCAGTTTTTTTATTGGTCATATTGCAACGTTTCTGCGTATTTGTTGGTTGGTTGTGGCTTACATGCTGGTGTGGATACTATACTATTGGGTTACGATGGACATTATGTTCATGGAACTAGGTGTGACGAACTAACATGGAAAGAGCTGAGAAAAATTATTATGGATGTAGGTACGTTGCAGTAGGTCCAATAAAAAAAACTGGCTGTTTATCGTCAATCCTAACAAGAAAAACACCTACACTACTTTATTATTAGAAGTATTAAAAATTATCAAGGCTTCGATTGTATTGCACTAGTCAACTACTTAGGAGAAGTAATTCTGAAGGAATATTAAAGAACTCAAATTAAATTATGATGAAATGATAGGAGTGTGACATCATACGTCAATTAAAAATTGTTTCAAAAGGCTATAGAAATGTTGTCTAACCCCACAACTACCACTCACTTATGTATATAACCTTTTTCTTCAAAAAAGGAAGAACCTAGGAGGGGGATGGTTCATGAATGCAACACATCCAGAATGATCAATATTCTACTGAAAATATTGATCAGAGACGTTTTCGTTACTCATTCTGTATGGTTTTGGAGGTGCCTTTGAACACTGTAGCTTTTTCCAAATGTGACCTCAAAATGTCGTCAGTTTTGGCTGATTTTGTTACTATAAGAGGCTACATAAGAAATTACAGCTTCCTAGAGTGTAAAGCATAGAAATTAACTATTAAAATGATCTAACCACCGCTTCACAAATCAAACTGTTCTCGCAATATTTGGATCACCTGCTATGAATCAAATCATCGAAACACCAGCTCAATGAAATCATCAGAAATTAACAAGCGGTGGCAATCATGTTCACAATATCAATTATTGAGAACGATCACCTGAGTGTACACAATTATTCGAATAACCTTGCTCATAACTCAGCTTGTTGTCCACGCACTTCGCAGTAGTTGGACGCACCACGCATAATATGGTTGGATAAATCGAGAGCTTTCGAACGAATGGTCAACGAATTTGAAAAACGACGAAGTACCATTTCCCTAGCAACGACTCGGTTGTAAGTGGAAATCATCAAAATATTTTCGTGAGCAATTTTCCGTGAGTTTTGACATGGATATGTCTTTGCTCTGGGGGGTCAACCAAAAATTTCCGTGACGCAAAATTTGTGTCACAATTTCAGTGTTTTTCACGTACAACCCATTCGTTGCTAGGGGAATGGAACTTCCGCAGTTTTCATCGCACAGAAATCGTTCGCCACTCGTTGGAATGCGCTTGATTTATGTGATAAACGTTCACATCTCAAGCTACCAATTCCCCCCTCCTTACGTACCTAGCTACATTCCTAAACTAAGTTGATTGGACTATAAACAATTTTAATAAGCCGGTTACAATATTCTTAACGTAAAGCAATATTAGAATTTATTCCACTTCATAGGAAACATTTTCATCCACTTGACAACAGTCGACTGTTAATAACAACTCATTGTAGTGGCTTCTCTCCACAGTCATTTTCAACATTTCTATAAGTAAACCGTTGTTTTGTTGGAATTAGTCGGGATTCGTTTAAAGTTGAAGGATTTATTTACAACTCTCGTGTTCAACCGTTATGAAATCCCCAATCAAAGACATATCCATGTAACATGGTATCTGCTTGTAAAGCAGATAGTGGAACTCGTTTACGAGTTACTATAAAATTTTTAGTTCATGTGCCATAGCAAAGACATAAAGAAAACAGTTGATTGTTCTCTACGCAACACAGTGAGTCTATTTTATTTATTGGTAAGTAGCGTGAGCAAGTTTTCGTGACGATTTTTCAGTTTATGTGCCAAAGCAAAGGCATGCAAATGTCAAAAATGTCAAAATCAGTACCTACCTGACTAAACTTCTTACGTAAATCCGTCGATGAACGTCGTACTTCGGTGCGAATTCTATTCAAAGTGATCGTTGCTTCTTCTTCATTGCCAAAATGCCAAAATTTCTTTTTGTAACTAATGTTCGTAACTACCGACGGAAAGGGTTTTGTAGCTAGCTCTACACATAAACAACGCACTCCAACTCGACCGACAATACAAAGGACTTTATTACAAAAGACGTATTCAACAACTTAGGACTGAATAAAAATAGATATTTATAACACAACGCTATAATACGGACTTTACTTTAGAGTAAATTCTTGGAAACAACCACATGCCCGAAGGAACTTAAAAAACATCATAAATTACCAGCAGAGACAGCAAAACATTACTTGAAAAAAAACCTACCAACTATGAACATTCAGTTTGGCTAATGGAATAAACCGAAACTCCTCTAGTGGAAGCCACTCATAACGTTAATTTCATTCTACGGTCTTTAGAAAAGTGGAAACCCTGCCTGGGGCATGGCCCCTAAAATGATGAGAAATTTACTGTTATGACCTCTTTTTCCCGTTCCTTGCCCCTTAATTCCCGTTCCTTGCCCCTTAATTCCCATCACAGTCTAACCTGAATTTACGAAATTTCTCTCTTGATAGAGTGATTTTATGGCAATCTACGTACTTTTTCACTGGTAGATGGATCTTAAACCTCCTTGGATGGAGCGTAAACCTGATCCTTCTAGCATCCACCTTGGAGCCACAGCATGGAGCTACAGACCACTTTTCGTTTTAATTTGAAACGATGAGTTTTGTTTGTAAAGTCTTCGTTCCAGTTTGTTACTTTTTTCCCAAATGTACTGGGGCAATGTCCCGATGCCCCCCCTCACCGGCCGCCCCTGGTCGAGACCCACTCAAACACGAAACAAAAGGTACTTTTCAGTACTTTCAGACTCCAGTTTCGTACGGTCGTGAGGACACTCAACAAAAGCCCAGGAATTTATATTCCCGAATTGGAGAAACTCATAAAGATCAGCGTCGGGAAGACCTATCTGGAGAGGTATTACTCCACGGCTCACATACCCCATATCTTCCAGAACACAAGGATATACAAGATAACAACGGTACTTCTTCGTACCTCTCACAAAACCCTTTTCAAGGGTCAAGCCCGTATGACCACATGTACAACGTGGCTCGTGATATTCCACTGGGAATACCGACTCCCAGTAAAACTTACATGAATCCACTACACTTGGTGCCAATTTTAAGTTACCTTTTCATTCTAGTTCTTGGGTTTTGTAAGTGGTATCAAACTAATCTCAGGAAATTGTTTTGTAGATTTTATTTATTTATTTTTGTTTTTAAATGAAAATTTGCTAATTTTATATTGAAATTTTGTTACAATGAGGTACCTTTCTGCTATTATTTTTTTCTTCAGAGCGTGAGGTTTGCCTTACTATTAATTTTTTCTTCATGAGCTTAAGTACCTACTTCATGTTTCTTTACACTCTTGATAACAGAATAAAAATAAAATTTGATTCAAGTGTAACTTGTTTTTGAATTTTCTAATATTTTTCAAAGTTGAGGTTTGACACACCCCACTGGGGAGTTAAGTGTTGGAAATTTAGCCGGGACATTCCAGGGTTAACAATAATATGTTACGTCATCATATCCGGCTGATATTTCATCCAAAAACGCCTTGAACTGACGATGGTTAGGCCCTCGGGGCTGAAAAAAGTGATGGTTTTTACTACCAGAACACAAGTTCTGTTGGTGAAAAATGCAATGAAGGGCTATCAAATCATCTTTTTGCACATTTAATTCGGTTGCTTTTTCATTCGAAATTCCGATGAAATCTTTACGTAAGCCAACCATAGAAGGTGCACCATCTGTGCATACTCCAACTAATTTCGACTATGGCAAGCCAAAATTTGTGAATGCCTTTTGAACTTCATTAAAAATCTCCTTTCCTGTAGTGGTTCCTTTTAGCAGCTGTGAAGCAAGCAATTCTTTAGTAATAGTGAACTCTTTATCAATATAGCCAGTTGAGCTGTGTCAGACTTAAATCGGTGCTCTCGTCTAATGCTATGGAAAATGATTCAAAACCCGCCATACGGCCAGCCAATGTTGTTTTTATATCATTACCCATCATTTCTATACGTCGTTGAATGGTTTGTCTTGACAAACTAATTTTGACATGGATATGTCTTTGCTCTGGGGGTCAACCAAAAATTTCCGTGTTGACATGGATATGTCTTTGCTCTGGGGGTCAACCAAAAATTTCCGTGACGCAAAAAATGTGTCACAATTTCAGTGTTTTTCACGTACAATCAATCCGTTGCTAGGGGAATGGAACTTCTGTAGTTTTCATCGCAGAGAAATCGTTCGCCACTCGTTGGAAAGCGCTAGATTTATGTGATAAATGTTCACATCTCAAGCTACCAATTTCCCCCTCCTTACGTACCTGGCTACATTCCTAAACTAGGTTGATTGGACTATAAACAATTTTAATAAGCCGGCTACAATATGCTTAACGTAAAGCAATAGCATCATTTACTCCACTCCATAGGAAACATTTTCATCTCTTGACAACAGTCGACTGTTAACAACAAGCAACAACTCATCGTACTGGCTTCTCTCCACAGTTATTTTCAACATTTCTATAAGTAAACCGTTGTTTTGTTGGAATTAGTCGGCCCAGGGAAAATAAATAAAATTATTTCATTTATTGTTTTATTTTATAACGTTTTGTCCTCTTACTGAGGACATCTTCAGATCTTGGTGTGTCCAGGAAAAAATTCCCCCAATCAAAGACATATCCATGTAACATGGTATCTGCTTGTAAAGCAGATAGTGGAACTCGTTTACGAGTTTTCAAATTCATTTTTCTTTTCAGGACACAGAACACTGCAAACTTCTAACATACGCTCTATGATAATATGGCACGTAGAGGAGTACCCACCACCATCTGGTCGGATAATGGCACCAACTTTGCTGGTGCTGCCCGCCTATTCTCAGAAATTCGAAAGGCTATGGATTCCGGTGTCTCAAACACCATACAAGTAAGGTTAGCTTCTAGGTGAGTCGAGTGGAAATTCATTCCGCCTAGAGCTCCTCATTTTGGACCTGATTTTGGAGGTTTATGGGAAGCTGCCGTTAAGTCAGCTAAACGGTTGCTTATTCTCACATTTCAGTCTCACACTCCCAAACTGCAAACGTTTAGTACTATAGTATCCCGCGTTGAAGCTATTCTCAATAGCCGCCCTCTTGTCCACCAGTCAGAATCGCCTGGCGATTTTCTAGTGCTGACCCCTGGCCACTTCCTAATTCAGCGTCCTCTCACCGCCCTTCCCGAATCCTCAGTCGCTGAATTCAGCTCCTGCCTTACTCCAAAATGGAGATTTGTGAATTCAGTTGTTGAACAGTACTGGAAAAGATGGAGAACTGAGTACCTGCAATCCAGTCCAATCAGGCCAAACAGAAGTGGAACACTCCCTTCAAATCAGCTAAGGTTGGTGACGTTGTATTAATCATACAGGACATCGTTCCCCCACTCTCTTGGCCGAAAGGCATTATAGTTGAATTGATCCCTGGTGTAGATAAAGTTTCCCGTGTCGCCAAGGTGCGCACCAGTTCAAGTATTCTCGAGAGACCCGTTAGGAAATTATGTCCCTTGCCACTCGACAATTGAGATCCCATATCTTGAATTCCGCTGGATTGGGGGGGGGGGGGGGGAGTATGTTTGGCCCTAACCAAATTCGTATTCTCCCGCCAGCGCTCTAGATGGTAGTTTCTCAAACTTCAGACAGAGCGCTAAAGTCGCTTTGTGTTTTGATCCTGCTTTTTACATATTTTCATGACGGAACAATGAAGATTTAACATCCCAAATTATTATTCCCCAATTCCCAAGTGATATTACGATCTACGATCTGAACTCCCTCAATTATTGTGAAAGGTGATATACCTATTTATCTCTGTCAAATCTGCTGAGTAATGCTTCATTACCTATGTTAACATTGTATGACCACTAGCGCCCTCGTTTTTCCAGTGTCTTGCAGACGAATCTGGAAAGACCATTCTGTTACCGTATGCCGTCTAATTATCATTGCTCTCCCGCTGTACCACTAGTTTCATTCTTGTTGAATAAAAGATTAAGTGTTTGGATCCCGTACAACGTTGTTGTTTATTTCCCGTGATTGTTCAGTAATGACATTTACAAATGCATAACAAACCAACTAGGAGTTCCTTCTATCGACCTATGGCCTATATTCTCGTGACGTCATGCCTGGAGTAGGTTCGCGTTTCAGCCAAAGTCGGCCATGACTGCTCTACTCAACCAACCTATTTCTCACAAGAAGTTTGCCTCTCACGGCAACATAATTCGTGGTTATATGGCCATTTTTCAACAGTTTTGTTTTGAAAAAGTATAATATTGTAGCAATACAAAGTTTCAATTCGACTGAATGTTATAATAATCGTGCCTGCCAGCGCAATAATTGATTTTACTCGTAGATTGCTGTCAACGATACCAATCTAACATGAACGAGTTTTTATTTGCACTAGGAGCTTACTAACTATTGTAGTTAATCAGTGCCAGAAAACTGAAGAACTTCATTCGTTTAGGCTTTGAGAATAACATTAACCTGAAAAATAGTAAAGAAAAAATGATTGAAAATTCCTTAGGTGTCTGTACTGCAGTGTAGGTACCTAGCCATTGCTCAGGTAGCTTCATCAGCGTTTTATTATAAGTTCGTAGTACTATGCTTAGCTGAGGAAGCCTTACTTTCTTGTTATATTGACCGAATAAAAAGAGAGTTGATATTGATAGTTTGTCAAAGTAAACAAGGCAGGTTGTTGCTACACCAAGAAACGAAACTACTTACGTAGGTACGTACGTCCTACCAGATTTGCTGTTGGTTTAAAGTGCCTAAACAAAGTAGGTGGGTCGTTGCATTTCTGACGAATACAACCGCTGATTAGCAAGTTTGTCAAATATCGAATCAGGGAATATGCTACATGAATTAAAAACCAGCTGCAAGGAAAAAACCTTGAAATGCTTTCTTCTAAAGGTAAAATTTCATAAAGACGGCATTGGCAGTGCAGTTATTGCGCCAGTTTTGCAGTTACGCAAATTTAAAGGACAAAAAAGGTAGGTAATTAGGTACCTACTTTCGTTTTTATCAATGAAGTAGATGATCACGTAATAATATACGGAAAGTATGTAGGTATACCTTCCCTCTAGGTACTTACCTACCCACATGTGATAACTTACTATACCCGCCTAACAGAGCTCTCATAGCACACCCTTTCACATGACCACTTTCACAGTACACTAAAGATTTTTAGTTTCAATTGATTCAAAGAACAGTCCTGAAAACTAGATAGATAATCCACAGCATCTTCGCGGCTGATGTCTGGAACATCTAGAACACTTGTATGTCAACTCCCCAACACGCATTTCATATGGATCTCTACCCCACAGATTAAATCTTGCGTTCGTAGCGTTTGAGGTCATCACCTGATAATAACTTGATGTAATTTGCATACAATTTATCAACTTGCATATTACAAAAAATAATGAAAATATTGACTAGGAACTAGGTAAGACTATGTTATGCAGTTGTCCAGCTGGGGCTACAAATGGCGCATAGTTTACTCGCCAACATGACAAGGTGAAATAACTTCGACTTCACCTTGCCTCGAAGTAAGGATTTGCTAGTGAGTCTCGAGAATATAACCTATTCGCGTCAGCATCATTACACAAATGTGTTCATTTTTTCTAATTTTCCATGTCTTTCTGGCATTTAAACCCGTATTGCAACTTCTCACATAATTTTCTATGTCGGAGTTCATTCCAAACCTATTTTTAAAGATCCTACGAGTCCTTTATACCCTAAGTGAATCTTCTGCAGTACAAGGTTTTTCATTTTTTCAGGTATAATAATTCGATCATCTTTAAATAATAAGTCGTGAAAGGAGATCTGATCCCTGCAGCTCCAATCTTTATTCAGGCTCGGAATGAGATTATTTTTCCTGTTCGGCCATCCATTCTGTACTATTTGTTTCAATTGTTGTAACTCTCTGTCTTCATCAGTGAGGGTTTTGGCTTCTAAGAGACGTTCAGCAGTCATTGGGACAACTAGATCTACTTGCAATGATAGTTCGCTGTCTTTAATATTGTTAGTTTCTTCGAACGAACAGTCTCTACTTAATTTATCAGCCACAAACAATTGAGATTCTTTTTTATACTTTATGTTAGGGTTGTAAGGGATGATTTCTAGCATAATGCGTGGTTAATAATACAATACAATGGATGGTGGGTGTGGTGAAATCACCACCAAAAATAGTTCCTCACGATAGAACTATATACAAAAGACTTCAGGCTACGTCCAAATGAAATAACACAAATCGCCGGATAGGAATGATTATGAGAAATACATAATCGCAGAGGAGATAATGACCTCTAAGTCAATCAAGGGCGAAACAAACCTCGACGCGCTCTATGAAGCGGGGGCGGAACATCGCATTTCAACTTCCGCCCACCGAGCGCGACCGATCAAATCGGAAGCTGCGGAGGCTGCGGCCCATCTCAAGACTAACCGTTAGGTGGCCAATAGATCCAGCCAATCAGATACAGCCTCCGGGTATAAATATAGGACGCACGGGCCATCATTTTTTTCATTCACATCTCTACACTCGGATCTGACGTTTCTTCTCTACTACACGACGAAGTCACTACACGATCTGGAACGAGGCAATCTATTCATCTCTTCAAGTTTCCTGGTAGCATCGAGTTTAGCCATTTTCCGTGCTACTCACTACCAGCATTCTTCAGTCAGGATACCACCCGGTTCGAAAGATCCTCGATCTTTTCGGACGCCCGCTGGGATATCCTAGTCGAGTCACCCAAACCTCTTGATTAATCATTTGGTTGTCCGCTGGGGCTCGCCAGTTAATCGAAATTCTCATACGATTCGATCAACTGCTCACGAGAGTTCTTTTTAGAACTATTTGAGAGGACCCTTGCAGGTATAGACGAATATACTTCGCAAAGCGAGTCCCTCAAAACTTACGAGTGTCCTTGTAAGGGCAATAACCTAGAGGACCCTGTCTAACACGACAAGCGAGTCCCTAGCATTCCTAGTTCTTCTACAGAACCAATAAATTCAAGGAAGTTTCCTAAATGGAACGATCCCAGTCTTTTCACCCCTTCGACGGGGTGGCCGATCCGAGCGCTGTCGGCAGCCCGAGCCTCGAGACAGAACGGGCGGGAAGCAGTCACGCGACCGCCCGCCTACGCATTCCAATCTCACGCGGCCAGGCTCGCGAGCGCCTGCGCTCCAGCCGTTCTGAGCCGCTTGAAGCCCTCTCATCTAACTCCGTGGAGGGCCTTGGCTACACTTACCCGCCTGAGACACGGCCGGATCAAGTTTCTTTCGATCAGTCCTTTTCAGAAGGAAATACTAGAGATTTCTTGACTAAAACAGAGATCTCCACGCAGCTATCCGCCGGATATACAGCTGACTCGAGTGCCTTATACACTCCTGACGCGCATCCGTCTCACGAATATAAAAGTACTTTTCAGTACCCTAAACAAACGGTCTCATCTCATGATGAAAACATACAGTTAAGACCTGAATATTCTCCAATAAGGAAATATCACACTGAGCAGCCACGAGAGGCCCGGATCGAGGCAAAGTCGTCCTACGGCCCTAACGTGTCATACCAAAGGCCTAAAAATACTCAAATTAATAAGAGTACTTTTCCATACCTTCCGTCGGGTTACGACCAAGAATATTACCCTCATAACCAACCTGCCAGTACTTTTCACAACGTACCACTTGGTCTTCCGACTCCGAGTCAGACATACATAAATCCACTACAGTGGGATAATTTCTAGCATCTTGAAGTGGTTTTCTGAATAGACGCAAGAGGTTTGTGGTCTGACTCTATTGTAAGATGTTTGCAACCCCAGATATACTCATGGAATTTTTTACAAGCTATTGATATTGCCAATGCCTCGTTTTCTAGTTGGCTGTAATTTATTTGGGTGGGGGTTAACGATCTCGCAGAATAAGCTACTGGTTGTTTGAAGCAACACGCCTCCAACTGCTGAGGAGCTGGCGTCATAAAGAAGGGATGGGGACAGAAGAAGAGCAACAGTTGCTTGTGATAAAAGGAGGAAAACGTATTATAAAGGTACAACTTGGGGTAGCACAGAAGAATGGGAGGTGGTAATTACAGCTAGACAGCGGGGCCACATGCTACGTTATTGGGACGGAAACTGCAAAGAAACTAAAGGGATCTGAGGAATTAAAGTTAATAAAATCACAGACGAAGTTGAAAGTGTTCGGGGGAGAAATCATGGTGCCCAAAGGAGCAATCGTACTTGATATATTGCTTAAAGGGAAGCAGTATAATCTGAAGTTTGAAGTTATTGGTCATGAGCATGTGCCAATATTGTCAGCACAAGTATGAAGATTTAGGGTTAATTAAAATATGCCAGAAAATAGAGACAACAGAAGACGAAGAAAAGGGGGATGCTTCGAAAATCGTTGAAGAGTTTGAAGATACATTCCAAGGTATAGAAGGGGAACTGATCTTAAGCCAGTGAACGAATCGCCTAGGCGCATACCCCTACCATGTGTAGCGTTACTGATGGAAGAACTAGATCAAATGGTCGAAGACGGTATCATAATTGAGGAGCCAAGCGTGACAGAATGGGTCAGCAACCTGACGATGGCAGGAAAATGAGATAAAATTAGAGTATGTTTGGACCCTAGCAGGTACAATGAAGCTCTAAAAGACACTAAGCAACAGCTACCAATGGTAGAAGAGATTCTGCCACAGTTAACAAATGCAAAAGTGTTTACAACAGTGGATGCAAGAAAAGGATTTTGGCAACTGGCTCTTAGCCCAAAAAGTAGTAAGTTAACAACATTTTGGAGTCCATTCAAAATCACTACAGCGATGGAAATATTCCTAAAGAAAATCTTGGAACTGCTGACAGGAATTCCAGGATGTGCGGCGATAGCAGATGACATCTTGATCAAAGGAAGAGAAGAAACAAGATAGGAGGCATTGAAAGACCACAATGAAAGTATGCAAACAATGTTCAAAACGCTGCAAATTATTTCACAAAGGTGTATTATTTTTTCAATTGAGTATGATCGTGATTTTTGGTTGGCTTGCGTACGTCATAAGGCCCGTCCAAACTCCTCGACGTGTCCTATTTCGAGTTGCCACAACCTATACTTCTATAAATATACCTATGCGCATGTTTATATTTCTCGATTTGAGCTCCTATCTATTCAAATAATTATTGCCGTAATCATATCATTATCTAAGTACGTACCTACGAAAAGTCGAGAGGATATGTTATTAAATATGCGTAGGCAACGCATTGGTATTAACACACAAATATGACCTAGAAAAAAACATATATTCATGCTTCGAAGGAACATGAAATTCGAAAGCAATACAAGTGTAGGAAGTTTTCCACGCCACCCTGGAGGTACTCCCTAGGTCTCGTTACCTCACAACCGGAGGTTCACCACCCTATTACGCTTACACTATCATATCACTCATATTTTTCCATCAACATTCATTTGAAAGTTGTGCATTTTGAGATGAGTGAATTTTGTCCAACATGAGAATAATAATTATTAGGTCGTGCAGTTGTGGTCGTGCATGATCTGGTCCTAAAGGTCTAACACTCAAAGTCTCGAAAAAGTCACTTTTTCACCTATTTTTGGCTCATAGCACCCATGGGTGTGGAGCGATCGAGCTGGCGAGAAGTTAGGACCAACTAGACCCCAAGTGGAGTCTGTGTGCGAAAGAACGGATTTTTAAGTCAATTCTAAGGCCTTTTATGGTCCAGACGGCGGACGGACATTGCAAATTTGGATTCTACGCACTTTGAAACGTAAAATGAAAAAGTTTGAGGGGGGGGGGTTATAAAAATTTTTTGCTATACGATCACATAGGCTTATTATTGAAAATAATGAACCAAAAGTGAGAGGTCTGAACCTAAACAAAGAAAAAATGAAACTATGTAACACGGAAGTAAATTTTTTCGTACACATCTTGATTGGTAAGGGGGTGAAACCAGACAAAGAGAAGGTGAATGCAATAACTAACATGCCACGACCAGAAAACAAAGGTGCACTCAGAAGATTTTTGGGGATGGTCACATACTTATATAGGTATTATATACCTCGGCTGGCTGATAATGCACAGGTACTACCTATTGAGGGAGTTAACAACTCAGTCGATTTCAGGTGGAACAAGGCTGAAAATGAAACATTTAAGAAACTAAAAAAAAAGAAAAACCAGATGCATCGTCATTCCCGTTGGGAGCCGTATTAAGGACAACCTGTAGCATACGCCTCGAAAACATTATTGGCAACACAACAGAACTACGCACAGACTGAGCGAGAAATGTTGAGTATTGTGTATGCGAGTAATAGATTTGACCAATACATATGTGGGAAAAATAATGTATTGGTAGAAACACATCATAGCTCCTTAGTGAGCATATTTTTAAAATCAATTCTCAAAGTCCCAAAATGTCTGCAATGTATGATATTAGGTGCAACATATCACTTAAATACAAGAAAGGGACAGAGATCGTGATAGCGGAAACATTGTCAAGAGTTCCAGAGAGTACAAAACACGTCGAGAAATCATACGAAATTTATAAAATAGAGAAATTCTGAGAGAAATAGAAGAAGTATCGCTGAGAGCAGAAGAACAAGAAATAATGTGGGAAAAAGGAATGCCAAGAGGACATTACAAGTAGACACGCTATAAAGAATAGTAGCGGCTACCGAAAAAAGTCATGAAATGCAGACACTGAGGAAAAAAAACCGTAGAGAGATGGCCGGAGAAAAGGGAGTAAACCAAAGAAATGGGCCCATACTGGAACTACAGAGAAGACTTGGGATTAGATGAGGGACTCATCATGAAGGGAAAACATATAGTGATCCCAAAAGAAATGAGCAGAGAAATTAAACAAAAACTGCATGCAAGTCATCAAGGGATAGAAAGGACGACTAGACTCGCGAAAGAATTGGTGTACTGGCAAGGAATATATGGAGAGCTAGAAGACATAATACGAAGCTGCGAGATATGTTAAAACATGTGAGGAACCAGAGACCTCTGGAGATGATGTCCCATGAGATACCCAAAGGTCCGTTTCAGAGAATCGGCATGGATCTGTTTGGGTGCACAATTAACAAGAGAAGAAGAAATTTCTTAATAATGGTAGATCACTACTCAGACTACTTTGAAGTGGAAGAAATGGAGTCACTGGCAGCAAAAGCAACAGTCCAACGATGTAAAAAACAATGGGGAACTTTCATGTGTTGGAATTTCACAATTCGGACCTTGGATTCGGATTCAGCACACCTTAAAACCCCTTAGTTCCAATTTTCAGCTCAAAAGACCGTTTAGTTTGGCTAATAAACGGGTAGGATGATCATGCGTGACGTAGTAGTGCAACGGAGCTGCGAGTTCCCCCCAGGCTGGCAGGGGCCGTGATGTCATCGTGCAATTTCAAGAGCCGTATTCCTGGTCAGATACCCATCATATAGCACCTTTTTGGAAAGCTAGAGAGCCAATAGAAAATAACCATGAAAATTCCCCATTCAGTAGACATGGTGTGCCAAGAGTGGTAATAACAGACAAAGGGGGAAATTTCGACAGTGAAGATGCAAGTTTGGAGAAGATAGGAACTTCAAAATTATTTACTGCAGCCCACAACACCACCAAGGAAACGGAAAAACAGAAGCAGCGGTGAAAATTGCGAAACGATTGATTCTGAAGAGTATTGCAGCAAACGAAGACTTTTACAAGAACTTGTTGTTTCGCCGGTAATCTCAAATAGGTATGCCAAATAAAACAAGGTTCAGCCCAGAACATAGACGAACTAAATCACTCGCGACGAAGTTGTGGAAACCCATTTCAAAACGGAAGTTAGTGAAAAACGTTGTCTTTTTCCACGAAAAATAAAGAGTTACACTGTTAAATCGATTTCGACGGTTAGGCAATCATCAGTAACAAACAATAACTGTTTTGTTTGTTACTGATGATGGCCTAACCGTCGAAATCGATTTAACAGTGTAACTCTTTATTTTTCGAGGAAATAGACAACGTTTTTCACTAACTTCCGTTCCAGAACAGAGGAACTTGTGTAGATGGTTGGGACGTGATCTACCATCGTATGACAATCAACCAAAAGTGATAGAGAAGAAGTGGGACAGTAAATTAGAGAATGTAGAGAGAAGATCAAGAGATACTTTGATGAAAAGTAGTGACGAGAAGAGATTTACAAGAGGAAGAAGAAATATTTTATAAACTGAAACTCGAAGATAGAGAATGGAAAAAGGGGAAAATTGAAGAGGCACAGGGAAACAGTTCATATATACCATAGTCACGGGACGAGGAACCTAAATTAGAAGGAACGAAATTAACAGACCAAGAAGAGAAGCAGTTCAGGAAGAATCAGAAGAAAGACAGGAAGAAGAAGTGCCGGAGCAAATGGATTACAGAAGATCAACAAGGCCAAGATACTCGTACTTGAACCAATATATGTAAAAACAAAAGGGGGAGAGGGGGATGTTGGACACTACATGTGTAGTCATGAAGCAGGATTATTATAGCCACACGTTAGTTACCAATGTACAGAGTTTAATTCGAAATATTGTTTCTTGAATGTTCTAACAAATTGTGTGAACTTTATAACACAACATATTCTAAAAAATAATGACAAAAACATGTGAAGTTAGGAAAAGTTCAGTGAACTTTTCAGGTCATGTCTTATCAGCAAATGGCATCAAACCAACTTAGATAGGGTAGGTAGATGCTCTGAAAAATTGCCGTCTGCCAAGGAACCTTTCTGAGCTTTGGGGTTTTCTCAGTCTCCTTAACTAGGTACCTATGTAAGCAGATTCATGCCAGCTGTGTCAGAACTAACAGAGCCTCTTCGTAGGTTGACGCACAAAGAAGATACATTTATTTGGGCTGATTTGCATTTCATTGGATTAAGAATCTACTTACTGCGGATACATCCTTGGGGTTTTTCGACCCAAAAGATGAGACCATAGTTATGGGAGATGTGGAATAATCTGTGGAATAATGTCAGCCACAGCCTGTCTGATGTTGAAGTTAGATATTCTCAGACGGAAAAAGAGGCCTTAGCTCTTGTGTGGGCATGTGAACGATTGAAAATATATCTGATTGTTAAACTGTTCAAATTATACACTGATTGTAGTGGATTTAAATATGTTTTACTTGGTGTAGGTAGACCAAGTGGGACATTTATATTCTGATTATGCGGGTTAGTCCCTGGGTTATTCCTGTAAGGAATGTGAGCGAAACCGCCAAGGTCAGCTTGCTTGGCGGGATGAACTGAGGGATAGTTCGTGTCGCAGCCGCGTGGAGCACTGGGCTCGCATAGTGGGTGCTGGGTTCGATCAGTTTGGTACTGAGCCGTTTTGTAATATTCCGGCCTAAGATTTATATCTGTAGGAGGAATATGTTGAGCTTGGTTGAGGTACTGAAAAGTATCCTTTGTTTGTTGTACATTTGGAGTGTATTTGACACTCGGATCGGCCGGGTAGCCTTGTGTCGAATATCGTGGATATTCGGAAATCTTTGTCGAATCATAATGATTGACTTCAGAGCGGGTCTGAAAGGTATCCTCGAACTTTTGTATAGGTGAGGCTTGATTTAACGTTTCCTTCGTGAATACGTTAGGTGAGAAGGCGATCTCGTCGCGAGGATCGAGCCTTGAGCCGTCGCTAGGAACAGCGGACTGGCCAGGCAGCGGGTAGGTAGCGCTGCGTGGGCTAAGAGGCCCGGCCGCGCCGTGTTCTACCTCCCCTTGCATGAGGAAATAGGACGGCCGACGTTCCATCGAAATATCCGAGTTTATTAGCTCGTTTTCGATACCTCTATGTATAGAAATAGAGGGTTTTGAAGGTGGACTCGCTTGACAGAGCTTCTTTCCTTTGCTCGGATGTCAGGGTCCTACCTTGTAGTCTTGAAAAAGACTTCCTTGGACGGTAAATTAGAGCGTATGAGCTGAGTAATTTACCGGCGTGCCCACAGCGGTCGGTGACGAGCCTAATGCTACGAAACCCGGGCGACACGACTAGGAACGTCCCAGCGGGCGTACGATCTAATGAGAATATCAATAGATGTACCGGGTGGCGTCCTGACAGAAGAACTACGTTGGGCAATGAGCAGGATGAATAATCACTGGACTCGTAGATGCCAATGCGAGATCTGTGTGGAGAGAAGGTAGGCCTTGTAGAAAGCAGTAGGAAGCCGTTCTTGAGATGAACTCGGGAGCAGAAGGTTCGTCAGCGTAGAGCGTGTAGAAATCTTCGTACTTCGAGGTGTAGTCGTCGAGAGCGGAGAGTGGAATGAATTCGGAGGGCTCCGAGCGGGGTAATTATAGGGAGGTGGCCGCCTCCTGCCGCCTCCTGATTGGTCCGCTTAATTTCGTTAATTCGACTGTGTAATCTCATTGGCTCGCACATTGTTTTCTCAGTATCTGCGAGTATGATAGCTGAGCTGGTCCTCCGGGGTGGTTTCCCCACGTCCGTCGCTGCGACGGGGTCCCCGGGGGTGGCTTACGAGCGTCCGTCGCGGAGCCGACGACCTTGAGTTTAGACGGGGACCTCGGGTGCTTTCTCTGCGTCCGTTGTTCAGACGGGGTCCCCGGGGTGGCTGCTGGACCAGAGGTGGTTGCTTGCCGCCTCTTGGTTGGTTCGCCTATTGTCTCTCGTGTAATCAGTGTTTCTGATTGGCGAGTAGGCTTGTTTGAATTGTCCTTGCTAGTTTTAGAGGACGTTTGATTTTCTGTTTGAGTTTTCTCGTTCAAGGCGACTTGGTTCGAGATACTTGTCGCATCTCTCTCGCCCAGTAAGTGTCTAGGGAGGTCGCCTTGTATGTTATTAGTTAATATTTCACTTTTGAGAGAGAAATTCGTATTTTCTCTCTGGTGAAATATTTTGTTTGGCGGAGTTGTAACTCGACGTCTTATAAATATTTTTGTGTTGTGTCTACCTCTTTTTGGTAGCCCTGAAAAGGGCTGTTGAAAAGAGGGGGTGGTTTTCACCACAGGCGCCCCCCCAAGACGTCGTGTTACTAACGACGACGCCGGCTGGGGAGAACTGGGAGGTCCACACGGAATTCTCCGTAGGAAACCCTCACCAGTTGGGGCGGAGGCGGAGGTGCAGGCCTCGCGTCCCGCGCCTGGGGTGCGCCCCGGCCTCGCCGGTTTCGACGAGCGCCGCGGGGCGGCCGTGGCTGGCCCGAGCTTTGCCGACGGGAGCCAAACCCGCGAGGGCTTGGCCCGCGGCCGCGGCTGGGCTGTTGCGGAGGTGCTCGTTCCGGCTCCGTCCACCCCGCCGCGCTCATTTCGTCCCACCGAGGCACGGGCACGTCGCCCGAGCTGATCCACTTTCGTGGAGCCGTGGGGGGCTGTTGAGCGAGTGGAGCCCTGGGCAGCTGCGGAGCGGGTGTAGCCGGCGCCTTGAACGCTGCTGGTGTTCTCCACACCACCTCCCTCGGCGCGCTGGCGTCCGCCGGTGTCTTCTTTTCCGGCGAAGGTGGTAGCGGGCTGATCGTTGCCGGAATTTCCTCGGCCAGTAGTAACTCTTCCACTTCTTCTGTTAACATCTTCTCGGAAGGTGTTGCCGCTGTCATGGTCGAAGTTGGTATGAGTTCCCGGCGTGGGGTGTTCCATATTTATATCTCCCACTGTTCCTACCCGAGAAAAGTGGGCGTGGCCTGCTTCGAGTGCAGTCACCCACTTCTCATCGAATTTGGTAGAGGGGACGCGCCCTCTGGCGGATTTTCGGGGAGTTTTCTCCTTATTTTCTGCCTGATTTTGGTTTCGTGACACAGCTTCGTCTGAGTTTAGAGTGTAAGCCGGTTTTATTTGTTGTTTGGGAACTTTTTTCGTGTGTTCGCCAATTTGTACTGTAACCGAAAACTTATCTCTCTTAATAACCTTGAATGGTCCCGTGTAAGGACATTGCAGGGAGGAGAGCTGTGTGGGCACTCTGATATAGACATGTGTACATGTATCCAAGTTTTTGGGCATGTTGACGGCATACTTCGTATTATTATGTTTAATATGTGTAGGCCGGAAGAAGAGAGGCTCAGAAAGGTTTGTAGAAGTTACGAAAATGTCTCCTGGGAGTGGTACGTCAATTCCGTAAACTTTTTGGAACGGTGTAGTTTCCGTTGCTGGGTCTACTGCCGTACGCATGGCGAGTAGAACTTTTGGAAGAGCGTCGAGCCAATTTTCGTTTTGTGCTTTGAGAGCCTCCTTCAAAGATCTATTTCTGCGTTCTACCATTCCGTTTGTTGACGGTTTGTATGGTAACGTGTGAGTATGTTTTACTCCGAGACGTTCCATAATGGAATTAAATAGATCTGATTCGAATTGTGTGCCTTGATCACTTGTGATGTATTTAGGTACGCCCTTTGAAGCTACCCAAATATTGATAAAGGCGTTTGTGATCGTGGCTGTTTCGATGTTGTTAAGAGGGACTGCCTCTAGCCAACCCGTTGCTCTATCGACCATCATTAGAATGTAACGTTTCCCTCCTTTAGCTAAAGGTAAGAGTCCGGTAATATCAACGTGTACATGTGAAAATTTGTTAGCCGTTTCAAATTCGGAGTAAGGGAGCTTCACGGAGCGAGTGATTTTTGCTCGTTGGCAAGTTTCGCACGCTCGGACCCAGTTGGAGACATCTGCACGGAGTCCGTGCCAAAAATATCTTTGTTTAACTTTATACACTGTAGAGTGTATACCTGGGTGTCCCAAATTGTGGATTTGGCTGATTATTTCTTGCCTTATCTCGTTTGGAATATAAGGTCTTGGGTGTCCTAGGTCTAGGTTACACCAAATTTCTCCTTGAGGGAATTCAACTCGTGTGAGTTTCAATTTGTCCTCTGTGTTAGGAGGAGAACGAATTTGTGCATTTGAAATGTGCAGTAGAAGATTGCACTCTATTGCAGCCGTAATTTGCGAAATTTCGGCTATGGGTGGACCCTCGTCAGTTTGGGTTGAAATCGATTTTGTTTGAATTTCAACTGGATCGAAGGGTCTGGAGAGTGCGTCGGCGACGACGTTGTTCTCTCCGGGTATATGACGAATGTCACTTGTCATTTGAGAGATGTATGTTAGCCATCTTAATCTCATTTTAGAAAAATGTGCATTTTTCTTAAGCATCGTGCCTAGCAGAGGCTTGTGATCTGAACAAATATGAAAAGATCGGCCGTCCAAGTCATTGTGCCAATGAATGCAAGCTTGGTAAACGGCGAACATCTCTTTGTCGAATGATGCTTTATTCTTCCATTGATCCGGAATTTCTTTACTGAAAAATCCCAATGGTTGGTAGGATTTCGAGCCGTGTTTGTCTGTAATTTCCTGCTCCAGTGCCGCTCCGATGTGTGTGTCGGATGCGTCGCAGACTATTCTCCACTCTGCTGTAGGGTGTGGATGAGCGATATTATGCAATGTAGCTTTAATCATTGCTTGTTTTAAGCTGTTGAAAGCTTTTTCTCTCTCTGATGTCCATTCGATAGGTGTTTTGTCATTTTTTTTGTTTGACTGAATGGAGTCATACAGAGGTTGTGCCGTGTGAGCGAATTTACTTGAGAGCAAGCTCGGTAGAAACCACACATACCTAGGAATCTGCGTAGACTTCGTACGTCTATTGGCCTAGGAAATTGTTCTATGGCTTCTATTTTATCTCGTTTGGGAATTATCCCTTCTTTCGAGATAGTGAAACCTAGGAAATCGACGGTAGGTTTTGAAAAAATGCATTTATCAAAACCTACTCGAAGTCCGTGTTCCCCTAGCTTGTCAAAAATTTGTTTGAGGTGGTTCATGTGTTCTTTATAATTTTTAGAAGCCACCAGGATGTCATCTAGGTATACAAATGCGAAATCAAATTTTCGCATGATGCTGTCCATGTATCTTTGCCATGTTTGAGCCGCTCCGGCCAAACCCATGCTCATTTTCTTAAACTCATAAAGACCGAAAGGTGTAATAATTGCAGTTTTATGAGCGTCATCTGGGTGCATCGGAATATGGTAATATGCCGATTTTAAATCTATTGTCGAATAGATTCGTGTATCATGTAAATTCGCTTGGAAAGAGCGAATGTGAGGAGGAGGGTAGGCGTCTTTCTTCGTTTTCGCGTTCAGGAAACGGTAGTCGCCGGTGATCCTCCATGACCCGTCTTTTTTTGGCACACAGTGTAACGGGGATGCCCATTCGGAATCTGATGGTGCAATTATGCCTTCGGAAAGCATTTTGTCAAAAGTACTTTTGACTTGAGCCCGTTTTTCGCCCGCCATGGGTCTTGCTCGGAAGTGTACTGGTGTTCCTTCCGTGGTTATACGGTGGTAAACCCCGTTGTTTTTCCACTTTCCTTGAAGTTTGCTCATTTTATCATTGTATTTTTCAATGATAGAGCGAATGTTTTCGTCCTCCGTGATTTGCACGTCCTCTGGTTGAGGGCTGTTGTCACGATGAGGGATAGTAGCTGCTATTTGTTCGTCAGTGAATTTTTTGTTCATGACTGCAGCTATTTTTTGATCGGCATAGCTTTTTATTTTATCTTTATAAATGTATTTGTGTTTGACCCGTATTCCGATATCCCAAGACTCGAGGAATGGTATACCGAGGATCGCTAGATCAACTTTCGTGATCATAAAATCGGTGGTCATGTCTCCGAGGCCGATGTTAATTGTCGTGTCAGCACGCCCTAGTGTGTCTATAGGGGCTCCGTTAGCTGCTGTGAGCTTTACGTTGGACTTACGAATTTTTAAGCCCAATTTTTTGGTGACATTGTGGGGCAGGATGTTCACTTCTGCTCCCGTGTCGATGAGAAATTCAGTGCCATTTAGTTTGCACTTGAAAAAAAGCCTTTTATACTCATTAGACTGCCGGTGTATAGGATCCGATACACTGGCAGTTATTCGTTTTCCGAACTCTCTACGTCGGAGGTTGGAACGGTACTTTCTTGTACCGATCTCTGAGTATTTTCGTTTGAAACCCAGGTTTTAGGCTGGCTTATAGGCGCTGCCTTTTTGCTAGTCTTGGAGGCAGTGTTTGCCTTCCAAGTGCAGTGTTCTGGGTCTGCACATTTGCGAGTTTCGCTACCGAAACGTGCGTGGTTTCGACAGACATAGGCCGTCGGTTTGTGAGGCCTACTCTCTACTGGTTGGGGTTTGAACTCAGCTTGTTGTGAGAGGGCCTTTTTGAAACCAGTTTTCATGGGTTTCGGAGTAGATTCTACTCCTCGTATGTTGAGAGAGGGGTTCTCTGTTTTGTACGCGTGTAGCGTATCAGCTAGGTCGAGCCGGGCGGTCGTGGTAGGCTGAGCTGCGACCATACCTCGTGCTTCGATAGGTAGAGTTTCGATCCACTTTTGAGTGATCAGAGCCTCTGAGAAGTACCCAACAGCTTTAGAGTACATTTCGTGGTACTTGGTGCTGGGTTTTTTGGCGAGAGATGCGGGGTCCTCGAGTGCGAGGAGCCTGTCCTGTAAGGACAACCCGTATTCTCGCTGTAGGCGCTGTTTGGCCTCTTCATAAGGTGCGTGGGGTGCCGTGAGGTAAGCTGAGTCGATAGCTTCCCTCATTTCTTCTGGTACCCACTTGTATATAGCTGAGAAACATTCGTTCTGCGTTCTCAGGTGTTTTCGCACGCAGTATTGATCGAACTCGGCGAGTGCACGATCGATATTCTTCTTTTGGAAGATTGGTTTTTGATAATCTCCCATTTCCTCTAAAAGTGCTCGAAAGCCACTTTGTGTAGAGGGTTGTTGAGTGAGATGTGGGGCGTAGAGGCCCGGCGGGGGTCGCACGCCCGCAGTGGTTCCCTGAAATCCACTAGCTTCATAAGAGGGAACGAAATGCTCCGTGTTAAGCCTGTTCAAAGGCGGGGTCACCATTTGTAGTGGATTTAAATATGTTTTACTTGGTGTAGGTAGACCAAGTGGGACATTTATATTCTGATTATGCGGGTTAGTCCCTGGGTTATTCCTGTAAGGAATGTGAGCGAAACCGCCAAGGTCAGCTTGCTTGGCGGGATGAACTGAGGGATAGTTCGTGTCGCAGCCGCGTGGAGCACTGGGCTCGCATAGTGGGTGCTGGGTTCGATCAGTTTGGTACTGAGCCGTTTTGTAATATTCCGGCCTAAGATTTATATCTGTAGGAGGAATATGTTGAGCTTGGTTGAGGTACTGAAAAGTATCCTTTGTTTGTTGTACATTTGGAGTGTATTTGACACTCGGATCGGCCGGGTAGCCTTGTGTCGAATATTGTGGATATTCGGAAATCTTTGTCGAATCATAATGATTGACTTCAGAGCGGGTCTGAAAGGTATCCTCGAACTTTTGTATAGGTGAGGCTTGATCTAACGTTTCCTTCGTGAATACGTTAGGTGAGAAGGCGATCTCGTCGCGAGGATCGAGCCTTGAGCCGTCGCTAGGAACAGCGGACTGGCCAGGCAGCGGGTAGGTAGCGCTGCGTGGGCTAAGAGGCCCGGCCGCGCCGTGTTCTACCTCCCCTTGCATGAGGAAATAGGACGGCCGACGTTCCATCGAAATATCCGAGTTTATTAGCTCGTTTTCGATACCTCTATGTATAGAAATAGAGGGTTTTGAAGGTGGACTCGCTTGACAGAGCTTCTTTCCTTTGCTCGGATGTCAGGGTCCTACCTTGTAGTCTTGAAAAAGACTTCCTTGGACGGTAAATTAGAGCGTATGAGCTGAGTAATTTACCGGCGTGCCCACAGCGGTCGGTGACGAGCCTAATGCTACGAAACCCGGGCGACACGACTAGGAACGTCCCAGCGGGCGTACGATCTAATGAGAATATCAATAGATGTACCGGGTGGCGTCCTGACAGAAGAACTACGTTGGGCAATGAGCAGGATGAATAATCACTGGACTCGTAGATGCCAATGCGAGATCTGTGTGGAGAGAAGGTAGGCCTTGTAGAAAGCAGTAGGAAGCCGTTCTTGAGATGAACTCGGGAGCAGAAGGTTCGTCAGCGTAGAGCGTGTAGAAATCTTCGTACTTCGAGGTGTAGTCGTCGAGAGCGGAGAGTGGAATGAATTCGGAGGGCTCCGAGCGGGGTAATTATAGGGAGGTGGCCGCCTCCTGCCGCCTCCTGATTGGTCCGCTTAATTTCGTTAATTCGACTGTGTAATCTCATTGGCTCGCACATTGTTTTCTCAGTATCTGCGAGTATGATAGCTGAGCTGGTCCTCCGGGGTGGTTTCCCCACGTCCGTCGCTGCGACGGGGTCCCCGGGGGTGGCTTACGAGCGCCCGTCGCGGAGCCGACGACCTTGAGTTTAGACGGGGACCTCGGGTGCTTTCTCTGCGTCCGTTGTTCAGACGGGGTCCCCGGGGTGGCTGCTGGACCAGAGGTGGTTGCTTGCCGCCTCTTGGTTGGTTCGC
Organism: Adelphocoris suturalis; assembly: GCA_030762985.1. Classification (NCBI taxonomy): domain Eukaryota; kingdom Metazoa; phylum Arthropoda; class Insecta; order Hemiptera; family Miridae; genus Adelphocoris; species Adelphocoris suturalis. Next base: position 97,054,774 of record CM061040.1, read on the forward strand.
CTATTGTCTCTCGTGTAATCAGTGTTTCTGATTGGCGAGTAGGCTTGTTTGAATTGTCCTTGCTAGTTTTAGAGGACGTTTGATTTTCTGTTTGAGTTTTCTCGTTCAAGGCGACTTGGTTCGAGATACTTGTCGCATCTCTCTCGCCCAGTAAGTGTCTAGGGAGGTCGCCTTGTATGTTATTAGTTAATATTTCACTTTTGAGAGAGAAATTCGTATTTTCTCTCTGGTGAAATATTTTGTTTGGCGGAGTTGTAACTCGACGTCTTATAAATATTTTTGTGTTGTGTCTACCTCTTTTTTGTAGCCCTGAAAAGGGCTGTTGAAAAGAGGGGGTGGTTTTCACCACACTGATCACAAGCCACTTGAGGATATTTTTGGGTCTAAATCAAAACCGTGCACTCGAATTGAAAGGTGGCTTCTTCGACTTCAGTCATTTGACTATATTATAAAATATGTTAATGGAAAAAATAATATTGCCGATCCACTAGCTAGACTGGGGAAGAAGACTCCTAGGGGAAATGCAGTTGCTGAAGATTACCTTCTACATTTGTCAATAGCCATGGCACCTAGAGCTATTCCATTGGAAGAAATCATCGAAGAAACTAAGAAGGACACTGTGCTGCAGAATATAAAAGAATCCATGCAGTCTGGATTGTGATATAAGGATGTATACCTCTTACCATTTGTAGCTATCAACTTTTAACTTTCTGAATCTAATAGATTAGTATTGAAAGGGACAAGACTGATCATTCTCAAAACCCTTCAGTATCGAACGCTCAAGTTGGCTCATGAAGGTCATCTGTAATTTTGGGATAATGGAAATGGAAAATCGCCTGAGATCTAAGGTATGGTGGCCAGGTATCGATAAGGCTGCAGAGCGAAAGGTCAAGCAATGTATTGGATGCCAAATAACCAGCCGCCATGAGAAACTATGTAGTTGAAAATAAGAAGAGTTATAGGTATAATGAGACTGTTGGACAAAAAGAAGACTTGAGGTTTCGGGAGAGCTTCAAGCAATCACATTTTCTTGGAATTCTCTTTGATTGTACATACTGATGAATGGAAGGTACACCTTCCGACAACACATTCCACAAACCAAGATGAATCTGAAAACCATGCCCTACAAACTTGGTATGTAGAGATCGCATAAAATCAAAGAACGACCAGCACTTTCAGCTGTGGTAGTTATAAATCCTTTCCATTTATTTTAGGCTCCTAAGGGTTCGTAGTTGTTCATGACTGTATCTTTCCCGAATCGGAATAGTTTGCGAAATATTTCGTTGTTGATTGTGTAACATTCGAATGGGATCTGTCACATCAAACATGTACCTAACTACCGTTAAGGAACAGCCTAACTACTCTTATGTGTGCGTACTCTTATGAAGTTTTTGAATAAACTCCGAACTAAATAAACGATGTATGTTCTACTATAGTACCTATTCCTATACCTACCTTAAAATAATAATAAAAGTTATCAATTGACGTACTTGAGTGACCTCCTGCCGTCACTCAGGATTTTACACCATTGAGCTGAGGGTGAAACTCAACTCAACGCCATTTTTTGTTTATGAATCCCGTTGAGTGTGCACTTGGGTTGCACACTCAGAGCACCCTCAGGGTCGCCCTCAAATCACGTCTATGAATCGCACAGAGTGAATGAATTCCCTTATCGATACACTTAGGGGCCCACTCAGACTCAATTCCCGTCTATGAATTCCGCCCTAGGACACACTAAGGCAGAATGCCGAAATGATAGCAAGATGTGCTATAACTGTGGAGGGTTTGGACATCTGTCTATTGAATGTCGACGTCCACAGACTGAGCGTACAAAGATGGCCCGCAGAAATAAGCGAATGAGTGACCCCATCCCCGTAATTAAACGAAGAGAACGAGCTCTCTCAGCTACTAGGGATAAGTCGAGGCCGGGGACTGGTCGTAACAACCCTCAAAAACGGAGTCACACGCCAGCGCAAAACCGGTTGACAAAGGCTGTGGCTCGTAGTAAACGAGACGCAACTCCTCCCAGGGTGCAATTTGCGGATGTAGAGTCGGACAGTTCGGTGGTGGCGATTGCGACTCCAAGGGCTCAGACGGTCAGAGAGCCAGCTGCATAACACTCCTGGAGATCTGAGGGGTCTCTGGCGTCCCTACTTGACGGTAAAACCTTTAAGTTAAAATTCATTTTGGATACTAGTGCTACTGAGCATATTGTTAATGATATAAATGTATTTACGACGATAACGGACTTGATCACACCAACACGGATTTCATGTGCCAATAATGCTAGGGACGCAGACTTGATAATAAAACAATCCGGAGATATTATATATTACAACGAAGAAAAACGGAAATTCGATGTTTTAAAAGGAGTATTGTACGCACAAGACTTAATAGAAAATTTATTTTCTATTAGAAAACAAATAACGAAAGGTTTATCGGATTTATTAACGGATAAGGGAGTGATAATAAGTGATCCGATTTCGGATGAAATACTTAAAACGGGTTCATCTGATGGACGGTTTTGGTGGCTCACTTTCTCTCTTCCCTTGTCAAAACTTAGTACGGAGGAAAAACGGAAATTGTTGAAATTAGGTCACGGTGGATTGTTAATGACTAATCCGGAGAAACAAATAAGAGGAATTAAACGTAAACAAGATACGAATTTTGACGAAATTACGGATACTTGTTTAGGGGGGAGAATCACTGATCAACCCGGAGAAAAACCCATAAAAATTTCGGATACTAGTTTAGACGGGAGAACTAACACTGAACACGAGACTTTACAATTACGGAATGATGTAGGATTGGCATGGCATTATAGGCTTAACCATGCCTCAAAGAAATATCTCGAAATAGCTGGTGAAGTTCTCACTGAATTAAAAAATGTAAAATTCGGAGTAAACATTCTCGATTGTCCTGACTGTAAGATGGCGAAAGCAAAAAGAAAGCCATGTTCGGAAGTCAGACATAGAGCCGAAATACCATTCCAGAGACTGCACTCTGATTTAATGGGACCTTTAAAACCAGGAGCATTTAGGTCTCAGGCCAAATATATTGTCACATTTTCGGACGACGCAAGTAGATATGCATTCGCTTACGAACTCGGAAGTAAAATGGGTGTCAATATGGCTTTGCTCTCATGTCTAAAAGAAATTAGAAGACTAACGGGGGAAACCACTAAGGTGTCAGAAATACGGACGGATGTAGGTTTAGAATTTAAAACGGAAGAAATGAAATTTCTGTTACATAGGGAAAATATATCCTTGACGGTTTGTGAACCATATACTCCTCAATTGAATGGAACGGCTGAAAGATTCAATTTAGAATTAGAGGAGAAAATCCGGGTTAACTTGATTTCATCAGGAATTCCTACTCATTTTTGGGCATATGCCATGAGACATGTCGTGCACATACACAATAGGACGCCCAATAAATCGGTGGAATTCAAGACCCCGTTTGAACTGGCACTAAAACGGCTTCCGTCAATAAAATACATAAAACGGTTTGGCTGCGAATATTATATTTTAGACACTCAAAGCACGTCAAAATTCGCTCCTAGAGCTAATTTGGGTTTCCTATTAGAATGCGGTGAAACAGGTTACAATTTACTGCATTTCCAAAATAAAACGGTAGTGAGATCGAAACATGTAGATTTTGTAGAAAGTAGGACTTACGCGGATTATTTGAGAGACAAGTCAATTGCTAAATTGCCACTTGATCAAGTTGAATTTTCATTAGAGAATTCATTTAAATCCGACTTTGAACAAGTGCAAGATGTCTCTGTTGAATCCGGACGAGAAACAGAAAAGACATCAAACCCGGTTTTAATTCACGAAAATGACGAGTGCGAATTTTACGAAGAATTCGATAACGCAGAAAATCTGGCGTGTTTCCTACAAAATTCTGCAGACGAATTAGGGGAGGACCCAATTACCTATTCACAAGCTCTGGCTTCGCCAGACGCAGATGCTTGGTTAGAAGCAATTGAAACGGAGTTTCAGTCTTTGGAAAATTACAACACCTGGAAAATCATTCCTCGAAATACGGTACCGAAAGGTGTGAGGGTAATGAAAACGAGGTGGGTTCACAAAAAGAAAACGGAGGCAGACGGTTCAGTAAGATATAGGAGCAGACTTGTAGTAAAAGGCTTTGCCGATAATAATAAGTACGATATATCTGAAATCTACGCTCCAGTAGCAAGATTACCAGATGTCAAATTTTTATTAATACTAGCAGCAAAATTCGATTTAGACCTTGCTCAGTACGATGTAAAAACGGCTTTTCTAAACGGTTCTTTAGACAAACTCGTATATATAGAAATTCCCGATGGGTATGCAGAATACTTACAAACCGGTCATAATATAAAGAGTCATAGTGTATGTGAAGTACACAGAGCTCTTTATGGTCTTAAAGTATCTCCAAGGAGATGGTTCATAAGATTCCAGGAGGCTGTGGAAAGAATGGATTTTAAACCCTATCCTTTCCAACCCTCCTGTTTGTTTGGAAATCCGGAGATCAAATTGCTATAATGTTGCTATATGTCGATGATATTTTACTAGCAACAAATAGTAATAAAAAACGCAAACAAGTAAAATCTATATTAGAAAATAAATTTTCGATAACTGATCTGGGAGAACCAAGAAAATTCCTAGGATTAGAAATCATACGAAACCGGAGGAACAAAACTATCGGTCTTACTCAGAGGTCTCACATAGAATCGATGTTAAAGAAATTTGACCCTCATAGTGATAGAACGGTGTCTACGCCAATGATTGTTGATAGGAATGGAGTCAATGAAAAATTGGAACAACCCGGTGACTTGAATTCGATTCCTTGCCGACAAGCTGTTGGATCATTATTGTACATACAAGGGGGAGTCAGACCAGATATTTCATATGCTACTAATATTTTGAGTAGACGACAGTCAAATTTTACGATGGAGGACTGGCAAGCAGTAATACGAATAATGAGATATTTAAGAGGTACGAAAGATTTTGGACTTATGTTCTCCGATAAGGGGGATGGAATAGATTGTTACGTGGATGCATCCCTAGGACTCTCGGCCAAAGGGGGTTTCTCCACGACTGGTTACATCATCTACCTTTTCGGTAATCCGGTAGCTTGGAGAACTAAGCGTCAGAATCACATAGCTCTCTCCTCAGCAGAGAGCGAATTCGTTGCAATGAGTACGGCGTGCAGAGAATTAGCCTCAATACGTACAATGGGATCAAAATAATACCGACAATCCATGAGGATTCTAAACCGGCAATCCGCTTAGCGGAAGTACATGATTCGTCTACTCTGAAACATTTGGTTAGGCTATCTTATCTTTACGTATGACAGGAGCACCGTAAAGGTAACATCAAAATCCGGTGGACATCTACTGATGATCAAATTGCAGACACTCTGACGAAGTCACTGAATAAGACTAAATTCATTAAATTTAGGAATTTGATGTTATTTCAGCACTAATTGGAATGTGTGTATGTGTATTGTACTGTTGCAGATCGTATTGAATGAGAAGGCTTCTTCTCATTCATTCCCTCAACTTAACGACAAAATCCGGCGATGTTACTTAATACGGAGAATATCCTGGATGGAAGCTTGGAGGGGAGTGTGGGAATTACAAGCTTCATCCGCACTCCATGAGATCCATCCGAACATAAAATCCGGAGTGGTGGCAGGACTGCGTCCGCCACCAAACCAAGCCAAGGTGCTGCGACTCTCGTTTGGCCGCCTTTCTCGTTTGATTGCTTGAGTACCACGACTGTGAACTATGACTGTTCAATCATCCAGCTAATCCTAGCTATCACACAAGACATCTCTAACCATCTCTAATAATAACAAAGGTACTTAAATCTCTATCACACTAAAATTAGTACGATGCCAATATTTACATTTACGAATTAGCGGGAAGAAAGCTTGTTCCATGTTTTAGCATTTTAGCCGCATCCTCAAGGCGGAAAGTTAGCCCCCCTGCGAGGCCCGAGTTTTGGCTGATTCGTGTTGAAGTCAAAAAAATTTATGTATACCTAGTTTATAGTAAAAAAAAGTCTGTCAAGTTAGATGTGACACTTGGCTTCCTCGTTTTCGCAACATGAATGCAGGTTAGAACATTGCATTGTTTCAAATAATCTTTAAAGATTCCGTGGAGGGTCAGTTTGAGCAAAATCTTCAATCAGGCAAATTAGGAAAAAGTTCCCGCATGATCGTAGGAGCGAATTTTTGTCCATTATCGAATTATTAAAAAAATAAAAACGAATGAATGAATGAGTATGAAATTAGTTTCAATGTTGATTTGAATGATTTTTAATTGAAAATGTGTGCACTTTGAGTGCGTAGAAATCGTTAACTGGGTCATTATCATTTAAATGTATTTTTCGTGGGCTAAAAGAATAAAACATGGAAGACTCAAGTTCGTGGAATCTATATGTATGCGTAATATAAGTATCCTAGAGTGATAATCTGACGGTTTGCGAGTTAGACCATTTTTCACTTTACATACATTTTCAAAAATTCGAAACACAGTTTTCCAATATCACGCGAATGAAGCCCTAAACCATAGTGTTTTCTTGATTTTTGTCCCAATTTTATGGTACTAATACAAAACGTGATTATTCGCTTTTGTGCTCTAAGCACCCCTTGACAAGTTTTCAATTTTCTATGAATTTTCACAAATTTGAAAGAAATAAATCACAATAATAAATAACCACATAATAATAATAACCACAATAATAATAAACCACATCACACCTGCTTAGTGCAGAAGCTCGAGATGTTGTGTGTGGGAAGTGTGGGGGTGATCTGTCCATCCGCCACTTTCTGGAGGACTGCTCAGCCCTTGTGGACCTCCGAGTTCAGCATTAGCCCCCTCAGTGGGTTGATGTATTATCCGGACCAGACAAGGTCCGATCCCTGTTGTTGTACCTGAGAGCCGCTGAGCTCTACTACGAACTGTGATACCTGATCTGTGATATATTTATATACATCTAGTCGTAGTTTTATTTCACTTTGATGACAGTATATAGTAGCATGTATATAGTTATTAGCCTATTTTACATCTAGTCTTAGTTGTATTACTTTATTTTTGGGCTTTTTTTTCAACCACTTTGGGGGCTGAACAGTGGTCATCACTGTACCCCTCATTTTTTTTCCAGGAGTCCATGATGGTGCTCCTTTTCAGTCAAAGATGGCAGCATGGCTCCCCTTAGAATCATGCCACTTCTAGTGTCCCATTGGACACCTTGTGCAATGCCGCTAATGACCCTTCTAGTTAAGATGCAGCTTAAACCTTTAAAAAATAATAATAACAATAAACCACTTTGTTACAATATTAGAATATTGAATTATTTCTACTCGTATTGTTCTATCGGCCATTACAAACTTGTAGGTATCATGTTCACACAAGCGTGAACAGGTGAGTATGTTAAAAATGGACGACTGAGCGGTCGTGCGGTCTTAGTATTCCAGTGCGCCGTCAACTGTGAAGAGCACATTTTGACAATCGTGTGGCCGTGCGTTGCACTCGATGGTTGGTATATAATAGATTCAGCAATACAATCGTAACAGTTGTTTACGACTTTCTAAATGTATTGAAACGGCAAATAGTTAATATGAGTGAAGTTGTGAAATGCCTCTTAATACTCCTCTTAAAACAATAGAGAAGTATGAGGTGCTAATTGGTTTATTATTTTCAATAATGAACCTTTGTAATCGACCAAGAAAAAAATTTTCAATTCCCCTAAAAATTTGTTGGTTTGCGTTTCAAGATGCATAAAATCTGAAAATCGAATGAAAATATCCATCCGTCCGCCGGACTAAATTTTTTTTGTCCTATTGCATAGGAAATTTCACGCTGTCTCTAAATATACCCCTTGTTTCTTTACCTAAAATGGCTCCTTAATACGTTTTTTGTGAAAGAACCTGAAAAAACACGTTTTTAACATATTTTTCAGATTTTCTCCTACAAATATATTTCAAAACGGTTTTTATTGATCAGAGTTACAGAGGTTTTAATTGCAAAAGTTATAAAGGATTAAATTCTGCGTCGATTGACCACCAGAAATCTTTGACTTGAATGATTCATAGAAGGGTAATTGTATTTCAAAATTGTCAGTACACGAAAAATACCACTTATTCGAAAATTAGGGACAAAAGTTGATATTTAATCGAGTTTCATATTAAAAAAAGTTGTAACTAATTTAATTTTGCTTCGATTGATCAACAATGTTTTTCATTTTCTCCAAAAATTGAGAGAGTTAAGGTGTTTTAAAATTTGAGTCAACCCCGATCTTCCACTAATAATGCTGCGCTGATTTTTCCTCACGAATCCGCACATTATAATTCCTTCATACTTGCGTTAAACACATATAATACTTCACAGAAAAATTTATTTCAGCTGCAGAGGTTTGCAGAAGGAAGCATGAAAACGTCTTCCGAGAAAATCTTCCTTGTGAACATCTTTATGAGTAAAAGAGGGTGTGGTAATGATGTTAAAAATTACTCTACAACCGTAAATGTGGTATACTCATAGGTAATGGATATGTAGATGTACACCCTTGAAGGGAAGGTGTGTATGGTATCTTCACTCGTTATATCACTACTCACAACTCTGCCAACTTATTTGTAGCAGTTATTCTTCAAAAATATTTTCCGAATTCCATTTTGATTCCGTTGCTTCTAGTTGAATAATGGAAACGTTCTAAAAGGTGATACTTTATTCCCTTAGCATATAAATTTCTCTTATTAAGTTAATCACACATTAAGTTATACTAAATGTAATTAGTACTTATATTTAATTCAGTTTAATTATTATTCGGTTCCATTCGTATTCTTGATGTTTGAGGTGCAGCTTGAGCGATCGTTGACCTGTAGAAGGATCATCAGATAAGTAACACAGGTGGCGATCAGTTGAAACAAGCAATTTGTGCAACAAAGTGACAAACCTGGAAAATTTGGTTAAATTTACTAGAACTACTAATCTCTTCTGTAAACATCGTAGACTATCTACTCTAGTTAATATCGAATTTACTCAATTTACTTAGAAAAACGAAGCTATCGCAATGGTATGGAAAAACTTGGAGTGAAAATTGTAAAAAAAGAAATCGAAATAAACCTACGAGTATTGGAACCTACTTCGTAGCATTGGAATCAATGACATCCTTGGTGCATTGTGCGTAAAAAAAAAAAAAAAAAAAAAAAATCATAGTGGCTACTAACGGATATGGAGGAGATCTCGTTGATACCATATATGGGATATGGTTCTTAGGAAATGACGAAGTACCATTTCTCTAGCAACGACTCGGTTGTAAGCGGAAATCATCAGAAAACCAACCGTAACGTGTTTTTTTTAACGCTTTTTTCGTCTGTGCCAAAGACATAAGTAAATCAAGCATTTTAATTTCTCCCTTGATGGGAAAAACAAAAGATCATGGATATGTCCAGTACCTACTGCTTACCAGTTGGTACCTACTACTCAATTGTATACCAACCATGTAGTGCCTTCTTTTCACAAGATTATTACATTATGGTTACAAAACAATATTAGTTTTTAACTTGGAGTAATAAATCAGCATTCCTTGACACTACAATGGCTTAGAGGTCATGAAATGTCGTGGTAAAATGAGAGCATTCTAAAAAGTGGCGAACGATTTTCCTACTATGAAAACTATGGGAGTTACTCTTCCCTAGTAACGCCTTGGTTGTACGTGAAAATCAATAGAAAATGTGCCGGTTGGGAAAAAAAGTGTCGGTCGGGAAAAAAAGTGTTGGTCGGGAAAAAAAAGTGTCGCGAAAAATTCCTTGACCCCCAGCCAAAAGACATATCCATGTCAAAAAAATGATTATCACACAAGTGACACCTTTATTTAATTTTTTTCATGTATTTAATGTTTTGTAATATATCTTGAGTGTTAGTATACTGTACAGTATACTATACAGGGTTAGTATAATGTATGAACTTTTGTATAAAGCGATCCTCAAGTGCGTCAGTTGACATTTTCCCAATTTCCCATTAATTTCCAAAAATTAACAATCTAGTAATGGAGACGAGCTAAACAACTCCTCATCCCTTTGTGACATCAGTGACAAAATCCTCCACCAACGACCAACTCCTCATTCGTCTATCGCAGCAAAATCAGGAATGATCGACATAAATAGCCATTGTACAAATTAGATAGAAAGGTAAGGAATGTACTTCTTCACTAACGCCTGATGCTTTCTTCTTAGGCTCCTTATTGGTACATCGATATGCTACGCAAACACCCATTCTCGTGGAGAAAAAGAAACGACACTAACGAGAACCAAAGAAAACGAAAACAGTGGCAAAGTGGCGGATACTGCGTAGTAGGCAGGGAGGCCCAAGAAAGTTGGGGAACCAGAGGGTGGGCGGGCCACCCTCTAGTATATTTTATTCTTGTTGGTCGGGAGTCTTCAGACAACTAAATCGCTCCAGGTGATTAAAGTCCTGATCCACTACCTTTCGGACTACGAACTTAACGTCAGCAATGACCATGACTGACATTTAATTTCATTTGCTGTGTTGCATGGTGGTTTTATTGAATCAATTTTTTAAAATGAGGATCTGGTTTCAAGTTGTACCTACTTGAGGGTTCTATTTTAGGTAATTATTGTAAAAAAAGTGATGTAGTGTTAAGTGTAAATTGTACTCTGTTTAATTATGTATCCATGGAATTTGATAAATGTTTCGGTTTATCTCAGTTACCTACTTGAGGGGGACGAGAAATATAGAGTTTAATATCTGAGTGAAAAACTATATTTTTATTGTCCATGGTTAGGGGGTGTGAGGGGATGAGTAGAATCAGGCACGTTTTCTCATCGTTTTATTATTGCTTCTGAGCGCTTTTGCCTTAGTAGGCCTCTTCGGGGAGCTAAAGTATACAGAGACAACAGACTACTTATATGGTAAGTTCTAGTGTAACAGGTTGTACGTTATGATATAGTTGTGATATGGTACCTATTCATTATCACTTATAAGTGTGGTGAACTCACCATATATCACCGGCCCTTTTCAGGGCCACCAAAAATGAGTTCACACATTAGAACTATACAAAAAGACGTCAGGCTATGTCTAGACGAAACAAAACAAATAGCCGAAAAGATTATGCGAAATTCATAATCACAAAAGAAATAAACTCGTCGAAAGTTAAAACACGACAAGCTAAACGTTCACTGCACGAGCGAAGCTTGACGAGCCGGCAAAAATAACACACAAAAATTACCTTGAAACAAATGACTTTCAAATCCAATCAAGGACGAACAAAGCCAGACGCACTCTACGGAGGAAAGGCGGAAGAAGATGTTTCAACTTCTGCTCATCGAGCGCAATCAATCAAATCGGAAGCTGTTTCTACTTCCACACACACGAGCACTAGAGATCAATCGGTACAGCCAGTCAAATGCAGAGTCCGACTTCCGGACGGATATAAATATAGCATTTGCTGGCCCCGTCGAGATATACCAATCTCAACCTCCGATCTGACGGCTTCACTCTCTTCAAACCTACTGCGATTGAGGACGAAGTTTCCTACAAGATTGTGCGACGAGAGATTTTACCTACTTCAAGACTCCGGGTAGATCGAGCTAATTACACTTCGTATTACTCACTACCCTCTAGACGGTATCCCGACGTGGCTACACCGTCTAGGATCAAAAACTCGCCACCCGGGTCAGAGGAGAAATCCACTGACCGTCCGCTGGGACGAGTTCCAAAGTCTCGTCGCCCGGGTTCCGAATTTCATTCGCGAACCGACCGCTGGGGCGAGCTGATTGATCATCAAGAAAACCCTGCACAGGTTGATCAATCGATACAGAGCGGACCTACCTTTTTTCCAACGAGCTTCACTCAAGCAAAAAAGGCAGTTGTCCCCCGGGAGGACCCTCTGACTTCGGTTCAGAAGCGAGTCCCCCTCAAAAATCAGTTCTTTTCAGAACTAGATAAAAATTCTCAGATGGAGCGAATTCCTTCTTTTCGCCTTCTGAACGAATCCCAGCTCGAAATGAATATTTTGCAGCGAGCCGAAAAGGCAGAAATACCGGCACACGCCGACCATCAAGGTTCGAGCCGGCACGAGACGAAGGGAGATAATCACCCCCTTCGCTCGACACGTGGCATGGCCCATGGAAGCGAAAGGCCTGGCCCCGGTTCGCATTCAGACGAACAAACGGGCGTATCACGGCCCAGCCCCGTGCAAGATCCGGGCTTCAGTCATCTTCCTGAAACACGGCAAGATCGAGCATTTGGTATGACACAATCGTACGCACCTCCAGAGGATGGCAGCTACACAGTCAACAACACCAGACCCCCTCAAAGGGGAACTCCGGCGATTTCAACTCAAAAATAGAAATCCATACGCCTTTACCCACCGGGTACGCGGTCGACATGAGCACTTATCGAGCTCCTCGAGTGCATAATACGCACGAAAACAAAGGTACTTTTCAGTACCCCCAAAATACTACCTCATATCATAATGAGAACATTCGGCTAGAGTCTGAATATCAATATTCCCCGATGGGGAAATCTCGCTTAGACCAGCGTTGCAAGGACCGGTCTGAAGCAGCCTTATTTCGTGACTCACATACATCCTATCAGACGAAATATAACAGTATACGAGATAATAACGGTACTTTCTCATACCTCTCACCTGAACACTATCCAGGCTCAAGCCCGCATGACCATCTAAATAACCTGGTTCACGATATTCCTCTAGGAGTTCCGACTCCCAGTCAGATGTATGTAAATCCACTACAATAAGTTCTAGCTATAGATACATGGAATTAAGCGTAGTTAAAAATAAGTCACCAAGGTGGTACAGCGTCTGGAGGTGGTCAACATACTATATTATTATGTAGTAGGGTAATACGGCGTTTGTACTTATTTTGTTAGGTAGTATCAGTTTACGGCACCCTGTAATGAAATATATAATATGTAGTTTGCATAGACCAGTAGGAATGCAATCAACTTGATGTCATTTGTTCTAGTTGTTGGTGGTTCTACTCACCATTGCTTGGGGATATGTATAACATGGACTTCTTGCGTTGTTTGGTTTAAAAGGATTTATTAGCATTACATGGTAATAACTTGTCCGGGGGGAATTTTAATGGCTTGCTCGGCCACGGCTTCCTCCTCTGGAAATTTTAATGGCTTTGAGGCTGAGCTGGTGTCACTGGAAGATCCGCCGATTGTCCATGGAACTTTAATGACCCACAGGTCGCTAAGTCTATTTATATTCATTCTACTATGATCAAGAAATGGAAACGGGTTATGCAACTCGCTTCGCTCGCCTCCACGTCCAGCCAGGGGGGCAAGCCCCCCCCCCATTAAGTTGCTCGCTTCGCTCGCAAGGTGTGGCTGTGTAGATGGGATGGTCTTTTACTGTCGAGTGGGACTTCTAGAATGATTGGAAACGGTAGATCACTAAGGGTAGGTTTAACGTCTGTAGGGGATGTTGCTCACTTCGCTCGCATGAGGAAGTTATACTGCCCACCCAACTTGGCAGACATTTTCTTCAGCTGGAAATTACTTACAAACAAATAAAATCTTATAAAACTACGTGGAACCACGAAAGGTTCATTAGGTTTAAGAAAGATACGTCCATGTTTCACGTGTGAGGAAGTTATACTGCCCACCCAACTTGGCAGACTTTTTTTCTGTTGGAAATTACTATCAAACGCGGCATATTATGTGGAACCACGAAAAGTATAGTTTTAAGAACACTTCAGTACTAACAGTGTAGTCAGATGTTGATTGTTTGTACGTATTTGTTTTCCAGTTCTATTTTTCTAAAGGTAGGCCATTATTTTATGTGCGTAGAAGGGCAAATGGGAAATCCTCCCAGAGTCATCGAACCCCTTCACATAAAAAGGGGCTGCTCGCAGATTCCTTTGGGCTCAATTAACTTCTCATTTTAATCGCTTCGCCTCCCTTCCCCTCGCATTTTGACCAACTTCCCGTCAGTTTTTTCGATATCCGATTTCGGATTCAGATTCGGCGAAATCGAATCAGTATTTCGCCCACAAACATCGTCCCGAAAAACGTACCTTTAAGGGGTATATTTTAATGGGGAAAAAAAAAAAAAAAAAAAAAAAAAATAGTGTTTCGTCGAGAAAAGGGGTCCATACTCTTTCATTTTTTTAACGCATTTCCTGATACTTTTTTTCGTGATACGATCGAGCTGTTGTCTTCCTCGTAGAAAAACCTACAAAACCGGTATTTGTCCAGAATTTTCGACGGCTGTTTAGAGGGGTAGGGGAAGTCGAAAAGAATGGCATTAAAACGGGCTCTCACCCCCTCCCGCCCTACAGCCCAAGGTTCGGGTGGGATTAGAAAATTTTGAAATCGCCTATACACTATTCCGGAAAGTCCCAAGAAGATCCCCCCACTCGTAGACTTCCGCAACTCATCTACCGTTTGCGGGCGAAGCAAGCAAATCCCCTACATGTTACAATTGTAATACACCTGAATGGGGGGTAAAAGTAAAAGACCATCGCATGTATACAGCCACACCTTGCGAGCAAAGTGAGCTACTTAATGGGGGGTCCAGAGGGCTTGCCCCCCCTCCGCGACTGGACTTGGAGGTTATTTATAAGAATGAAACTCCATCTGTTTGTCTGTCCATGCGATGCAGGGGTTTTTACTACATATATACAGCCATACCGAGCGAGTGAAGCGAGCAACATCCCCTACACACGTTAAACCTACCCTTAGGGATCTACCGTTAGCGAGCAAAGCGAGCAACATCCCTTACATCAATAGTAATACAACTTCCCCAACTTTTTAGGCGAAAGTAAAGATGAAATTGAACAAGAATAAAATAGAAGAGCTCGGCTCCCGAGAATTTCTGTGAAGTAGGTCCCCAGTAAGAATAGGTTAACCTTTGGGTGGTAACGAGTTTCACCAATTTCCGATTGAGGCTGAACTGAGCCTTTCTAGTTTAGGGCAAGTCTCTGGATCAACGAGTTTCACGAATTTCAGAACTGAGCCTTACCTACTAGTTAAGGAAAATTCTGGGAAGCCCCTTCTCTACAGCCTTGCTCAATATCCCTAGCTTTTGGTAATTTTTGCGAATTTTAGTAGAAAATGAAGCTATTGAAATGGCTCCAAAATTTTTAAAACACTTTTGTAAAAAACTTTTTGAGAACAATAAATTGACCAAATTTCAAAAAATTGTGCTGAAAAATCACTGAAAATGGCTAATAATTGTTCAATTTATATTTTCAGAGCAGATTTTAGCCAAAAACGTTTAACAACATTTAAGTAGAACATTAAACAAATTAGGCTGAAAAATAGTAGAATGTCATTAATATTTGCTGAAAAATATATAAAAACTACTGAGTAAAAACTTGAAATCCAAAATATTTTTTAATTGCAGAATATTATTTGGGACAAATTTTTTGCGATGACATTGAACAAGTTGAGTATTTGCATTCAAGGTGCTCGATTTCTGAACAAAAGCACACACACACACACACACGCGCGAGTATTTTTTTTTTTTTTTTACATAGGTACATTAAAGTAGGTAAGGTAATTTACAAAAATTCACTCATAAGATCAAGCTGCATGACTGGAGCTTTTTCATTTTCGCGTACCATCAATAACTTAATAAAACCCTTGTGCAAACATAAAAAAACTATTGCCAAGTTGGGTGGGCATTATAGCTCCCTGACATATTGTAACAAACGAAGACGTATACAATTAATTTATTGAAGACGAGTCGACATGATCGATAGATTGGCATTATAAGAAATTGATGTTTGCGCATGCGCAAAGACTACCGATAACTAATCCCATGGCAATGAAATTTAAAGGGGAACTTCTAAGAGCTAGACCGTACAATCCTTGAAAATTTTATAAAAATCTTACAATTAGGTAGTCTTAGGGTTTAATCTGTCTCGATCAATTTTAGTTTTGCGCTTGCGCTATAGTTATTATGCCACCAATCACTATAAAATGCACAGGGAATTTTTTTGGAACATATATTCATCTACTCCCTGAGTCTGAACGAAATTGGACCAATGGATGATAAGTAATCGACGTTACAATAATTTAACGTTTGCGCATGTGCACAGACTGCCATCTATGTGACGTCAATGAAATTCATCGGGGACCGCCTAAAAGCTATCCCGCACAATCTCTGAAAATTTCATCATAATCGTTTGATTAGAATCGGAATTATGCTTGTGTCAATCGATATTAGTTTTGTGCAATGGTTATTTCTACCAATCGCATTGTAATTCATAGGGCATTTTTCTACCACATACCTATATGATGTGACAATTTATTTTATCAATTATTTAATGGTTAAAGCTGCACCTCAACCAGAAGGGTCATTAGTGGCATGATGTGATGATTATATGGTATAATATGATGGGATGATTATATGATACGAGCTTGTACAGGTATGATGTGGTTATATTCTATGTGTGATATGATGAGATGACATGAATATGAATTAAAACGTAAATCGAAAAAGTAACACTGAGGACTGAGACAATGACAAGAAATAAATAAGTAATGCCGTGTCCTACGTGGATGACCCAAGAGTGCGATCGAGCGACCTCAAGTCACGCGCGCGCGCCGCTATAGTGTCCATAGAGTAGGCGTCCACAGTACGCGTCTAGAATCCTTGGGAGGTTGCCTTTGCTTCGTGCTAAATGTAAAATCTTATTATATTTTTGAGTTTTCTGTTTTTCGCGATATTGAGAATAACGTATCTCGTTCAAATAATGCAGCAATGCTTTATTATTTGGCGAAAAAGAATTCGTCCAGACGAAAGCCAGTTTCAAGAATTTATTAAAGAAGGGAACAATACGGAAGCCAGTTTCGAGAATTTATTCAAGAAGGGAACAATACGGTGAGTTCAACCATTTGTTCCCGCAGCTCAGGAAGGATGGGGCCGCATTTTGCTTACTCCAGGATGAAAATATCCACGTTCGATTATATTCACAATAACAATAGCCGCTGATGGTGCGCCTTCTAGATGGCTCGTTTCAAATCGCGATCTACTCGGACTAGGGAGTTTTCTCTGACTGGTCGCATGTGTCAACACAACTGCATTCACTTGGATCTCCTAATCCTCATTTCAAAGGACAACATTAGAGTGTCATATCATGACATTGGTTCAAGGAATTACACGAGCAATGCAGCAGTGCAATGTCGGATCTCAATTCGATAGGTCGTTTAGTTTAGGCTGAGTTGATTTTTGATGGAAATTAACGTTTTGAAGTGTTTTTGGAGAAGAAGTTTCTAGGAAAAGGAGGATCTAACGGAAAATGAGCCTCACTCCATTGTCAGAAAATACAAGAAGAAGTTTTGCCGCAGTTCAATTCTGGATATCATGGTGTATGTCACAACAAAGACATTTTCTGGTTCAAGTACAGTGACTGGTTGGAAGGCGTTTTCCAGGTGGAAGTGTCATTAGTGCCCGTGCTGATGGTGTAAGCGCAGACGAACCTTCTACCAGGCAAAGAGGAAGGCCAGTGTAGGAGTTTGAAAAATGCTGAGATCGCAGAAGAACGGCAAAGTTCGCCAACTTCGGGACAGTGTCACCCAACTGCTGATAAATGCTGACGCGTCATCTTGATCCGCCTTGTCAACAACCTTAACTTTTGACTCTTGATTCTGCACTGGCATTAATAATTAAAGCAAAACAGTGCAGATACCAGTGTGAGACTCTGAAGAAAGCCAATAAAAAAATCGGTCACAATATCTTCCCCTCAAATAAGAAGGTGGCTGAAGAGAAAAAAAAAAAAAAAAAAAAAAAAAAAAAAAAAAAAAAAAAAAAAAAAAAAAAAAAAAAATGCTACCCTGACAACGTAACAGCAAATGAAAAGTCTGCTTGTGCTCCGCTCCACGATCTACTAGATCATACATACGTGTGAGAGGATATTAAAAAGTAAAACGGCACTAAAACATATGTTCAAAGATCACCAACTTACATTGTACACGAAATGGGCATGTGATGGTCTAGTGGACAAAGCCAATTTTTGCAGGGGCAGAGGAAGGTGTTGGTGGCTAACACTTGTCCCTAACATCATTGGTGCCTTTGAAACGTGTTTCACAAGAAGAAGCAAGAACCATTTGGAAAATCCACGACCGTCTTCAACCCGGTATTGCTGAGTTCTTTAATTTTCCTCCCAGAAAGAAACTCCTGAAGTAGTGAGGAAAGAACGGGCTCGCATAGAAATTGAAATACAGCATCTTCGAGGCACCAAAATCGAATATAACAGACACGTGATCAGAATTGATCATGTTTTGTATTTCACCATAATAGATGGGAAAACTGCGAATTGTTACAAATACCCCCTCCAGCTGTAATTGTACTATCTGTAGAGCAAAGCCATCGGAGATGAATCAGTTGTCAAAACTACAACTCTAACTGTCAAATATTGAGTCACTCAAGATCGGAATATCAACTCTACACGCCAGAATCCGCTTTATCGGGTACATCTTGCACTTGGCCTATAACTTACCCTTCAAAGCTTGGAGAATGTCCCCACTGGCTGCCCAAATAAAAAAAGAAACCAAAGCATATATTCAAGATCAATTCAGACAAATTGGGACAACTTGTGGACATTTTCAAACAAGAAACAGGGACAGCGAACTGTGGTAACACCTCTAGACAGTTCGTTCAAAACCATTCTGTGACTGCCGAAATAACGAAATTGACGATAACTTCAACGGTTAGCAACTATTTTGGAGTGATATGCAGTAATTATTACATTGATACAAATACATTTCACGAGTACGCCCTTCAAACAGCACAAATGGCTGTTGAACTGTGCATGCGTGCACAAAATTATTATGCACGGCAAGGAGATAGTTCAAAATTGCGCTTTTACTATAGGCACTCTATCCAAGGAGGCTCAGGAGAGCCGCAATAAAGATTACAGATTTTACAGGTCACACAATACCAAAAAACATCGCGAGCAGCCACAAACGAAGACGTTTTCCACATGTTTTTGATCTCATCTGACCCTTCCATATCACATTTACACCCAGAGCCAAAAGCAAAGAACATTCAAGTAAACGAGGAGGCAAAACAATTTGTTAAAACGCTGAATGATTTTGTCTCCCTCATTTTCAGAGTATTTTTGGTTTTTAGTGGTTCCCCATTCATTTTTGGGCCTAATTTATAAAATATACATAAAAAATCTAAATACCTGATGTCGTTTTGTAGGAGGTTGTGCCAATAAATGTAAGCTGACACAGAAAACAAGAAGAAAACTGAAAACATTGTTTGATATTATGATTTTCGCTTTTTTTAAATCAGTTCCTTATAAAAAACCTTAGTTCGTAGATCACATAGAACATTTTTGATCATTTCTCATGAGAATAGCTACTTTACTTCTTCTTCATGGTTATATTTGTGATCAGCGGCGAATTTCCTGTAAAAATAGAAGTTTTCAGATTTTTTCCAAAAAACGGCCGTTTTTCCCCACTGTGCGACGGCCCCATCACCTTGCCTTCCACTGGACGCCAGGAGCCCATTCGATGTTTGCTCTCAGCTGTTCGCACAAGTGAGTTTTTTCCTTGGACAAGTGTTTTAGTTTTTTTTAAAAATTCATAAGGCACTATTCATTATGGATAAAGAAGTAGTTAGTGCACCTTCTGTCTCACGGAAAACGATTCACAGTTAGGGACTACATTTTCTTATTGGAAAAGTACCTAAATACAGAAAGAAATGTTTGAGCATGCGGGGATGTTGCGCCTTCAGCGCTTCGGCATAATGTCTAGACTAACCCGCTATGTCCGAAGGGGAGCCCCCCCCCCCCCCTTCAACCCCTCCCCAGCCCCTTTCCAACCATTCTAGCTCCGCCTAAGGCTCATGATTAACTTGTCGATCTATAAGTTGTCAGTCGAAAAATCCTCAAGAGGTTTAAAGCTACTTGCATGAGACTTGAATATAGCTTGAAGGACACTATAAACAGACCACCACAAACACTAACAACCAGAGATTGACACAAATGGTTGCTTCAATCGCCCAAATGACATGAAAGTGAATTGCAAGTGGATTTATGGGCGAACATACCTGATAATAGAACTGGCTGCTTAAGGCTTCTCAAATCTGTTATCCAGTTGACACATTAGCAGACATTGCACCCATTAATTCCCTCTCCCTCCCACCAAGCTCCTCTATAGTCTCTCTCCATCCCCCTCCACCTACTATCTGTTCTATTTCACAAAAAACTGTTGGAAATTTCATTTGTTCCAATTTGACAGCAATTGCAATAATTCTAATTTTGCTATTAAAAAAGTCACAATAAGGAAAAATACCAATGCTATCGCCTAAATATGGCCTGGTAGTAGAGGCATGACTTCAACATTCTTTCCCATATACGAAAAATATCACAATGTGAAGATTCCTTGAAAGGAGTGCAAATAAAAATAATGTTCAGATAACAAAATAACTTTTGTGTATTTAGTAAAATAACAACATTATAGCCATGTGGGTACCAATTTATTTTGTACCTACATATTTGTCACAATAGGTTTCAACGTTAGAGATTAGTAGAACATTGTATAAACAATACATATAAATACATCAACATACAAATAAAACTAATAATCGAATATTTACATTTTACAATAGCACCAGCCTTTTCACATTCTAAGGATATTGGAAAAACTTAATCTCACAGAATTTACTTATTTGACTCAGATTGCTCAAGGTAATTTCAGAAAACTAGTCCAGAGAGCAATGTAAATAAGGACCAAATTGTTAATTAATGCTTAACAAGTGGAAAAATGTGGAAATAGTTGTTATGCTAAGTCATTGTTTTAGAGTTGGTATCTACATTTATAATGCTAGTTATAATAAACCCCTATTAAAGGTCTAGGGTATGTCAGGCCAAATGTGAGGAAGGGTCTGTAATAAGTTTCTCGTAGGATTTTATATTTTCTTTGGTACTGGGTTTAGAGTTCATGAACAATGTAATCGTACAATGTGATGCAGATTTAATGTAACCACTGCATATATACACAAACGATCCTGAAAACCGTCATTACCTACTCAATTACCTTATGATTTCGCTCTATCTATCTGGGAAGGGTGTTAGTTG
The DNA here is from genome assembly GCA_030762985.1 of Adelphocoris suturalis. Classification (NCBI taxonomy): domain Eukaryota; kingdom Metazoa; phylum Arthropoda; class Insecta; order Hemiptera; family Miridae; genus Adelphocoris; species Adelphocoris suturalis. Next base: position 97,075,855 of record CM061040.1, read on the forward strand.
CTTTACTGAGAATATCCCATTTGAATTTCATTATATTCATATCAATAGAAGCACAGCTAATCACTGCATCAATTAAAAATATTTACCTCTAATGTTCATGGGTGATAATATGGATAAAATAGGGTATTTTAGTGTGTGAAAGATGTCCATAAAATGTTGCTCTTCTTAGCAAAATCATTCGTACCGATGAGTGACTTTCAAAACCAAAATGTAGAAGGTCAGAAACTGACGTCATCACGAACCTTCAAATCAGTTGAATTACTACACTCATAGTGTAATTTCCCAGATTACACGAACATCAAATCAGTTGAATTACTACAATCATAGTGTAATTTCCCAGATTATCATATCAAATTCTGTAGTGATGAAATTACTGTTCTTTGTCAATTTGTTATTAAATGTTGCATATAAATCGATCAGTTGTTCCAATCATACAGTTTGCATTCATAACCATGGATATTCATTTGAATTGCCGACCTGAAATGCAACATAATCCTGTCTCTCGGGCGGGAAACAGTGAATGTCGTTGACTTTACTGAAACTCAATTCTATTTGACATTCTTTACATACCTAACTGCCCCTCAGTAGGTGGGGTCGTATTGTGTACAGAACACTAACATCGGCATGTATTTACAGCCAACTACGTCTTGAATGTAGGTAATATTGATCATTTGGTAAGAAATATACTCCAAAACAAAATTTTTCTTTCGTTATCAATTATTGATCAATCCTTTTTACGTCTAACCCAAGTACAATAAAAATAGAACCTTGATACGCTACGTAAACTTCAATATTTTCAATGTTGATCTGGCAAGTATTGGTACTTCCTTATTTTTTATTTTTTTATTTTTATAAAAATAGCTTCATCCTGATGGTTAATTAATTTAGATAGAACTCTTGTTTTATGTATTTTCAAAATATCTAATTCTCGATGCCATGGACACCCTGCAAATTACTTGAATAATCACCAAAGAAGCCCACATGAGGAGGTTTACAAGGATAGCTACATGGATACCTTGCAACAAAGTACTGAAGAGTCGCTGGAAAGAAACTGATAACCATTCGTTATGAAGAAATGTAGGCCAGCAGTGGTAGCTAACATCCGGTACCAAAATAAACCAAGAAATTATTTAAAAAAAAAAGAAAAAAAAAGAAGTTAAATGGAGAGACCTTAGAGGCAAATTTGTTCATTATGAGACCGGCACCTATAATTTATTTGATATATACATCGAATTTTCAAGAACGATTCATTAGATACCTAGTTAAATGTAGACAAAGTTTCACAATGAAAGCCAGTTGAGAAAGCACCAATAAATAAATGCTAAAAGGACTAGAAGTTATCAAACAAAATTAAAGAGCCACACTACCATTTCACTGGCGATTTGATATCTAGCAAAATTTGATACCTCACTGTTGTACAAACATGAAAGATAAACACAAAAAAGAACCTATATTAAAAAAAAAAAAAAATCTATCTATTTATCCATATGAAAAATGGATTACTTACACCAGTGAACCAATTAAATACGGATCAACAATGCACATACTAAACAAATGGCTCCATGACTGTATTAGATACCACCCAACGATTAACAATAAAATAAAATGATCAAACAAAATTAAAGAACCAGGAACATTCAATAATAAGAAACCGCACATTTGGAATAGGTAAAGAAACTACGAGATTTAGAACATGTCACTAGCCAAATTAATAATACATGCAACAAACACACAAATAGTAATGTATGCAGTAATTAAATTAACACATGAAAGTAATCATATGAAACAATGATTTAGGGCCAATTTCATCGATTTGAGTTAATGTCCCATTACCTTAACCAAATGGTAAGGGAGAGCAGGGATTCAGAGAGGCGTTATTGAGGAATTATCTTTCACCATGTCAAATCAGACGTATAAAATATCACCACTGGATGCGTTAAGGTTTGATAAGTTTACGCCGCATTTTGTCCAAGAATCATGGAAAAAGTGTCCATATTGGGAAAAATGGTGGCTCCCCAGGGCATGGAATTATAAACAACCATTATCTTTATATCGTGATTAATGTATTTCTTTCAAGTTCAAACATTGAAATGCTCAAAACACCTTTGGATGAGGGATCTTTGGAAGTCACTACGCTTGAAAATCTTTTCCTATGGGTGCATCGAGGAGAGACGAAGTGAACTGAAACAGAAATACTCTTACCTCCCTATACCAAGAAATTCGTATGTATGAGGATACCAGAGCATGGAAGGGTTGGGACACAGACAACCATGGACATCTTATAAGAAGTAATTACCAAGGGACAAATCTTGAAGTCTCAATATGAAACCCATTAATCGGGTAATCAAACTTGGATAGGTACCTACCAAGGAGTAACTTACTTATGGCGAACTGATGTTTGGCTACCTTATCAACTAAGGCAGTTACCACTTGCTGATATTTGAAATGGCGTTTCATACTTTTTTGATGTTGATGCGAAACGGACTCGTGTACAGGGAAATTTGAAATGTTTAGAGAAAACAATGCTTAGAGAAAACAATCCCATCACGCTCCTGAATGGGGGATGAGGTTAACACGTTCCGAGCGGCGCCGATTTTGGTGGAAACTCCCTGTTTTTGTGTGGAAACGGGACCTGTTTTTTCGAGAGAAAGGCGGGAAATGAAAGGGCGCGAAAATGTTACTGAACGGGGGCCTTGATATCAATGGGGAACGAAACGGAACGCATTCTTTCGGGGGCCTGATCATCTACAATAAGTTAGTTAAACTCCACAGCCAACAGAATGCGTGGTAATCTCGTCGGAAGGCAGAACGTAGGAACCTATGTGCCCTTTGTAGCTGGATCCATCGATCCACTCCGGGTGAATCGAACGAGGGCGCCTGGATCGATTGATCATTTCCGCTCGGAACGTGTTAGGTGTGTCTTTGAACATTCTTCTTCTCTAGTGACTTGAGGCCGTTCTTGAAATGCAATACTGAACTTCAATGCTCAAAATCATCAACAAATTGTATATTTTGTGTAATTAAGATGTAGGGATTGAAGGCTCCATAATACACTGTCAACATAATGATAATCATCTGCTAACCCCTTAATACCTTGAGGGTTAGGTAATTAAGCTAACTGGCTTTTTCAATTGGAACGCTAAGTTTTTACGGTTTATTTAATCGGTAACACGTGTTGAAGAAAGAAAAGTAGGTATTTCTATTGTTGGATTAAGCTCAAATATAATACCGCATTAACTATATTATTTGTTAACTCAAATGGTGAATGTGGCCCTTAATCTCAGAAAATGCAATTTACCAAAGCTTGGAATGTTGAAGTATCAGCAACTATGCAACTCTATGTTGTATCTCAACAATCTCTGTTTATCAACTATGACAAAAGTGAGTAGCAATCTCAGGGAGGCATAGTTGGACTGGTGAGTAGGTTGAAGGCTCCATACACTGAAGGCTATTCATATAAATTCATGTATTATTTCGAACAAGGAATTGCTATACTATCTATCAAACGTGATAAATTGCATGATCTATTGTTCCATGGAAGAGAAGGCAAGAACCACCTGGTAGAACTTTTTTAAAAATTTGTATAAACAGTAAAATTGATACTTAGTAAGCTAAAAACTTCAGCTCAACTAGCTTCAAACATTGATGGAAAATAGTGATCATTCTATAAAAGATGTAACAATAAATTTACAACATAATAAGCCAATCAAAAGGCTTACGATTTTGGCTAGACGAATTTCAGTTCCAGATTCACTAATCAGGATTAATATGATTCATTAAATAAATGCCGAAATCACAAAGTTTTAGGAAAACCCTTCAAGTGATCAGATTACATTCGTCCATCAAACTTGGATGGGGAGCTTTCCAAATCATACACCGTTTTTATATAAATGTACATAAATAATCTTATCTTTTGTAGCCAGCTTCAATTGTAGTGTCAGAACCGTCCGAATTTCCACTCAATATCTTTTGGACTTCTTCAATTGATTTGCCTTTAGTCTCAACCACAAACATCATAACAAAAGCAGCTCCAAATGCAGAAATAGCAGCAAATATCCAGAAAGTGAAGTCTGCACCAAGTTTCGAATTCATCATGGGAAATCCAAAGGAAACCGCGAAGGCACAAATCCAGTTGAAAAGGCAAGCAATTGAAGATGCCGGTCCCTTGATAGCAGGTGGGAATATTTCAGCGATGAACATCCATGGGATTGGGCCAAAGCCAATGGCAAACATGAAGATGAAGACACAAACAGCAATTAGGGGGATCATTTTGACAACTGGGTTGTCAGCAAGTTCATAATTACCGCTCTTGAGGAAGAAGAAGATACCCAGGATTGCAGCCGAAATGGCCATGAAAGTGTCAGAAGTGAATAAGAGGGGCTTACGTCCAAGTCGGTCGATAATCTGGGTTGAGATGAATGTGCCAACTACGCTGACAATACCGGTAATGATAGTGGCAATATTTGGCTCCAAAGAAGATCCAGCATCCTGAAAACGAAATTGTGTCATTCAATCAGGATACTCCCATTCCTAAAGAGATTTTTCATTTACCATCTTACAAAAGCAGTACTTTAGCACAAGAGTAAATTTTAAGAACAATCATGGAGGAACTTCTTCCTATTTGCTATGTTCTGGGGCATAAGAACTAATATGAAGTTCCTCTCTGACTAGTTCAACTATTTTTATTTCAGGCTCATCACCATTAAAAGTCACCAACCTAGACTTTTGGTCGCCTTATTTGGTCAACTTTGGGTCAACATCCCAAATTTTTTAAACGAGAACTTCACTTAAATATTAATATTTGTAATAGGAGTTTGTAATGTGAAAAAATATATATAAAGTGTTCTTGTTGTCTATGAATAATACATGCGAGGGTTTTCTTGAAATAACCAAAATAGACTTGTGGTTTTATGTTTATTACCCGACGTTTCTATCCAGGGTCTGATGATCAGTTATTCAGTTCCTAGAATAGTTGTCATTCAAGATATCACACCTGTTGAAAATTATAACCCATGACTAGGCCCTAGACCCTGGGTAGAAAAATCGGGTAAAAACATAATAACACAAGTCTAGTTTGATAATTTAAAGAAATCCTCGCATAAATATTAAATAAAATAGTCACTCACTCTAAAGATATCAGATGCGTAAAAGATGACACCGTTGATTCCAGAGAACTGCTGGAGGAACATAACTGCGAGACCAATGACAAGGCCCTTTTTAGCAGCAGTAGTCGAAAAAGCTTCAGCAAATGACAATTTCTGAGCTTCAACCTATTAAGAGAGAACAAAGTTTTGATTCAAATTCGCAAACTGTGTCACACATGATAATAAAATGTTGTTAGTTTATAATGAAATTCTAGGTTGAGCCTCAATGTGTTTCTTATTGACGTATGCCTACTACCGAATTTTTTAGAGGGCTACGTGACACTCCGATTCGTGTGGGGGTTATCGTGACTCTGTGGCATTACCTCGTTGCCTATTGGTTGAGAAAGAAAGTGCGGGCGAAGTAAAGAAAGTTCAGGCTCAAATACAATATGGCTCCAACCCTTCGTTTATTTCCTTGATTCTATACCTACTCCACATAAACCTACCAAAATTAATTCCTTACTTTTCACACTACAATCATCAATTCTCGATGATACGAGAAGGATGCTTATGATTTCGAAGATATTGTATTTTCGCTGGTGCATCTGTCAGAAATCGTTTTCTCAACATGGATGTTACGAGTGAAAATGAGTGAGGAATACCCTACCTGCCTTTGGGTTTGTTAAACGGGACAATCTCCAATTATTTTTGGTTAGGCTAATTCCGTTCTGAGAATGTTGAGACTAATATTTATAGTACTTCAATCGATAGATATTTCCAATAACTTGCAAAGTTTCGGCATGTAAGCAGCAGGTACCTACCTAGTATCACAAAAGGTAAGGGGTACCGGTCTGACGGAAGGGAATGCGATGAAAAAATCTCTCCGAAAACAAATTTGTTACGTAGGTGGGCACAGTTTACCAAGAAATATATAAATTATAGGGAACGTATGAAACACACGAAGGTACACGTACGTACATTAGTTGTTTTTTTTTTTTTTCAGTAAACTTTTAGTACAATGGTACTCCTTATTATGCTAATGCAAATAACAAAAACTGCACTTCCATAGTGACATGGAGCGTGCGTGGAACGTGTGTGAAGGGCGCTGTCCAACAACAGTCCTTCCGGTTGATTCATGAGTGCACTTACCTGGCTTTAATCATCACTTAGATCGGGGAGAGTGTCTATTGTTCTTTTTCGTTTAAGACGTCTAGTTTCTTGCGGTCGGCGTTCCATGGAGGTCCAATAAGCGGCGAGGGCCGGGTTGGGGTGGGGATGTATGTTGGAATGTACATTCGTTTATCGACCAATTTCGATTCTTCAAGGCTGGGTTGGTTGCTAATAGACTCTAGGCAACGATAAACTCTTGACGACAAGAGCTAAATATTAGTTCTAAAATCCCAATTGCTCTGTTCTAAATTTCCTATCTCTGTAAGGTCTTTGGATTCTTTTAACAGTAGGACACGAAGACGAAAAAATGGACTAAACACAAGAATTTATCACTTTTTGAAAATTACTGTTTTTTAAAAGATGTATTAAGTATTGAAAAAAAAAAAAAAAAAAAAAAAAAAAATTGTAAGAAACCGTACGTGTTGCAGGAAAAACTTGCCCAAAATCTCAGCTTTCTAACGGTACAATACATTTTCCTTTTACTTTGCTAATTGGGGGAGAAAAGTATGTTGAAAAACGTCGTTTTTCTACGTAGGTAATTCGAGGGTTTTTCATAAAACATGACCCCCTAAAAAATACGAGTGTGGGTTGGTTTGGTTGGTTGGTGGTTTGGTTTCCAAGTATTTTGTCACGCTAAATCAAATGATAACACTCGTAGATCTGTCCAATTCCATTATAACCGAATTTTACACTTTAACCAGCAAGTTAGAAAAAAAAACCGAGCATAACAAATAAACTACAAACTAGTTAGTTAAGAAGTAAACGCGGTTGTAACGACAGCAAAGAAACCGACCCCAAACTATTATTTTCATAGGGGGTAATTTTTCACAAAAACCCTCGATTTAATAGAAAAACTACTTTTTTCAACATGCAAACATACTCCCCCCCCCAATTAACAGAGTACAATAAAAATTGATTATACTGTTGGAAAGCTGAAATACTGGGCAAGTTTTTCCGGCAACGCGCACAGTTATTTACAATTTTGTAGATTCCTTTGCAAACAAATTCAAAGCAATTCAACATAGATATAATATGAAATATTACGATAAGTTGCTAATTAGATCATGCTGCATGACTGATCCTTTTATTCCGCTCTTTTGGTCTTTTGCAGTTCATCCCTTCTTCTTTCTGGCCATTCCCGTATTCAACAATTTGAAATTATTTTTGGTACAACAGTGGAATAGACAGGTTTTGGTCAGCCCATTTTACTATTCCCGTCAGTGCATGCTTCTACCAAACTTAGATCACAAAACAGAATATTATAAAGAATAGAGCAGTGGGTTGGTTAAAGGGGTATTATATTGAACTTTACAAAACAACACGAACTCAATTTCAACTATTAAAAATCCAACTAACTTGTTTTGGGTAACGCGTTTTTCTTCTTCACTAACACCCAAGAGCTATTGGATTCTACTATTACTCCTCGTTCTTTCATTTTCTGTATTTCCTGCAGTATAATTCTGTATTGCTCTGGACTTGTCCTTCTTGGCTGCTGCTTGATTGGTTGATGACTTCCCATATCCACAAAGTATTCACCTATTGCTCTACTGCCTTAACTCCTGTTTGTTCACCGCAAACTCATCTTGGTATCTGGCAAGGAGTTGTTTGAATTGTTCCAGTTGCTGATAATTAATCCTATCACTTAGTCCTTTCAGTAGTGATTCGAGGTGATCAGGTAATTTCTGCTCAACCAGCCTACATACATCAACAGAAGACCACACTGGATCTTCCTGAAAAGTAACAGTGTTTCCCTCCACCATCAATGTTCCTGACCCCACATCAATTACACAACCTGTTGCTTTGAGAAGGTCTATTCCTACAATACATTAACTTTCAATACTTGCCACTTTCACTTCTAGCTGATGAGATATCCCATTTCCAAGGTCAAGCTGCACTAAAGCTTTACCTAAGATAGGTGCTGTGGCTCCGGTTACAGAGCGTTGTTGAGCATGAGATCCATGCAACTCGACTTTTAACCCTGCTTGCTCAATCATTCGAGGATGGATGAATGTGCTAGAAGCTCCTGCATCCACAATAACTGTCATGTTGTCAAATTATCAGGATAAGGGTCAAAAACGAATACAAGTCCTTATCACCGAGCTTTCGGTTTATATAAAACCATCTTCAGGGCCTATAACAATCAGAATAAAAAACTTTCAGTCTCAGCACAGAAACAATAACTGTACATGGGATATTGTTTATCAGGGCACGCAGACTAAGAGACGAGGCTCCACCCAATCGGTAGAGATCTATATTGTTTGCACTGGGACTTCCCAGACGTACCAAACTTAGCCCCTTTAGTTTGGTCGCTCCTCGTTTCCCGAATGAGTGCACTCATTTTCTCTCCCCTGGGTTTGTCTTCTCCATGTTGGACAGTCCCTCAGAAAGTGACCTGGTTCATCACAATGTCACACAAGAGAGTGTGACTGCTCCCATTAGTTTTCCTGGGGTTGCATCTGGCGCGGTAGGACATCCTTTCCCGATCTTAAACCTACATTTTCACTCCTTACTAGTTCTTGAAGAAGTCTCTGTGTACCTTGACGCTGGTAGAGAGCTGAAGTCAACTTTGTAACAGCCTCTATTCGCAATGCCACTGTTAATGCTTCCTGCATTGTTTTTGGCCAGACCACCATCACTCTTTCCCAAATACTAGAGTTTTGCAGCCCTTCTACAAATTTTAGAGTTAAGATACCCTCAACAGAAGCATCTCTCAAGTTTTCAGGCCATGCCTTCCTCCCAATCTCTCACATTTCCTGATGATATTCCAGGATCCTCTCTGTAATCCCTTGAGTACGACTTTGAAGGAGAGCTAAGTTAAGTTCTGTTTGGTTGCAAGTTCCATTTCAGGTATTCAGAACTTCAATGAGAGCAGAATAAGTGGCAGGGCGTTCTACTTCAATAAGAGCTGTAATGGCAGAACCACTCAAAGCTGCCCCTTGCTCCATTGCCCGAGTTCTCTCATCCCAGCCATTTTTGTCAGATATCATCTCAAACTGATAATGGTACGACTGCCAATCAATTTTTCCACCTAAAGGCCTTATCTTTGTTTCTTTTGGGGGTTTACCTGCTGCTTGGGGTCCTCGGGTGGAGTGCGATGACTGCACATTTTTCATTACTCTTGATAATGGCAGGTCTGATGAAATAGCGTTGTTATGGGATGGATTACTCTAAATGCATCTCATTTCATCTGGAATAGACTGCACAGCATGAAATAATTCCTGATCCACTACAAAAGATCGATTATCAACAGAGATATTTTGACACTTTCATTCCTTATTTGTACTGTTGTTAGAACAACAGTTGGCGAGGCACCATTCAGTTCATCAACCAGTCCTTGAGATATTGCAGTCAATATTTCATCCTGTTCTTCCACTTGTTCTTGTGATGTGGCGTTGTTTCCCCGACAATCCGAAACTATGGCCAGAACGAGTGGTCATCACGGCTATAGTAGAGAACTTCGTAGTATCCCACTTCTGACACCAATTATATGGAATACAGCAGTGGGCTGGTTGAAGAGGTATTATATTGAACTTTACAAAACATCACAAACTCAATTTAAACTATTCAAGATCCAACTAACTTGTTTTTGGAAAGGCATAATCACAAAAACTATTAAAACCTAGTCTCAGTTCTCCATGAAACATCGATGACACATCATAACGATATGTTTTATACACAAACAATTGAAGAACATTTAGGCACTTAAACAACCAGGAACAACACACTTTTTTGACATTTTAGTTATAAAGGCTAGAACAAAAAGATTAAACTACAACAGCACAAACTAGAAACCGTAAACTAAACCTAAATAAACCGAATTCAATTGCCCACAGCTCTATCAGCTTATGTGCTGTTGTTATAGTGGGAAGAGGAATGCGGACTGAGGCCCGCAGTTGGACTACGTTTTTTTTTTTTTTTTTTGCAAATTAAGGACTAATAGAGTCGACTCTGGTTACGATTTATTGATTAGGTTAGCTACGGTTTGATGACCGGCTATTAGAGTATGAGGCTACGGTATCAGAGCTAGGATTCTCGTCCAGTCAGGGCCTAATCAGTTCAAATGTTTCTTATTCAATAAAATGTTGCATTTAGAGTCTGTATCATTTCACATTGCAGGCAGCCACAGCATATGGATATATATTGAACCAGACAGATATAAACGGGGGAGGGGGGGGGGAGTTCAGATGATTCTCTTTTTTCCAGAGGTACAGCCTAGAACAAACCCCAGTCCAACTAGCAACATAAAGGGTTATTGAATGAGCCTACCTCATCAAGGATTTTCTGAGTGGTTGCGATTTCATCATCAACGTTGTAGTGGCTACCCCTCAATTTCTGCATCGCACCCTTAGCTGCATTCGTGTTCCTTTTCTTTAGGTAATAAGTCGGTGTTTCAGGCATGAAAAACATGGCAAGCGAAAGGATGAATGGAATGCATGCACAGACGACTGAGAAAGGTACAACCTTGATCTGGAACAATAACAATACAAATATTTGATTGTAAGTAAAATGATTCTCTTTCATCAAACAAATAATTACAACCTAATATTGAACGAGTAATCTAATCTAATATGAAGGTGCTCATACACCTAATTGAAATACACCTGTTCTGAGCATTGGATTTATTCTACAAACAGAATTGAAATATTCTGACACTTAAAACCAAATCGGAAGTTGCAAGAAAATGTCCCTTCCTGCCTTATGACCAGATAGCTGGACTTGGTAGTGTACTGCTTGCTTGTTAATATTAATTTATGCTTGTTAGTATTGCTCAACTGCATGGGTTCATATGAAAGGGAACGCTTAAAACCTCTAAAGAGTGGCCCCCAAATGGAATGGGCTGCCTAGCACTCAAAGTGCCCATATTTCGAAGTATTGGTTGAGAATTCAAGGAATGGGGGAGAGCACACTTCCACGGGTCTGCCTGGACCAGTTGATGACCCAGTTGATGGACCCTTGAGTGTGACTTGCTGAATCTAAATTTTTTTTCACACCTACTTACACTGCTGAAAGTGATAGGTAGCAGTGATATATTGTATTTAATGGCTGTTAGTATTATCAGATCTACGATATCGGACGTATATGAATGATGGAGAATCATTGGTTTTGCATTGATGTTGAGGAGTTGCCTGAACTCAGGTTGTAACTCGTATTTCCCGAAAATATGCAAGTATGGCTGGAGTGCTGCCCCCTACATTGGATTGGCAGGTTAAATATACATGGAAAAAGTTATAGCACAATTACGATTGACATATAAGGGAAAACTGAAAATATATTATAAAAGATGCTTGTACGCATTGGATTGTTAAACGAAAGATCTCAATCGAGTCACAACAGGAAAGGCTAGACTCCAATCAGTAAAAACTACTCACTCCTAATGAAATAGGTACCGAATATTGGGGAAAATATTTGGATAATGGCATAATTCACTACAAGAACTTGCATTTCAATTATCCACCGATCAAGTTATAAATTCTAATAACTATATATCTTGGCTTTAAAAGTAATTAAATGGAAAAACAATACGTATGGTTTGATCATCTTCTTCACCATACTAAATTTACCTCTGCTCCAATGATGTATGAGAACAAGATGCCAATAGTAACTTGAAGTTGGAAGAAAGTTCCAAGGGTCCCACGGACAGCAGTTTCTGCGATTTCATTAGTGTACAGTGGGCAAGCACATGATAATATTCCACTCATTGCTCCGAGGATTGCTCTTCCAACGATCACCATCCAAGTCTAATTGAAAATTAAAAATAAAATAATTTCAGTTTCATTAAATTTTGTCTTTGCTTATAGCACTTTTGAATGTAGCATTTTTTCGAAGTCTTCTGAAGTAAATACATACTTTCACATCTACTGTATAAAATCATTATTAAATCATGGTTGATTCCATGTATTGTTTCAAATATTTTCTTTCTGAGATATGCAAACCTATGTGTAATACATATTAGGTATTACTTTATGGCAAGTATTTCTTGCGGTTTTTTTTGTGACAAAGTTTTGAAGTTTAAAAAATGTTAGTGTAAACTGAAGTAGTCTTGTAATCAGTGCAAGAATAAGAGTTTATTATTTAAATTTTTTTTTTTTTTTTAATATAATTTTTAAAATATAATTTTTTGGTTATTGGTATGGTTCAACCGGAACAAGAATCTCAAACACTTTATCTGATTGCACAGTAGGTAGGAGGATTTAACTGGAAAATAGGAGTAAGTAGGAGGAGTTAATGGAAAAAATTGATGATCGCATTCATGCATCATCATGTACAGTGATAGTGACATGACAGACAGTCGTGTACAGAGTGTGTCAAGTAATAGTGTAAACGTTCGGATGACAACATTTTTAGCATGCACTTAAAATAAATGAAATGACATGAATAAAAGAAAGAGAAGGCGAATATTAAAAGAAGTTCCAGTCATGCAGCATGGTATGAGCGAAGTTTCGTGATGTAGGTATCAAATAATTTTTATGTAAACTTGTTTAGAAAATTTAGCACTTTGTGTGCGGAGAAATTGTTAAAATAGGTAAAATATAAGTAGGTAAAAAGTATTTAGAACACTTTTAATTTTTATGAATCAGAAGAAAGGAAACATTAAGAATTATGTATTATGAAAATTATGATTCACTTGCCGGACAAAATGTATAAGGGAAAGTTTACAATTGGCATAGTGAAAGTCAAGTTTCACTGAACAATTTTCGATGATTAGAGAGTTCCTGGTTACCACGGTGTCTTAATACGGTGTACACGAATTTAGGGAGAACCAAAATTTCACTAGCACGCTGGCTGTTACTACGGTGTTAGACGCGTTTTCACATGCCGTATTTTATCAAATATTGAAACCTGACGCTGAATTCGAGATTCCGCCATCAGACATCTATTTCTCCGAGTCTATTTTCCTTCATCCTGATCTCACTTTCCATTATCTATCATCGTTTGGATTATTGTTCTGTTTTCAATCCGTAATGAATTTGAAAAGTGAACCTTTGTAATCGGCCAAGAAATTTTGTTAACCTCCCTCTCAAAATTTGTTGGTTACATTCCAAGATACATAGATTTCGAAAAATGAATCAGTCCGTTGTAAGTCCGTCTGCCATTTTATTTGTGACCTCTATTCAGGCCCTAATCACCGTAGCTGACGCCATTAATATTATGTCAACACTGACCATACCCGAGAGCAGAAGGCACTATATGAAGCCTTATGGGACGCTTCAAACCTCATTACAGCAAATATATATATACAGAGAATATATATATATATATATATATATATATATATATATATATATATATATATATATTATATATATTCCGTATATATATAAATGTATATACAGAGAATCACGCTCCCAAAAAAATCGATTAGTGCAGTTCCTGCTACCCGAGTTCAGAGGTTCTGCTAACGACCAATCACCTGGATTGAAATTTCTTTTCCATGAGGCGGCTACCAAATGGGCCCAAAGCTCATCAAGCTAAAATTAAAAATTCCCTTCTTAAGGGTAAACAGGACAGGGAGCCTTTCCCTTCCACTAAAAAACCGAAAAATGTCTGCTAACCCTGCCACAACTATGGCGAACCAGGGAAACTAATACCGTCCGGCGGGCCCGTCCTCCAGGGGCACTGCCCACAGGGACCACCAGAGGCTGCCCCCGTGCGGGAAAGCAACCGTGTCATTACTAACAGACAATGTAAGTTCTATTATTCTTGTTAATCCATCTCCTCTCTCGCCTTTTGCGGGGAGGCTTGCCTCAAATTTGGTCACCTAATTTACCTTGCTTCCTCTCTCTGATTTTTCTTGTCCCCAAAAAATCTGGTTCGAAACGTTTAGTAACCAATTTAGGGCGTTTAAATAATTTTTTAAAATTGGCCCATTTTAAAATGGATGACTACCGTTCTGTGTTTTCTCTTCTATCCAGTGGGGACTTTGAAGCGAGTCTCGACCTAAGGGATCATTGTTTTATGGTTCAAATTGACCCAGAATTCAGGAATACTTAGCTTTCCCATGGGAAATCAAATTTACGTCTTTACGGCCCTCCCTATGGGTCAGCTCCATTTGTGTTCCACGAACTACTCTGCCCTGTTATGGCAAGTCTGAGGAGTTAGAAAATCACGGGAATTAATTACCTGGACAACAGCTTATTTTTATAAGACTCTGTCGAGGGTTGCCTGTGTTCCTCGGGGATCGCACCCACTCTTTTTTCAAATTAAGGATTCATCCTTATGGCTACATCCGGCAACCACCTTTCCATTCCTAAGTTTTGAAATTAATTCACTTCAGATGACAGTGGGACTCACCTCAGATAAACGATGAAAAGCTAAACACCTTATTTCAAAAGTATTGGGCCACGACAGGCTCTCGAACCGAGAACTAGCACAAACAATAGGTTTCTTGGAGTCATGTAACCCAGCGGTGCCCTATAGTCCTTTATATTTACGTTATGGCATGAGTAAAAGTAGACGCCCTTAGTCGATCGGGTGATAACTTTCGTGCCAGATGCTTATTATCACACCAAGCTGAATCCGAATTACATTGGTGGAATGTAGCCATAGATGTCGCCTTCTCCCATCCGGGGCGACCAGTATGATTATACCATTTGCAGAGGTTCTGGTACTTTTAAAGAAATAAAACGATAATCAGCGAAGTCTAGTTAAAGGAGATATCCCCCACCACATTTGGAGAACATTAATGATGTTTAATGTACAGAGGCTCCCTATCAAATATCACATTATCAGGGTGGGAAAGAAAGACTAGCTCACTCAGCTCATCAGGATAGAGCCCCTGAGTTTATTCGTATCTAGTTGTCCAAGAGCCTCTTGTTATAAAATTGACTTCCTAGGGTGATCTGGAAAAAATTTCATATGTACTCTCCCTTAAAATCCCCACCACTTGGTCATAGCAGCTCTGAAACTCCAAAAGGCACTTTTGCGTCTTTATGGTGGGATTCAAACTCTTCCCACTACCTACCTATCGATTCCTATATTATCAGGAATGCCAGTTATGTTGGGTCCACTCGCTCATAAGGGATTCCCTAAAATTTGAATTAGAGAGAAATCAGATATTCAATAACCAAGAGGCTCCGTTCCAAATTGATAACACGAACAAAATTTGCAGTATAGCTCATTTCGATGATTTAAATGGTTTCTAAAATTGTAATCATACTTTAGCTCACCAAGAGAGGCCCCATTTCGAATGTCAGCTTCTTATTTTGAATAGGAACAACAGTGGATGAAAAGCTCACTTAACCTAATAGAGTGGTTCCCCAAGTTGAAATTATTGTACCAGATCCCAAAATTCAGAATATGAAGGGTATTGGCTGCAAAGTTCACTATGCAGATTAGTGTGGTTTCTCGTGTTGCAAGTACAACACTTTACCATACACAAAGAGGTCCCTACACCAAGAGAATAAATGTAACTTATTAGTTCTTTAGTTTTGTTTCGTCGTCTTGAAAACAGTCTCGTGATTCATATATAGTATCAGAAGTGTGGCTAATTATTTTAAGCGTTCTTATTCTTTCTCTGCTTTGAAGTTGTAGAATAATGTAACTGCATTTCTATGGATTCTGTAGATGGGTTTAGATTGGTTTAAGTACTTAACCAATGTGTCAGGGGTGTCACAAACATCGTCCCTAATAACAAATGAAAACATTTTACTCATTTAAACAATGTAAACTCACTTCAGAGGCCCATAATATCATCGCCCATCCAATAGAGCATGGGATGAGAGTGAGAATGATAGTCATTCGCCGACCTATCCTATCACAGATAGGACCAGCAATGAAGGCACCTGCCATAGCACCAGCTGACAGTATTCCTCCAACCCAGCTCCAATCTAAGTCAGACATGGTATACTTTTTAACCATTTCTTCTTTCGTTGGAGACGTCCAGCCTAGCTGAGAACCCATTACAAAGCCTCCCAGTGTAGCTAAAACAAAAAAAAATTATATATATAAATACACAGGGTGATCACAATCAAGATTGTTAACCTCCTAGAGATCGATTCTACAACACATTTCCAACAAAAAGTTCCTCTTTCCATTTTTGGAGTTTTTCATTTTAAGTTTTTTTTTCGTATTTTCGACCTTCATCACTGAAATGGCCATATCTACCATAACTTACAATGTAATCTTAACAATAGGTATATCAAAACGGATGAAAAAACCTCTATTACCACGAAAAATAAAGAGTTACAATGTTAAATCGATTTCGACGGTTAGGCCATCATCAGTAACAAACAATAACTGAACACACATTAGAAAGGACAAAGCTTATATAGACAGGTGAAGGGAGATGAAATCTCATTGGTCGAGAGAAAGGAAAGGGGGCTGGAGGTACAACAAATCAAGTGCAAGCAAAGTGAAGGGGGATTAAAGCTAATCGGATGAAGTGAAAGGGGGAAAAATAACTAAATATGGTTTCAACAGTTTGAAGGGATAATTCCAAGCTTTATAGAAATGGACTTATCAGAGCTGAAATATATTGAGACTATGTAAATATATTGATATATCCTCACTTTAACATTTACCAGATCTGTCACTTTGGATGATTTCGAATTTTTCAAGTATATTTAACATACCTCCCTTTGGACAAAAATGAAGAAATTCTACAAACTGTCTATCTGTCAAATCAAAATAGTAAGTATGATTGAATATCTTAAGATGTTTCGCGAAGGTAGACCTACCCTTATTTTCCCTGAAATCCTCCTGATGCACTTCTATTTTTTCCCTGAATTTCCTACTAGTTTGACCGCAATATTTGTAGCTGTAAGAACATTTTAGCTCATAAATCCCAATTTTATCCTGAACATTGATTTTGTCTTTAATGGAACCTAGTAATGTTCTAAGACTATTTCTAGTTTTAAAACCCACTTTGTAACCCCTTGATGGTAGAATTTTGCCGATTTTATCAGAAATTTTCACATAATAAGGTACTTACCCATTGTTTTTCTTCTAAAGTTACATCTTCCATAACCAGATTGGAAACTTTATCTTCTCAATATATTTCACATATGATAAGTCCATTTCTGTAAAGCTTGGAATTATCCCTTCAAACTGTTGACACCAGTAATTCTTCCCCTCCTTTCACTTCATCTGATTAACTTTTATCCCCCTTCACTTTGCTTGCACTTAACTGATTGTACCTCTAGCCCCCTTTTTCCTTTCTCTCGACCAATGGGATTCAATCTCCCTTCACCTGTGACTATATAAGCTGTGCCCTTTCTAATGTGTGTTCAGTTATTGTTTGTTACTGATGATGGCCTAACCGTCGAAATCGATTCAACATTATAACTCTTTATTTTTCGTGGAAATAGACGTTTTTTCAGGAACTTCCGTTTTGAAATGGATTTCCACAACTTCGTTGCGAGTGATTTAGTTCATATCAGTTCTGCAAATCGAGCAGAAATCGCGAATTGGTTTATCAAACTGAAAATATGTTTAGTTGTCGCGGAAAGGAATATTTGGCTCAATCAACAGTGTATTGTCAACAGTGTCATTCCAAATTTTGTGCAAATTCAATGTAAGCGCCCTTCAGGTGTCACGATCCGAATTATCAATGAGGGTCAAATCAAGCATGTGAATGGTGAACTCCATCTATGTTATAGTGTGACTATATAAGCTGTGTCCTTTCTAATGTGTGTTCAGTTATTGTTTGTTAATGATGATGCCTAACCGTTGAAATCGATTTAACATTGTAACTCTCTATTTTTCGTGGTAATAGACGTTTTTTGATTAACTTCCGTTTTGAAATGGGTTTCCACAACTTCATCGCGAGTGATTTAGTTCGTTATAAGTATATTGTTGGAATGAGCGTTAAATATACCATATCTCCAAGGTATTTGGATTTTTAATAGTAGGGGTAACGTAGGCGAAAAAATGGACTGAACAAATTTCTCACTTCTTACTAATTACTGTTTTTGTAAGGTGCGTCAAGTATTGAAAAAAAAAAAGTAAAAACCAGTAGGTGTTGGGAGAAAAACTTGCTCAAAATCTCAGCTTTCCAATGGTATAATCAATTTTTATTTTACTTAGTTAATTGGGGGAGAAAAGTATGTTCGTATGATGAAAAACGTAGTTTTTTCTATGAAATCGATGGTTTTTTTGAAAGATGGCCCCGTAAGAAAATACTAGTTTGGGGTCGGTTTCTTCGTATTTTTACATGCTGATTAGAATGATAACACTCGCAGATCTTTCCAGCTCCATTATAACAGAATTTTACATTCTAACTTTTAGTTCATTTGTTATGCTCAATTGCACGTGTTTTTAAGGGTAAAACTTTAGTTAAAGTGCAAAATTCTGTTATAACGGAGTTGGAGAGATCTGTGAGTGCTACCTTTCGATTCAGCGTGAAAAAATACGTAGAAAACGATCTCAAACTAGTATTTTCTTGAGGGGTTATTTTTCATAAAAACCCTCGAATTTCATGGGGGGGGGGGGGGGGGCACGTTTTTCAACATACAAACATAGTTTTCTCCCCGAAGTAGCAAAGGAAAAAAATAACAATTGATTATACCATTGGAAAGCTGAGATTTTGGACAAGTTTTTCCTGCAACCCGTACAGTTTTTTACAGTTTTGCTCAACAGCATGCCCCCTAGCCTTCAGTTCCAAGCATGGCGCTATAGGGACAACATCAGGCAAAAACATTCTATTGAGGCAAAACTGCTATTTATATAGATGGAGAGTGGCCCAGGTATACTATTGAGCATCTTTGGTGAATAGCAGTAGAGGAGGATGAGGCTGTGTGAAATGGGGTTCGTCATATTAATGGTCTTTAGCAGGAACGATTTCCCAAGTCATTCAATCTCTTCATCAGAGGACCAAAACAAGTAGCTTGTCCAGAATACGATTCTGCCATGCAAGATCTGATAAGGTGGACTGTTACGGGCTTGAGGATGCGGTCACAGTCTATGCACTTCAGAACTTCCTGCATATTGAGGAAGTGAGGCAGGGCACCAAGGTGGTGTTTCTTTTACTATGGCTCCTCAATAAAGTCTTGGCATGGCTAAGCCATTGGGGAGGTGGGAGTATCAGAGGGATCCAAAAGATGTGTAGAATGCATCTAGCTTGTGTAGCTGTTAAGGTGCTGGAGGGAGCTGAAAATTAACGAGTTTTACCCCCACTCCAGGATTTTGTAGAATATTGGGAGCCTTTATAATCAACCAGTAGGGATTAGAAATGGTTAGCGTGGTAGTGAGGGGATGAGATATTAGTTTAGGCTGCTTTTCTCATCGTTTATTGGACACTCCTAGCGCTTTCGCCCATTAGGGCCTCATCAGGGAGTTTAAGTTTACATATTGTTGTAGCAATTCGTTTATTTCGATATGTTTATTTGGTATCCGTTTATTTGGTATCTTGGAAGAGGCCTGCTCTCATATTATTGCAAATCGTTTTTATTCTACACATTTTAATACACAAAATTACGACTAATTACTACATAGTAAGGATCATAATGACTATAAACCCGATGCGACGGATACCAAATAAACATATAGAAATAAACGAATTGCTACAACAATATGTAAACTTAAACTCCCTGATGAGGCCCTAATGGGCGAAAGCGCTAGGAGTGTCCAATAAACGATGAGAAAAGCAGCCTAAACTAATATCTCATCCCCTCACTACCACGCTAACCATAATAATGGAAAGGCTACCAACTGTAATGAGGGATTAGAAATTGTAACCACAATACTTATTTAATTTCGTACAATACCTATTTAGGTTTCATCTACTGCTTCAAGTGTTGAGGGATTCGGGATTTCAAACTTTTGTTCAATGGTGAATTTCGACCCAATTCAAACCTGCATCTTCATACAATTCTCTCACAAATGGAGCAAGTCTAGTTTGGACCGCCGAAGAGGTAACATCGAGAAAAACAAAATGGTTGTCCCTACCAGTATTTTCTTGCTGGCGCAGAATGGAGTAAGTAACATCAGTTGACCTTATTTTGCAATCGCGAGCTCAAGCATACAGGCGAGAATATTGTTTAATCGACATTCCAGAACTCAATAATCACCAATAATTGATTGAGTGTTTTGATTGAAATCAATACAAATAAAACATACCAAATTACGCAGTTGAAAACAGATTGACTCTCTCAAAAGTAAAATTCTTAGTAAAACTCCTCTGGTGGAAGGAAATACGTCATCCCCCCAGAAGAGGAACATTTTATAGACGAATACATCCTAGCCAATGAGAAAGGTGAATGGGATGTGATCCAAAGAGGTCATAAAAGGAAGAAATCCGAAAACCTCCTCCTAGAAAAAATTCTTTAGCTAAGACAAAACCAAAAAAAAAAAAAAAAAAAAAAGAAAGAAAAGAGCCCAAACCTCCTCCTGTTCATATTGAGAGGGTTTCGTCCTTTCCAGCCAAAATTGTTGAGGAAAAAACTACTAATGTGAGTTTTACTACTATGTGAAATGATGTGGTTAACATTAATACTGTAGATTCAGATGGCTTTTGTGCTATTACTAAACGTTTTGGGGAACAACAAATCCCACACTATACCTATCAACATAAACAGGATAGACCCATAAAAGTGATGATCAAAGGCATTCACGAATCTTGGTCAACCGAGGAGGTCCTCAATAATTTAAGGCTCACTGCACACGAGCGACTTTTCTGCGTCCCGTTGGCGGCGAGCGTTGTAGCAATACCTTGCTGCAAATGGAAGCCTGCGGATGAGCAGTTTTTTTCAGCGGTGCCGCTGCGTCACTGCTGTGTTGAGTTTTGCCAACGCTGGGACTGCTACAACGCCGTGTCACTTTTCCGCTCGAGCATTGAAGCAGTACCTTGGTTCTAACGTATGCCTGCACACGAGCGTAGTTCCACCACAGCCAAATATGGAAGAAGTCAACGTGGAATTGTAGATCAATGAGGTCCAGAAATGTCATTAGCTACGGGATGTTAAGTACGAGTTATACCAAGTACATGTAAGACGAGCTTCGTGAATCAAGGAGATGAACGAGCTGGACCCTGAATTTGAAGAAAAGTCATAGGCAGAAAAAGAGAATTTTGATAAGCTTCATTGACTAATGCTTTCTTTTTCTAGAACTTTTGTAGCAAATATTTGTGAAAAAAATTGAAGCTATTGTAATGGGTGAAAAATTCTGGAACAGTTTTTTTATTATCAGAATTATTTTATTTTAATAATAAAATAAATAATTATTTTTTCAATTTTTTTTATTGTTTAAAAAAACAATTTTCTTTTATATTGTATTTATAATTTAATTACTATCATTATATTTTATTTTAGTTATCATTGCTTATCATTATTCTATTTTAGTTATCATTGCTTATCATAATTTTATTTTAGTTATCATTGCTTATCATTATTTTATTTTAGTTATCATCGCTTACTCACTTCCGAAGGTAGGGAAGCATTATGAAAGGAGTCGAAAAAATTTGAGTCCTACAAAATCAAAATTTCCAATTCTTTTTGTGTTTCAGAGTTTACTGATCAGTTTTGGTTCTGTGTCTGTCTGTGGTAAATCCTTGTCACACCCAAAACTATACCAACAAGTTTTAATCCGATTTTGGTGAAATTTTTTAGGGTTGTGCGGGTTAGGTTCTAGACGATCCCCTGAAATTTTCAATTATTGTCAGGGTTAACCTTTAGACAATTTCCGCATCTACAAACATGAACTATAGCCCTGTTTTGCATTCTAGTATGCATTATATACTTACTGTTATATTTTAAATTCAATGATTTCGACTCGTATTAGTTCTCCAACTAATTCTATACGTCCATCTTACAATAGGAAGATATACTGGCCACCCAACTTTGCAGATTTTTTTTTCTCCAAATTTTTATATAAATCCTGAATTTTGTACCTGCATACTTTATTCAAAAAGTTTTCCATTCAAATCCGTTTGCAGTAACCCGAATGGAAACCTGAATTTTATCTACTTATGTTTCTAATTGAAAAATCTTTATTCAATTTATTTTTATTTGCAAACAGTTTATACAGAATGTAGGCTTATTGAACACCCCACTTTCCCCAGGAAGTACCGTAAGTATTTATCGAAAAAAGAATAAAATACGGGTATCATAATTTCCTGATTATTTAGGGATTTACTCTAAAATTTATTATGTGCTTATTTATTGCTTCCTCACAACTGAAGAGAGGGCAGCTTAAAAAATTGTTCCACGTTCTTTCGTTTCTACTTGTTATTTTGTGTTTCAGACCTTACCGACCAATTTTCTTTCGATGTCTATCTTCTTGTTTGATGTCTGTCTGTCTGTGCCAATTCCTTGACACGCCCAAAACTGTACTAAGTTTTAGTCCAATTTTAATGAAATTTGTAATATTATTATTATTACTATTTTTGCTGTGTTAGCTCCTAGAGAGTTACCTAAAACTTCCATTGCCCTATAATCAATACATAATAGCGAGAGCACATACAGGCACGGAGCAAAATTTGTTCAGAATAATAAAAATTTGAAAGTAATAAAAGCAAATGCTGCTTTCTTCTGCTTCTTCGATCTACCAACTTCCGTCACTGAGCAGTGACTGAGAGGTGAGAGTACGCTGTCTGGTTAATGTCCTTCTGCAGTGAGGGTCGCATTGACAGCGCATCGGCGTTGCGTTGGTTTGGCGTGGCCGCGGCGTTCGATGCCGCTGGTATGCAACGAGCCTAAGAACCATGAGGTATTCTAGAGATTTTTTTTTTCTAAAGTACTTTTCTTATTAATGAAAATGGGGTCCATTCACCGTAAAATGCTCCTTAAGAAATCAGAGAGACAAATAAAAACGGAAGTTCGAAAAAAGCCGGGCTGAGAGTTCGACTTCAAGAGGGAAGGATCAGGGCAGCTCGATGTTAATTGTTCCAGCCTTATTGGCTGTCCCTTTGCACTGGGATCGCTAGGCAGGGGGCCCGGAACAGTTTTGTACTACGTTTCCCCCATTACCTTTCTTGAGCGATCATATGTTATATGATCATTCAAACATGTAAAGTTGTTCTTTATGAGATTGAAAACAAAAACCATTTATTCATAATTTAGAAAAAAATTTAAAACGCAGAAGTTTTTTTTAACCAAGAACAGGATTACAACTATTCAGCCTATTATGGACATCCCGAAAAGTAATTGTTCTGACTTCCTATAACAAATTGAATCGGACTTTTACTAAAAAGTTATAAATACTACGATTATCATCATAAAATATACTTAGCAAAAAATGAAACCTAATGGAACGCATTTCGCATGGATAACACATAAAAAGTATACAAAGCTAAGAAAATTAATAATTTTGTACATAGATGAAAGAAAGAAATGTTTCAGGTTTTATCATGAATAAAATCAATCCTTCATCTCAAAATCTTAGAGTTTATCATTTTAATAAAGTAATTTAAAAATACATGCATATACAGATATTTAATTATTATTATTTCAACTATGAATTTGAGGGTACTCACATTACAAATCATCCAAACTGAAGGAGTCGATTGTACAACTAATTTACAAAAACTTTTGTCCCATAACTTTTTTTTACCAGCTTAAAAAACAAGTTATTTCAATTTTATTTTTATTTCAATTTTATTCTTTAATTCAATTTTATTTAAATTATTTTTTCTCGTGATTTTGACCTTACGTCACTAAAGTTGTAATAACGCCCTTAACTTGTAAATTTTAGGTTACTGTTGGAAAGAGCATTAAATTTTCAATAGGGTAGATGACAGACCTTTGTTTTAAAAAGGGTTTGAGACATGAAAAAGCCCTCTGAAAAGCAAACTTTACCTAATTTGGAAAACCTCAGGTTTATTCAATAGGATATTGAACTATGAGAACCAATATTTTTTCAAGATGCACAACGGTAAAAACTGCGCACTGATCTCATCTTTCCAACATAGTAGTCAATTTTAATTTCACGCTGCTAATTAGGGGAGAAAACTATGTTTTAATGTTGAAAATATTGTTTTCGCAATGAAATTGAGTTTTTTTTTTTTTGGGTCAAAATGACTGTCTATGAAACTACGAGTTTGGGGGGTCAGTTTCTACGGTTTTTTTTTTCGCTGAATCAAATGGTAACACTTGCGCATCTTCCCAACCCCAAGAGTTTCCAATACGTCTACACCTATAAATTACTCAAATTCACATGCAATATTATTACCAGCGATAGCTGCTATGAACTGGGGTAACCGGGAGGCTTGATTGTGAGCTGTCATGATCAATGGTTCGCCTTCTTCGCCCTGGAACAAACAACGAATATATTACAAATGATTGTACATAGAGTAGGAAAAATATTCGTCTTACCTGGTTTTTTCCAAAACTATTGGTCCAAAGTTTATGAAACTAGTCGAAAATCGCTTATGACTGAGATAAATGTGACAGAGTTCTTGACATCTTAAACCAACCCCAAAGGGTAAAATTGAGGGGCTACAAACAATTACACAAAGATTTATTATTTGTTTATTACACCTGTCTATAATTATTAAATTGAGTATATTATACGTTATCTAAATCTGTCTGCATGTGTGTAGACGCCTACTGAAGAGAAATTAGTTGAATTTAATAAGACACAGACATTTTCCTAGTAGGATCATACGAGCTGATCCACCAATTGAAAATCTATATCCATAAAAATTTTATGTTTGTGTATGGATCAAGATCTCAAAAAGTTCTTCACCGATTTCCATTCGGGTGGGCACAAATTGACGAGAAAGTTTCAGGGATGGTTTTAGGCTATATCACAATCCTCTAGATTTACTCCTTCGTTGTAAACTAGGACTTCCCTACCGAATTCACCCGGGTAAAAAATTCGTAGGTAATTAAGGAAAAACCGAACACGTATCGACATTTTCACGTCAAATCTTGATGGTGTGGGTTCAGGCGTGAAAAACTTTCGTTAACAAATTCAACGATACCAAAACGACTTTGGTGGGGTTGAGCCGAGCAGTTTCTATTCGTTAAGATAGATCATCAAAAATTGATATTAAAATCGCCTTATTATTTAACTGTAGCAATGTTGGTCGGGAAAGTTTTAACGTAGCTAGGGTTATATTGGGGTGGAAGAAACGGGGACGCTTTTACCTGTACACCTATTTCTTGAAAAAAAAAAAAAAAAAAAAAAAAAAAAAAAAAATCTATTAAAAAGGAGAGCTAAATATTTTTTCCTGTTTACCCAAGGGAGTTGAAATTTGATAGTGTGACCCTCTGGGACATTTTTAATCTTTTCTTATATGATTCATATTATTTTTCACACATAATCGGAGGATATAGTGAACACATGTAATTATTTCTACATAATACCTGATTAGATGATTTTCGAAAAACAAAGCTGTTTTATGGCAAATTAAAAAAAAATCACCCATTTTGAATCACCCTTCAACTTTACAACCTAGAACTAGTGAAGCGTAGGTAGGTGACTTATTTCATATAATTAGGTGCTTACCTAAGTCAGTAAAGGTACTTGTAAAGTAAAGTTATTTTACTTAATTGCATTAATTTCTTTTCTTTTCGGAGTTAAATTCCAATTCAGTATTTTTATTTAGAAGATACTTGTTTGTACAGCCATGTATACATAAATATATCTAACAAACACTGAAGCATAAAGACAAGTTCGTGAATGAGATCATTTATTTCAAGTTACGAATTTTGTTACAGTGTAAATTTTGGAAGGGGGTTGTAGAGGTGAGGTGCAGAAACTGGCATCCCCAATCAGTTTTTCATTGTTTTACTTTATCAAGCGCTTTCGCCCCTTCGGGCCTCTTCTAAACTCTCAAGGTCATTGGGTAGGTAGGTACTACCTTGGCTGCATGCAGGCACACAAGTGAACGTCTTCATAGTGGAGTCTAGTTCAAGCACATTTAGAAATTGTGACATTGACTAGGTGAACTCACACTGGTTGTCATTCTTGAGATTGAAAGCATAAAAGGCTTTACAACACAAAAAGGGGTAGGAAAAAAGATTGGGGTTGTTTGGAACCCAGGTTTAACGAGAGTTTGTTTACCGTAGGTAACATGAATAGCATGTCGGAAAATTTGGCAGACCCCTAGCGGTAAGACATACCTACTTATTCATGTCAAATAAACAAAAACAGGATATAATGGGGACAACAAAACGATGTCATCAAGATGGGTTTCCGCCGAACCTGCACCATTTTACGATGATGAAGGTAGGTACATCCAAAAACATCAATAAGGTATGATTGTAATACTAAAATATTGCATTTCTCTCCCACGATGTGATGAGTTAAGCAGGCAGGATGTAAAAGTAACTCACGCCAAGGCGACGTAGAAATCTTGACTTCAACATTTCGAAGAGCCTCGAATAGGCGGTGAATTCTAAACTCAAAACAACAAAAATTAACGAAACCCAAAATTAAAAAATTGCGGTACGGTATGCCAGCTAAAAATAACGGGAAGTAAACTTGAACCTAAAACAAGAAAAGAAAATGCGAACAACTTATAACTTTCATTGTTTTCGGTACTAGTAATGCATAACCCTTCGTGATTCTTCCGTATCTTATCTGTTGTTGTTGTGTTGTTTGTTATTTACCGTCGCCTTGGGTAAACCACTGATGTTGTGCGGTTGCCTGAAGAATCCGCTACTAGCGCTGGCAATCCGTTCTTTTTGTACAATGACTAGTTACGGTTCTTTGTAGGTAGGACCTACCTATATGAGGATTTTCGAGTAGGCATGTATGTAAGTAGGGAACTAATTTAATTTTAGAGATTTGTTTCATGTTTTCTATCTTAAACTAAACACTATAACAGCCACCACTCCTCTTGGGATCACTGTAAAGTAAAAAATAAAGAGACCGTTGGTCAATCTCCCTGATGTCAAAAATCTCTCTAAAGCCGACTTGATAGGTAGTTACGTAAATAGTACCTATGTACTCAGTCATACAGCATGACTAGTAAAGCAAATTTTCAAAGAAAAGTTGTGGATAACGTTAAATTAAGTACTTGAATTTTGATCATTGAGGCCAACCATGTGTGAATAAAACTAATTGATGAGACTGGAGTGAAATTAGCAATAGATTCCAGCAACGGAAAATATTGCCAAGAGACGTTAGCAATAAAAATTTTTTCTCGATTTTCATCAAAGTCAACTGTTATGATAGCAGTACGAAGAGGTTTAGAGGTTCAGAAAGTTGAAAAAATGATGAAATCTCCAAAAATTGAAATTGTTGAAAATTGGCCTACAAATGAGTTGCCAAGTGAATTTCCAAGTTATTTCTGCATTTTTATCCGTTTCATAATTCAAACGCTCCAACGAATTTTTGAGGACATTTTTTTTTCTTCAATTTTTTCCCAAAATTTTACAAGTCCCCACCGGCCGAACCGTTTACTAGGGGAAATTACAAATGGCCATATTTCCGAAACCAAGTGCGGTGCCACCTTGGATTTTGGACGGATTGTGTACAGATGCAGTATGAAGAGATTCACGGGTAAAAATACCAGGGCTCCCGTAGGGGCGCGGTGGTGGGGGGACCAATTTTTCTATTGCTAGATTTTATTTTTGATGAAAATGATGGAAAGAGGCGCGGTGCCACCTTTAAATGAGGTAACCGATTACCAAGAAAAGAGTCCCAAGAAATTCTCAAACTCCTTGAAGCCTATTGCAAACCTGGGCAAAATGAAACGGTAGATTGCCACATGTTTTTTACCCGTCAACAACGGCAAGGTGAGTCGTTTGATGACTACCTACTTAACAGAGCTGAAGCTTGAGTAGTTCATGCGGTTTCGAAAACTTGATGGACAGTCTGATCAAAGACCGTATTATAACTGGCATTTTAGACCATAATCTACATGAACGTCTGCTCATAGAGGAAAATCGGAACCTTGAAAAGTGTGTGAATGTGGTGAACTCACAACCACTCTATTTACCATCGGCCCTTTTCAGGGCCACCAAAAGACAAGTCAAGAGTTCACCCCCAAATAATATATCACACAAGACGTCGGGCCACCTCAAAACCATCGCCCTTGAACCTCCGATACAAGGGCAAACAGCCCGTGAGCGACCCAGCGGGGGGCAGGGGAAATACTGCTTTTCCTCTGAGACACACAGACAGCGCTCAGCCGCTCCCAATAGGTGAGCCAATCACGCGCCGCCCCCGGCGGCGAGAGGAGCCAATCACACGCTGCCCCCGACGGTGAGAGGAGTATAAATATAGCCCCCCGGGGCCCAGTGGGACCATACCGATCCCGACTGCCTACAGAAGAAGATCTCCTCTCTAAGAAGAACTCCGAAGAACCAGCAGCCATTCTACTCCACTGGCTCCAAGGAAGAAGGACAGGAGAACCAGCTGCAATTCTACTCCACTGGCTCTCAAAGAAGAAGGACCACGGTTGTCTACAAGAACTTCCAGACCTTCCATTGTCAACCTCCCTATTCCAGTCCCCGTCTAAAGCCGGGGCCTGAGGCGGTACCAGATTTTTGCGACACCGCTTTGGACTTGTAAGCCCGGCCCCCGGTCGAGGACTTGTGCCTTGTAACCGACCGCTGGGACGGGCAGGACGACACTCAAGAGGGCCTACGTGCCTTGTTGTTCCGGTCATTGGTGGACCCGTGCTAATAAGGGAGCTTCACTTCCTTTCTAACCAGTAGACTCCAGGCGGACCCGCGTTCACAGGAGGTCCCAGCTCCGTGATGGGTTGTTGTCCACACGAACAGTCCTTTTAAGGGCTCTGTCACTTACATGTTAAGTCGACATCACCTC
This sequence comes from Adelphocoris suturalis, assembly GCA_030762985.1. Classification (NCBI taxonomy): domain Eukaryota; kingdom Metazoa; phylum Arthropoda; class Insecta; order Hemiptera; family Miridae; genus Adelphocoris; species Adelphocoris suturalis. The sequence continues at coordinate 97,104,765 of CM061040.1, forward strand.
CCCCGAGAATGGAGAGAACGCCTAGTTTTCACCATCTTGGCCGGAAACACGAAGAAGGCCCGGCGGAAGCCAAGCTTCCCGCAATCGATAAGCCCTCTCATTGGGAACAGATCATCTTCGATGAGAATAGCGTCCGGCGGCTCAAATCCCCTTGCGATTCAGCCATAATACTCGTAGTACCGTTGGCTAATAATGAAGCCACCGTCAACAGACCCTCTCCGTCAGAAAAGCCTGGCTTTCCCGTCAAAGCGACTCCCGGCATCTCACACGCCGGCTCACCAGCCCAACATGACTGGATACAACCCTTCCTAGTTCAAGAGGAACTACGAAGACAAGAGACACACATGTTTCGCCCACATAACACGGGCATTTGTGACACTCATAAGGATGAGAAGCCTCAACCGCGACTACGGTCTGTTGACCTCCCTACTCGGGGCATCCTACCCGGCCTTTCGGCCCAATGAAACATCACTCTCTTATTCAAGAGACTTTACCTACAATAAGAGCCCTTTTCCGGACCTCCAGGCCTCCACTTTCAGTGAAAACAAGGTTTCTTTTCAGGACTTACAGGCCTCCACCTTGGGTGGACACAATTCGGCCTATCGGCTACAGTTCTATTCAGGACCAAAATTACACTAAAGAAACTTTTCTAGGGCTACCTACACCAAGTAGGACGAATCCACCACGAACCCACCACGAATGGTGACCCCGCTTTCAAGCACCCGAATAAATCCACTACAGTGAACTTGTGCAGAATTAAAAACGATTCAAGACCCAAACCCGACCAAGGATATCGATTATATGTTTGCATTTAATATGAAAAATCGGTAGGAAAGGTGCTTAACAGATGGACATCTATAAAGATCCATCTGCTCATCGATCAACGTGCTCATTGATTTACCCCTGGTTAACCCTCCAGAGTGATGGTAACGGAAAAACTTTTCATGAAAATCGTATAGGTACCTACATCGCCACATCAGTCCTGATCAACGCTCGTGTTGATTTTATTACCACCTGAGACACAACTCAACATGATCGTGCATCTCTACAAAATGATTCCTACATTTCATCTCGACGTGGGATCGAATGTGAGTTGAATTCAAGAATAATAATAAACCTTTGCGTAATATTTTGCCGTTTTTTCTTTTTGGTTTATTATTTTCAATACCTAATGAACCTTGGTCTGGAAGATGGAGCTGCCCTCACGCTACTGGAAGACTAAGTGAACAAAGAAAGCGACACCTACCACAAGAAACTAAAATTTCTGACCCCCCCTTCCAACATTTTTGAGAATCGCTGGAATGATGACAAAAAATAAATAAAAAATAATTTGTAAAAAAAAAAACCTTCGTAATCAAGCAAAAAATTTTTTTTTCATTAACCCCCTCAAAATTTGTTGGTTTACATACGTAGGCTCAAAAAAAAAGCAAATTATTACACAAAGGTTTACTGTTTCTGTATTAGATAGCCCTTCTAGACGCAGATCGTTGGTCTATAATTATTATTAAGCCCCATATTATATCTAGTAAATGATCAAAACTTGGCGCATTTTACCTTCCAAAAGGGTTCACACCTTTAAAGTTCAGGACCCCACAATTTTACGGTTTATAGTAGGTGAATGTTGACAATTTTTCTAAAAATGTCAAAACAATAAAACAAAAAACTTGGTAAAACGGCAGGTCGAAAAGGAAAGAAATTAGCCTCAGAGGCCCCATCAGCTAGCTATTCAGTGATCTTCCGAACCTCGTAACTGTTTTTGAGGTGTCCCGGACGATCTCCATTAGCAACGTGAGTCGATTGAGAAAGAAATTAGCCTCGGAGGTTCCGAAGCTGATCAGAATAACACGAGAACGGAGAATATTACAGCAATATAAAATAACCAGGTGTCTCAGAAAGAGTAAAGCTGAGACCACCGAGAAGTTTCAACGACCCTCTGTTTGCGCGCAAATTGAAAAGAACCAGAACAATCGCAATTGAAAAGCGGGACTGGAAAACCACTTACCAACTTGCGTTATCAAAACTGACCGAAATTATAAATTCAGCAAACAATTCCACCGAATCTAATATCACTAAACTTCGCTACAATCTGTCACACGGCCCCCGGGGGTTAAGGACCACTTGATCGTCGCATAATGTTGAATTTTGAAAACTGACCCGAATGTCTGGCATCTTTTCTAATATTTTCGTTCGATATAATGAGTTGATAGTTTTGGATAGGTACCAGACCAGTTACGAAGCGTTTTCAAAACTACTCAAATTAATAGCATTCTGTCATACTTTGTTGAAATGATTGAGATAATGCTCGTATCAATTAGCTACTATATCATGTGTCATTTTACCATACCACTGGTTAGGCCAGTAGTTTTATCCTCAAAAATAAAAATGGCAATTTTCTCATTTTGGATGAGCTTCATTTTTTGCTTGTTGGCTTTTTGGGCGCTTCAGCCTCTGAAACTGTTACTCCAAATGAAAGTATTAATTGGAAGTCGAATTGAAATTATTTATTGAAAGTCATTGACCCAATTCAGTGACAAATTTGAAATTCAAGTAAACCATTCGCTGCAGAATTTGACTCTCTTGAACTCATGTAATATATGTTTTATCCCTAATAGTTAAAACCCTAAAATAAATAAAACAAACTTCTAAAAAAGTACGTAAATATCCATGTTTTTTCGCTATAGATCTGCACGCACAAGTATTTGGAATAGGCGATCCTAAGGTTTTACTACTCATATTGGTCCTAGCAGCATAGGTAAACAGATATCGGAACAAACCAACCCTTTGTTTAGTCTTTCTAGAGGATCATATCAACTGGCCTAACCAGCGATATGGTACAATGTGACGTGATATGGTAGCTGATACACGCATTTTCTCAAACACATCAACACAGTTTGGCAGAATGCTGTGAATTTCAGTAGTTTAGAAAACTCTATTTGTTACCGGTCTGGCAGCCAAAATCATCTACTTAGTAGGTCTGATGTTTATTAAAAAAAATAATAATAATAAAAAAATATAAAAAAAAAAAAATAAATAAAAAAATAAAAAAAAATAAATAAATAAAATAAGACCTAATATATAAATAAAAAGTCTCAGTCATGCAGCATGATGGTATGAGCGAATTTTCGTAAACTATCGTATTGTATAATGTTGAACTGCTTTGAAATTGGAGCTTTTCGAGGGCAAGGAAATTTTTAACTATCAATTTTATGAAAAAAAAAAAAAAAGTATTCTAAATCACAATCTGCTAATCAAAAAGAGGTTTTGGATTTTTAGCTATTATTGAAGTTTTTATGATTTTTGCGCAAAATTTAATGCAGTTTAACTACATTTTTCAGCATAATTTTCTATATAAATTTTTGAATGTCCTATTTCATAGTTAATATACTTTATTTGAGCAATATTCTGACAAGAAAGATAAATTTTTCGATTTTTAGCCATTTTTGGTGATTTGTTTAGCACATTTTCAAAAATATGACCAATTTAATGAGCTCAAAAACTGCTGGCCAACAAACTCATCCTTTCGTTTGGAAAGCTTGATATTTTTGCGCCAGAACGGAATTTTTATCTTAATCCTAAGGGGAGTTATCGTCTGGAATATATATATATATATAGTTTTTGAATTAAATGGCTCTACGAGAGCAATAAACACAGAAACAAATGAAACAGAAATGAACTTTTCCACAACAAAGAGGAACTGCAGTGGGAACGAGAACGGCACCATCCAATGCAAATCTTTATATGGCCCACTTAGAGCAAAAGTTTTTGTCATCTAGAATTCCAATGCCTGTGTTTTGGAAACGATTCATAGATGACATTCTTTTTGGTATGGACCCATGGAGAAGATGCCCTCATTGAACTGTTAAATGCTCTGAATTCACAATTTTCAGTAAGATTTACATGAATATATTCAACCTCAGTCGCAACGTTTCTTGAGGTTCTTGAGGAAAAAGTTGTCAAAAATTGTCCTTTTTTTAGTGTTGAAAATTGAAAAAAGCAGCCCAGAAGTAGTACACCAACAGCTTTTCAAGTTTTTGTAACTATATTTTTTTAAAGCGTGAAATATCTAGTTAAAACTTACTTGAAATGAAGTACGAAATCATGATAATTGATTAAAAATAGAAGTTGGGTCAACACAATCTTCTTTTATTCAGAACATGAAAAATATACCCCAAAACTCTTTAAGGGTGCCGACAACTGGGATTTTTACTCTATTATAACAAAAATCGAAATTTTATCGTGAGAATTAAGCTCTGATAATGTAGGTAACTTTGGTAACACATCAACATTGAAGTTTAAGTCATGCAGAATATTCGTATAGGCAATCGAATTTTCGAATTCTACCTATAGTTACTAGAAGGAATTTCGGGAGAAAGAAGGAAAAATTAACCTTTTCGTATATCTCCAAAAGAGGTAGGTAGGTATTACATAATATGAAGCATCTAGTACAGTCAATTTAGCCCAGCTCTTTCGTTTATTCCTAAAATAATACACAAGCACCAAGATCCACGTATTGCCAAAATTTGTCACTTATTGGAAGAAACAAAATATCATGGATAGGTATGTCTTTCCTTAATATATTTTTGTTTTATTACCCATGGGAGAAATCAGTCCCTGCTTCATGTAGCTGCTGAATACCTGGTAAAATAAATCAGAGTCAACGGAAGAATTGAAAACATGTTATTGCTGTTTACGTGCCAAAATGATTATGGAACAGGAAGTACGGAGTGGGGGAATTTGACAGTGTGATATTTTCAAGTAAATTGAGAGCTTTCCAACAAGTGGTGAAAGTCCAGCCAAAATGTTGTCTAGCATTTTAGGTATTTTAGGCTACTTTTAGAAGTACTCTGAAAAGTTGTTTTGGATTGAAAAAAAGGGCAAACTGTTGGATTAACCGTTAGCGTGTTTATCGCTAAACTGAAATGTGTCATACAATCTGCCAACCTACATATATAGGTATCAGGGGTATTAAAGGATCAGCGGGTCTTAAGTATTACAAAACTGATATCCCCACAGGTTGATAAAAAAAGCTAAACAGCCGGAATCCCTGAATACGCGTAATATATGTTTTGTAAACAATAGGGTTTGTATGTATATCCAAAACTATTTCTGCGCGTACTTGTACTTGGAATAATACTAGGTTTACCCTGTGAAAAATATGAGAATCAAATACAAGAGGTAGGTTTACAGTTATTCAAGAGTCAGGTTGTTTCTTGATAAGCGTGTTGAGTTGTTTGGATAAGAAGATGTGGTAAGTAGGTATGTACCTACGTAAGTTTAACTTGACTGTCAGTGGAGTGGTTACCTACATATATTTGTCCCTATAATTGCCCAAGGAAGGTTGCCCCATAGATTTATTGTAGTACCAACATATTGAATTTTCGTAAAGCTGAATAGGGAGATTCAAATTACGATTCATTGGTAGGTCTTACCGGTAGTACTAGGTAGCTTATTAATCTACTAAATAAATAGGTTGGTGCCTACCTAACTATTTAAAACCACCGAGATTTCTAAAGCTATCTCGCTAAATGAAATAGTTGAAAAAAGTTGAAATAAATACAAATAAAAACAAAAAACGCTGCATATCATCACATAAAGGTTTATTATTTCTGTATTAGATAGCCCTCCAACAAAGATGTCCACGGAGACCAAACGTTCATGTAATCCTTGTTATAATTTTCTCACTTTTAATCGGCTGTTGATGAAATTTTCAGGGAATGAGCGAGTTAGGATGTTGACTATGGTCCTTTATGAGTTTCATTCTTTGAAAATCAATACTTCACTCTGCGCACGCGCAAATGTAAATTCGACCAACCACAATTTTTTCACGGTCTGGTGGTCTGATCTAACTCAAATTTGGAGGATAGTTGGGAACATACGTTTTAATCATCCCTTGTCAATTTCGACACAATTTATCATTACACCGTAGGTAGCTGCTGTGTATGCGAAAATGTGTCATCATTGTTACAAGCATTCGAGTGGTACCTACCTATTGTTTTGAGCGGTGTAGGACCATTTGATCTAGGTCTATTAAATTTTTTGTTCAGCGGAACGACATTCATTTCAACTTTGCCTGAAAGGAACTAGGTGCCTGCTAGGTAGGTATACTTGCTGTTCTTTTAGTCAATAATGTAGGTACCTAATGCTTGGAGCCCGTGGCCGCAAAATGAATATGAACTGTGCAGGGTATCTGATTATTGGATGCATCACCAGCTAGGGTGCGGTTCTACTACTAACTTACTACAAAAAATTCCTGAGACATTTTCTTGAAACACTTCCTAAGCGAGTTATTGCTAGTATTATATGCATGATATATGTTACCCAATCTACTCTAAAATCCGATCAATACAAAAGCCAAAATATAACAATGAATCTTTTAGCGAATTTTTTGAATAAACATTTTTCAAAATTTTCTTCGTCAAAATCCGTTTTGAGGCATCTTGAAACCATTCCTGGGTTATAATATTTTTCATTTATATACATCCTATATATATATCCTATTCCTATAAGTATATATCCATATTTCGAGGCAATCCCTAAATTTATCCTCCTCTAACATTTCCCCCACTCGTACGCTCTTAACTACCAATTTTTCCAAACTTACCTGCCTATTCCCCCTCCCCCATCACAATGTTACGTCATTTACCCAGCGACTCCAAATTTTGGGCGAATCCTTTCCTGATCGTCCTCTATCCAACCCACCACTAACCCAGTCCCTATCGACCTCCACTTCTATACTTCAACTTGCCGTTGTGCAATAACTCCACTTTTGTAAGCCCTCTCACCCCTACGATAATGAGCGTTACCCACGTATCACTTTTATATTTTTAAATTAAAATAGTTTCCATTCTAAGAAATTTGATACCATCCGCAATATCCGACGATGAGTAGTTTTCTAGTTTTCTCTCTATAATTTTTCTAAGTTTGCACTGGTGACGTCACACTAGTTGGCTGGGGGGTCCCGCCCAGTGGGAGGGGGGGTGGGGGTTATGCTTTGACGCCACCAGTGTGCGAAACTTTGAAAAATCATTGAAAGAAACCTACTCATTGTAGGAGAGTGCGGTTGATGCCAAACTTCTTAGGATGGAATCTTCTTCCATTTAAAAATAGTTAGGATACCTTTTTCGCGCCCATGGGTAACGCTCATTGTCGGACCGGGCCAATTTTTCGTCTACACAGATAAAGAAGGGCATCCTCTAATCAAATCTCAAATTTCAGCCTTTATGAAGGGCTCGAATGGCCTCGAGTTGCCATACCAACCTATTTCCCCTACTGCTGTAGTTCCAATGGCTGATATGATGATTTCATTAATCATCTCTGGATCGCCTCTTCATTATTTTCCTCGTGCAGTTCGTTGACTGCTTTTGTAAAATGATGATTGACTGCTTTTGTAAAATGATGATTAATTTTACTGCAGGAAACGTACTGCTTCCCAAATGCCGGACATCTTCCATATTCATGAGAGAATACACAGAACTTGCAATTGCAGACATTGAGGGTTATCCGTTAATCTTAGGAGGTTCCTTAGTTTCAGGCTCTTTTGCTGGTTTATTGTATGAACAATCATACTTTCCGAGCTACATCAATAGACGTTTTTGCTGTATGGATGATTCCTGTGTTTCATCTGCTTGTTTGATATTTACTGTTACTCTCGCTTTACAATTATCCAAAGCTTTCTGAAGAGTAAGTTTAGAGGTGGTGAGGAGTTTCTCTTGTATAACGATCTAATGTTGATTCCAATCACAAACACATCTTTCACCAAACCATGCATCACACTGCATCGCATTACAATGCATCGAATTCACATGTTTTGCTTAAAATCCTTAGTGTAGAAAGAAAGTTCCCGTGAGACTCACCCTCTTCTCGCAGGCGAGTAAAAAACCTTGTAGCGTCATACGTAACGTTGTTGATCGGGAGGTAGAACTCATCAAATTTCTTCATGAATGTGGCCAAGACAATTCTTATCTACCTTATCCGAAAATGTAAACGTTTTAAAACCTCCTGAAATCGGTTGCCACCTGAATGCAAAAGAATCGCGATTTCACGTTCATCTTTTAACGAGTCAAAATAAGCTTTTATGTAGTTTTCAAAATTCCTTTTGAAGCTTTTCCAATTTTGCGACACGTAACCCTCATATTCAAGTAGAACCAACATCTGTGATAGAGCTGATGCCATGGTCACTTGTAGAATTTCTTTAGGCTCACAATATCTAATCCTACACCGCTGCCACCATATTATGTTGGTGTTCAGGATAATTGGAGTTATTAAATGATATGGAACAATTTAGTCTTAAACGCTTCAATTAAAACTCCGAACAAGACATTAAAATAATTTGCTATCCCTCTATCTGCTCTCACTTATCACTTTAACATCCAAATGAATGTGGTGGTTGTATTGTTTTACAACAATTCTAAAACGTGAAATGTGAGTGGAAATTTTGATTTTGGAAATAAACATTTTTTTATCTCCCAAAAGTGAAAACAATGCTTTCGCTACCTACAGGTAGGTTCGGAAGCAGTAATATACCTACTTGAAAAAAGACAAATAATTGTTAGAAATTTTGTTACCGAATAGATTAAAAAACAGGTGTATTATATTAAAAAACAATGAACTTGTTGAATTTAAAAACAAGTTGGTAGTCTTCAAGAATTCAAATTCTTCAAGAACTTCTAGAATTCAAATTGTTGACCAGTAGTTGGCATCCCAAGAGCTCAATTTCAAGAATGCAATGATCCGATCCTATGGAGTGCTGGACCAATATTCGTACCCCCCCCCCCCCCAAATTAGATCAAAGTTGTTTTTATGAACTTTTTCAAAATTTTGCATTTAAATGTAAAATACGTAATTCTATCCAAAAACTTGAAAATACAGGATAAATATATTTGAACTCGTAAACCGTAAAAAAGGCGTTTCTTACCTAAAACTTAGGTAAGCTCCCACTTGCTGAAATGGTTGTCATCTTTCCACTAATTTACGACTATCTTTTTATAACCACGCATTCGGAACCCTAAACTGTGCTATTACGCGCATGGGCTGTAGGATTTCTTGATCGATTGAGCCAATATTTTTTGCTCCAATGTTTTTCGGGAGCGAAAATGATTTTGCTGCAAAATTTTCGGGAAGCAAAAAAAAAAAAAAAAAAAAAAAAAAAACGGGTTTTTTTACCTTGCACGTTCTTTTAAGTGCACTGGCAGAGAGCTCGAGAAATTTTAAACGAAGGGTAAAGGAAGCTTGTGAAGTGAGCTGTAAATATCTTCCTGGCTTGAGGAGGCCTTGATGACAAATGACGTCTTACATAATTGAAGAGAACATATTTATCATGAATTATAAATGTATAGTTAAATGGTATCTATAGACAAATTCATTTTAAAATTATTGTGACAGATAGTTTATGACCCGATGCCAAATCTTCTTGAATTCACCTCAATGGCAGTGTGATTGATTCATCTCTATCGGCGCTAGTTTGGTGAGCGAGTTTACTCAAAGACTCAAATATTGATTCAAGGCGTTACCAACATTCCTCCTGAAAAGCATACAAGCCGTCAGGAAAGGGTGCCTAATGAGTCAATATCATCTGCCTTCTAATGCGTTTACTCAGGCTTTGAGCGCAGAAGCGTTCAATATAGGACAATTTAGGGTGGTTCAAAAAAAAAAAAAAAAAAAAAAAGTTCTGGGATTTCTGGTCCCCATTGTGTTTTTGCTTCCTCGGTATGTCAGGATGACCCTCCTAAATTTTTAACAAAAAATATTAATCCTAACCACTTTACCTGGGTCGGTTTTTGCCAGTTATCGACCGCTATCGTAAACCAACCTCTAAATTGGTGCCGAGGTGATGATTTGAAGGACGGATTTCAATTTTTTTGGGTTTATTTATAGGTTTTTGCATGCGCTGAACACGATGAACTTATTTATTTTACGCTCCGTCCACTAGTTATCCCGTAAACTGGCAGAGGGCGCTGCTTGAAGATAAGTAAAAATCGAAAATTTCACCGAAAATGCTGTCGCCTGGTTAAGAATTGTACTAGAAACATGCTATTATGGTCGGATAATATGCTTTGGCATGTTCTGAACATGATCCCGTTTTTTACTATACTTTTCCGCCGATGATTGCTCCGTTTATTGGCCATAAACCTCAAATTGATTGTAGGGTAATAGACAAATTCACCCAAATTTCACCGGAAACTATGTCGCGTTGATAATTTAAGGTCCCGAAATACCTTGTGTCGATAAAATTTAGTATTTTCCAGGATACTCGGTACAAAGCCGTTGGTTTTGGCTAGGACTTGAACCGGCATTGTACTTATTTGCCAAATATAGCGGCAAAATGGAAAAAATAGCTTCATTTCCCCATTTTTCTGTAAAATTACTTAGTTTCTATCGGTTTTCCGGGGTCAAATTCGTAGTTCTGAATTGTATGAACTGTGATTGGATCGTTTGAGCGTAGGGTTAGCTATTGTCAGCGGTACCGTTCACGTGTAAAAGCTTTTACAATGGTATCGGGTCGTTAAGCGAATAAGTACAATGCCGGTTCAAATCCTTGCCAAATTACCAACGGCTTTGTACCGAGTATCCTGGAAAATACCAAATTTTATCGATACAAGGTATTTTGGGACCTTAAATTATCAACGCGACATAATTTCCGGTGAAATTAGGGTGAATTTGTCTATTACCCTACAATTAATTTGAGGTTTATGGCCAATAAACGGAGCAATCATCGGCGGAAAAGTATAGTAAAAAACGGGATCATGTTCAGAACATGCCAAAGCATATTCTCCGACCATAATAACATGTTTCTAGTACAATTCTTAACCAGGACACAGCATTTTCGGTGACATTTTCGATTTTTACTTATCTTCAAGCAGTTCCCTCTGCCAGTTTACCGGATAACTAGTGAACGGAGCGTAAAATAAATAAGTTCATCGTGTTCAGCGCATGCAAAAACCCATAAATTGACCTCAAAAAATTGAAATCCGTCCTTCAAATTATCACCTCGGCACCAATTTAAAGGTTGGTTTACGATAGCGGTCGATAACTGATAAAAATCGACCCAGGTAAAGTGGTTAGGGTTAATATTTTTTGCTAATAATTTAGGAGGGTCATCCTGACATACCGAGGAAGCAAAAACGCAATGGGGGCAAGAAATCCCAGAACTTTTTTTTTTTTTGAACCACCCTAATAGGACATGGATTCGAAAAAATCGTCCATACTATTTGAAGTTGGTTCCACACATTTTTTTTTGAAGATTTCATAAGGCGGTTTTCAATGTCCTGACATATTTAAATGAAAAAGGAATTTAATTACTCAACTTTAACTAATTAGTCTTCTAATGAATTATTCTGGGGAATTAATTAACTCTAATTATCCTGGGGGAAGTTTTTCGAGAAAAATTGTTGCAGCTTTTTCATTGGTATTGGGGACACTGAATCTGACAGACATCACGATCTCAAATAAAAAATACAGTGCTAACTGGTCCACAAAGTGAATAAAGCTATACTATGATATATTTTATGAAAGGATGAGGAAATGGACCTGAAAAATACAGACAAACTAAAACTTTTATTGTCTCGGCATAGCAAAAGTTCTTCTCATACAACCAATATCTCAAATGGAAAAGACCAGTCCTAAATGGCCATATCTGTAATTATAGGATCCTGTCAAGAACATGCTCGCGCATGTGGAGAAGGGGAGATCACTAGTGTTATTTATGCAACTGAACATGTTGGATATTGATGAAAGTAGTGTTTAATAATATAGAAAACAATTTAGGAATATTAAAAGTCCTTTGTAGTTTTTTCACATTTTCAACTCATTATCTTAAAATATTATCAGCACACTTTTGGCAGATTGGTGAGTCAAAGTAATTTTTAACGGATAAAAAATCAGGATAAATTAAAGAAAAGATTTGATGCTTGTACATGAGGAAACATTTATACATCCAAATCACCTCAGATTCTAAATTCAGAAAGAAACTTTTATTTCTACTTCAATGCAGCTAAATTGAATAATGATATCAGATGAAATTTAGATTGATGGATACGAACTCAGTGAACAAAGCTGAAGGACGATATAATTATAATAGAATGATCTATTGCAGTATATGAGAAATGGAAATTGGCTAGAAATTACTTATGAAGTGGGTACATTGGATAGTATGCTAATCAACTACGATGCTTAGTGAGGCACTTCAGACAAATATGAAAGGAGTTATTAGGTCCGTAGGCTCCATTTAATCATTTTTCATTATAATTTATTGAGTTTATTCCTGTAATTAGTTATCCCCCCCCCCCCCCCCCCCCAAAAGACGCTCTGTGTACAAAACATGCCAAGCCACACAATGCATATTATCATCCGATTCGGGCCAAGCCAATAGTCAGATTCTCTCACTATTTTAGACTCCGTTTGTGAATAGTAAGACGCTTTTTCAACGACTAGGTAGGCCGATTTTCCTCTATCGCACAACCGTACTGTAAGTTTGGTGGTGGATTCACACATCTCACCGAGACTGAAAATATGTATATTCCTAATGTTAAATAGTAATATATTTCACTTATAAATGGGTCATTTCACGCGAACGGCCAAACTTTTTTTTTCGATATTTTTTAAAAGTCCTGATTTTCTAGTATGCTATACCCATTGGTAATACAAGCTAGAAGCCAAATTTTCAGACCCCTTCTTCGCCCAGGCTTCTCTGTACAACTGTCCGAAGTTTAGGGGTGTGCGCCAAATACTAACTTTTTTTTAAATTGCTTAATCGTTATTGTGCCCTAAAAAATAAGTAAGGTGTCCAATTCTTCTGGTAAATCGTCTGCTCTTTCTAGTAGTCATGTCTAAATGTACAAAAAACGTAAGCTTCCCCATGAAAAATAATTTTTTGATCTTAAATCATACCTACTAGTATGTAGAATAAGAGGGTAAGAGGACGTAATGGACCTACAAACATTTGGGCGCCAGCGATACTTAATGTACGGCCTGTACTGCCAAAATGAAAGAAAAATTGAGTTTTCTTTATAAAATTACCAGTTTATTAGAAAAAATAAGATCTTTAGGCAAATGAACATTTACATAATATGATCTTAATTTAACATTTAACATTTACATAATATGATCTTTAGGCAAATGAACTCAACTACTACCTACTAGTCATCCCCAAAACGGTAAAACTTTGTCACTAGAGAGCTGCTGACCATTTTCATGGTTAGGCCTTCAGAAGATGGGACAATTCCATGGTAGGTCTTAGTTCCCGCAATAGTTGAGGATTGAGCATAAAGAGACTTGAGGGCCACTCTTTCCAATTAGATTTCGTGTTTGCTGCGGAAATACACATCTGTTTCCTTAAGGGAGTTCTTGGCCCACTCATACAGAAGCCTCGGCGACGTAATCGGAATAGCGCCTCGACTTCTAGGTCTTTGAAGACTTGCTCGGGTGGCGAAGCGCTTCAAAGTTCCTCCAATCCCGTCACAAGGTCCCTTCCCATGTGCGGTAGCATGGAAATGAAATTCAGCTTGAATTCCAAAATCTTTCTTGTGATGGAAAGGATTTGAAAAGTTGAACTTACGAGTATTTTTGAAGTGCTGGGGTGAATTTTGTTGAACAGCTTGAATTTTGTCAGTGAAATAAATCACACGGGAAACAGGTAGTCTTTTTTCGTGGAGATGCTGAATTAGGATCTGCTGGAAGCAGTAAAAGGCTGTGGTATCATGTTTTAGATCATCCGATATCATTACGATACTCCCACATTTCAGATTCTCGTTATCTCTAAAATAGAACACGGCAGGAGGAATAGTTGCTTGGTCATTGTTCCAATGAAAAGCTTGAGCTGCATCCTGCACTACGAAAGCATAGTTCTCAGCAAAGTCACGTTGGACAATAACGTCACCCATTGGCAGGTCAGTTTTGAGTGTTTTAAAAAATTCAGATTGCTTAGAAGCAATATAGTTGTGAAGTTTCAATACATCCAGGCTTTTACAAAGCTGATTCACGAAATCATCTCCTGAAAGTGTTTGTGTAGTTAGAGAGCAGTGATCAGTTCCTGTCCATGCTTCGAATTGAACTTCGCCCACATCATTATCATCAAAAATTTTTTCAAGAATTCTTCAATGCCTTCGGTACCAGGACAAGATGAACATTGATTCTTGCCTGAAATCCCAATAGAAGGTAAGTAGCATGGTTCGTCTGGTTCAGCACACATGATTTCTTTCAGACACTCTTCATATGAATGCAGGTTCATGTCGGTTTGACGTGTGAGAGTTGCAATTTGTCCTGCAGCCAGCATGAGTTTAACATTCTCATGGTATACACGTACACGAACAGAATGTGTTCCAGCTCCTCCAGCAAAAACACACTGTTTTGGTCGTAGAGTGAAGAATTTAGTGAGCCCCACTGTGGTGAAAACCACCCCCTCTTGTCAACAGCCCTTTTCAGGGCTACCAAAAAGAGGTAGACACGACACACAAATATTTATAAGACGTCGAGTTATAACTCCGTCAAACAAAATATTTCACCAGAGAAAAAATACGAAATTCTCTCTCAAAAGTGAAATATTAACTAATAACATACAAGGCGACCTCCCTAAACACTTACTGGGCGAGAGAGACGCGACAAGTATCTCGAACCAAGTCGCCTTGAATGAGAAAACTCAAACAGACAAGCAAACGTCCTCTAAAACTAACAAGGACAATTCTAACAAGCCTACTCGCCAATCAGAAACACTGATTACACGAGAAACAATAGGCGAACCAACCAGGAGGCGGCAAGCAACCACCTCTGGTCCAGCAGCCACCCCGGGGACCCCGTCCGAACAACGGACGCAGGGAAACCACCTGAGGACCCCGTCTAAACGACGGACGCAGGGAAGACAACTCAAGGTCGTCGTCTCCGCAACGGACGCTCGTAAGCCACCTCTGGGGACCCCGTCGCAGCGACGGACGTGGGGAAACCACCCCGGAGGACCAGCTCAGCTATCATACTCGCAGATACTGAGAAAACAATGTGCGAGCCAATGAGATTACACAGTTGAATTAACGAAATTAAGCGGACCAATCAGGAGGCGGCAGGAGACGGCCACCTCCCTATAATTACCCCGCTCGGAGCCCTCCGAAATTCATTCCACTCTCCGCTCTCGACGACTACACTCCGAAGTACGAAGATTTCTACACGCTCTACGCTGACGATCCTTCTGCTCCCGAGTTCATCTCAAGAACGGCTTCCTACTGCTTTCTACAAGGCATACCTTCTCTCCACACAGATCTCGCATTGGCATCTACGAGTCCAGTGATTATTCATCCTGCTCATTGCCCAACCTAGTTCTTCTGTCAGGACGCCACCCGGTACATCTATTGATATTCTCATTAGATCGTACGCCCGCTGGGACGTTCCGAGACGTGTCGCCCGGGTTTCGTAGCACTAGGCTCGTCACCGACCGCTGTGGGCACGCCGATAAATTACACAGCTCATCCGCTCTAATTTATCGTCCAAGGAAGTCTTTTTCAAGACTACAAGGTAGGACCCTGACATCTGAGCAAAGGAAAGAAGCTCTGTCAAGCGAGTCCACCTTCCAAACCCTCTATTTCTATACGTAGAGGTATCGAAAACGAGTTAATAAACTCGGATATTTCGATGGAGCGCCGCCCGTCCTATTTCCTCATGCAAGGGGAGGCGGAACACGGCGCGGCCGGGCCTCTTAGCCCACGCAGCGCTCCCTACCCGCTGCTCGACCCGTCCGCTGTTCCCAGCGACGGCCCAAGGCTCGATCCTCGCGAAGAGATCGCCTTCTCACCTAACGTATTCATGAAGGAAACGTTAGATCAAGCCTCACACACACAAAAGTACGAGGATACCTTTCAGACCCGCTCTGAAGTCAATCATCATGATTCGACAAAGATTTCCGAATATCCACGATATTCTACACAAGGCTACCCGGCCGATCCGAGTGTCAAATACACTCCAAATGTGCAAAAAACAAAGGATACTTTTCAGTACCTCAACCAAGCTCAACATATTCCTCCTACAGAACCATGCCGTCAACATGCCCAAAAATTTGGATACATGTACACATGTCTATATCATATCAGGTGCTGCTCATTGCCCAACGTAGTTCTTCTGTCAGGACGCCACCCGGTACATCTATTGATATTCTCATTAGATCGTACGCCCGCTGGGACGTGTCGCCCGGGTTTCGTAGCACTAGGCTCGTCACCGACCGCTGTGGGCACGCCGATAAATTACACAGCTCATCCGCTCTAATTTATCGTCCAAGGAAGTCTTTTTCAAGACTACAAGGTAGGACCCTGACATCTGAGCAAAGGAAAGAAGCTCTGTCAAGCGAGTCCACCTTCCAAACCCTCTATTTCTATACGTAGAGGTATCGAAAACGATATTTCGATGGAGCGCCGCCCGTCCTACATGCAAGGGGAGGCGGAACACGGCGCGGCCGGGCCTCTTAGCCCACGCAGCGCTCCCTACCCGCTGCTCGAACGGCCCAAGGCTCGATCCTCGCTCGCCTTCTCACCTAACGTATTCATGAAGGAAACGTTAGATCAACTCACACCCTCAGTTCATCCCGCCAAGCAAGCTGACGATATAAATCTTAGGCCGGAATATTACAAAACGGCTCAGTACCAAACTGATCGAACCCAGCACCCACTATGCGAGCCCAGTGCTCCACGCGGCTGCGACACGAACTACCCCTCAGTTCATCCCGCCAAGCAAGCTGACCTTGGCGATTTCGCTCACATTCCTTACAGGAATACCTCAGGGACTAACCCGCATAATCAGAATATAAATGTCCCACTTGGTCTACCTACACCAAGTAAAACATATTTAAATCCACTACACCCACCTTCATATCAGGATTTTCTTTTTTGAACTTCTCGAACAGTTCTTCTACGTTACAAAGAAGAAGTTGCTTTTGAATGTGTTTTCTTGTTCCGTCGGCTTGTTTGACGGAGACGTAGTCTTTTTTTTCCTGGCATTATCCGGCTATTTTCTTCATCAAGATAGAATAGTTTGATTTTATCCTCGATCTCTGGCACGAGTTTTCTACCCTCTTGGAGATTTGGCGAAGTAAAGATCCCAAACTGCTTGACTAGTTCCTTGGCTCTATTAGCAAATTTCCAAGATGTCTCAAATTCGGTAGCTAGCTTATTGGTGGTCCAAGATTTTGGTACCATCGTCAGTATCGTTATTTTTTCACTCTTTGACGTGGAAGGTTCCCTGAATTTTTGTTTCATCTGCTCCAATATCTCCAAATCAGGAGAAACGTGTTCAGGCACTTGTAATTCATAAGGAATGAATTCGTCCTCGTCCATCACTTCGGACTGGTCCGTAGAAGTCTGAGTGGATGTGGCATTTCTTTCAAAAGGAATTGCTGGAGGAGGGTCCTCTGCTCCAAGCTGTTTCTTGCAAGAAGTACACACCACATAATCCGTTGGTAAGTTCCACTTTTCAGCTAAAACACCGGAAAAAACTGTCAAGCCACTTGTTTTCACATGATGGTGGATTTTAACGGGTTGGAACAACGATTGTGGAAGTATTGAGCCATAACGCGGTGTTAACGTTGACAAGTGATCTATTATGCTGAAGGGTTTTTAGCCAAGAGGCCTCCCCCAAATAAAGGCGGATACACAAACAAAACACGTCGAAGCAGGTTCGAAAGTACAAAGGAAGAAAAGAGATTTTTTCCTTCTAGGTTGACATCGTTTGAACTTTGATACGTGCACAACATCATTCTCCTATTCCAGTGAAACAACCTTATAAAATCTCTTATTGGTCTCATAAACTAATGAGTTTCATAAAATCACTTCATTACTACTTAGTATTTTTCGGTTCACTATCTGATGAAGATTTGCGCCTATCTGATGTGCCGTCAAATGTAAAGTAAATCCTAAGGAAATTTGATAAACTGGGGACTTTATAATGAAAACTCAATTTTTCTTTCATTTTGGCAAAACATGCCATACATTAAGTACAGCTGGCGCCCAACCGTTTGTCGGTCCATTACGTCCTCTTAACCTTGTATTCTACATACCGGTAGGTATGATTTAAGATCAAAAATTTTTTTTTCAAAAAATGCGAAATTGATGAAATGTGAAAAAGGAGTTTTTATTTTGAGTTTTCATGGGGAAGCTTACGTTTTTTGGTAGTACGGGCCGTACATTAAGTACCGCTGGCGTCAAACCGTTTGTTGGGCCATTACGTCCTCTTACCTCGTATTCTACATACTACCTAGTAGGTATGATTCAAGGTCAACAAATTTTTTTCTCAAAAAATGCGAAATTGATGAAATGTGAAAATGAAGTTATTATTTTGAGTTTTCATGGGGAAGCTTACGTTTTTTGTACATTTAGACATGACTAATAGAAAGAGCAGACGATTTACCATAAGAATTGGCCACCTTACTTATTTTTTAGGGCACAATAACGATTAAGCAATTAAAACCAAAGTTAGTGTTTGGCGCACACCCCTAAACTTCGGACAGTTGTACAGAGAAGTCTGGGCGAAGAAGGGGTCAGAAAATTTGGCTTCTAGCTTGTATTACCAATGGGTACAGCTTACTAGAAAATCAGGACTTCTAAAAAATATCGAGAAAAAAAAGTTTGGCCGTTCGCGTAAAATGACCCAATTATATGATACTGGATTAGTACAGCTCTTTTTACACCCCACTTAAACTCTGGATATGCAAAAGGTATACGTCACGCAAATGACATAATTTCAAGAGAAAGGCATTCGCAATGGAATGGAAGTAGTTTCACAAAATGGGATTAGAAAGGTATGAAACAGTGTTACGTTCTTCGTACTGGTCTCGTGGTGAAAGTTCTGTTCTCGTGGTGTTGTACTCTGCAATAGTAGGCAATGCGGAGGTCGTGGGTTCTGGTCCTTATACAGGATGAAATGAAAATCAGGGAAGTCCATTTGAAGGAGATATACCCCCGTCACATTTGAAGAACAGCAGTGGTGTTTATTGTGTGATTGGCAAAAAGTTGCCGCGCCGTTGAAGAAGTGTCTCACTCCCAAACGCAGTCGAAAAGTGTGGGAGAATCCTCTAACTACCTTAGCCTAAGCCGGATGATATCATGCTTTTGTGGCTTGGCATCTTTTGTACGCAGAGCTTATTTTTGGGGGGATATTACACATTTTTGGTGGTTAAGGAAGAAAAGGTTGGAATGTACGGGCTACTCAGGATAGATTCAGTCTTTTCATTTGACTTTTGTTGTCCGAGAAAAGCTCCCTGTCAAGTTTTAATTTCCTAAGGTTAACAGGAGACAATTTAGCTAACTCAGCTGATCAGGATAGAACCCGTAATTTTGTTTATCCCTAGAGAAGCTCCATATCAAATTATACTATCCAGGGTGAATGGGAGATAATTTTCAGCCAACTCAGCTGATCAGGAAAGAGCCCCTGTGTTGATACGTAACTTGATGTCCCAGAGAGTCCCTCTATAATATTTCAAGTTCCTTGGGTGAGAGGGAGATAATTTAATTCATTCAGGTGATCAGGAGTTAGTCGTAGCGGTTCCGAAACCCCAAAATGTAGCCTGTTTAAAATTTCTTCAAAATTGGCAGAGTAGAACTGGTAGAAGTGGGGAAAAAAAACTAGGTGAGACGCGAAGTAAATTTGAAAATATGCGTTTTGACGCCTCATTTTAGCTTATATAGAATCAATCTACCGTTATACATTCACCAGGTGACTTAAAGTCATGCCCCCCCGGATCCCAGGATATGCAAAATTAAGTTTGAGCCGACAGGATGAGGTCAGGAGGGGGCCAATGTTAGGCCGAAATTCTACTTTGATACCTACTTATCACGGAGCGTCTCGTTGCAATGGTTTATTCATTGTCGAAAGCTTGGCAATGCGCGACTAGCGTCTCGCTTTATTTTTATTTTCGTTGAGTTGTATCATTATCAAAAGATATTTTATGAATTGTAATCATCAATGTGCAGGTATATGAATTAATTGGAGTCTAACCTAAATAGTTCCTGAAAATTACGGTGCCATGTTATGACCATGGTGGAAGTGGATATGCCTGTTCAAGGATTTCAAGTCACTGATACAAATACATTGAACTACATTAGCTTTCTTTTTATTATTTACTGATTACTTGTTAGGTAGGTACCTATTTAAAATCAATCCAAATTTGAGCGAATTATTACGAAAATTGTGACTGGTGCACATTCGCAGTGTCTACCAGTTACTTGAGTACTTACAATGATATTCATACAGAACCACTAAGAGCCCAGTATAACAGTATAAATGATTCCAGTAATTTGCCACACCTTCAAACACCTGAGACGAATCAGGGCCGACCTGAGGGGTGTGCGACGTATGCACCGCACACTCGAGCCTTTTGAAGAGGCATAAAATTGGACAATTTTGGTTAAAAAAACGCAAGTTTTTAGACTTATTAGATAAACTTTTGTTGTGTTTGCGCCATTATTAAACTTTGTTCTGTTGTTTTATTTTCTTTTACCCGAGAGATTTGGAAATTTATCTTAGGTCCGGCAGACGATGATTCCCGCGATAGCTATTAACTCTGAGAGTAGGTACTTGCGATATAAGTGTAAAAATCTTTGTAGCGTGACCCAGAAGCTTTCATTACCTACTTTATTCAACATAATAGTGGTTTAAGGTACAAGAAAGAGTATTCAACCTATCAAGTCAATAATAATAAATTAAATTAACAGACTCAAATTTAATGTTGTAAAGGGCGCAAAAGTGCACAAAAACTGTGTTTTTAGACTTAAATTTCAAAACAATCGGTTTTTTATCATGGTGACCGGGAGAAAATTGCTCTGAACGCTAAATGTCCGGTTTTCATTAAAATAGCGAAAAATGGCTGGTTTTCAGTGTTTTACCACGCTCCTCTCTTCTGAAGCGCTGTGTCGACTGTATTCGTCAAACTGGAAATGATTGCGATCATAAAAACACCAACACACTACAACAACACACAACTGAGTCTACGTTTTTTTCAAAAGCCAGCTAAATCTACCAAATTGAAACGAAATCACAATTTTTACCAAACCGTTCAAAAGCTTATTACTTGAAGCAGTTGAGATTTGCTTCGGGGGTTTTTTTTTTTTTTTTTTTTTTAGTAAAGCAAATAAAACTAACTTCAAGTTTCATTGATTTTCATAAATATCTATTTTTTAAACCAGTTCATCTTTTAGCTGGTGGTATGATATTCAAAAGAGACAAAAAAACAATTTCATTAGAAAATTCAAGGCTGATTTCGAAAAAAAGCTCGAAAATCAAATTCGTTTGAGTTGAATAGAGAAATATGGTTTTAATGCAAAACGAAAGTGGTTTCTCCGAAAAACTCTTTTGAAAATCATATATCTCGAATATGGTTGAGAATTGAGATTAAAAAAATGGCGGTGTTCTACTACATTTTCGAACTACTTCAACTCAAAATTTCTCAAACTTATTTGAACCCATCCATTATAGTCGGCAAGTGATATTTATTGGAACGTTTAGATAATAAAAACATTAAACCCCTTTGGCAGGGACCTAAATTACAAAAAAAAAAAAAAAAAAAAAAATTCTCCCTTGAGGGGAAAAACAATAGATCGTGGATATGTCAAAGTTGTAGACATTCATTACACTCTGTTGGGATGTTGGGAAAGTAAAACTTGAAATTACTTTCCACTCTGTTGGGATGTTGGGAAACTAAAAGTGGAGATTACTTTCCACTCTGTTGGGATCGTAAAAATGGACATTACTTTCCACTCTGTTGGGATCGTAAAAATGGACATTACTTTCCACTCTGTTGGGATGTTGGGAAAGTAAAAATGGACATTACTTCCTTCTCTGTTGGGATGTTGGGAAAGTAAAAGTGGACATTACTTCCCACTGTGTTGGGAAAGTAAAAGTGGACATTACTTTTCACTCTCTTGGGATCTTGGGAAAGTAAAAATGGACATTACTTTCCACTCTGTTGGAATGTTGGGTAAGTAAAATGCAGGGTTAAAGGGGTTGCATCGCGTTCTGGGCCAGAGCGCACAACGCTGATAGCCAATTGGATAACGAAATCAGTTCCGACAGTATTGACAAAATCGACGAGAGCCAACTCGAATGGAAACCGGATCGAGATCGCTATGGATCGAGAGCAGCTAGTTCCAATGATAGGGGAAAGTCTATGCATCGTCTAGTACCTACTGCTTACAAGTACCTACTACTCAATAGTACCTACCATATAGTGCCTTCTTTTCGCATTATTAGTTCATTATGGTTACTTATTGATATCTTTATATATAATTCCGAACGGTCTTTGAAATTGTGAAGAACTTCGCGGTCCGATTTTAGTGTTAGACGGCTCATTCGAATCAGCACGGCCCCAAGTTTGTTGCAAAAGTGTCGCCGTTCTTCTCTATACCCGCCTTGATCGTGTTCTAGGCGGTCCTTATCAACGAGAGTTGTTTATCAGGCTGTGGCGGTAACAACAGTTGCCATCAATTCACGGTAAGTAAGAAACGTAGTGTAGTTACCAACATCAAGGAGAGTTATTTCTGAACGAAGAAATTGAAACTGAAGAACTTAGCGGACTTTATATATAATTCCAAACGGTCTTTATATATAATTCCGAATCAGCACGGCCTTCGGTCGCCTTATTTTGGTCGGTATTTCATCTTTTTTAATAATTTAATAACATCGCCTTAGCTTTGCACCAGGTCACATAACGCCGCAAATAGGTAGGACTTATATATCGTTACTATAATGTGCTGAGTTCCTGTTACGTACTACTGTCATACTAGATTAGGGCTTTCCAAGCCCTAACAGGCCTCTAGTTAGTTTATAACTTAGCGTAATAAATCAGCTTTCCTTGACCCAACAATGGCTACTTGTACGTAAAAATCGATAGAAAAAGTGCCGGAGCGTTGCATTTTGCGTGGAGAAAAAAAAGTGTCGGTCGCGAAAAAAAAAGTTTCGCGAAAAATTCCTTGACCCCCAGACAAAAGACATATCCATGTCAAAAATTATATTATATGAAAATGCATACTTATCAATAATACTGTGCATGCATGGCTTATGACCGCTTGATGTTTATGAGTATTTTTAGTCTGCTAATCATAGTGTCCGGTTTTTTGTCCCATACCACCTGGCGACCCCGCCTGGGGAGTATTCCATACCCCCCGGTAGGCGCATAAATGTGTCTTGCACACTTGCAATTGTCGCCTTAGGCCGTCTGCGAGACGAATAATTCCTACGACCTCATGCGCTTAGGAGTTAGGATGTATGAGTAGAAGTAGTTGACGCTTCCTTGACATCATAGCTAAAAATGTCGAGCATTAATTATTATTGTGCGATCGGCATTGGTTCCGACTTGAAGCTATAAATCTCTAATAAGGAAGTACCCGCTAATCCCTGAACGAGAACACGTACATATATGTATAAAATAAAATGAGCACAGCAAGAATGAGAGTTACTATGACTAGGTCAACTGGATGGGCAGGGTTTATGCAGAAGGTACACTCTGGCGGAAGTGGACTTTTGTCGGTATTAAATCCTGCCGTAATGAGATCAACCAGCTCGCTTGTCAATTTCTGGGGGAAACAGCTGTATCGTCTATTATGTAGTGTCATGTGTCAACACTACCTAAAGGTAAGTAGTTGTTTAGAAAGGTGATATCCTTCGGATGTCGCTTAAATACCTACTTCAAAAGTAGTCCGTCCAGAACCCAATCAAAATTGACCGACTAAATAACTGTAGGGTAGGTCATGTTTTACGGTAACGATATGAATATCACACCCACGTCGCATATACGGACAATAAGGGCCTACCTTATCTTGCCTTACCTTAGTCATAGTGGGTAGTGGCAACAACTAACCCTCCGCTCCTCCTCTCCTCGGTATGAAATTTTAATTTACTCTGAATGATTCCAAAGAGAGACCAAATACTTCAAACAAATTAGTAAATGATAAAAAAAAGATTATAATATAAAACAAAATCATAATAAAAAAAAAAAAAAAAAAAAAAAAATCGGTTGAGATTAGCGAAATAATAGGGAAATTTCATTTCATCTTCCATCACTCCTCCTCACAAAAGGCCATCATCAAAATAAAATCGCCAATTTTTCGCTCATCTTGAAAAAAAAAAAAAAAAAAAAAAATCGCGATTCATCGGAATTATTCCAACTTTTTACTTCCACTGATAATAAATTTGAAACGCCTAAGGTTTGTTGCATAACTGGACTGAAATCAGGATCGGAAAAAAAAAACACCTACATCAGAAATCTGATGAGAATATTGAAAACATCTCGATTTATCAGCATTACCTCACTCCCCTTCGTAGTGAAATTATTAACTCCTGACATATCACGTTCCAAAACCAAATTCCTTAGTGGAAATAAAAGTTCCAGTCATGGAGCACGACCTCATGAGCGACTTTTCGTTAAAAAATCGTATTACTTACGCTACCTAGTTTTGAAATTTGAGCACTTGAGTGCAAAGAAATTGTTAACTACCAACCTTATGGCTTAAAAAAAAAAAAAAAAAAACTCATTCCAAATGATAATGTTCAATTCAAAATAAACTTAAGATTTCTGGCCTTTTTTGCAGTTTTCGTCCATTTTTCAGCAAATATTAATGCGATTTAAGTACCTTTTTCAGCATTAAATTATCGGGCATACATTTTTTAACTGTCTAGTTTCTATCATTGATGAACTTCTTTTGGCTAAAAATCTGCTAAGAAATATAAATTCAACAATTAGTTTTTTTAGAACATTTTTTAGCAACAAGTTTTTAGCCATTTTTATTGATTTCTTGATCACTTTTTGAAATTTGAGCAAGTTGATCTGCTCAAAAAGTGCTGGCCAACCAACCCGGTCTTTCATTTGGAAAGCTTGATCCATCATTGATCTATTGAGCCGTTCGGCCAGCAACTTGGGAGAAACTAACAATATTCTCATTTAGATGCGATGGACATACCTATGGTAAATTGCGAAGTACCTACTACACTCCAATGTGGCGGCGCCTCGTCCTCATATTTGCAAGCTATGAAGTTTTTAAAGACATTCAATTACCTTGCGCAGAAATGAGAGTGACTTCAACTAACTCCACCGGAATCAGGGTGGCATCGAACCTTGTCATTTTTACCCAGCAGTTCCGAAAAGACTCCAATTCTAATTTTAGCAATCAAGTTTCAACTTGTAAAAAATTATTTTTCTACCAAACCAACCGTCTCCGTTTTCTCTCAATATAACCTCAATTATTACTCTTCCCGACCGACATTGCTGCAGTTATAAGGCGTTTTTAATATGATTTTTTGAAGATCTATCTTTACGAATAAAACCTGCTCGGCTAACCTTTAGGTATCGTTGAATTTATTAACATGTATCATGTTTTAGCCCTGGGGTCCTAGCAAATTTTGCGAGTCAATTTTTTTCCGCGCACGAAACATATAGTGTTACAGTGATTTCCGCCTACAACCGAGTCGTTGCTAGGGAAATGGTACTTCGTCGTTTTTCATCCCACAAAATTCGTTGACCATTCGTTCGAAAGCTCTCGATTTGTCCAACAATATTATGTTAACTACTGCCAAGTGCGTGTCCAACAAACTGAGTTATGAGCTTGGTTATATAAATAATTGTTTACACACAGGTGATCATTCTCAATAATTGATATTGTGAACATGATTGCAACCGCTTGGAATCGAGGAGAAAACATGATACATGGTTGAAATTTTTGGTTCTAGAACAGAAATAAGTTTAGTTTACCCAACTAGCCAACGACAACATTAAGTGTCAGTCCGTTCGGCGTCGTTTTTCAAGTCTTCGCTTTCAGCATTCGTTGTTAACTTTAACTTCAACAGTGCATTCAACAGTTTATAGAGTGTTGTTTCCTTTTGGGAAAGTAGTGTGAAAAAGGTATTATCAAAAGTTCTTTACGCTGAAATCAACCCCATCCTCTATTGAAGTGAAAAGTTCAACGCAAGTCAGGTTTTTCCTTAATTACGAAGTTGTTTACCTGGGTGACGTTCAGAGAAAGCCGAGTTCTTCATGAAGGAATAAGTCTAGAGGAGCGTGACATATCCTAAGTTATATTTCCGTTAACTCCAACTAATTTTCTCTTTTATCCAGCGAAACAAGCGTTGCCAAGCTATCAAAAACCATTGCAACGAGAAGCGCCGAGATGAGTAACCAAGTAAAACTTCGGCCCACAATTGGCGTCCTCCCGACCTCACCCTGTCGGCTCAAACTTAATTGCCTTTGCATATCCTGGGAGGGGCATGCCCTCTGAGTCGCCTGATGCCAAATATGTAACGGTAAGATGATTCTACTATCTGTATACTATCTATATACTATCTGTATATAAGGAACACCCTCACGGCAATCTAAAATCTCTGTCCACAAGACCTAGTTCCTTCTGTATGGCATTTTCAGTACTAAAAATATTCTATGATAACAAGGACAGTTTGTGCCACAATATCCATATCGACTGGAAATTTCACAATAATTCTTTCTACCATTAAAAATGTATGAACTATTGATTTTTTCATTCATTCACCCTGTCTAAACTGCAAGTCCCATACTTGAACATTCATACTTATATACATACATGCAATTGATTCTGTTGTTTGAAAATTGAACTTGATTTCATTTTGGTGATACCTTTAGATTCTAAAATGGTGGGCTTCAAATTTTTAGCTGGTTTATTACGATCATAGTGATTTATCAATGTGTCCGAGCGTTTTGATTCATTCACTCACTTTGATACATGTTACCGCGTGTGGCAAAAAGGGCAAACAATTGCTTGGGGATACAAGTTTCTATCACCTAAAAATTCGCGCTTTTCGGAAACGCTATCCGGTTGCTTAGGTTCCGCTGACGCGAAAACGTTTTCGTGTTTTAATTGGACTTAATTTACTCACCCACATTTGAAATCTTAGAAGTATCGAATAATTTTTTCTTGTACTACTACTACCTAGTGATTAGAAACATTTTGGACTTTTTAAAATTAATTACCTTTTGGTCCTAGAAACATATCCTAATAATGAAAAAACAGATCAGTACTCGCGTTGTGAGCCACATGTTGAGCACATTTTCTTTTGAGTAGATTAGCGTTTCTTAAATAAAATAAGAAATGCTTATCAGCTTCTAAGGATAAACATAATAGAAATTAGTGTTAAGTGTTCACTCAGCTGATAAGGGTGGTTCGGCAAGTTAAAATTATATCCTTCATGTCTCACAGAGGTTCCGTTTTAAAGTTCAGCTTCTTAGGATAAATAGCATAGAAATTAGCGTTAAGAGCTCACTCCGCTGATTGGCGTTGTTTGGAAAGTTATAATTCTATACTACTTGGCTCACAGAGGTTCCGTTTCAAATTTTAGTTTCTTATTATAAATAGCATGGTAATTAGCTCTACCGTTTTTACGCTTTGGTTACTCCCTACGTTCATCCCTTTCCTTGATGAAGTTGAAACTCCTTACATATTATGATCCAAAACTATTCTAAATTCTTTGTAGGGGGGAAAAAAAATCTCGAAAATTGGTTCAGAATTGTAGCGCTTGAATGAATTGGTAACTACTCCCTAACGACGTGTTTTACATATTTATATCCCGACGGTAGTACGCCAGTTGACTTACCTAGGATCAAATAAAAACGAAAAATGCAAAAATTCGGCGTATTATGGGTTCTGCATATTACACACGTGTAGGTACTTAATCTTCTCACCTTCTTTCTCTATGACCCATACAAAATGAATTTGAAAATTTTGGAAGTCAGTTACATTCGTAATATCTTTAACGTTCGAGTATAAGCAAGAGCAACAAAACGAAGTGAGGTATTAAATTATGTGTTAAGAGACTGGAATGTCTCCTTCACAGAAGGCAGGTTAGTAAAATATTATTATTCTGCACATTCATTGACCTTCTAATTAAAATTCGCGACTCACTTGTCATTTGTGACCAGAATGAAATACAATATCAGCATGATAATCAGAGATTATTAATCACAGTCATTCGTTTGAATAAATATGGCAATCGTAAAATTCAGTATCAAGATAAGATGGCGAAACTATTCAGTGAAATGATGAAAATTTCAAGAATTGTTCTAGATACATAGCTCGAAGAAGGTGCCCTTCCAGAAAAGTTGGGCAACAGAAGTGATGTAGGTTCATAAATCTGTGAATAGATTTAGATGAAATGTTCTGATTTTCCTACAAGTAAATGAAACGGTAATAATTAGCGATACGAGTGAAATTTTGATGAAATTCACATAATTTCCGATTTCATTCTATTTTCAAAATTTATTCAGACGTTTTAGAAGTTATTAGTGGACAATTTACCGACAAAATTTTGTTTGGTTATAGAGATAGGTATTGAACAGGGAAAAATCACAGATATATAGATACCCGGGGGGTCAATGGAGCTCGCGAAATATGTAGCAATGTTTTGCTTACAAAATCTGTTGCGTTTAGTCAAATTCGAAAGGTTATCATCTGAGTCTTATTTTCTTTTCAAGCTTCTTTGGTTCACATTTTTATTACACCTCAAGGTCTATATTATGTCATCTTCGAAACATCGTAGATGGCATTAGGTTTCAAGAGTATAAACCGCTGATCCAATTTAATCTCTTAATCTGATCGCTTTGTTATTCATGAGTGCTGTATATTTACGTAAAACATCTTACCCCAATCAATTAATTATATTAACGTAACATCGTAATGCCTCTTATATATAGGTAGGTACCTACTACCATCCATTTCAACTTTATATATCTAGTGCTTCTCTTTTACGTGGGTAAAACATTCAATAATCCTTTGAGAGCCTCCACTCTGAAAATGGAAAACATTGTCAAGCTTTATAAACACGTCAAAATTGAATTTCGAACCCATACCTAATACGAATAGGTAGACTTTTTTCCTCCAAATTATCTTTCGTGGTAATGATGGACGCGGAAAAGTTTATGCGGAAGAAACTTGTCAATCCTTTCGGGGCCGATTTTTCAAACACAAATCGGATTTGTGACAAGAAGATACAAGAAACGCGTTGGTTGCACACTACCGATTTTCAGGACATAGTATGGACTTCGAAAATTTAAAAATTGCGAAAAGAGAATCTGATTGGCAAAAAAGAACAGCTCAAGAAATGGTTAAGACAAAAAGAAACCAAATTCTGGTAACTTTCGGAGAGTCATTAAATTTGAGCAAAATGTGCCTACTGCTTTTTGATTGAGGGATTACAAATTTCTATTAATCGTACATAGGCTGTTAAAAATACCTATGTATGTTAAATAGGTATTATTGGAAAATTATATTTTTTAACACTCTTATTGTTATTATTGTTAACAATAAAACGTTGGGGGGTTACTTCCTTAAGAAGCTCCAGCTCCTGGGGTGAACACTGGAGGAGAAAAACTAATACATTCAAATTGAGGGACAGAACGGCCTTTACCTGTGATAAATCATGTGGGACAATAGTAATACGTATCATACATACATACATTTTCCTAATATTAGATATAGATTGACTAACCTATATCTAGATTCACTAATACCTATACCTACTCATAGGTCCGAACGAATAAATTTTACTTTCATTTGTTGTTTAATTATTTATAAATCATGTTTTTATCAATCCGTAGGCCATTCAAATAACTTATTATATTATATTTTTGTTCAGATATAATTAATAATAATACAATATTTACTCGTAAATAATAATAACAATTATTATTATTAAAAAATAATACATATATACCTATATAAAATAAACAAATAAAATAAAAAATCGAAGCGCAGACATTCCGTCACTAAACGGGTTGCCAACATAGACTGAAAGACTCAAAGAATCTATATTAAGTACCTATATCTATATTATAGGTAAACATGTACCTACCTACCTATACCCATTACCTACATATGTACGATATTTTACATTTTTTTCCTTTGGCCAATTACGATTCATTATTGAAGATGTGGATACCCGCTATACGCGACAAAGACAGCCGTTTCTGTCTGTGTCAATTTTCTCTGTAATGTGGCACAATCCCTACCCATTAATCAAAATCGATCTATCAGTATCGGAGTTTCGTCTTTAAAAACCAATTTCAGGTTTGGCAGATGTAATGGTTACCTATTAGAACAAAATTAGCAGGATGACATCCTGAGACTTGTACCCGAATACCCTCGAACGAAGTCGGACTGATGGTAGATCTTGAAGCTTTAGAATCCATTTAAGGTAGGTATCAGCATAATTTAAGTTAGGATGAATCCAACGAACCAACCACCTTTTTTGAAAATCACGAATATTACAATGCACATGTCATGCCACCTTAAAATAGGAACTAAACAAATTGATTATAGCATTATAGACTATCGTCATGGAAGGTTACACATGCATATTCGGAGCTGTATTCGGTTTCCCTTGAGCTCCGAATAGGATTTTCTATTCGCACAACGAATGGACCGCTAACCGTTAGCATTTTGAGCGCATGCGCCATGCTCCATTTCTATTCGTAGTTCCTCCCTCTCGACTACGACTCGGCATTGCAAAAACTACCTATTATTGGTTCCATCGCGATATTGCGTTTATTTATTGATTATAATAAATAATAGAGACTTTTAGTTCATCACGATGGGTATGTGCTGCGTGGTTGGTTGTAATAATCCTGGTAACGTACGTTTCTCAAGGGATGCAACTTGGAGAAAAACAGTGACTTGTTGCAATCCACCGGGAAAAGAGTTTTGTTGTTAACAAGTTAACGAAAGTGTGCTTGAGTCATTTTCGCCTTGACGATTTCATGCAGAAAAGTTATAAAACAGGTGAGAGCATAAATCATCTTGTATTACTATATAGTAAATAACTATAGGTACCTCTACTCATTACACTTATAGATACCAATGTGGGAGAGGCATACTTGCGATACGGAACATATTTTGTCCGACACTTCTGCGGTCATAGGCAAAAAATGACTAGAAAAAAGGTAAGGGTACTATTTACGTGCTGCGCTCTATCTCGAGCTTCTCATGTTCGGAGCCCAATTCCGTCTCTCTAATATGAGCTCATAATAAATTATGCTTTCTATCCAGTCTTGTTTGTAAGTCTTCATTTATCCGAGTCATGATACTTGTCACGCTGTTGCCTTGTTAGGGTGAAGATACTAAGTTATCACTTTACTGTTACCTAACGCTTATTGAAGTTTATTGTTTGTCTAATCGAATCCTATCCGCCTCATCACCGTCTTCTCTTAACTCAAAGAAAGGAGAACCATGACCACATTGCCATGATACGAAAAACACGCAGTTCAACTTGTTTAAGATGGTTTTTCACCAATCACAATTCTGACACCAGTTGTTAAAATGACTAAAGTATGAGATACCAACTTAGTAGGTATGCACCTACAAAAAAGACAGCTTTTTATTGTTTAGCATGTGACTTGAAAATACCAAAAGTAAACCGAACTAAACCGGGATTGTGCCAAGGAAATCTGTCACGAATTTCGCACAAGATTTCTATTGTGGTTTCACGTAAAACCGATTTAATGTTAGGGAATTTGATATTACCTTCGTAATTTTACTTCAACGGAATAATATACAGACTACCTATTACTCTTCAGTAGTTTTGGGGAAAAGCTTCAAAAGCTTCGGACAACGGGATTTTTTTTTTTTTTTTTTTTTTTTTTTTTTTTTTTTTAACGGATTCCACGCATCTTGATAAGTACCTAAACAAACTAATTTTGAAGGGGGTGGGGGACTTTTATCTTGGTCGATTACAGATAGATTAAAAGAAAATAAAGAAATCTCTCAAGAATACATGTATTAGTACGAGTACCTACTCTCTTGTTAATAGCAACCTAGTTGAAATGTAGTACCTACCAAGTAAAGTGTGTCAAGGAATGACATTTATTTTTCTTATGCGTCATGTTGCAGAAGGTTGACATGCAAACTGCCGTTATTTTGTTGTTATATCTTACGGTCATGGCAACAATTTTTTTCTCTCTTTTTTCAATAAAAATACGAAATTAATTCAAAAATTGAAAATAAACAATTACACCAGAAAAAAGTTCAAAGATATTGAATCAACATGGTTCTTGGTTTTTTGATGAACACAAGTTGAGACCAGTTTTGAGTGGATGGCTGATCTTATCTATTTTGGTAAAGAATGGTAAAGTGTGTTAATTCGACCCAATTTTTTTCTTGCACTACTCATAATGCATCTTTCTTGGGTACTACGAGAATTCATACTTTTACAAAGTTACACATTATTAATACATCTTGTGAGATTTCTAAATGATAAATAATAATATGAATAATTATGTCTATAGTTCATATAAATAATATGATAGTCACGCGTGGCGTCACGCCGTCCGGAGCTTTTCTTCCAAACTTACAACATTCATAAAACTCAGGTCAAAACCTCAAATAGGCCCTAGTTAGTCCTGTATCCTTGGCATCACATTTGATCAACCCTAAAGAGTAAAGTTGAAGAGTTTAAATATTGAAAAACCAACGCAACGTTTCGATACAAAAAAGTGTTTTCTGTTTGTTATTGATAGATTTCATTTCAATGTATTGAATGAGACCACCGGATCCAATCATTTTCTCGAAGCGTCCTTTGGCAAGAATGAAGAACGTCCAACATGAGCGTGAATAATATCAATTGTTTACATAATTAGAAAAATTCTTATATAAACTACGGGGACCAACACTGCTCGTATAATTACGACGGAATTTCCTTTTCTGAGATTCGATTTAATTGTAACTTTTGTTACATTTCACGAAATAGTGTACCTTAGGTTACACTTGGGTGTAAAATTTTACAAAGTTACACATTACAATGAAAAAAGAAAAAAAATATAGTTAAGTATAAAATTAGGTGTTTTATATTACTTCATTAATAATTCTTTCGGTGGGCTCTTACGTATTCCGATGATAATACAAATAATAATGATGTACCGTAATCTCCGTTTGATCACTACTTATAAATCAGTGATTCGCGCAGAAGGTATTTCTAATACAGACATAGAAAACCTTTATGTGACTACTTGCAGAGTTTTTATAGTGGCAAACCGTAATATTTGTTTGTTTGCTTGGGTTCACTAGACCGTGTCTGCAAAGGTTATTTTCTTTTTCAATCCATTGTTTCGTATAATTTCTCACGCTAGATGGTGAGTGGAGAACCAGCGCCTTTGAATTATTTGTCGGACTCATTCATACGGCCAGGTTTGAAAATCTGTTCCAGTTTTAATCAAGAACTGACGACTTTTTAATGGAAGGACTTTTTAGAGAGTCAGCGATTAAGAAAAAAAAAAAAAAAAAAAAAAAAAAAAAAACTCGTAAAATATTAAGCAAAACATAATAGACTATATCTATACAGGGTGAAACGGAAGTTAGTGAAAAACGTTGTCTATTTCCACGAAAAATAAAGAGTTACAATGTTAAATCGATTTCGACGGTTAGGCCATCATCAGTAACAAACAATAACAGTTATTGTTTGTTACTGATGATGGCCTAACCGTCGAAATCGATTTAACATTGTAACTCTTTATTTTTCGTGGAAATAGACAACGTTTTTCACTAACTTCCGTTTTATAATGGGTTTCCACAACTTCGTCGCGAGTGATTTAGTTCGTATACAGGGTGTCCCAGATAACATCCTTCCCTTATGAATTGGTTAGAGTTAAAATTAAAATGGTAAACCCCTTATTTTTTCCCTAGATCTCAAGTATGCTGTTTTTGAGCGCGTGCGCACTGATTTTGTTGTTTTAAATGGGAACCCCCATTTTTAATGTAGATACGAATTCTGCGTGAAATATTTTGAAAAACTTTTTGTCATGCAGCATGTGATCGAATTTTCTTAAATTATCTATCATACTATAATATGTTAAATTGTATTGAAATTTGAGAAATTTCAGTAGAAATGAATTGTTACAAAAAAAGGTATGGAAAAAAAAAAAACGTAATAAGTACTTAAATAAAGTTTGGTAGTTCAAAAAAGATTTTGAATTTGTAGGTTTTTTTGCAGTTTTTATAGATTTTTTTAGCATATATTAATAAAATTCAAGTAAGTTTTTTAGCATAATTTTGTGCAAAATTTTTCAAATTCCCTAGTTAATTATTGATAATTTTATTTTGACTAAAACTAAGCTGAAATTAGATATAAATTTGAAAATTTGTCGCCGTTTTTAGCCATTTTAAGTGATTTTTGAGTAGCACTTTAATGTGCTCAAAAACTGTTGACCAACGTATTCATCCTTTCGTTTGGAAAGCTTGATTTTGAGGAAAAACCAGGTGTGTTAAAGACCACACGGGAGAAGTTTAAACTTCTATGACGATTTTCTGCTGAATATAAAAAGTAAAATTGGACATTACATTCCACTCTGTTGGGATGTGGGGAAAGTAAAAGTGGACATTACTTTCCACTCTGTTGGGATGTTGGCTAAGTAAAAATGGACGTTACTTTCCACTATGTTGGGATGTTGGCTAAGTAAAAATGGACGTTACTTTCCACTATGTTGGGATGTTGGGAAAGTAAAAGTGGACAGGCTCCGCCCCTGGACCCTCGGTAACTTTCCGCCTTGAGCCTTCGGCTAAAATGCTAAAACATGGACATGCTTTCTTCCCGCTAATTCGTAAATATAAATAAATTTAAAACTACGACATAAATGTTTTAAAAATCGAAATTAGAACAGAGTACCTAAGTAGGTAATTTTCTGTTATGGTGCGCGTCTACAATTATTATAAGCAAGATTAACTTCTCAACCAAGTGACAACAAAGCAAGCACCATTGTTTACTATATCCATTTATAACATAAAACTACGACATAAATAGAAGAACAAGTACGAAAGAAATGCGTGATAAATCGAGAGCTTTCCAACGAGTGGAGAACGATTTTTGTCCGGTGAAAAACAAAGAAGTTTCATTTCCCCAGCAACGGCTTGGTTGTACGTGAAAATCAAAAGAAAATTAAATTTATTTATATGCAGATGATTTATAAATGATATTAAAATCCTTCAAATTATATATGATCTTACCATCTATTGACATTTTATGTCTTTTACTGTGGCACATAACTAAATTTAAAATTTCATACAATTCTCTCAATTTCTTGTTTAAAGGAAATCTGTGGAACATATCAAAGGAAACTCATACGGTGGATACAGCTTTCGTACAAGTACGCAACCACGAGTGACATTTTATGTCTTGCGCCCCCTTTCCCCTTCCTATAAAACCCCGTATTGTACTTTTGTTTGAGGAAATTTATTGCAAAAACACGTTCTTTAAAAAAAATATTTTTTTTATTCAAATAAATTTCAAAATACAATTTTGTTTTACTCATTCCATAATTACATCATTATTATCATCAGAATTTGTAACGCTGAGTAATGGCCGATGATGAGAAAAGTACGATGTGTAGGCTAGAGTTTGTATATTTGACACATATGGTAAAGTCGCACGATGATCGCATTGCCTCATTGTGTGAAGCACTGGCCAAACAGCGGGGTTTGAGGGCGCGGTGCCTTAGGGTGCAGCGCTCGGCGGAGCACCTCCTTAATTCCATAAAGGAAACCCTTCCGTTAAGATTGACTGTCTATGAAGACTTAGACGGGTTTTCCATACAATCCTATATTTTGCTTTGTAGTTAATTATTAATACGAGGGTATTCCATACAATCCTATCTTTTGTTTCTTATTTATTCGTTAAAAGTATTGATTAGAAACCGACAAAGAAAAAGATCGACAATTGATTTGTTAGCAGATCTGGGATCGGTAAGTTGTGTTCAGAAGTCCCTCAAGGGGCTACATACCAAATCTCAGAATCGTGGGATCATTATGGAAAAAACTGGATTCTAGAGCCACTCAGCTGATCTGGGATCGGTCAGTTGTGTTCAGAAGTCCCTCAAGGGCCCACATAGCAAATCTCAGAATCGTGGGATCGTTAGGGAAAAAACTGGATTCTAGAGCCACTCAGCTGATCTGGGATCGGTCAGTTGTGTTCAGAAGTCCCTCAAGGGCCCACATAGCCAATCTCAGAATCGTGGGATCATTAGGGAATCTCCGCGTAACGCTGTCCGCGTGACGCTTTTTCATTTATGTGCCATAGTAAAGACATAAAATGTCAAAAACTTGGAAAATGACTTATAAATTATGTAGTACTAATAAAAAATTACTGAATTTGTATAGAAGATAATAGTTATTTTATATAATTTGTAATAATAAAAAGTAATAATAAACTCGGTTACGAGAAGTGAAAATTCGATTGGAAATTTATCAGTTGATACGAGCGTCATAGTTACCAGGCGTTTTTTGCTGTATCCCACCAGTTATGATTTGCTCCCATGCTGTTGATTTTTTTCCTGCGAAAAATTGCCTATAGGGAGAGGAGACGGATGAACATACAGCGACAACGGCCCAATTATTATGAATAAATCAATGTTTTTTCTAGTTCATAATTGATTAATGAATTCAGATCATTTACACATCAACCGTTTATAGATCCCATCTACTAAACTATCAGCAGAACCCTTTGGTGATTGAAAACAGCCATAAGCGTAATTATTGTCCAAGGTATAGAATAACAACAACTGAATGATCCCCAATACAAGTGGTGTGGAAACCCAAATAGAATCATCGAACATTATTTGATGAAGTGCCCTTTATTTTATATAGAAAGGAATATTTTATTTGAAAATTATTACCTTTAGTTGAACATCCAATTAATCATTCCTACTCACTATCAACGAAAAAATTAGAGGTATACAAAGTGTATCAGTATTATACAAGGCTGTAATATACACATTTAACGATATATATACATGAATAAATATCCTGAAAAAAAATTGAATGTAGGCATCGCTGTATAATGTATAATTAATGCCAATAAAAAAAGAAAAAAAAACGTACGGTAGACCTACGATTCTACAGTAATCGTAATTAATAATGATTAATTTGACACATTATATTATGTTCACTATGGTTAGCAATATTAGTTTATAACTGAGCGTAATAAATCAGCATTACTTGACACTACAGAGGCTTAGGGATAATGAGATGCTGTGATAAAATGAGAGCATTCCAAAGAGTGGCTAACGATTTTCCTGCTATGAAAACTAAGGGAGTTACACTTCCCTAGTAACTCATTGGTTGTACGTGAAAATCAATAGAAAACCCCACCGTGACGTGACGCTCGTGACGTGACGAAAACTAAAGGAAACGTCTTGTTAATAATTATTAAATGATAAAAAGCTGCAGATAATGAATCAAGGCCTATTCTAAATATTGCAACTGGAAGCCACGAATACACCAATATATGAGTATATGCGTACGTGCATACTGCATAGACGAATAGGTTGGGGAAAGCGCCTAATTATGACATAGTGCCGATACTGGTCCCATAAGATTTATCATAAAAGGCGCAAGTACATTCTTGCGGGAATCAGCAAGGTGTTTTGACTTGGCGCAGAAGGTGCTAATTTTGGTTTATTATTTCCAATAATAAGCCTATGTGATCGTGTAGCAAAAAATTTTTATAACCCCCCCTCTAACTTTGTCACTTTACGTTTCAAGGTACGTAGAATCCAAATTTGAAATGTCCGTCCGCCGTTCGCCGTTTGCCGTCCGCCGTTCGCCGTTCGCCGTCCGCCGTCGGGGCCATAAAAGGCCTAAGAATTGACTTAAAAAACCCGTTCTTTCGCACATAGACTCCATTTGGGGTCTAGTTGGTCCTAACGTTTAACCATCCCGATCGCTTTACTCGCATAGATGCTATGGGCCAAAAACCGGCTCCTGGTGGGTACGGCTTGTGGTGGGTACGGCGCCGGCGTTCGTTCGAGGCATGAATATGTTTTTTTCAAGGTCATATTTGTGTGTTAATACCAAAGCTTTTCCTACGCATATTTTATAACATATCCTCTCGACTTTTCGTACGTACTTAGATAATAATATTATTAAGGCAATAACTATTTGAATAGATAGGAGCTCAAATCGAGAAATATAAACATGGGTATATAATTATAGAAGTATAGGTTGTGGCAACTTGAAGTAGGACACGCCGAGGAGTCTAGACGGGCCTTATGACGTACGCTAGCCAACTAAAACTACGATCATACTCAATTGAAAAAATAATAAACCTTTGTGAAATAATTTGCAGCGTTTTTTATTCTATTTATTACCACCCTTGCTTCTATACATATGGCCGTCACCTTTGCTTCATAATACAGACTTTTTTTAGTAAAGTTTCATTCCGGATTTTCCACCAACACAGTAAGTTGCTATCCAATGTACTAATTTATGAATGTGTGTGTGTGTGTGTGTGTGTGTGTGTGTGTGTGTGTGTGTGTGTGTGTGTGTGTGTGTGTGTGTGTGTGTGTGTGTGTGTGTGTGTGTGTGTGTGTGTGTGTGTGTGTGTGTGTGTGTGTGTGTGTGTGTGTGTGTGTGTGTGTGTGTGTGTGTGTGTGTGTGTGTGTGTGTGTGTGTGTGTGTGTGTGTGTGTGTGTGTGTGTGTGTGTGTGTGTGTGTGTGTGTGTGTGTGTGTGTGTGTGTGTGTGTGTGTGTGTGTGTGTGTGTGTGTGTGTGTGTGTGTGTGTGTGTGTGTGTGTGTGTGTGTGTGTGTGTGTGTGTGTGTGTGTGTGTGATCGGCATCAATTTTGATCAATCCTAAAGGGTAGTAATTAAGGGCTGAAAAATTGAAAAACCGAGATCTCAAAAAATTTCAAGGTAATGTTTTTTGGGTCTCATTTATAGACATCCACCACGCAAGTTCCAGTACGTTCATCCACTTGCTCTCCCTTTGGCAGAAAAAAATTAACAACATGGGAGCAAATCATTACTGGTGGGACATGTAGCTACACACATTGTAGCTACGATGCTCGTATCTGCTGATATAATGCCAATGGAATTTTCACTTCATGTAACCGGGTTTATCATAACTTCTATTACATGTAGGTAGACTTCTGAAGCGTATGTAGGTGATATTATATTTTGCATAATGAATTTTCAGTTGGTGGTTCAAATCGTTTTAGATACGAGAAAAATGTAGTTGAGTTAATTGATTTCTCTTACGTAGGCGTCAACACCTATGCGGATATATTTAGATACCTAATGTATAATAGACATCGTTTAATAATGTAACGTTTAATAATTTATTATAGACTGGTATTTTGGTTTTGAAGGAATATCCAATACAGAAATAATAAATTGTGGAAAAATTTGCAACATTCTTATATTAGCTTCCAAAGAAAATTTTCCACCTACAGTATTTGTCCGTTTTCACTTTTTTGTGTAAATATTTGGAAAGTTGTAATACCCATCTACTTCATTTTCTCAATATAGAAAATAGCTTTGTTTGGTAACTGTAGCTGTTCCTCTTTCTTCAGGCATAAAACTAAGCTATTTTATCATGTTGCAGATGTCAGATTTCTCTTCAAAAAAAAAAAAAAAAATTAAAGAATGGGAATTTTTAAAGTAAATGGATCTATTGTATTGACTATAAATTTTGTTGATTGTGAAATGAAAAATTGTGTTCTGCTCATTGGATTATTTTTAATTGCTTAGTGTTTTATTTTATTTTATTATTTTTTTCGATGGTTTTACAAGAATTGCCTATTTTTTGATGAACCTACCTGTGTGAGAGAAACTGCCTCGCTACTGATCTCAATATTGTTGGTACCTACTTTATAGTTTCAATTATTCACAGACTGCTTGGGAGAAGACTTCATTAGTTGGTAAACTGTTCAAAAACTCACAAGAGGTATGCCGCTTGGAATTATTGATCTAAGAGTATTGGAGTCTGTTTTTCAAAAACCTTTATATTTATAGTCAATTGTCCATTATAGACTAGAATAGTCTGCAGGAGTTATTTAGGAGTTTTTTCCCTAAGAAAAACTTTGTTTAGGGGTTTAAAACGGAAAAAAAGGGAGGTAACCACTTTATCCTACTGATCTTCGATTCCCACTTCGATATAAATGATCTACATATAAAAAGATATTGGAATGATACGGTGAAGAAACCGAGAATAATATAAAAGGTCCCTAGGCGGTATACTTTTATGATATTTGATCGGAAAGGAAATCTGCAGTAAATAGTAGGTATGTCTGGTTTAAGTTGATTGTTTTAATTAGTTTATTTTGATTGCATGATGAATAATTTGTGATTATGCGAGAACGTTGGACCAGAGATT
Organism: Adelphocoris suturalis; assembly: GCA_030762985.1. NCBI lineage: Eukaryota > Metazoa > Arthropoda > Insecta > Hemiptera > Miridae > Adelphocoris > Adelphocoris suturalis. The sequence goes on from CM061040.1 coordinate 97,144,869, forward strand.
AAAGTACTTCGTACGGTGATTTTGCTGGTCGGTGCGAAGCCTACAAAATGTTGTTTTTGTGAAATTTTTTTTTTTTTTTTTTTTTTTTTTTTTTTGGTCATTCCTTCATGAATGTTTTGTACAACATGCAAAACAAAGAAATAATAAACATGTACGAAATAATTCGAAGCTTTTTTCGTGAATATATATATATATATATATATATATATATATACTATGTATATAGATGTGCTATAGATTCAGTCCTACCTTCCTATAGGTTACTGTCGAACTGCCACTTTAACGAACACTTAACACTGACAACTACGGTTGAGGATCGAATGAGGGACAAATACTCCTATCAACATCTTATTACGGCTCCCTCACGTTCGATAAGGTTTCCCCACCATTCCAGTCGAACTAGTCTCTTGAGAAATTTCTGTACCATTCAAGATAATGTTACTCCGAAAAAACACGCGGTAACTGGAAAAAAAATTAAAAAATATAAATATGAAAAAACCTTTAAACTCTGGGAATGTCTCAGAACGGATTTCAATAAAGAAATATTTCGAGAATTTTGATTTTAAAATTTGTGGAACCATTAGAGTAGTTCATTTTTTACAAAATTCGCTGAAATTGCAAAAAATGCTTAAAATCTAAAATCTTTGTTTGAGTAGCATATTATTATTCAGAACAAGTTTTTCTCCCATGAAATCGATAAATCGATAAATCGATGAAATTTCATTGCACTCAAAGGGTTCAAATATCAAAACAATGAAACATCGCATTATACATGCAATAATTGAATAAAATTCACTCATTCGACCTTGTGGCATGTCTAGAATTCTTAATCAACCTAAGGAGCTGAAATTTGAAATGGAGCCACTTCGGGATATGTGGAATACAATTTCCATTCACGTAGGTGCAATGATCAGATGAGGGACCTCTGAGCCTAGCTTTTTTCTTAATCGACTAAAACATGAAATGAAGCTCCTTTGGTATGTACCTATACCTAGGTATATAAGATATTATATTCAATTCTTACACTAACTTACAGGTTCATGATTGTGCTCCAGGGTTTTCCGTACTATCCGTTGAACTGTAGCGTCGGTTTGAATAAATGACGAACAATTTTTGTTGGCACATCTCCATATAATGATACCATTTGCATCGATGTGGCATTTCAGATACTCATAACCAATGTAAACCACGCACTCTACCCCTTTGTGGGTTTCGCACAACGTCAATGAATTCATTTTCACGACTGAGTCCCATAACGCTCGACCGATCAGAACCAACATTGACGGATAAACTAACAATAAAACTCGAATCCTATTCTCTCTCAGTGTTACAATAACGAACCGCTATAAAATGTTCCCGAAATCGTTGTCTGCGGAAATAAAATATGCATACTGGAAGCTTCTTTCAACCTTGCGGAACGTTAATTGCATCAATAATCAAATTAGGCTGCATGGATACCAAGGTGATTATAATTAGGAATATAAATCATTTTCAATTTACTTAATATTTATTGATTACTACCTTCACTACCTATTCTTTAATTTGTTTTCAGTTAGTTAGGATTGATGTCACGTTTCACATCAATGCTGCGTTAAATGTTATGCCAGTCCGATCCTTTCAACAGTTTCAATAGTAATGAAGATTTGCTAAAATCCGTGGAAAATATTCTACAATCAAGATGTGGTATAAATAAATACGTCTCCAAAGTGAAGAACGCTGCAAATTATAACACGAAAGATGATGTATTAAGATAGTTCTTCTATGCAGATCGATAATTCTTAAATGTAGTCTGTGGTTCGTTATCTAATTATAACTACTACATAAACATTGGCACCTATCGAGATGAAATTATATACCACCCTCCAAAACAGAACTGATGGAAACGCCAACCCAGAGGTACAGGCCATATCAAGACCAACGACATACCGGAAGAAACTAAAAAGAAAATGCTTAAGGGACAACCTTTCGTAGGAGTAGAATTGCACTGGGACCAACTGGCCTCGAGGCTGCCTTCCCTAATGAATCATCCCCTCCCCTCACCACCACTATAAGTCCCTACGACCGACGTGGGAATGTAAATAAATAAATATTTCTCCATGAGATGAAATTAACGAAATTAAATAAATATTAAACACTTTGCTACTATCTCTATAGTAACAATCAGTGTGCCTGGACAAAATTATTTTATCATTTAATAATGATTAACAGGACGTTTCCATTTGTTTTCATCACGTCACGGTGGGATTTTCAATTGATTTTCACGTACAACTAATGCGTTACAAGGGAATTGTTACTCCCTTAGTTTTCATAGCAGGAAAATCGTTAGCCAGTTTTTGGAATGCTCTCATTTTATAACAGCATCTCATAATCCCTAAGCCTCTGTAGTATCAAGGAAAGCTGATTCATTACTCTCAGTTATAAACTAATATTGCTAAGTAACCATAATGAACTAATAATGTGTAAAATAATCATTATTAAATGATCTGACTTTAGAACCGTAGGTCTACCGTCCGTTTTTTTAAAATCATTTAATAATGATTAACAGGACGATTCCATTTGTTTTCGTCACGTCACGAGCGTCACGTCACGGTGGGGTTTTTGAGCATCACATCAAGATCGAAATCGCACCATCGAAATTATATCACGTAACTATGTTGGTTGCGAGCGTCACGTGACTATGGGGGTAGCGAGCGTCACAAAACGATATAAATAAAGAGGCTAGAAAAATAGTTTCGTTGTGTCTGCAGATATAAGTGAAGTGCAGGAAAACTCAAAACTTTACGACGCTACAGCTGCCGCACGAGCTATACGATATCGAGATCGCAAGAAACTCGAATCACATAATGCATTAGTGAGCTGCAAAGTTTCGATTGACGAAATTTTGGCGAAACAAACGTTAATCGTTATTAAATGATCTGACTGTAGAACCGTAGGTTGCGAGTGCAGTCTCTTGGGATAGGAGCCACACTCTGTTTCACCCTCATCCGTAATTTCTAACCACTCGTTTTTCTTGTGATCCTAATATGGTTATAAAACTGAACATCATTTAGGTCGAAGAAAAGATTCACCGAACCTACTGTGATGTGATCTCCAACATTATAATGACATCGAATACCTACTTTTTTCAACATCATAAACTAGATACTCCCGTTTCATTGTCAGACTCGGGTTCTGATTCCAAATTGATGAGAATTGCAGCGTTAAATTACATACCCCTGTAGCATTTACGTTCAAACAAAAATGAATCGGGATCACTAAACTAACTTGGAGTCGGGAGCCCTGAGCAATGGAATTTAAGAAAGAGCCTTGGAGAGGAATGGGAAATGAAAAAGACAGGTCAAGTCAACTATGTCTTGGTGTCATGGCACCTAAAAGCCTCTCTACACAATGGCCAATACGACGCAAGACAAGACCACATTGCGCACTGCCGATTGTTTGGACTCAAAATGACCTTGAAAAAATGCTGAAGTCTGGTTCGTGGGGAGCCGTGCTGGCAATCGCCTCCGTCGCGGTTTTTCTACAAAGATCACCTACCAGGCCACACCAGGCCACAGTCCTGTCCCGGACTTATTCGAACTTATCGACGGGCGAGCACTCACTTTCTTTACTTGAAACTTCTCAGTCCGTATTTTATTGAGAACATTTTCCTTTTCGCGCGAATCAAATTCACGCATGATTTTTCTGTGCTTTTGTGTTTTCATTTGTTCGTTGGTATCGTGTTTGATTTAGGTATGTCGTGATTATTTTACGTTCATTATATTTCCCATCATGTAGTAATGATTAATTATGCAATCTTGGCAGAACGCGGGAATATTTTTTTAAACATTATTTTATTGAATTATACTAAAAGGAACCAAGCTTCTGGAACCTCGAAGATATTTCTCGTAAAGATAAGAACGAAGTGGGAAATGCATTTTTTCATTCTTATTACCATTGAATCATATTGAATTTTAAACTTCGGGTTTATTTATGTGATACCTATACATTATTAAATGAGTTTCTATTATAATAAAAAATATGCTTAAATAAACAAGCCTTGTACTGTATTTCCTAATGTAAACATGAGTATAGGGTAGATATCTATACCTGTTTTTTTTGCTAGATTATTTGGGAAACGTATTGAAAATCCTAAAAATGAATGGTTTGAAACTTGATTTAAATTACTATTTGTAAATAAAATGCAACGGGTTGCATCCCACAGTTCCCACAAAAAATCCTAAAAATCCCACAGTTGCAAAGAGGATAGATTCATTTTATTAATTTATTTAAAACAATCGTAATCATTTACCACCAATTCAAGCTGATAAACACAGTTGGAGTAAATTTTGATTTTTAAAGAAAAAAGTAGGTAGGTATTATTAAATTTATTTGTTTAAATCTGAAGTATAAACAAGTTCCAATCATGATCATATGAGCTAATTTTCGTAAATTGTCGTACCATATTGTTAATGTTGAATTATTTTGAAACTTAGGTAAGTACCTACCTATTTAGGGTGCTAAGAAGTTGTAAACTTTAAATTTCGTGGCAAAAGAATTTGTTCTAAATAATATTCTCCTTATTCAAACAAAGATTTTGATATTTTGGTACCTACTTTTTCTAAGTTTCTATAGATTTTTTAAGCATATATTAATCCAAAACATTCACCATGCCTTCCGCCATCTCTTCTTGATTAGTTGTTACCTTCACTGCCAAAGCTTCGAATGCTTGGTAGGAAACACCCTGGGAAATAGCCACAGTGGCTAATAGATAACTAAAATGTCCCCATTCATTAAATTATACCCCGAAATCCCCGAATTAAAATAACGAAACAAAAATACATAGGAGAACGAAGTTGACGAGGCAGAGCTACGCAGCTCGTGGTTCCTGTCGTCGGTCAGTCGCAGTTGTCCTTGCAGCGGCAAGTGTGTGGACGTGTGACGGCGACCAGCGCTGGCTCAGTTTTTCATCGCCATCATGCTTGGCCAGTCCCAGCCTTGCGACAGTGCCGATGTGAGGCAAATTTACTCGGCCGGCATAAGCCATTGTGTAGAGGAGGCTTAAAACCTACGGATCGAGGCCAGGGCTTAGCCAGGTATTATCGGGCAAAAACCAGACACTACTATGATGTGCAGACAAAAAGTAGGTACCTCTAATTAAACAGCCGTAAGTTCCATGAATACAAAATTACTGATAATTTTCAATATAGAGCTGTATTCAATACCCTACCGAATAGAACCTAATGTTTATATTGTCTATATGTTCCAATGAATATAACTTGCCGCCTATAATAGATGGATTCAGATAAGTCTTAAACAAATTTTGAGTTAAACTAGTTGGAAAATGGAAAAGAACTCTCCATCGTTCGAGAAATGAAAAACTCTTCTATCTAAATCCTCAATCATATTCGCAATGTTGAAGTTCTTCACCTGAAAGGAATAAATACTATTATTTTGGATCTCGCAAAGCTTGGCCCACATGAAAACCACAACGTCTGATTCATCCTAATTCTACCGTTCCAACTGCTCCAGTTCTAGGTGGAGCTGTGTTGTTTAAAAAAACACAACGTAGAATGAAATATAGTGGCCGGAGTATGTTACGCTTCCCCCTCCCTCAGGGGACCAACTTGCCAACCGACCCACCACCCTGGGCCAAACCAATACCTATGTTTTGGTTGCTTTTAGTTATTCCTTGCTCGGTTTTCGTGATTTCTAGAGCCTCCATTAGTAAATTTGTGTAGTCAATGAATCAGTATATATCCTATGGCTGCAATAACTGATAAAATAAAGTAGAAGACACCAAAGCCATATTTTGAATGCCATATTCAAAAGCAAGAAGCAACTTCAGGCATAACTCAAACCGGCTCCTCAATCAATGCATAACTTCACCTTTTTTCTTGGCTCATCTCACTTAGATACTGCAGGTGAACACAATCACTGAAACTGGCTTGTAGAAGCATAGGAAAACTCCATTTCTGTATTAGAATTAAAAGTACATCCGCAATCGGAATCACACAATTGAAGAAAAAACTAAAGGAAAAAACTTATACAAATTACCTATCAAAGGCAAAGGGCAATAAAGATCGCGATACTTACGTATATACGAGAAAAATTAAAACGGAAAAAATGAGTAAAATAATTATCCCAGTCATACAGCATGATCGCATGAGCGAATTTTCTTAAATTATCGTATCATATTTATGCTAAACTGTTCTGGAATGTGAGCACTTTGGCGCTTTAAAATGGTAAATTATGAATTGTAGAAAAAAAACTTGTTCTCCGCAAAATCTGCTTTTAAAGAAAACTTTTGGATTTCAATCTCTTTTTTGCGGATTTATTGATTTTACATTATGTTATGAAATTCAAATGCTTTCCCAGCATGATTTTATAAATATAATTTTAATGTTCTAGATAATTGATGTTGAACTTCTAGTGTGTGATATTCTGCTTAAAAAAAAAAAAAAAAAAAAAAAAAAAAAAAAAAAAAAAAAAAATTATAATAATAATAATAATATATATATTTAATGATTCTTAACCGACTTTTGCTATTTGTAGTGATTTATCCAGCACAGTTTTCTGTAATTTGACCAATTCATCGTGCTTAAAAAAAAAAAAAAAATGCTTGATTGCCCTACAAACAAAAAAAACTTGATTTTCGGTGAAAGATTGGATTTTTTTCTCTCAAACTAGAGAGATTTATCGTCTGGGATGATATAGGTAGGTATCCAATGGATTTTCACGTCATCCTATGAAAACTTGACAAAATTTGGGATTTTAATGAAAATTCAAATTTTGATAATCCGACTCAGGTACCACCTTGGGTTTCACTCAATATATGTAATGAAATTTCCATTCCCCAGTGCGTAACAATAGGGCAAATTTGAAAATCCACGGTTTCATTCAATTTACGATTTTTCCGTTCGCCAATATTCCTAATTTCTAAAATCGACCAAAGGTCCTTCCTAGGTATTTAATTTCTCATTCAGAAATACCTGATGGATTTGTAAGAAAATTCTGATTCGGAATTTCGAAAATCCGTTTCAGTTCCCTCCTTGGGGGTCACTCGAGGAATGAAACGTCGTTGAGAAATTTTCGAAATTTTGATTCTCGAGTGCGAAGCGAGTGCGAATTTCATGAAATTTAAATCTGGAATTTCAAAATTTTGTATTTAGTCCCTTCTAGAGTGTTCCTCACCCAACATTTTTCTGTTAAGATTGTTTAGAAATCTTGAAGTTTCGATCCGTGGCAACTGGGCGAAGTTTCGATTTTGAATATGCATAGAACTTCAGAGCAGTGAAAGCCGACACTCACCATGAAGTCCAGAAGAGTCTATGACGAAATAATTTAGACAAAAAAGAAAAATGACACTACTTTACAACGGTAGATCTAGTAGGTACAAAAATGCTTTTTAAACACTTCCAAAAGAAATAAACAACTTACCTACCTATTTAGTCAGGAAGCGAAAATATAAATTTTTACACACAGGCAAACGAACGGGAGGAAAACTTTAGGAGTACTAAAGAACAGCAGACATCTTGGGAACAAGATCAGATCCATGTACTTAGCGTTTCGTGACTTAGTGAGCGCCACCCAGAACGAGAGCTGTTGGATCAGTAGACCGGGAACCGGGATGTTGGATCGGTGAATCGGATGTGGAGAAAGGGTTGTGATTCTCAAGTAGGACCGTTTTTTAAGAGAGTTTTTCACATTGTAAAAGCCGTTCATATTTCATGATGCTTGTCCAAACAAGACATAGGGACGTCCCTGTGATGCATGAATTAGTTACCACTAAGTTTTCATCTCGATGAGACAATCAGATATTGTCTGGAATGTGACTGTACGTATAACCATTTAGGGATCATTTGAGATCTCTCTAAAACGGATTTTGATGTCAAGAATTTCCGGATCTTCAATATTTTAATAACCCTTTTTTTATTATTTGGAATCCTAAAATTAATTTATTTGCGGAAACTTACTTATAACAAAGTTTAAATACTGGATTGTGTGCTTAAATTAAATAAGTACCATCCTCTCATTAAAAAAAAACAAGCATAATTAATGAAATGTTGTTGAGCCCAAAAACCCTGAACGAAACACCTTACAACGTCATTAGATAATGCGAAAATGTCTAACAATAATCTAAGTTATATTTTGTGGTTTGCTGTGAACAATTTGTCGACCATGAATTAGAACCATAGAAATGTCATGCACAAGATCGTACGTAAATATGAAAAAAATGTATAAGTAGGTATATAAAATAAAAGAAGGCTGGAGTATGAGTTAATTTGTAAAGCAAAGTATTATTGAATTTTTGTGCACTGAAACGCTTAACATGATGGAAGAAATCAAATCGTCTAGCTAAGGTTTTTTCTACTGCAATAGTCCAATATTGTTTGTATCTTTAAAATGTATTTCTGTACATTACTTGCTAACTTAATTTTTGAAACAACCTACATACAATACAGATTTATCATGGATTTAAATAGGCTACTGCTCTTAAATTAAAGCATGTGTGAGGTAAAACAATCGCCGGAAAATTGGATTAAAAAAGTACCTTGGAAACCTAAATGATTTATTGTCTTGCTCGTTCCGCATCCAACAGCAAAACAACAAGGCATTTTATAAAATTATTACTACTCTCAGTACTCTCACACTTACAGGTAGTCCACTACACACTAAATTAACGCCGATAGCTACTTTAAATAGAATCGCCAGGCAACAACGAAAGAAATACTACAAGAAAGCGGTGAACGGTGATTTCAAGGTACGCGGATTGGGAGCTGGGTGTAGTTGGCGCCGCTTCTACTCTTTTCTGTGTTCTGTGGTGAAAAATGCCCACACCTAATTGACTAAATTTTGATAATAGGGCATGAGTTGTGTCACAGTCAAAGTATTTTTCAGCGCTGAGTCGATTGCGACCACTAGCAGATCTCCGTGATTAATAAATAAGTGAGGAAAGGAAGTGTGGAAAATGCCCATAATTGATCAAATTTTCGAATTCGGCTGAGTGTCTTAACATTTTCTTTGTGATCTCGTCACTTGGTAGTCCCCTCAGTTTTATTCAGGGCATGGTTGGCCCCAATGATCAGAATTTAAGTGCTTATTTTATGTTATCTACAACTTAAAATGTAATTGTAACTTAAAATTCGCTCCATTAATCATGCTGCATGACTGAGTACTTTTTTCCTACCATGGTTTCTGACCAAGGTTACGTTAGGGAGAGCTAACGGGTGAACGTACTGGGAGCCGGGTGTTTTCATCCGAAAAAATGTTTTCTTGGTAGATTACAAAGGTTCGCTATTGAAAATAATAAATCAAAAAGCTCTGAAGAGTGAAACTTAGAGTAAAGTAAATATTTCAAAACATCAATGTGCTGATCAAGGACATTTGTTAAATTAATTAGGCGAATGCCAAGTCTTTCTTGGCCGATTTTGTTGTTATAATACAAAGCTTGTGTTGCGCAGCAGAACCCCGAAATAAATATGCAGGCTGATGCCAATATTCGAGAATGGGAACAATGAAATTAATGAGGAACCATCCGTCTCAACAAGCACAAAGCCTGTGAATTTGGTCGATTCGCTTGAAAACTGTTTGATAATGTTGGTAACTCAACATTTATAAACTAGCTATATAACTTGGAATGTTCGCATAACACCGTTACTTGACTTTCTTGTTTACAATTTAATACAAAATATAGTTTTCTGCTCGTTCATGCTCGTCCGATATCGCGTGCATTTTTATTATGGTTTTATTATAGCGAAAAAAATAGTGATGCAACTGCATTGTGCTTCAAGAACCACCACTGACTTCTGATCACCCATTGTGGCTTAAAACCAAGCAAGACTAACCACAATAGCCTTTCTGCGTTCTTAAGTCCAGATAAACCTCTCAAACCATTAGAATCTGACCATTTAGTGAAATAGTTCAAGAAATTGTTGGTTCCAAAGAAGAGTGTTGATATTTTACTTCAATATTTTTCAATCAGATTTACAATCTATTTCAGAGATTGTAGCTGGTCTATAGCGGATTGGAGTTTTGTAGTTGATAGACAATGCTTGAGGGTAGTTCTAATTGCCGATCTATCCCTGCACGCTCAATCCATTGGAGATTTAACAGAAGATTGTCTTCGCGAACAAATTTTACAGTAAAATAAACCATTTGTGTTGGGAATTCTCGAACAAGCAGTAGGCCCTTTTAACTCAACCTGGCACCCAAGACTCCTCATCCTCTCTACTCTTCGCCCACTCATATTCCATCACCTACACGGGCTCTGCTATCCTGGCATCAAGAGGCACTTTCAATTCTATGGATGATAATTCTCTTAAAGTTGCTGCCAAAAAGTTTATCAAAAGTACGATGTTAATGTATCTGAGGAATTGTCAAATGAAATTATGCGTTTGAAGCACATTTATGCGGCAAATTTTGGAAAAAACAACCCTTCACACAAAAAATATTTTGTACATAGCCAGTATCTGTGACCAGTGGTGAACTTCAGTTGCTTAGCTTGTGTAAAAATTTACTTGAGGTTATGTTCTGGCCTAGAAAGTCTCAGGACTTGCTACACTTGCTATGAAATGGGATTTGGCTAGAAGATGTGATTTGAATACGCTCATTGAAACATTTGCCGCGGCTAATGCTCGTAAAGCACCATTGAGTTTGAAATAATTATTCAAAGGGCTCATTAGATGATGATCAATATAAATAATGTTGATATATTTATGTGTGTTCACTGTTCGAATGTTATTGGAACCTATATTCTACACTTCTAATTTTTATTTTAATTTTGTTAACATTTATGTTTTAGTTGTGAAGTGAGGCTGCACACATCTTAAGGCTGCTAAGTACAGCTTTGCACAAAATTATGGAGAAAAATTTACTTGAATTTCATTAGTAAATATATGGTGCTAAAATTGATAAAAATAGTTAACAATTGTTAAAATTCAAAAATTTGTTAGAATAGCAGGAAAAGTTCTAGTCTTTAGAAAAAGTCTTTAGAAAAGTCTTTAGAAAAAGTTTTTTTTCTCCATAAAATAGATTGGTACCTAGTTGGCAATTTCTGTGGACACAAAGAGCTCAAAACAATGCCACATAAACAGGACAATAAATTAACGATAATTCGCTCATTCGATCAAGCTGCGTGATTGGAACTTTTTTCTTTTTGTTCTACAAAATCACTTCAATGAATAGAGTAAGCTGTACGTTCTACCACCCGAATCGCTATACATTCTTCCCTTCGCTCTCCCAGACGGCTAGAATTGGGAAAGGAGACTATAACATATACCTTAATGCGAATGTAAACCGATGAACATAGTTCAATATAGTTAGATATACCTAATTCAAATGGGATTATCTCTTCAAGAAATCAAGTTTATTATAACTTTTGTCATTTTTAGATCAGTAATTGTCTCGCTTTTCCCCAAAAAATGAGTTCCCCCAAAATGTAACGCGAAATTTCCCCGTATGCTAAAGTGAAGACATGAAATTGACAAAAAGGGTGAGTTTACTTTTATATTGCAATCATAACAGGTCGACTTCTAGTGTCGCACTGAGAGTTTCAGATACGGAGAAAAAATATCACATTTCAGTCGTAATAGGTATACAGCCACGAGGAATAAAGGCTCGCCAGGATCAACAGACATTATTATTTATTGGAGGCAAAACGACTCAACTGCATCGGCGAGTTGTCTGGTGTTTAGGCGTTTTGATTTCGTGAAGGCAAGATTCCATCACATGGTTAGGACGTATCTACCTACCCAGTTATTCTGCAGTTAAGGCGTTTTCCCTTCGAAACGAGTGAGTTGAGGTGTTTTTCCTCCGAAATCCAGGAATCCATGAATTCTCATATCACGATTTTGGGGTATCCATTTTACAAAACCGATTTACTATTATTATTTTTGTAATTTTCATCGATGGGAAAGATAGATCAAAATTAGAGAAATTGGGTGGGAATCCTGGGAGGTGTTTTACATTATTACGACAGTTGGCATATACTATTTCAGCAGAATTCGCATCGAAAAGATTATCTGTTATAATGATAGATTGTATGCGTGTTGTACCCGTGCTGATGAACCAACAGTAAGATACCAATATAGAAGCCAACTATTCAATGACTGCCTTGATCAGTATCAAAAAGTGTAATGATCGCTCTTCGAGCTCTGGTACTTTATGGAGCCAACAATGGTGAAAGCGCCACTTACCTACTAAAGTTGCCCAACGTTGCTGCTAGTATATGCCCTGTTTACTTTAGTGAACGATAGCCTGTTTTGAAATGAGTTAGATACCTAGGTACCTACCTGTTATTAAGGCGTGGGCGCTAGCATTAGATCGAATAATCAGCTGAAATTCAGCTGACTATTGCTTTTCAAAGCTGTTTTGCTATTCACATTCCTATTAAAGATCCTTCGTCACTTCCCATTGTGGGTGTTCACATTTGAGATTGTTAAACTCCTAAGGATCGATTCTACAGCTAATTTCCAACAAAAAGTTTCTCGATGCAATTTTTTTTCAAAGGCTTAGTTTTGGAGTAATTCACTTTTTAAGATTTTTGTTGTTGTGTTTTTCACCTTACATCACTAAAATGGCCACATCTCCTCTAACTTACAATGTAATCTTGAAAAAAGATAAATCGCTGGAAACAGCGTTAAATTTCCCAACTCCCTAAGGTACTTCAATTCCTTTTACAGATGGTAACGTAGGCTAAAAAGTGGAGTAAACATTTGAATTGCTCACTTTTTGAAAATTAATACTTTTTTAAGGTGCGTTAAGTATCAAAACAATACTGTAAAAAAACGTACACATTGCAGCAAAAACTTGCCCTAAATTTAAGCTCTCCAATGGTGTAATCAATTTTTATTTAACTTTGTTAATTTGGGGAGAAAAGTGTGTTTGTATGTTGAAAAATGTGGATTTTTTAAATGAAATCGGGGGTTTTCATGAAAAATGACCCCCCCCCCCCCCCCCCCCCGCAGAAAATCCTAGTTCGGGGTGGATTTCTACGTATTTTTTCACGCTGAATCGAATGGTAACACTAGCAGATTTCTCCAACCCCGTTATAACCGAGTTTCACACTTCAACTAACTAGATTTTAGTTTAATTGTTATGCTCAATTTTATGTGTTTTTAAGAGTAAAAATTGTTAGTTAAACGGTAAAATTCGGTTATAACGGAGTTGGAGAAATAAGCGAGTGTCACTATTCGATTCAACGTGAAAAAAAAAAAAAAAAAAAAAAAAAAAACAACTTAAAAACTGGGGCAAAACTTCTTTGGGGATCATTTTTCACTAAAACACTCTATTTCATGGAAAAAAACACGTTTTCCAACATACAAACATACTTTTTGCCTTCAATTAGCAAAGTAAACTAAACATTTATTATACCACTGGAAAGCTGAGATTTTGGGCAAGTTTTTCCTGCAACGCGTACTTTTTTTTACAATTTTGTTTCAATACTTAACGCAACTTAAAAAACAGTAATTTTTAAAAAGTAAGCAATTCTCATGTTTACTTTTTTTTGCCTTATGTGACCTACTGTAAATTGAACTCAAATTCTTCAGGGAGTTGGGAAAATTAACGTTCTTTCTAACGATATATCTATTTTTGAGATTACATTGTAAATTAGGGGAGATATGGCTATTTTAGTGTTTCACTTCTCAAGCAATTCTCATGTTTACTTTTTTTTGCCTTATGTGACCTACTGTAAATTGAACTCAAATTCTTCAGGGAGTTGGGAAAATTAACGTTCTTTCTAACGATATATCTATTTTTGAGATTACATTGTAAATTAGGGGAGATATGGCTATTTTAGTGATGTAAGGTCGAAAACACGAAAAAATCTTAAAAATTGAATTACCTACTCGAAAACTAAGCGTTTGATAAAAAATTGCATGGAGGAACTTTTTGTTGGAAATTAGTTGCAGAAACGATCTCTTGGAGGTTAACAATCTTAAGTGTGAACACCCTGAATAGATGGATTAATTTTTACCTAAATGCTATTACATTGTCGTGATATTTGTTTCTTTTAGTTATGACCTTAATTTATTCATTTCTTCTGCCAGTGTCTAATATACTGACACAGTAGCATCCTTGAGTAAGTTTTTAATTTAGTTGATAGTAGTTGTTATGTTTTGGTCTAATATTTTGAGTTCATCCTGTGCTATTGTTGTTGTGCTGGGCAAAAACCGTATTCTTGTTATTTGTTGTAGGTCCTGATGAAGGTATTAAATATACCGAAAGCTCGGAGATAAGGTAGCTTCAATCAGTTCTGACCGCTGTCCTGACTTCTTGACATCGAGTTGTGGACAACAGGAGGTTTAGCCAGTGGTTTAGCACGCTCAGTTGTCATGTTGAACACAACTTGTCTTGCCGACAGATCGGAAACTAGGTACTGACAGTTTACCCGGAAGAGTGAAAAGTTGTCATGTTTACCTTTAGTAGACAGAGTGAAATGAAACAATAGACCGCTGGAATAGTATAACCAGTCGATGTTTACCTTCTGGGGTTTATCGGTGGAAAAAGACTCGATTGCCACTACCAACGATAATCCGGTGGAATAGTCCATCAGCCTTTATGAAAGTTATGGAATAGAATGCTAGTGTCCTTTCTAAGCGTGTAGATTTATTAATTGAGGATTCCTGAAAGGCAAGGTGTTATTTTTTATTAGGGAAAGTTGTCTCAAGTTGTCTCAAGCTCCTAGATCGGTAGCAAAACCGTTCATGGTCGCGGGGGCCGTTGGCAGCGGGTTCAAAGAGAAGGACAGGACGTGACGCTCGTTCATTGTCATGGCCAACGTAGAATCAGCTGTTTACGTAACGTCTCCCCGAAAGTTCTCAGGGTAGTGTGAGTGTTGAGCCTCAACCCAATAATATTGTTAAATTGAATAGGAGATACAGCTAAAGTTGAATTTGAATGCAAATAAATGGGGAAAAATTATAATAACCCAAAAACAAATAAAATAAAATAATAATGATAATAATAAAAAAAATAATAATAATGATTCAAAAAAAAAGTAGGATATGATAAGAGGGCCCTCACAGCAACAAAGAACTCTTGCAATTTGTATGCAATGGCATACAACATATGCGTATTTGCTATGAGTACAAGCTATTCCTAACACACGATTTAGGCGAATTTAGGCCATTTTGCTTTCTTTTTGCTTATATGATTCCTGATTTGAGTTCTAAATCAAACGAATCTAATCAAACGAGAAAATAAAAAGCCGTTTCAATCCAAAGTTTGTTGTGATTATGATTTTTCAAAATTGTACCCTGAAAAGCAGACGCAAGAACCCTAGGATTAAAGAAGTGACACCAAGTTTAGTGACACATCCCAAGCCGACGAGTGATTTTTAAGCGAAATATATATATATGTAGGTATACTAGCTCAGAAGGTTCCTCTGCTCCACTATGGGCAATTTATGGTGAAAACAAGAACACCTAGTAATTTGTAAGGTGGATTTGTACATTGTAATTTTTATCCATCAGTCCAGCAATAATGCTCCAGTTCGAATGTCAGCAATCAAGTTTCAAATGTATCTGATTAATTTTTCATCCAAGCGTCCCCGTTTTTTACTCATAACCTTAAATACTTTAAAACTCTTCTCGACCATCATTGCTGAGGTATTGTAATATCAATTTTTGAAGATCTATACGAATGAAAACTGCTCGGCTCAACCCACCAAACTAGTTTTTGGTGTGGATCATGGGGGTTATGATATCAAATTGATAATATACGTAATCAAACTAGTCAAATTTGTTATCAAAAGTTCTTTACGTTTGAACCCACCCCATCCTCATTTGTCGTAAAAAGTTCAATGCATGTTTTGGTTTTCCTTAATTAAAAAGTCGTTTACCCGGGCGACGCACAGTGGGGTACTTGGTAAAAACTGGGAGTCGGAAAAATACATCAGTGAATGTGTCTCCATATTGTAAGCTATCTCTGGATATGCCCTGTCCTATGCCCAAGTGTCCAACTAGACGTTGTTAGTATCCTCGGAAAGAGAGCCTTTCAGTCCAGTTAGGTAGGTACGGGTTTATTATAAACATTTTATAAAATATTATAGGTATACCTAATGTTTTATAAAAGTATAAAAATATAAAGAGTTTTCAAGAAGAATGAAAGCTCATTCCTGATTACTTCAGCACCCTTAGATATATGTAAATAACTTAGTTTTGAATTAAATAAATTTGTTTCCCCTAATTTAATAGTTCAAATTGTCTAGTAATCAAGATACCGTTTTACACGTCTAAACTTCAAAAAGCTAATAGTCAACATTCTAACATATTCTAGCTACAAATAATCTAAAATATAAATGCTGTACAGCATCCTACGGAACTATTCCTGAAGGAAAATCTAAAGCCTTGAATGTCTTAATTCGTTTTCACGGAGTTTACAAAATGCGCTTTAAAAAACATGACATTTTGGAAGTTGTTTTAGTTTTTCACTTATTACTCCGAAAGAATACATCCAAGACGAAAATTATCCTATCTTAAACAAAGCTGATACAATTTTCAAAAACGTGATATCAGAATCAGCTCAGTAGTCTTCTTTGTTTGGGCGCTAGAGCGCGCAAAAGGTTGGCCATATTTTCCAACATCCAAAATTTTTGGAATTGAGACTTTCAAGGCCTAATTAATATGGCCTTTAATAGGCCGCGGTTTCCCCCGCCATCCCGAGTGTGTTTGAATTTTCGGAAGTAAAAACAAAGTGTGGGCAAAAACATCCCCCCCCCCCCCCCCAATCCTTCAACCGTTGCACAGTGGGCGCAAAGTAGAATCTAGCGGTTCAAAAGTCTGGAATGATACTTACAGATTGACAGTTGAACTTTATGACCATCTTAGGGCCCAATAGAGGTTAACGGCTAGGGTTAAACGGAAAGTGAAAATGGCGAAATATTAAAAAATTGGGAGAAGTTTGAGTTACATAGGTAGGTACATTTCCTTTAAAATATATATCTTATAAAAATTGGTTCCATGGAGGAAAGTATAGATATTTGACCAAAAATTAATAGTTTAAAGAAAACATAAATTACTTAATAAAAAAGATATCACGAAAAAGACAGAAAATTGCTGTTACCACTTTAATAAAAGTTCATTAAACTCCATTAAGCTCATCAAAGCATTCCAAGTAGGTAACGACATAAAAGGTTTCAGCAGCTTGCATAAAAACTTTACACTCATGCAGCAGTACCATATGAGCGAATGTTAGTCATATTTTAACGAGAGAGAGAGAGAGAGAGAGAGAGAGAGAGAGAGAGAGAGAGAGAGAGGGGGGGGGGTAGAAGTGGGCGGAGAGGGAGAGAAAGAGAGATATTGATTGATTGAATGTTTATTGATCTGTAAAATTTTAGGCTAAGTAGCCCACTCTTACAATTATACAGAAATGATTAGTTCAACATTTTATAAATTTCGTCAGGTGAAAACTAACTTATAAATATATATACAAATAATTAAATTAAATTTTTGCATCGGGTTTCGCAATAATAGGTATTAACAAATATCTTCTTAAAATTTCTAACAGATTCAACTTTGAAAACATCAGGGTATCGGTTCATAATTTTGATACTTTGAATTAGAAAGGATTTTGAGTACAGTACAGTACTATAATGGCAAGGAATTTTATATAAATTAGACGAAAGTCTTGGATCTATGTTGTGAATACTACGTTGTAGAACATAAGTATTCGTAAAAAGATATTCAAGTTTACGACATTTCAATATGTTGTACGTGCGTAAGCCAATATTGAAAGTCCACCGTTGTTTTATTTTTTGCCAATTAAGCTTTTTATAATAAAGGGTGACAGAGAGAAAGAGAGGGAGAGAGAGAGATCAATTGCTAAAAAATCAAGAATCCCAAAAGAAAGGACTAGTTCGGTGGACAATATTGTTTGAGCACAGTAAATTGCTCAAATTTCAAAAAATGTACTGCAAAAATTGTTAAACATAAAACACCTGATGAAAATCGTTTACATTTTTAAACAAATTATTAGTTATGAAAAATATATCACTGCTGCGAACATTAAAAAATGTAAACACAAAATTATGCCGTCAAGTCGTCAAAGGTGTGGCCCAAGATACGGGGAAAAAACTGAAAAATTGCGTCACGAATACGAGGATTTTGTATGCCGTACCTAACTTTGTTTTGTTAACTGAGTTATAGGACGGGATTTGAAATGGAAGTACCTGACCTAAAAACGTTCTGGTTCCAAAGGAATTATCTAACTATGTACGAGGCCAAAATTATAGTGGAACACTAACTAAATGCTCGATTCGTCGTTAGTGAAGTTATATTCTACGTGTAGTATTATCTTCCAGGCAATAGCAATAGGAATGTCGGTATCTGATTTCTCCAATTTACTCAACAGTGTAAAGCAATGATAACATTGATTCATAAGTGGCCAAATCGAATCACAGTTCTTGAGGTAAAGCTGTTATTGAGAGGACCTTGAAACCATGTTATCTCAAATATTAATTGGCATATACTCGTAGGTAGGTACAAGAGCAAGAGGAGACATAAACCCCTATTTGAGTATAACATTGAATGATGACATCGAAGTGGACCTTGACATAGAAATGATTGAATAGGCTTCAATGAATCGCCGGCATTATTTACATGCATTGATATAGGTGCCATACTAAAAATTGAATATCAGCGATTTGAAATTGAATGTTGAAGCTAAGATATGTAGTTAAAAAAAGTAGGTGCAGTTGTTACAAAAATCCTAAAGTTGTCTAGGCAACAATAATTTCAGTTGTTTGTTTTCGTGACTATCCTCCTATATAAAAGAGAGAAGTAAATATGCTTCTTCTGGAAACCTATGTCTGTACTGTATAGATTCACGTCAAAAAGATTTGACCGATTTTGATGACGGTTATTGCAAATTGATCGCAAAGTTCCGGATCAACATTTAGGCTATTATAGTAAACTCCTCCGAACCTCCTCCTTCGTCGTCATCTTCGACTTCCCTAACGACGATGCCCCTGTAAACAAGTTCAAAAATAATGAAAACCCTGAAATGCGGAACTACATTACATGCCCGATGAGGTAGAGATTGGACCAGGCGAATGGAACTTACTATTACAAATCCAAAGATACCCAAACGATTTTCGTGGGTTGAGCCGTTCAGTTATAGTTGACGAAGTCCGATCTTCAAAAACTGATATATATATTCTGAACGCCTTACTATTTGCCACACAAAAAAAGAGGAATCTTTCATAACAATCATTGCAGTTTCTTCGTGATTTGTCGACAGCCAACTAACATAATATTACAGAGGAAAAAAAGTACGCTTGATCGAAGCCTTTTTACGGGTAGGAAAAGCATAGCATGATGTTTTAGTTCACGAAAAAACGAGACTAAAGTAGCGGCGCGGCGGATCTAATTTCTTTGCTATTCAACCTAAGAACCTGAAATTTGAAATGGAGAACCCTTGGGACGTCTGGAAACAAATCATGAAGTCTAAAGCCCCCAGATCCGGAGCTAAGTTCTTTGCTTTTCGAGACTAAAGTAACGGTGGATCTAATTGCTTTGCTATTCAACCTATGAAGCTGAAATTTGGAATGGAGCCCTCTTGGGGCATCTATAAAAACGAATCATGAAGCTAAATGCTTTGCTATTTAACCTATGAAGCCGAAATTTGGAATGGAGCGTGTTCCACGTTTCTCCAATGTTTCGCCGAGGATCTAGATGAAAGCAAAATGAACTACTTATTATAAAACAGGCCCGCCTTGCTAAGGAGCTGGAATTTCAGCACAATCAATAATTCTCCTTCTTTTCCCCATTTTTATTTTGATTTACTTATTATTTGTTTTCGTGATATAAATAAATAAACCTATTTTGTTCACTTTTATTTAGCAATTTCATTATTATACATCAATGGCCTCTGTGTTCCTGTGATGGGCATAGGCGATGCCAATTATAATAATGAATGTATTAAAAGACAGAACTATTCCATTAGACGAAGCCATTTACATTTTTTAAATACATGTAGGTAGGTTGAGATTGACAAGGTACAAAGCCAGCCTCATCAATTAAGTAAACTCTCAATCTAACTTCTATGTGAATTATACCGAGCAGTTCGAAATGGAGCCTCTTTGGGACGACTTGGTTACAGTGAAAACGTACATAGCCACCATGATCACTTATTAGGCTCTAAACCCAATACCTTCCTTATTCTACCAACGAAGATGAAAATTTTAACGGCATTTTATATTATGGTGCCCTCTCTGTAGCGCCCATTGTATTTTAAACAACGGGCTTTCCTGCTAATAAATAATATTTGAACCAAAACTTCAAGTCGCAGCATGGCCATATGACCAAAAGTTTTATAATATGCCGCGTTATATTCAATGGTTTTTGACATTTGAGTATGAATAAAAATATTTAAAAAAGTTTCATCTAGAATACCGAATAAGATCGAGCCAATTGGGACTTCTGCACGAGCCGCTTCTGGAGAGTGAATTATTGGTCGTTCAATGCTCCGAATGGTCTCATTCGATTCATTTGATTTCTACTTAAATCAAATAAAAAACCGTTCTACGAGTATTTAGAAAGCTTTTGAGATCTCGATTTTTTCTATTTTAATGCATAGATTTTAAACCATGCGATGATCGAAAGTGATGCCGAGATTACAGGCACATATCCCGCCAATATATATATATATATATATATATATATATATATATATATATATATATATATATATATATAAACAAATTTCGTAAACTTTGGTCTAGTTCTAATAATATTAGGAGTAGTTTGGTTGTTGCGGAGAAAACCTTCGGACGGCGCACAGTGTTTCAAAACGCCAATCTAGCTTATACAAAATTATGATAATAATAAATAAAAAAAAGTATAGAATAACCGATTGGTAATGTCTGTAATGCCTAGAGAATAAGTCTACTAAAATGAAACAACAGAGTGGAGAACGAACAAAACACAGAGTGCCATCTGAATAAACTTTAATTCGTCGACGAAACTTCAACTCCTAATAAATTATTACGTTGTTCCATTGTTCTAAACGTCTCAGAGTGAACTGTTCTCAAGCTGTTTGATCATGAAGTCTTCCAGTGATGGTAACTAAGATTTTAAGGCGTCTTGAAACAATTCTTGAAGTCTTTTCCATTTTATATCTATTTAGCTAAATATGAATGAGAAACATCAAGTCACGTTCCAAACAACTATTTCCTGAGAGGGACGGAACAAACTCTGTCACTTACCTAATTTCATGATGTGAAGGCAATGGAGTTCATGATGAAGAATTTAATGAAAACGACGTTTCAAAATAACATTTGATAACTTAATTCGTAACATATATATTATGATAGTGTCGGTGTACCTACAGATATTCAGGGAATGACCGTAAGCCAACTTATTTTCAAGAGAGTTGACGATTTCGTAAGACAAAAAGGTGCAAAATAGATACTACTTAGCCATAGTTTGAAGTTCTTTGATTTACCAATATTTTTACCTAAAACTGCTACCATTGTTGATTATATATTAATGTTGTTGGTATAGATTTGAGAAGATAATGGTTTATATCTACGCCATTCTACAGTAATACATACGTAGACCAGAACAGTATAGCCACTCTTTCACGTGAAGGGCATGTCCGGGTCATTCCATTGGATTAACGTTAAGAAATATCCATCCAGTTCAACAGTTGGTTGTTCCTTTGTCTACCTACTATAAATGCAGTCCACAGAGAGCCGCTTCATAATACCAAAGTAAACACCAGCGAATATTTCCAATTTCTACAACGACCACTTGAAAAAGAACAGGAGAGTAATGTAGTAGTTTGGAACTCGATTCAATCAAATCTGAACATATTATTTAAGTGGTTCAACGGAAATTGAAGAAACTCGTCAATTTATTGAACTGCAGATAAAAATTAAGGAAAAACGCTGCAAACTGTTATAAACACTACTGCTGTTACCGTTACAAAGGTTATTTATGAATGTAGGACCTACTAAAGAGTTCTTCTACGCAGATCACCGATCTATAATTATTAAACGTGTTAATATTACGAGTATAATTTATTATTATTATTAGATTATTAAACGTCATTATTATTAGTATACACCTACCGAGGAGAAATAAAAACAAATGAATAAAATGAAATAAATGAAACAACTATACCTATTTTACTAGTCCCTCTGTGCGTAACTAGAGCTGATATCTAGATACACTGGTACACTAGTACATCGAAATTTAAGTACCTACCTACACCGTCATTCAAGTAGGCGCCCACCTACTCAAAATTAATGAGATGAACAATAGCACTACATACCGACTTATCAACGCTTCAGTAGTCCATCGAAACGTGACAAGAGTTATAAAATAGAGAGTTTTTGGCATCTGCAACTTACCTAATGTCACCCGTCAACAAAGTCTTGAGGGAGCAAATGAAGATGTTAACCCAAATGGAACCGGGGGGCACGGTTGCCTTAATTTTGACGTCACGTTAACGGTGGTTGTGCAATGCGATATTTTCCCCCAGCTGTCTTGATGTCGAATTTTATGTTAGGTTCAGTACAAATACGGGCTAATTTCTCAATTTTAGTTTTCAATTCTTAAACAGTGCATGGATTTAACGCAAAGATGGGGAACACCGCGGTTTATTTGCACTTACAGGTTACGAACTTTATGTTATGGGTTTACCGTTTGGTTAACTATTAACGAGTATGAAAAAGTATTTATCTCCATCACAATGAACCAGGATTTTACCTGATAATCATCAGTGGAGGAAGCACTTAATGCAATGTTCACGAAGAAATCAGGCAATGTAAGAACAATATTGCGAAGAAGTAGTGTCTTAAAACTCAGGTTTCTCATTTAAAATATGTGAAATGATAATAAAAACAAGGCTCTAATCGACTAAATAGAGCCTGTGCGCAAAAGAACGGGTTTTTTTTCTCGATCGAGTTGAAAGCTAGACGGCGGAAGCGACTTAGATAGCACATTTGGTTTCTACGCAACTTGAAACGTAAAATAACCAAGTTTGAGGGGTGTTCAAAAAACCTACCCGCTACATCAACATAATTAGTAGTAGGTAATGGAGCATTTGGAAAAAAAAAAATTATATATATTTATATATATATATATATATATATATATATATATATATATATATATATATATATATAACTCGGCCCTTCGGGCCTCGCCGGATCTTTTCTCTTTTCTACTGTGTAGAAAACGAGGATAATTTGCTATGCAATTCGTCTCACGAGAAAAAAAAAAAAAAATTTTCAGGCCTGGCCGGGATTCGAACCCACAACCTTCGTCTCACGAGAAAAAAAAAAAAAATTTTTTTTCAGGCCTGGCCGGGATTCGAACCCACAACCTTCGTCTCACGAGGAAAAAAAAAAAAAATTTTTTTTCAGGCCTGGCCGGGATTCGAACCCACGACCTCTCGCTTCCCATCTCGGGACAAAAAACGTTACACAAAAAAAGTGAACATTTTAAAAAAATTATTGGGGGTCGGCCTAAGAATTGCATAGCAATTATATATATATATATATATATATATATATATATATATATATATATATATATATATATATATATATATATTACTTCACCAGTATCCGAGTAATTTTGAGGCGACCAGTAGTGTTACATTTACAGGAAGGATAGGCTAGTGTCGCGTGCCTTTAGGCCCGCAATCGGGTGACGATAAATGAGCCATTGCTAACGTCCCCTCAAGGTCGCGTACTCTCTTGGGTATGTTAGGGTGACGTTAATGGTCACAAAAACTCTCTTAATAACTCGATTTCGTGAAGTGAGAATTCCGTTGGAATTTATGAGCTGATACGATCGTCAGAGATTATAAGGAAATTTTGGTTTATTGTTCCTAACAGTGTGGCCAGATACGAACTTATTTGACTTGTTAGGAACCAAAAGTCCGTACGCCAAACTATAGAACTTTCTGCGCTTGTACGAACTTTCGCTAAATGGCAATATTTTGAAGATGACTGAGTATTGACTGTTTCTAACTAACTTAGGTAAAAATTATCATCTATCTAGATACCTTAGTAGTTCATTATTTTCAAAAGTTTTCCAACATTTATTTTATTTATTTATTTATTTATTTTCTTATCCTGTTATTATGCAGAGACCGGCTTATAATGTTATTGAGGAAAGGGAGCTATAACAATTTTAGCTTTTCTTTTGTGTTTTCGACATTTAATTTGGCACTTGAATGGCTATAACTCCCACTTTTTGCCTGAAACATCACAGAAAGGCATTAGAGGTGGACAGAAGAATATCTCTAAAACAAACCAATTTTTCCAGAGGCAGTGCCTTTGTAAAGCTATCTGCAATTTGTTCATGTGTTTCAATTTTGATATTTTTTGATTTGTATGCACGTAGTGCATACACAACTTCACGACATGCTTGAATTTCCGTGAATCATTTTTCGTAGGAACTGCGATTGCTGGTGCACAGTCACTTTTGAGAGTCGGAACAGTATTTAAATTAATTGAGACTTACAGAGGCTACCAATATTTATAAGTTCTTCACTTGTATCGGACATGAACCCATTTCAGCGTTTACTCCAACAGGTTTTGCAAATGACACTGCACTTTTTAGAAGATTGTAAGGTTTTTGTGAAATACCAAAATTTTTTCACAACGGAGGGGGGGGGATACGTGGAAAATTCTCATCTCCGTTTTTTGCCGAATGACACCTCCTTTTAAAGATTGTTTAGTGCTGAACACGATGGTAAAGCGATATCTTATTCCACTCACAGAGTGGAGCTGATAAAACGCGGATTTTTTATGAAAGGTTTTTTTTTTTCATGAGGGGGCGAGCAGCCTCGTACTGGAGCTGCCTCGTGCCGAGCCGTTCGTACCCGTTCACCCTGAGGCAAACGTCGCGTAGCATGTGAGGCGAGCTGCCTCGTAACGTCGATACTGTGCTATAAATGTTTATTGCATAGTACATATTCGTGTATGATATTAATTCCAGCAAAGGAGAATAAAATTTTCATTTATAATGCATCAACAAAATTGTGACATACAAGTATTTGAGTGATTAACATTACGATTACCTGCATACCTATGTATTATTGTTCCAGGAATACACATTCTAGTTGAATTATGAAATGACTATCGACAACTTGAAAGAAAACGTGAATACCTATACTGTTTATGAACACCCATAGGGTGTCCCAAAAGTGAATCCCCCCTATTTCCCACAATTTTTGAGATACCGATTTGAAACTTGAAGAGTGGTTTTGTGATGTCTGATACTGAGTTTTGGGGAAAAAACCTTTCATGATAACTACGTGTTTAATCAGCTCCACTCTTTGAGTGGAATAAGATATCGCCATTCTGGCTTTACCATTGTGTTCAGCACTAAACAATCTTTAAAATGAGGTCTGACTCGGCAAAAAACGGAGATGCGAATTTTCCACGTACCCTCCCAAGGCACCCTACCCAAAACAGCTTCACTTCTTTATCACAAAAATTAGGATGGTGGGAGTGTGTATGGGGGAGGGGGGTATTTTTAGGCTACACTTATATATATATATATATATATATATATATATATATATATATATATTTGCAGTTTGAATGCATCAATAATAACAATCCGAAGGAAATATGAACATTGAAAATGGCCTAAGTCAACTTTTACACTCCACACTTCCCATACCAAGGCGAATTTCCATAAAAAATTAACTATTGCACAGGATCAAAAAAATTTAAAATAAAAATTTTTGCTGAATTTCTCCATTGAAATCCAATTTGGGGCATTCTGTAACGAACCCTAGAGTTTAACGCTTTTTCATATATATATGTGATGGAGTGAGGAACCCTGAACTATCGACCTACCAATTTAGGACGAACGCCAATCAATGTATTTTTACTATCAATTACTATCCATCGATTTATTCACTTTCGATCATATAATCGATTTGTCACTCGAATAACACAATGTGTCGTCACTAGCTGCTCATAACTCCCCTCGCGGCACAAATGCGAGCTTAGATGGATATAATATACCTGCTACCTACCTTAGTCAGTCAGTTCGTTATCGTTGTTGTTACAGGAAGGATCGTCTTCCAATTTATGTTTTACTTTACGTTACCTATTTGTGAATCTGATTCTGTTTAACTTACTATGATGTGATCCGTCGAGGGGGAGTACGCTAATTTCGAGTGTTTGTCAAGTTTCTATAATCAACTGTGTTATTATTAACGTTTTACATTCGGTATTGTGATTGGTTTACCCTATGGCATCGGACATTGAAGAAGGACAGTTGTGTGAGGATGAGGGGGACATCACATCAGAAGTGGGATATCGTAATCTACGAGCAGGATTTCCTGAGAATCACTATGGAAATAGTCGAGGTGAGTTTTATCAAGATTTTTCGGATTCTAGAAAAGAAAGGGGTCGGCCAATTTCGCAACGCAGTTCGGGTGACGCCTTACCTTACTCGGAACAAGGGTCATCACCCGATCGCCCTCCCGATTTTTCCCGGGCGCATAGGAGCAGGAGGGGGGCCTCTGGACGCTCACCATCTCCCTCCGCACCCCTCTTCCACCACGATTCTTTAGTGCACAGTGGCGACTCCCTACGGGATTTGTTGACACAACAAACCCTTGCAATGAAAACTTTGGCAGAGTGTTTTACACAAAATCAAGGTCAAACCCCCTCAGAGCATTTGAAACTCTCGCTTCCTGAGTATGACCCCAAAAATAAACAAGTTCAGCCCAAATCATGGTGGAATACAGTTGAGTGTTGTTTGACTTCACAGGATCAACAAGGAAGACGTTTAATTGTTGCCTTGAGTAGAGCCTTAAAAGGAGAGGCTGCTGATTGGTTTACTACTATTGTCCACCCTCAACTCACATGGGACGAATTCAGATCGCTCTTTCTTCACCAATATGACATAGCACTCACACCAGCCGGATTCATGCTTCAATGTTTCCAAGCTAGACCACGAGATTTCGAAAATTATGCCACATTCGCCTCACGAACTATCAATCAATTTGTTGCTCACTACCGCCAGTCATCAGTGGAAGAAATTGCTGTATCAGTGGCTCTCTCTCAGATAGCTCAAGCAGACACAAGAGCACGTCATCTTTGCTACACAGAAAAGATAAATAGCCGTGAAAAGTTGCTTCAGGAATTACGGGCTCTGTCATTTAAGAGACCAGGAGGTTATGACAGCGGTCCTGGAAATGCCAAGAAGAGTCGACCAAACTATGAAAGCCCTCAGCATTCATCCTCTCAGGATTATACTTCCCGCTGTGGGAAATGTCGAAGATCTGGACACAAAACCTCAGAGTGCCGATCATCATCGTCCTTGACCTCATCAAATCAGCCAAGGAAGCCATCCAACTTCAGCAATACAACGTGCTTTTCCTGCAACCAAAAGGGGCATATTGCTCCAAACTGCCCAAAGAAGAAGATGTCAGACAAGCGTGGACCAGGAGACACCAGTAGCCAGAGGTCTCAGCCAGTCGAGAAGCAGGTTGGCCTATGCATTGCTAACCCAGAAGGCACATTAACCCACCAAGGTGATGTATTCAAGTATTGTTTTGATTCTGGATCAGAGTGCTCACTCCTTTGTTTGTCCTTTAGTACCCGCTTTGATGGGCCTTTGTTCAATAATGTAGTTCACTTGCATGGTTTAGGGTCATCAATTACCATTTCTCAGTGCCAAAAACAAGCCAGAGTAAAGATTAATGGACACGTCATTCAGGTACTGTTCCATATTGTAGCTGATGGTGCTTTGCCTAAACCCATCATTTTGGGACGTGAAATTCTGGCTCCAGATTTTTGTATGGTAATAACTATATCTTCTTGCACGCTTTGGAAGGACCATCCTCCATTCATGCTAAACCGTAATTTTCTGGATACATCCAGCACTCATGGGAAAGACGCTGAACCTGTGGGTTCTTCTGGCATTGAAAAATGGGACACTTCTACAAAGGGGCGTGGGCATTCTGATACCATAAGTACCACAAAAAATGAAATATTTTCTGTATCCTTGGGTGATCTCTGCTCTTTGGAGCAGTGCACTGAGGATGAAGTCGTGTTGTTCAGTGAGGTGTTAGGTGGTCATAGTGAAAATATCCCTTCACTTGATTTTCACCCATCTTGTGTTGTCCCAGCTTTAGGATCTTGCCAAGTCTTGCCAGTTAGCACTCAACGTTTCGAATCAGTTCACACTGACCTTCCTGTTAGTCAAAGGGGGGATCTCATCAAAATTTTGACTAATTATTCCCAATATTTTATTGATGGAATACCTACCACTCGTGTGACGACAGGAACATTCAAAATTCGCCTTCTTGACCCTTCCAAAATTGTCCACCGTCGACCATACAAACTTAGCCCTGTACATCGTGAACTGGTGCGAGAGCGCATCAAAGAACTTGAAGATGCCAAAGTAATTCGCCCCAGTTCTTCTCCATATGCAAGCCCAATACTTCTTGTTCCTAAAAAGACTCTCAAGAATATCTTTACGTTTTCATAGATGCATTCACTAAGTACTGTGTATTGCAGCACACACGTTCCTTAGGTGCTGCAAGTGCTATCAAAGCGTTAACATCTCTCATAAATTTCTTTGGTCCTCCTCAGCGTATAATCTGTGACCAAGGTATAAATTTCACTGCTAAAGATTTTCAAGATTTTTGTGTATCACATCAAATTGACCTCCATTTTATAGCCACAGGAGCATCACGAGCAAACGGTCAGGTCGAGCGCCTTATGAGTACCTTACGTAATATGCTCACTGCTGCTGAATCAGATCAGCATAAAACATGGCAATCTTGTGTTGGAGAAATTCAATTAGCTTTAAATATCACACCTCATAGTGTTACTAAGGTATCCCCCATGCAGCTGATGTTTGGACGAGTTTCCAGGCCTTTGCATCTAATTTCTATCACTGACCACCTCACTGATCAACCATCCACTAGCGTACAAACGTTGCGTGACTCAGCCGCACAATTGATGGAAAAACAAGCTGAAACTAGTAAAACTCGATTTGATAGAGGCAAACTGCCAGTAAAGCGTTTTCAAGTGAATGATTTGGTTTTTGCACAAACGGAGGTGAGAAATAGAGTCAAGTTGGATGATGCCTATAGAGGCCCCTATAAAATTGTAAAAGTTATGCCTGATGATCGCTACTTGTTGCAGTCCGTCTCTGGCGGAACTAAGAAGTTTTTGAAATATCCCCACGAACGTTTGCGCAAGGCACCTAACCTTGATGAATTGAATCCTCTCCCTGATAGTGGAGAGCTTTCTCAATAAAATTTGGCTGACACGATGCTTTATTGTTTTGTGTGGACTATCCCACATGTGACTGTGGATCCTCCCAGTCAATCTACGACTTCAGCCTGTGAGGCTGGTTGGTAGATCATCTGAGTTTTGTTTAAGTCATGTCACGCCATTATAGTTGTTTGCGGTTTTCGGTTCTCTACCTTGCTTGGCACCCACGGCGGCTCGTCATGGTCGGACCCTCTTCCTTTGTCCCTCCCTTTACGATGCCTTCCGTCCTCACAGTCACTTCTTTTCTGATAGGGTGATTGTCAAGCCCAAGTGAGTTCGAGCCCGGTCTCCTGCATTCTTGATTTTTCTCTCAGCCACTGGTAGCTCCTCTGGCTGATTTTTATTTTATTTTATGGCACTGGATTCACCTCTGCCATTGGATTCATTTGAGGCACTGGACTCTCCTCTGCCTGCTGTAACCCTTGCATGCGCACTTCGTTTGTTGGTTGGACGACACTACTTGATATTGTACTGACACTGTATTTGTTCTCTCCCTCCTCTGCTGTGCTTTGCTCATCAGGGTATCCTCTGAAATAGTTTCTATTTTTGCTTTCACTGCTCTCCCTTGCCTTGTTAGGGCAGAGATTAGGCCCATTTGGTTCGATCTAATGGGCTGAATTTGGTCCTTCCAGGTGATCAGCGCTCCCGAGGACGGCAGCAATGTCAGGATCGCCGTGTGATGGAGTGAGGAACCCTGAACTATCGACCTACCAATTTAGGACGAACGCCAATCAATGTATTTTTACTATCAATTACTATCCATCGATTTATTCACTTTCGATCATATAATCGATTTGTCACTCGAATAACACAATGTGTCGTCACTAGCTGCTCATAACTCCCCTCGCGGCACAAATGCGAACTTAGATGGATATAATATACCTGCTACCTACCTTAGTCAGTCAGTTCGTTATCGTTGTTGTTACAGGAAGGATCGTCTTCCAATTTATGTTTTACTTTACGTTACCTATTTGTGAATCTGATTCTGTTTAACTTACTATGATGTGATCCGTCGAGGGGGAGTACGCTAATTTCGAGTGTTTGTCAAGTTTCTATAATCAACTGTGTTATTATTAACGTTTTACATTCGGTATTGTGATTGGTTTACCCTATGGCATCGGACATTGAAGAAGGACAGTTGTGTGAGGATGAGGGGGACATCACATATATATATATATATATATATATATATATATATATATATATATATATATATATATATATATATATATATATATATATATATATAATTGGAGGTTGAGTTTGACCAAAACTAGACTTGAGTGGTTTTTTTTAATTATGTTTTAATCATAATTATCCACAACGTTTCTACCCAGGGGACTGAGTTCTGGCCCAAACCATACCTATGTAACTCGAAGTTTGTTAAAGTTGTTGAATCTTTCACATTCAAAACTAATATATATTCTTTCACTTG
Source organism: Adelphocoris suturalis (assembly GCA_030762985.1). Lineage (NCBI taxonomy): Eukaryota > Metazoa > Arthropoda > Insecta > Hemiptera > Miridae > Adelphocoris > Adelphocoris suturalis. The sequence continues at coordinate 97,175,552 of CM061040.1, forward strand.
TTGAAAGACCCTCCACCACATTCAAGCAATTGTACCACATGATTAGGACCCAGCCCCTGGGTAGAAACGTTGTGGATAATTATGATTAAAACATAATTAAAAAAAACCACTCAAGTCTAGTTTTGGTCAAACTCAACCTCCAATTATATACTCTACCTAGACATAACCAACACTCAGTATATATATATATATATATATATATATATATATATATATATATATATATATATATATATATATATATATTGGCGGGATATATATACATATATATATATATCATTCCAGACGATAACTCTCCTTAGGATTGAGATGAAAGTTCTATTCTTGCGCCAAAAAATCAACCTTTCCAAATGAAAGGATGAGTTTGTTAGCCAGCACTTTTTGAGCACATAAAATCAGATGTATATTTATGTTTTTTGAATTGAATCAATAATTAAAATCAAGAAACATCAATCATGTATTATTCAAACAATTATATGCCTATAAAACAACAAAACAAACAACAATACAACAAGTCTGGTCCTCTTCTTTGTGCTATACGGGCATGTTATCTTTCGCATGCATCACCATGTGCTACACCCATTAGCTGCTTTGCTGAAAGACGAGATTCAGTTTTTCCAGTTCCCTAAGAGGAGTGGAGAAAGAAAAGGAGTAGAGGTGGTCAGGAGACATGAGTCCTTCTTAGGCCTAATTCACACAGAACGGGCGCGTGGCGAGGACGTGGCGCCGACTTTTGTCACTTCCGCATCTTTCCATGTAAACAAATGGCTCAATGTAAACAGAAGGGACGTGGCGCAGGCAGCCGCCCGTTCGCCCCTGCCACGTCCGTTTGCCGTCTCTCGTGGCGTTCGAGAAGGGGCGCGCCAGTTCCGTGCCACTCGTCTCTTCAATAAAATGCGGGATGAATCCGCATGAATTTAGTGAAGAATTTGGGAAGAATCCGTGTTTATTTGATTACAATCGTGCGGATTATTGCAACAGGAACGCCCCAAGACCAGGCCTGGCAGAAAATTGCGCCTGAAAAACCGTTCTGGGTACATATTCAGCTCTTTCCATAACATCAAACGTTCACCTTCTTCAGCCACAATGGATGAACCCAATATCTCCTCTTTTTTGGTTCAGATCAGCCAAGTACACCAAATCCAGCACATCTTGATCATCTTCGTCACTGCTTGATGAAAAATCCATGTTGTACTTCACGAAACCTTTTGATTACTTATCCTTTCTCGCCACTCTCCCGCCCCTTCTGTGTGCATAGCATGGGTCACGTCACCGCCACGTCCGTGCCTGGTCAGTGCCACGTCTTCGCCACTCGCCCGTCCTGTGTGAATTGGGCCTTACACGTTAAGGGCATCAGAGCTCCATCTTCTAGCCCTAGACACCGCAATCTCCGTCTCGACCCTCGGATTCTCATGGAGACGGCCTGTATAACTGCCATCTGGGTCTTCACTCTAACCCATAGTATCACATGGGAAAGAGGCTTGTCCCACTTGTCAGCAAGAACCTTCAGCACATAAAATTGGTCAACTTTTAAAAATATACTCGAAAAATCACTAAAAATTGCTAAAAACGGCTACAAATTTTTTAGTTTATATTTTTTGGTAGAATATTGCTCAAATAAAGTTTATTAATTATGAAATAGAATATTAAAAACATTTATGTACAAAATTATGCTGTAAAATGTACTTAACAGTCATTAAAATTTGCTAAATAATTGAAAAACTGCCAAATAAGCTAAATTTTTAACTATTTGAACTGGAAATTGTTATTTAAAATACGTTTTTCGCCATAAACTTAATAGTAAAAAATTTACTTGCACTCAAAAAGCTCAAATTTCAAACTAATTTAACATTATACAATTGGATAATTTACGACATTTGCTCATACGACCATGCTGCATGACTGGAACTTTTTTTCATTCTAGAGTTGTTGGAGGAACAGCATTCCGGGTGCACATTTTTGAACATATCTGTGCTGAGAATGAACCGATTTGAATGTCACTTTTCTTAATTTAAAGGTTATTAGATTTGCAACAAAATTTATGGAAAAGTATTTTTCCCTATCTACCACCGATTTTTCGTAATCTACTAATACAAAAATCATGAAAATGTTGATTTCACTTTGTTTAAAATACTTTTTTATAGCAAAATAATAATTTTTTCGCTTATGTCATTAGGATCAAAAATGACGGCCATAAAAGTACTTACAATCTCGCTCCGTACCTCGCCAACAGGAAAGCCCCCTGGACCTCTATACATACCTCTATTTACGTACCTACTTCGAATGAAATTATTGAAACGCAGAATGTGTTTTTGCTCACGACTTTCACATAAACTCGTGAAACTCGCATATAAGAATGAGACAGATTCTGCTGTGTATCTTATCACTACTATGGCCCACTTTCACCAACAACATAAACCAGTTTAATTCGAAAACAATGGAAATCAACGAAGATTGTAGCTCAACCCCTTTAATCTCCGTTGGCCGTGATAACAATGATATCGAGCAATATGGCCGCATACGAACGCTGTTTCTTTGATTCACAGTTAAAGTTGATTCACGGTATTGATTTACAATGAATTTACTCAATTTGTTACTTGGATTTACATTTGATTCCTCGAATGTCTCTCAATGATGCCTGAGGAACATCCGAAAGCGGATTCCGCACTTCGAGGAATCAGTCGATATCGAGTTTCGAGCAATTCCGGCTCGCGTATCCGACAGTTCTGAAAGCCCTCAAACTCATTGTCTCTCACCTGGAGTTCCCGTGGGACAGGTAAGTTTGAAATGGTTTTTACAATCAAATTGATACATTTTAATACAAAAGTGAAATAGAATGATAGGAAAATAACGTATAATAGATGGAGGAGGACGTTAAATCAGGAAGATGAATAGCACACCCTTGTAGAGTAGGTCATAACATCAGCGGATTTATATTGTCCCGGTGTTCAAATCGTCCAACTTTTTAGCGAATTTTATTGGACGATTTCCCTAAACTCTGTTGGGGAATCCCCATTATTCCAAACTCGATATACCATAGGTATGGTGAAAGATTTGGTGAAAGACGCCAAGGTTTGATCCTCGAGATTATTATTATTATTATTTTTTAAATATATATATAAATATATGAAGTGTTATTTTTGTCTAGTGAATAATACAGGCGAGGGTTTTTTGGATTGACCAAACTAGACATGTGGTTTATGTTTTATTTCCCGACGTTTCCACCCAGGGTCTGGGTCCTAGTCATGGGATCAACACTAGTTCATGACTAGGACCCAGACCCTGGGTGGAAACGTCGGGAAATAAAACATAAACCACAAGTCTAGTTTGGTAAATCCAAAAAACCCTCGCCTATATAAATATATATATATATATATATATATATATATATATATATATATATATATATTTTTTTTTTTTTTTATTTGAGTTTGGCCAATCTCCGTCAAATTATGTTTTGGTGAAAGTGGGCCTATGTCAAGTTGTTTTATTATTTATCATCAGCGCAACGATTCACCACCAGCTCAATAAAATCATTAGAAATTAACAAGCAGTTGCAGTCATTTTCACAATTTTAATTATTGAGAATGATCACCTGTGCGTAAGAACTTATTCAAATAACCATGCTCATAACTCTGCTTGTTGGCCAAGCACTTTGCAGTAATTATCTGAATATGGCTGGATAAATCGAGAGCTTTCGAACGAATGGTCAACTAATTTTGTGAAATGAAAAATGACGAAGTACCATTTCCCTAGCAACGACTCGGCTGTAAGCGGAAATCATCAGAAATTGTTGCAACACATTTTTGTTTCACATCTTCGTTACATATAAACGTTTGGTGTTCGGTTGGAGATGCCAAGGCTAGAACACATTCTGTGTTAAAAACACACAAATAATGTAAAAATTCAAAGTCTAATTCAAATCGCAGAATATAATTTAGAATTTGTTTTTTGCCATAAAATTGGTTGTTAACGATTTCTTTTCAATCAAAGTCCTGAATTTCCAAAACAATTTAACATAACAGAAATACGATCATGCAGCATGACTGGAACTCTTCATTTCGTTTTTGTAAATGGACGGACACGTGAATTTGAGTTTTTTTATTGTTGATACACTTAAGCTTATAAGCGTTTCAAGTTTTGATTTGTGTTTCTGCTTGTAGAAGTTTTAAAATTAATTGAACTGTGCAGGGATCGCTAAAAACAAGACAGAACGGTCTCCTTGGTTCTCCTTGGCCGGCAATTACGTCCAGTTGTGGCTGTTGTAAAAGTGTCGATAATTATTACAGCCACAACAGCGACGACTGCATACTCCCTGTCATTCAAGGTGGAACGATTACCGGAAGAAGCGGTGGCGGCCGCTTGACCACCGAATGTGTCTGATTGGTGGTGTTTCATACTTCCACTAGTCATTCTATATAAATATGGGGGTACCCCTAATACGGGTAGGTGACCATTTCTCTTACCAGGGGGGGGGGGGGGGGAGAGGAGAAATGCATGTACGATTGTTAAGCCACTCACCGTCATAGTTGCTAACAAGATTCTGACCTACTCCGTTACCTTGGTAAATTAGGAAAGTTTTTCATCAATTTTGAACGGATGTTTCACTCACTTCGGTTGATCGTACTAATGGCATTTTTGATTTTAGGGGAATGCTCTTTCAATCACCTGTTTAGGCAGTCATTTTTTAATCTTTTCGCGACTGGGGAAGATCTATAGCTCAACTTTTGAAGGAGTGACGCCATTTTTTCTGGAGTGAAGGGTGGTCCCTAATATGGGGAAGTAGATGGGTTCCCATTATGGGGAGCTCCCCATAATATCATACCATGGTCTTCATATTACCATCCTTCCTTAAATATAATATATTCATTGCAGCTTCAATTAGAAGTAGGGATTTTATAAGTGCCATATTATTCTGCTCCTGATACGAATAATCGGTTTTTAGACGTCCCTCTGACGCTAGGCTTTGTCAATAAAGGGATGACTTATTGGGATTGATCCAGGGGGAGTGGTGCAACCCAAGCATGAGAAAAAAAAATAACCACGTACAAATCCATGTCAGACCATTGTAAGACTGAATCCATGAAAAAACCATAGATGGTTGTCTGTGTGTGTGTGTGTGTGTGTGTGACAAATTTTGTTGACGCAACCCGGGCCAAATTTTGTTGACACAACCCGGGCCAAATTCGTGGTTTCGTGATACTCATTTTGTTCGATTCCAATATAGTATATTTATATCCAGTATAGTTGTACAACAAACCTTGAGAAATCAGAATTTGTGTCGAGGTGGGCCTGGAGGGGATTATTACTGAATTTTTCAATCGCTGCCACTGCCACAAATCTCGACTGATTTTCGTGATTCTCATCTTGTTCCATTATGACTTTGATATCGTTTTGGAAACTATGTGAGGATTTTATTATGTCAGGAGGGGGTGAATGAGAGAGTAATACCGATAAATCATGATGTTTTACTTATTCTCCTCCGATTTTCATGATTCTCTTTAGCTCATCTGACTTTGGACTAGTTTTGGGAATTTGTCGGGAGTTTCAAATTTCCTCATTGTGACGACGCAACGGTGTACCCTCTCTGTCGATATCAGTCAGGACACAACCACCAAGTTGTTCGGGGGTGCAACACCAGGCGCGTCAATGTAGGAGGGACCACTACACAAGAGGGGGACCTTCTCATACTGTTTCCTGACTCCAACGTGACGGTAAGCGATCTTTCTCATCAGTCTAATTACGCATATACAATATTATATGCGTAATTAGACTGATGCATACAGCATTCTAGATCCCTATTTGATTATCCTTTATTGCTAATTTTTTGACTGATCCCCCATCTAGATTTCTTGCGGTGTTTCTATTAAAACTGTAAAACCAACTTTGGTAAATCCCTCTCAACGTTAGTTAGTACTTCCGTAGAATCTTTGGAGAAATAATTGCTTTCATTGAATAAACTAACAAATTCGTTTCTTTAAATCTGTGTACTATCTGTCACCCTATTCCTTGATATAAAGAATTAAATATCTGTTGGGACTATTCCCACTATCAAAAGTAGCATAGCAGACAGTCAGCCTGTTACATGGCAGCGAGCCTACAATCCACTTAAAGCAGCTCAGCCTAATTCCCAAAATAAAATCAATATAACGACAACCCAACAAATCAATAAGATCCTAGAGGAATATAAAACTTGAAGCCTACCAACAAATAAACCATCAAATATAGAACAGAGATACCGCAAAAAGAGCTTCCGCTGCTAGAATAGGACGAATAATCCTACAAGTCCTAAGACCAGAATATACAAGAATCCTTTGTGTGCATGTGTATATAGGTTGAGGACAACCTTACCAAAACCCAACTAACTGCTAACAGAACAGAGACAGAGCACAAATCGTGGACCTTAATCACAGACCAATTAGGAGAACATAGAAACCGATGCCAACAGCAAAAGAAACCTTTGACAACTTGACAAGATTAAACAGAACGACCCTTGTCATGACGACGCGACGGTAAAAGCAACTACGAGTAGATAGCTCTGCAAATAATCCTATTAGTTAATATCAACTCCGAACATAAATATGACAGATATAAAGAGTGTGTCGAGCCAACACTGTGGGGCCTCACTTCCTGAAAATCAAAAAAATAATCCGATCTTCTGTACTACATGTCAGAAGTACTTTGATAAAAACTGTGTGCTATATTCATGTGAAAATTACCGGAAGTTGCCGGCAGAAAGAAGGACAGCGTTCAAATGCCAAAAATGCAAACAGGCAGAAGGACAGCCTCCAATAGAAATGGAAGACCCACTAGAAGAATGTAGGAAGTGCTTAGAAAGAAGACAAGACGAAATGTACAAAATAATTCAACAACAAATAAATAGCAATATAGCAAGCGCGCAAAAACAAACACAAGACAGCATATTAACCTTATCAGAAATTATAAAACAGATGCAAATGTTACCCCTGGTTCCACAAACGGGTGAAATACCAAAAAACATTCTGGAAGAAACAAAACAAAAACCGATAATGGAAACGGAAGAAATGATCTCCAACTTCATGGTACAACAAAGAAAATTAAACGGGATGATAGTAAATTCACTAACACTAAGCGATCCATGGAAAACGCCACAAAAACAAAAAACTGAGACATTAAAATTACCAAAACATCTGGAAAATGCAATTGAATGACTATCGTGGTTTGCGACAGACGACCTCGATTTGATTATGCGATTTTTACTTGCTCTCGGATGATTAGATGACGCCACAATTTATGGAAGTGGCAATGTGTTGATGCCAAAATTCAAATATTTGAATACTTGCATGGAAAGGCTGGGAGATGAGCGAGCCTCCATCATATCTCACATCAAGTTCTATGAAGACAGAAGAACTCATACCAACACTAATGAAGTCAACATGATCGTAAAATATATTCACAGATTGCAAGGGGAACGTGAAAATTTTAGAAATTAGGTAGAGCAAATTTATAGCGCAAATCGGATATTACAAGTGATGAATGACAAGCAATTAAACGAAATAATATTGGACAACGCGAATGACAACACAAGAATACTTTTTAGTTTCCAAAAAATACCACAAACATACCAAGAAATCAAAAAATCATAACAAAAGTTATTATTAACAACATTATTAATATTATTAATAACAACTAATCAAACCACCAAACCAATGGGAGTCATACCCAAGCAAACAAATCGCGAAAGTACAAAATTCTATAAACCACAGAGCCCCAACCAAACTATAAACAAAACTGGTCGCAAACATCATCAAATTGGATCAGAACACCAAATTACAGCCCAAACAAAACAAACATACCAAACAAATTATCAAAAGAAACCCAGCCATGCGAATATGGTGAAAACACCAAGGAATGAACGCCGAGCAAGGTCACTAAGTCCAATAAGGAAAAAAATGCTGCCACGAATTATAACAGATCAACATATATAGCAAAGCCAAGTATAATCCAAACAAAATGCAAACATTAATGACACTACAGAAAACGAAATGTAGATCGAGCGATAGAGACTCAAATTCAACACGGTCTGGCAAGTCAAGTAGATCGGAAAACCAGGGGGAATAAATAAATAAATCAGGGAGAATTTAACAGCCACAAACCAAAAATAGAACCCGACATTAAACATTCCCAGTTAAACTCAATATTTGCCCCACTAACTGAGATTAAAAAGGATTGGAAATTGAAAAGGCTCATTCTTACCAACGAAATTAGAACATAAGCACGTGCATGGATTAATTGATACGGGAGCATAGGTGACAGCTATAAGCCATGATTTTTACGACCAACATTTTAACCTTTAACACGCACCACTAATTAAATATGCCCATGGGAGTTGGCCTGGCAAATATCAGCCGACACCGCACCAGCCCAAACTACCCCACAAATATACGAAAGCGCAAATAAAAATATTCAAAAAGCAATGCAACGGAATTGTCATACTATGACACACGATGCACCAACAAAGAATTCATGGTCGTCGATATCGTACAATACGTCATTAGCTCCAAAATAGATAATGTCAACGCAAAACTGGCTTATAAATACACCAATCCCTATCGTGTGGACGAACAATTATCACCAGAAATTTATAGACTGTTGAAGGCGCAAGACCCGACAGACATAAAATGCCAACATGTGTCCCAGCTCAATGCATACAAAGGACAAACATAAATTTAAACATCACAAAAAAAGGGGGGGGGGGGAAATAATAAATACTAACAAATGCCTTGAGCTGCCTGGAACAACAACAACAAATAATTAACCGAAATGGTCAAACTTGTCTGTTTAACATGTTCCACAATGGCGGCGGATAGATGACAGATAAAAAGAAAGCCCGCCAACTAATTGCCACTCCCGGCTCGCTTGTCGATGAGATGGGGCGAATGGAGATGGCTGCAGCCAATCCACAACCATGGTCACCACCAACCCAGTTGCTCCAACCCAGACGTAAGGATGCGTTGCCCCCAGAGGAGGAAGGAGGCTGCCACCACCGCCCACGGGTGCTGGGCCAGCAATGCCAAGGAGTGTGGGTGGACCTCCAAAGAGATATACTGCAACTGCCCCCCCCCCCCCCCCAGCCACGCCCACGCCCTGGGACACCCCACCTTGGGTATCCCTACCCCAGCAACGGCAAAGCCCCAAGTTAATAACCTAAAAAAATAAAGATAAAATTTTTCCTGTAGGTTTTATTTGGAAAGAAAAAACTATAAAATTTTAAAAATACAAAAAAATTAGAATTCAAAAATTTAATACTCAACAAAATTCAATACCTGATGAACCAGACGCATCACTCTGATGTACCAGACTAGGCTGACGAACCGAAAAACCTCATGTTCCAGTCCCAAAATGAACAGCAAACTAAAGGCAATCAAAATCCCAATAACTAATAAAACAAAACTCAAACAAACCCCAAAGATGTAACAACCGCAATACCCCCCCCCCCCCCTACCCAAAACTCAAAGTATAACCAAGTACCACCCTAAATACAACACTAGCACCATAACAAATTCAACCCCAAATGGTCCTCCAGTGAAGAAGGAACCACAGCAAAATCTTGATATAAATAAGCGCTTCATCTAGGAAAGACATGTAATGAAGTATTATGTATCAAATGTAAATGTCAATCCTAGGACCCCGTCGTACCGCAATACCATATCATTCCCCAACCCTACCTCCACGCACCTCACCTCAGCCAGGCGATTTCCAACATCCACAAACTAAATGTAGGATAGAGGTGGACGTTTGAAATTTATCGCTGGGGGGAGGACTGTGACGACGTGACAGCGAACACTCTCTGTAGACCTCAATCTCTTCACAAACAACGAGTCACACCAGGCGCGTCAAGATAGGAGGAACCTCTCCACAAGAGAGGTTCTTTCTCATACCTTCTCATAATGTTTCCAGAACTCCAACGTGATGATAAACGATCTTTCTCATCAGTCTAATTACGCATATACAATTTCATATAGCATTCTAGATCCCTATGTGATTATCCTGTATTGTTAATCCTTTGACTGATCCTCCATCCAGATTCCTTGCGGTGTTTTTATTAAAACTGTAAAACCAAGTTCGGTAAATCCCTCTCAAGGTTAGCTAAAACTCCCAAAGAATCTTTGGAGCAATAATTACGTTCATTGAATAAACCAACAAATTCGTGCCTTTAAATCAGTGTACTATCCGTCTCCTTATTCCTTGATATTAAGAATTGACCATATTTCGGGACTGTCCCCAGTATCAAAATTAGCAAAGCAGTCAGTCAGCCTGTTACATCATGGAAGGGTGTGAACGAAGGGATAATAGCGATGAATTGTAATATTTTTACTACGAGTATATTCATCATACTTCCTTTATTGTTTGTTCGAACCAGATTTTATTCCATTTATGCAGCCTTGGAAGTTTTAAATTTTCAGTCAGTGAAAGGATTTAATCGGTGGGGGGGGGGGGGGGGTAGTTTTGCCTTATCTATCTGCTTATTTCTCAAAAAATCTAAGAAGGAAAAAAAATGGGATCCAGCCAACATGGTTGCTGTTGTGCGTGCTGTTATGAAGGGTCGTTTTGGATACGGTAAGATCCTAAGTTTCGACTTTCTACCTCATGCCTTAAATAAGACTGAAAGTTGTGTGAACTATATTGATCTCTGGTCATTTTTTACCATTACCTATATACTAAATGAATAATTTCTTTTTGTTCTCAGAATTTATTCTTTGTTACATTTAAAAAGTTTTTCATGAGATAAATCAAATTTATTAACCCTCCTCATGTCCATAAATAATGATAATTATGAATGATAAGCGCGAAAAAAAAAGAAACGCGGTCATTGCGGTGTCACTTCCTCCCCACAATAAGGACCCTCTTCCCCTCATTACCGAGCCTCTCCCCCAAATTACCAGATCCCTTCCCATAATATGGGCGCCCCTTCCTCACATTACCTTACCCGAATCCTCATAATACCTGACCATTAGCATTTTTGGAGTAATGGACGAAAATCAGTAACTGGTATAATTTGGATATTTCAACTTAAATGTCATCAGAAACATGGAATGAATGTTTTTCATAATTTGCCAAATTATCTTAGCCATTTTACAAAACCTAATGCCTAGGCATTATACAGAATGCCTGTCAATGGGTGTTTAAAAACATTGAAAAATAAACATATTGACTGAAACAGCCAGCCATTAGATAGTTATAATGACTACGCATTTATGATTATAAGTAATGTCTCATATGTATATGTATTTATATATACATATATATGTATTTATATATACATATATATGTATTTATATATACATATATATATGTATATATATACACATATATGTATGACAAATTTAGGAATTGTTTCTTTCAGAATGCATCAAAACACACATGTACGATAAACCTTTTCAAATGTTGCATTTAAAAAAAATTGTCAAGCCTGTATAATAGCATATATATATATATATATATATATTTAATTTCTTAAAATGTAAAAAGATATTGCTACTGGGTCGTCTGCAGTCTGCCATTCATGTGTTAACTCCCGAACGCGTGGATCGATCATAACCAAACTTGGCTTGCAAGTCTATATTGAAGTCCGTAATGGGATTGAATTTCGTGGCAACTAAATCGAAAATTAACTACCTACTATGTTAGTTGAAAATACACTTAATTTGACTCACGACTTATTTTATTTTTGACTTTTCGGTAAAAGGAGATGAGAATCGGAATCGGACTTACTTACGTAACAAAAAGTTTGTCGAGAAGAACACATTGGTCACAATAAATCCAATACTCACCTGAAAGAAAAAAAAACATTGATACATACATTTATGAATGTAGGAAAAACTAAATGTATGTTGTCAGATAAGTCAACCAATCATATCTGATCGAGCATGACATGCTTTAAATCAGGGAACATAAATTTTTATTTTTGTAGACTACTAAATAATTGGTAAGTAGGTAATAATAAAGTCGAAAATAGTAAGTTCTATTATACGCAACACAATCTAAAAATATATCAAAAACGTTTTCTTAGTTGAGTATGGCACATAGTTTCCTCGTATCTGTTACATGAATGTATCGTTCATTGAAATATTAAATTATCTGAAGATAGCTATGTGACTAATAATTTTGGAGTGGAGCTTTCATTCGGACTCTCTTTCCTCCTCTTCGATCACAGACATCACAGTGTAAACAGAATAGCTTCACATCCCTTTCCAAGCCAGGCCAGAGCAGTACCGTCCTATAACTGTACTGAGGGTACAACCTAGATAACGTACACTTTGTAGTAAGTTTGTCTTCTGCTACAAAGTAAGTACTAATATCTGGTCGTAACCCTTTGTGCTCGTTATTCTTTGAGCATAAGGATTCCATTACTCATGGAGAGTGTATTCAACATGGCCCACAATGCTTTCAAAGTGCCACTACCTGCAACTACAGTCTCCCACAAAGGCCGTTGTTGGGCAGTAACCCAGCAACGAATATAATTAAGATCCTCTTCTGTTTCTGTGCTGCCACCCAATTCCTAAAGGGAACCTCTAACTGTTCTCGATTAGTTATTTGAGCTAGAACTTCCTGCTTTTGCTCAACTTTGAGGCAATGACAACAGACCTCCTCAACACAAAGCTTACGTGACATCGCATCACCATTTAGGTAGGCCCTACCTGGTCGGTACACTATACAAAAGTTGTAGGAAGCTACGATCTGGAGCCATCTTGCCATTGCCCATCAAGATTTTTGATGTTCCTCAACCACTGTAAAGTAGAATGATCCGCCCGGACTACAAAACTCCTCTCCACTGTCTAACTCAAAGAAATGGAAATGTTTCAAGGCCATAACAACACTAAGTAGCCCCTTCCTCGTGGCACAGTAGTTAGTTCTTTACTGGTTTTGAAAGGCATTTGCTAAAATAGGAAAGCACTTTCTCTTCTCCATTCTGTACTTGTGACAGCTTGCTCTCACAGCCTGGTCACTTGCGTCTGTGTCAAGTATGAACAGTGATTCTGGAACTGGTTGGCCCACCACGGCTGGCTGTGTGAGTGCAGCATTAATGTCAGAGAAAGAGTTTGCACATGTTTGAATCCATTCAATCTTTGAGGTTTTGCAGGACATACAGGGGTGCCATCCGGTTAGCAAAATTAGGTATGAAACACCAATAATATGAGAACATACCTACAAACTATTCGACTATTCTGTTTGTCTGTGGTCGGAGAGTAGGGAAGAGAGTCCGGACGAAAGATCCACTCCAAAATTATGTTCCAGGAGTAACCTTTGATCGAGTGGCCATTGATGTAATGGGCCTTTCGCCACAGACTGACAAGGGAAAGAAGTACATTGTGGTCATCATTGACTGTTTCACGAAATGGCTAGAGACATTCCCAGTTCAGGACATAAAAGCAGAAACTGTAGCCCAAGAATTGGTTGAAACTGTGATTTCTCGATTTGGGGTGCCACGGCGAATCCTCTCTGATCAAGGCTCAGGAAATTATGGCTCTGCTACAAGTACAAAAGACCCGGACAACTCCAATACATCCTCAGAGCAATGGCTTAGTGAAACGGTTCAAAAGGACACTGTGGTCCATACTATCAAAAATGGTGAGCCAGGATCCACGGGACTGGGACAAATGGCTTCCATGCGTTCTGCTTGTTTATAGTGCAACTGAGCATTCTAAAAAAGGGTTTACACCAACAGAGTTAAATCTTGAAATAACCTTGACACTCCCAGTTCATCTACTCTGTGGACCAGTTCCTGGAATGCGCTTCAAGACTGAGTATGCTCAGCAGCTGCAGAAGAGGATGGAGGAAACACATGCATTGACTAGGCAGCGTTTGTTGACAGCTGCCCAGGATGCCAAAACAGGATTTCAAAGCTTCACGACCACGTTTCCAGGTTGGCGATAGAGTTTGGTACTTTTGGCCAAGAAAAAAGATCAGCCATTGCCCCAAGCTATAATCTCCAGGGGTTGGACCCTGTGGAATCGAAAAACGATTTCATTCGTTATTTTTCGAATTCGTCCACCAAAAGGTTCCGTTCTTTGGGGTGAAGGGGAGGGATGATGTAGAGAACAGCATGATTACTTATTCTAAAAAACATGTGTTATATTTGATTTTCCCGTAATCAAGTTCAAATAATAACGTAGATCAGTTTTCTAATCCGTACCAAGTTGTACTTAGGTAGTATTTGTAAACAAATATTCTGTTTCATACTAACACAACAATATATATTACTATCGTGGTACAAATGTAGATTCTGATCACTACCCCGTCATATCAAAAGTTGGTAAGAGCCGGAATAACCACAGTCTGTAACCAAGACGTGCCCCCCCAGCCAAAATGAAATCTTGAAGAGTTTAAGTATCCTGAAGTGAGAGCACAATTTGCCAGTGTAATTGACGACAAATTATGCAATGAGTCACAGGGAGCTGGAATTGATAAGAGCTGGGCAGAATGTAGGGAAGTAATTCAAACAACTGCAAATGAGATCTTGGGTCTCGATAAATGTAATCCCGGAAAAATTTGGTTTGGTGAGGAGTTTGAAGCTGTGAGGAATGGGAGAAAACGTTATAGTTCTTTCCGAATACGTGGCTCCCTGAAACCTGACCAACTATATTGTTCATCTCCTTGATTCTGCCAGTGCTACCATCCTACACATTACCCAACACTTCCGGAATATTCTCCAAAGATAATTGTACTTATTAAAATCTTGAAAACTCCACCCTTGAATCCAAGCATATTTTTGTTTGAGTAATTTGTGATGTTCATAGAACTTCATTTTCGAACTAAGTCTGTATTAAGTATTACTTTTATACGGAACTCCATTTACTGTAAATGATCGAATTATCCAAAACCAACTCGATTCAAATTAGAAGGTAACTATGTTATCTTCGTGCCTTCTCTAACAAACTCTAACCTCAAGAATCCCATTGTAAATTGTTTGCATATTTCTTTTTAGAGTTAGCATTGAGCATGGGCTTTGTATGGATGGGCTCTGATCAGCTGAAGGACCAATTAGGCAAATTTTTTCTCTAATCGATCTACGGTGGTGAAATCTGAAAACGACCTACTGAACTACACTAATTTATGATACTAGCGGATTTGATGCGCAAGAAGCAAACATAGTTTCAAATCAATTTACAATCCATACAACTCTTCTACAACATGAGAAGATGATATTGTCATTGAAGGTTTTATTTAATAACTTTTGCTAAAAATCGTAAGTTGTGGTCTTGGCGCTGAGAAGGGTCGAACTCCTGAACGTTGAGCTTACATCATATTGTATTGTTTGATAATGATAAACCGTAGATCTGGGAAGGGCTACCTAATTCAGAAATAATAATCCTTTGTGTTATAATAATTTTGCAGCGTTTTTCTTTACTTAAAATAACAAACCATGATACGATTAAGCATATAATTATGTCCTACCACTTGACAATAATGTTTCTTTTGCTCTCGTCCTCCCAAAATGGAGTGCTAATTTCAAAAGCTTAGTTGTTATTTCACTCCTTTGATCCAGTTAACTATCCAATTCGTCAACAATCCAGCTATTTTTAGTAGCCAGCGATGTAAAGAACTATTTTAGCGGTACTATGTTGGTAGCAAGGCTTCTTAATAGGTTACCCACCTTCATCGCGACCAGAAGCCCGTTCAAGGCATTTGAGTGTCAAGGCGGGTTGCGGTTTCACGGGCGTTTGCACTCACGATCTCATGAACTCCTTATTACAAAATGACATCACAGATTCAGCTTTCAAGATTTTTAGAACGCTGCATGAAAGTACATTGTTTAGTATTAAAAAGCCCTTATAAACAGGTCCATGGAGGTTGAATGAGATAGATTAATTTATAGTTCGGGATAATGGTGGAAGAGGAGTGAACATAGAAGAAGCATATTGATATTATTTGTAATAAGTAACGAGGTGTTCATTAGGTATGTCTCCTAATACACTACCATTGCGGCCTGGGTATGATCCAGTTGGAAACTAATGGAAGAATCATAAGTATTTTGCAACCCCAGACAGTTATTTTTGAAATCCCTTCTCCAAATCTACCATGAAAACACGAATGTAGATTAAGAAAGCGCTAATCATGAATAAATATATTGGTAATTAATGCATGCATTACAGGGACGTCCCTATGAAAGGATCGGATATAATTTTTGTGAGATTTAAAAATAAGAGAAAAAACACAAATATCATGACTTCTCAAGATAACCCCCCCCCCCCTCCATTATCCCCCTCCACTGACAGTACATTTTCTACACATACATACATATTTTCCAAAACTAGACTAAATTCATAATTGAAGTTGATTGAAGTAATTCATAGTTGGAAAAAAAACTGGTGCTCCGTGCCTCGCCAGGGGGCAAGCCCTTTGACCCCCGGTTACTTCTATTTACATTCTTCGAATGAAATTATTGAAACACAAAATGTTGTTTTAGCTCACGCGTTTCACATAAACCCGTGAAACCCGCATATATGAATGACTCAGATTTTGCGGTGTATCTTATCACTACTATATCACCAGCGCAACGACCCACCACCAGCTCGATGAAATAATCAAAAATTAACAAGCAGTTGCGATCATGGTCACAATATCAATTATTGAGAATGATCACATGTGTGTGAACAATTATTCAAATAACCATGCTCATAACTCAACTTGATGGCCACGCATTTCGCAGTAGCTAACTGAGTATGGTTGGATAAATCGAGAGCTTCGAACGAATGGTCAACGAATTTCGTGGGATGAAAAATGACAAAGTACCATTTCCCTAGCAACTACTCGGTTGAAGCGGAAATCATCAGAAATTGTTGCAACACATTTTCGTTTCGAATTTTCGTTACACATGTCAAGGCTAAAACACATTCTGTGTTAACATTGGACGAAAGTTGTTAAAACATCAAGATCTATCAGTAATCCACATCAGGGATGACGGTTGAAAATTTTAGCCTGGGTGGCGTCGACCCAAAAAAAAAAAAAAAAAAAAAAAAAAAAAAAAAAAAAAAAACTTTTTTCGGTTTTACCCCCCTTTATTTTCATTTTCCATCACGGGATTCAAAATTTCCTGGGTTTTTTGCGCAACTGGAACGAAATTGGGTTGAAAAAATGAGAATCTCGAAAATTAGTTGAGAAGTGTGGCCTGGGCAGCGTCAACAAAATTTGTCTCACACACACACACGCACAAACACACACGCACCCGCACACACACGAGCGCGCACATCTATGGTTTGTGCACGGAATCGCTCAATCACGGTGAATCAGGGATTCGGCCTTAGAATGGTCTGAAACGGATTTGAATACGGTTATTATAATTTTTTTCTTTTCTCATGCCTGGATGCCCCACCCCTGGGATCCCCACCCCACCTGGATCAATTCCAATTGATAGGTGTCCCATTTACAAACGAAGCCTTGTCTATAAGACATAGCTTCAGAGGGACAACCTAAAAAACTCGGTTCAGGATTTTTTTTTTTTTTTTTTTCTTTAATGACTGATCAAATTAGGTAATTACCTAAAATAAATAAAGTAGAAAATATGTATTTTTAGGTACAAACGCAAATATAATATAATATAATATATATTATATATTATATATATATAATATTATATAGGCGCAAATATTTTTCTTTTTTATATATATATATATATATATATATATATATATATATATATATTTTTATATATATATATATATAATATATATATAGCATTCGCACTTTGAATTAAACCTTTCGCAAATTGAATTAAACTTTCCGCTAATTGAATTAGACTTTCCGGAAAATGAATTAAACTTTTCGCAAATTGAATTAAACTTTTCGCAAATTGAATTAAACTTTTCGCAAATTGAATTAAACTTTCTGCGAATTGACCTTAGGCAAATCTGTAGTTTTAATCAAGACAAAATGTAAAACTTCCACAAAATGAATATACTGTAACAAATCGTGCAAGTGATGGAACGAGCCCAAAAATTGTAGATTTAAACATAATCCAGCACCTCATGAAGTTAATCTGAAGGTAAATTATTTATTTATTAATAACATAACTGAGCTCGCTACGTATCCATCTATAGTTGACATTTTATATAATTTATAGGCATTTAGCAAGAAGACTTCTAAGAGCAAAAGGTAATGGAGAGGTCGTCCAAGAGCAGCAGTTGGGAGCAGCAGACACTAAGTGTGATGGATAAGTCTTATCCATCTCGTTTGCACAAATGCTGAGCCGTCCTATGAGGATAACTTTAGTAGGTACCTACCTAGCAACAGGGAGGGATCAGTGTTCCTTTCTTGATGTTTTTTCTTTTTTCTTTTAAGTAAATTTGAGCCTCGTCTCACCGGAAGGGTTTCTTAATGTTATTGATCTTTTCACGGTAGGTTTAATTCAATTTGGGGAAAGTTTAATTCAAAGTGCGAATGCTATAAATAATTTACCTTCAGATTAACTTCATGAGGTGCTGGGTTATGTTTAAATCTACAACTTTCGTGCTCGTTCCATCACTTCCATGATTTGTCACAATATATACATTTTGTTGAAGTTTTACATTTTGTTTTGATTAAAACAACAGATTCGCCTAAGGACAATTTGCGAAAAGTTTAATTTAATTTGCGAAAAGTTTAATTCAATTTGTTAAAAGTTTAATTCAATTTGCGAAAAGTTTAATTCATTTTGCGGAAAGTTTAATTCATTTTGCGGAAAGTCTAATTCAATTCGCGGAAAGTTTAATTCAATTCGCGAAAGGTTTAATTCAAAGTGCGAATGCTATATATATATATATATATATATATATATATATATATATATATATATATATATATATATATATATATATATAATATAATCTACTGTCCTGCGATAAAGATGTATAGAGGTCAATCAGCGAATATTCGAACGATTGTCTGAATAATGCGTCTAGAAGGATTTCACTCTTATCGCTTAGACATTCACATCCACTGAACTACGTATAGGATACATCGGCAATTTTTATCAGAATGAAATGTTATAGAGGGATTTTATGTACTGACTTTTGGTAAAAATGACAATCTTCAACTGTGGGGCGTATCTGCGGTAGCCAGGTGTACATGAATTGGATTGATAGGGAAAATGCCGAGAAGGTATCCCCCAACACAATGTCACAGCTGCATCAATCAGGTAGGAACGTTAAAATCCTTTCAAACCAGAAACATGAATTAGCAGGGTCTTGGGGAGGGAGAGGAGGTGGTTTAAAGTTACGTTAAGTTGCTGTAAAGAACTAAATGTTTCATTACCGAAATAGTTACCGAAAATATAACGTTGCTTGGATAAGATGAATCTACTGTGTATAGGACTCGTTCCATGGTAGGGTGTTGTATTCTGGGGACTTTTTGGAACAAGCTAGGTACTAAGTATATAAAACCGTTTCTATTAGAAACATTGCTGAAAAATTGAGACTCCCCACCGGGGTCAATTTTCTTTTTTAATTTGATTTTTGGATTTTAGACATCTTGAAATGTAAACCAACAAATTTTGATGGGTTAAAACATCTTTTCTTGGTCGATTACTAAGGTTCATTACCGAAAATAATAAACCGAAACCATTGCCCATCTCCAAAAAATTCAAAACATTTTTCTTTCCCTTCTGATATACCCATCTGGAACCTAATCCCCCGTCAACTTAAAATAAAATTTGGTAGATTCAAAACCTACTTGAACTTAGTTTTTCTTTTCTAAAATTTTGCTGTTTCTAACGGTACGTTTCTCGATTTTTTCGGTCCCCTTGTGAGGTTTTGAAATTGGTGAAACATTTTTTTACGTTCAAAAAACGAATAAAGGCGTCTTCAAATATTCTTCTTCCTATCCCATTCTCTAGTGATCATTGATGGAATTTAGCGAATGATTCGCTAATTCATAGATTCGCTGGCAGTGCAAGATTTCTCTACTTTCTTGGGTCTAGAAATGAAAGCTTATTTTTTTCGAAGTTCTAGTATTTTGGGAGAGCAAGCGGTTTAGCGTGCACGTTGTGGATGGTTTTATTCGATTCTTCCGGATAATATTTATCAATGACAACCCAAAAATCATTGCTATTATCTTGAACGTTTTCGAAATCTTGATTTTTGAATACGCCAGGCCTTTAATGTTACCGTTTAGGGTTGATAAAAATCGATGCCGAGCTTCTAGGATCAATTAGACCTCAAATGTGATTCTGAACCCAAACTTGATCAATTTTGGCCCAGTAGTTTCGGAGAAGAGCTCTGGAAGGCGGACGGCAGACCGAGGAATTTTCGATTCATTATTTTTCAATAATGAACCTTTGTAATCGACCAAGAAAAAAAAGAAGTTATCTCCCGCTCAAAATTTTTTGGTTTACGTTTCATGATGCGCAGGATCCAAAATTCGAATTTAAAAAAATCCGTCCGTCCGCCGTTCGGAGCTCTCCTTCGAAACTACTGGACCAAAGTTGATCAAACTGGAGTTGGTCTTCAGGCTATTCGTCATTTTTTGGACCAGCGACAAGACAACCAAGCGCAATTAACGAATTTCACCATCAATTTAAATGATTTCATCTTAACCCATGAGCATTTCAAATATGAAGGCGACTATTTGCAAATACAAGGAACAGCAATGGGAACGAAATTCGCCCCTTCTTATGCAAATTTGTACATGACATATATTGAATAAGTTACTTGCATCCCGCCAATTGACTCCTATGATATGGCGTCGTTTCTTGGACATTTCATTATATGGGAGTATGGCAGGAGTGAACTGGATGATTTCCTCGATGCACTCAACAATTGTTCCCCGCTAAGTTTCACCCACACAGTTTCGGATAGGGTGACGACATATTATCTCGATGTGGATGTGAATCTAGAGGTTTCAGGCTAAATAACTAAGGTAGGTGCACATTAAAGTCACAAATGCTCAAATGTACCTGCAATGCAGTAGCTGCCACCCTCCATACGTCAAGAGTTCCATCCTTCGTTCACTTTAAATCCGTGGGCACAAAATCTGTAATAGGCGAGATGACCTGCAGTCATATCTGAACTCCTTAACTTATAACATTGGTGTCAGAAGTGGGATAATGGTGGAAATTCAATGCTATGGAATTGAGAGAAAGGGAAGAAAAGTTGGTCAGCAAAAAGGGGCAGATAGTTTGAGCTCTTTTTTGACCTGCTCAAATAATGCATTTTTGGACGAACTGATACGAAGAGCAAAAAATACCCTGATTGTTGCTTTGGAAAAGTATTTGGAAGTCGGAAATGTGTTGAAAATGTCAAAACATGGTCGATGGATATTGAAAGGAACGATTGTAAGTCACGAACACTCGTCGCGAGCTTAGCAGTTGCTTTCAGTATGGCTGTGAAATTTGAAGTTGGAGATACTAGTGAACTTCTACGGGTGCATCAAGAAGAAAACGATGTTCGAGACCATAGGAAATGTCGCGCTAAAGATACATTGTGAAAAGAACTTGGCTAGATTACGAAAGGTAAGAACTCATAAGCCAATGTTGTGTTGGCATTGTCGTGGTTCTGGTCATACTTATAGGGACTGCCCGTCACATCGTCATTGGCAAAGAATGAGACTCAACGCATTAACTTGCTGAAGGTGTGGTCAGATAGAGCATGTTCTTCGAAAGTGCTTATATAAGCCGGAAACTCAGTAGAATAACAGACGAATAGTTGCGAGCAGATAAAAATTCGTAGATAACACAGCTCAGTGTTGTAATTACGAAGAGAAACCGTTGCATACAGAAAGGAGCGTTATTCTAGAGGAAGAGGGAAAAAGCTTTATTAGACTTGTTCATCAGAAAAATGGAGCTGATCAAGAAAGGACCAACGAAGAGACAGTAGATAACGAGGAGGAGAGTGAAAATTATGCAAAAAACGGAAAACAACAACTGAAAAACAATTTTCCTAAAGGAGAAGTGACAAGGATTATTGTTAAGGATACCGCAGAGGAAAATCGGGCGATAAATGAAGAGGCGATAAAACGAGCAGAGAGCAAAGAAGATAAAGTAAATAAGAAATAAAAGCTGACTAGCAAGGAAAAAAGAAATGAGGGAAGGAAGGAGGGCATTGGGGCTCACAATTATCACCATTTTCACACTGTCCAGGTGGTGGCATTAGCCACTTCGGTGAGTTGTTCAAGGGGTAGTATGGGTCTGTAAACACCCTTTGCTATGCACGTTGGTGTAAAAAATGAGAAACTGTATCAAGTAGCTCAGCAACGTCCCCGGACCCATGGTGGTCATAATCGACGTCATGATGCGGTTGCCAAGCAGAAGCAGGTGGTTTGTCCTCCTGTGGGTTAAAAGGGAGACTATATTACTTGCCGAGGGTCCGTGGCAAGAAGCCGGATATTGTTGTCGTCACTCCCGATGGATCTGTCATAATCCTAGATGTCCAGGTTGTCAGTGGCGGTATGAATATGGAGGAGACCTAGAGGGAAAGCGATACCCGAGCTATAAGGAGTGGCGACTGATAACATCAATGTCATCGTTGCAACCGTATCATAGCGGGGAGTGTGGCGCGAAAAAAGTGCCACAGAGTAACTCAAGTTGGGCATCTCGGCGGGAGTGCTCCGTGGTATCACCATCCGTGTCCTTACGGGCTCATCTTAACTGGTGGACATTTTACAAGGGCATGTTCTTTCATCCCACTCTTTCTCCTCCTCCTTCCGCTAGTTCCGTCATCCCTAGAGCAGGCGTTGGGTAAACCTGGGCGTCCTCCCCACTTTTTTTAACCTATTTGCTTATTATTTTGAAGTTAGTGGTGTGCCCCTCCGCTTTTGAGGGGTTTTCTATATTTAACAAAAAAAAAAAAAAAAAAAAAAAAAAAAAAATGCGTAGGTACGTATAATACCTTTTTAACGTACACAGTAGGTACAAAACAAAACTTGATTCATAATTGCATTTTACAGTAATATTTCTGAATAGCTACTTCTTCCTAGTAGTTATTCCTAGGTCTAATAAGGGCCCTCTAGGTGTGACACCTCTACGTATTCTGATTAAGTCATTTTCCTCAACATTTTTAGTAACAAAACATAAAAATTCCAGTGAATAGTTTTATTCACCTAAACTTAAACCTGCGGGCCTTAAACTTGCGGGTTATACATAATAAACCAACATTTTTCCGTGACGCTAACCTCGACATTAAAATACCATTATGAGAATCTTCTATAATTTTCACTCTCACCAAATCTTTTTTGAAGAAGTTTAGCATCTTCATTTCTCACCCTGAAGTACCTACTCGTTCACCATTCTTCTGAAAGCTTTAGATGTGTTATACATAGCTACAGCTTCATGATACCTACCGGTTTATTGCTTGGTTTCTTAAATAGAAGGAAGTTGTTCAGTGAAAGCACTTTCGGTTGATTAATAAGACTATTAGGCAAGTACCTAGTGTGGGTGATTCAAAGTTGAGAGGTGGAGAATTCGATAGTTGGAATTTGGGAAGGATTAAATTAAATTTGTTGTGATAGGAGAGGAAATTGTCTTGAATTGTGTTTTTTAATATTTTTATTTTCCAAAATATCTTTAAGTTTATTTTTTAGCGTGGTGTTCAATTGGCATTAGAAAATATCCCTGGTGAAAGTGTTTACAAGATTTGATGAAAAGGAATGTTGAAATTGGGGAGGAGGTACCTTCAGAATCGTCGCCAGAGCTGATCTAGACCGGAATAAGGGAAAGCAATGGAATTCTGATGTAAGTAGTATCAAGCAGCCCGTTTTGCCACTGATTCTTCGTTTAACGCCTGAAGCAGATGGGTGTGAAGTTGAGCATCAGGACCTGCGCATCATCTCCAGCTGAAATCAATAGTTTGGTGGGAGAACTCGGTAGGAATGAAAGGTAATGCAACTTCTCACAGCTTCCCACCCGTGGTGTCAGAGCAGTTATTTGGCAGCCTCCACACTCTCTCTGATAGAAGTATTTAACACCAAATATTAACGGGAGCGCCATTCAAATATGTCCGAATAACGCAGGATAATGTTTATTTAAGTATAAAGTGCTCGCAAAGTCGTCAATTGTCCTGCTTCGCCTTGATTTTGAAAACTAGAAGCTATCTTTTCGGAACCTCGTGGTATTATCAACATTTACCAGATGGAAAAATTTCTTGACCTGAAATTAATTTAGGATAATAATCTGTACCTTAAAATGAGGCAATTATTGTTAAATTTAATAACAATAATACAAATCAGTAGGGTACCACGATGACAATTTTGATGCATCCTAAAATAGCGTAATCTTATTGCGTTCAAATCTAGCGAACATTTAGAGTGTAATGAAAGTAACGCAAGGATTTAAGTTTTGTGACACTAGCGCAATTATTAGGTAAAATTTGTTCCAGAACAATGAAATTCATTGAGGAACATAAGAAAATGTTATCAAAATCCAATGGCTATTGAAGGGGATATTCATGTGGTAAGAACTTCTTGTTCTCCATGAAAAGAATATGCAAATGCATAGTGAACACCTCGGGTAGATATATTGAAATTCATAGATAGTTATTCAAAACTTAACTTACCCACTTGATTAGCCACAATTCCTAAAATTATATAACAATGGACGCACATAGATAGTTATTCACACATCCAATAGGCAAGTACTGAAATAGTGGTACTGCAGTTACAAATAAACAGTGAACTCAAAACGGAAATCTATTGCGAGAAAATAAAAACAATGAGATCATAACATGAGATCTTCCTGTACATACAGTCTGGCCACTGACAAATCTCCTAATAAATTGGGAAACCAACAAAGGTGTAATTCGAACGTGGGGTCATGGTAGAGAGTAGGTAGAAATGGGTAAGGAACTGAACATTTCAAGTTTCCGAGAATAAACGTAATAGACGTGAATAATTTATAGATACTTATAATAAAAACTCAACCTAATAAAACCATTTCTAAGTGCTTACTTCAATGGAATGCCAATTGTATATATGGACGCCGTGATGAGCTGAGATCCAGACTAGGATCATCGCCAGTGGCAGTAGCATTCCATTATGGAATGTTGATCAATCTCCCACAGGAGCAAAAGCACACTCTTTTGTGGCTCTATAATTCTGTATTTGCCACGGGTAACTATCCTTCCTCCTAGAGGGAGGCTGTCATTGTCCCTCTGCACAAAGAGGACAAAGACCCTTGTGAGGCTGCTAGTTACAGACCCATCTCCCTTACTTGCTGCATGAGCAAGATCCTGGAAGCTATGGTCAACTACCGCCTGGTATGGTTTCTTGAGAGCTACTACCTCATCTTCCAATATCAGGCTGGTTTTTGCAAACGCTTTTCAGCAGTTGACCAACTCTCAGCTTTTGAGGACCCCAGGACACCTTTTTTGTCAGGGGGGGGGGGGGGGGGCTTCTTTGTCCCATTATTGTGTTCTTTGATCTTGCTAAAGACTATGATACCACCTGGCGTCATAACATCATGCAAATGCTGCAGCAGTGGGGAGTGGGAGGGCCCATGCTGGGCTTCCTTCGCAGCTTTCTTTCCCACCAAAAATTCAGGGTGCGCCTTGTGAATGTCTTCTCCAATCTCCACCCTCAGGAGAATGGCATCCCTCAGGGCTCTGTGCTTAGTTGCACCCTGTTTATGGTCGCTATAAATAGCCTTGCTGATAACATCCCAGAGGATATTCTTCCCTTACTGTTGGTTGATGACTCAACTATTCTCCTGGGAGGCGATAATCTGAGAAATGTGGGTGACACATTGCAGCGTGCTATTGATACCATCTATCAAATAGCGCGGATGCGAGGTTTTAGTTTTTCACTTGCAAAAACTACCTCCATCCATTTTTGCAGAAATCGCAAAGCACAAGATGAGTATCCACTCACAATTGGTGGAGTCACAATACCTTCACTTCACACACACACACACACACACACACACACACACACACACACACACACACGTTTCTTTGGACTCATATTTGACCGCCAGCTGCAGTGGCCCCAGCATATTGAGTTCTTGCGCCAGGCTTTTATGCAGGGTGTACAGTTTCTCAAGGCCCTATCTAACTATAGGTAGGGTGCCCAGTAGGAAGTCCTCTTGAGGATTTTCCTTGCTGTGGTGCAATCTAGAATTGATTATGGGCCTGCAGTTTATGCAAGAAAGTCCTTGCTGCGTAAGCTACAACCTATATTAAACAAGGGTCTCCGTGTGGCAACTGGGGCCTTTCGAACTGCCCCGACAGCCTCTCTTCAGGTGCTCGAGCATAGTAAGCCACTAAAGATTAGGCGAAAGCTACTGACACTCCGTTATGCAGAGGGCCTTCCTAATTTCCCAGGGCACCTTCTGCGTAACTTGGTAACTCTACCACTCCTAGATGAAACATATTCCAGGCTCCAGACTCAGACTTGCCCATTGGGCATTCGTGTTCAGTAGCTCACCGGGTGGGGCTGTATAGAGAGATACCCTCTGGTCCCTTTTGAAGTCCCCCGTCCCTCCATGAACCTTGTCTGGGATTCACATTGGTTTTAGCTTGAGGGTTGGGGTCAAGGGCAATACACCCCCACATATCCTCGGATGTCATTACTCAAAGGCAATCCAGCGATATGCTGGAGACACTCTCTTATTCACTGATGGCTCAAAAACGCCTGATGGTGTTGGCCTTGCTCTATGGAGCCCCAACTTTCAAGTCACTAGACGCCTACCACCTGTTGCGTCTGTGTTCACAGCAGAGCTGTGGGCAGTGACGCTTGCTGTTTGACACTGCCAGCTACTGGGAGTTGGAAATCATGTGATTTGTAGTGACTCACTGAGTACCATCGAGGCGATTAGGGACACATATTCATATGATCCCCTCATACAAAGACTGCGTGTGTCACTACACCAAGTCACAACATTAGGCACAAACACAACTTTTATGTGGGTGCCAAGCCATGTAGGTATTCACGGCAATGAGTGTGATGATGCCCTAGCAAGGAGAGCCTTTGGTGATGACTCCATCGAAATTTTGCCCATGCCCATTGAGGATCAAATCTCCTACATGCAGCAAAAAGCCAATTCCATCTGGACCGAGCAATGGCACGGCGAGGTCACGGGTCTGCGTGGAGTCCTTCAGGACCTTTGCGTGTTTGATCCTTTCGTGACCCACTTTCCAAGTAGTGACCGAATAGTGGTCAATAGGGTAGCCACTGGCCATACCCATCTTAGTCACAGACACCTGCTAGATTTAGTAGCTCGTGATGTTGTGTGTGAGAGATGTGGGGGTGATTTGTGTATCCGCCACTTTCTAGAGGATTACCCAGCCCTCATGGACCTCAGGGTCCAGCATTCACCCCCTCAGTGGGTGGATGTTCTGTCAGGACGACACAAGGTATACCTATTGGTATACTGTGATATTCAGATCTATGATATATTCATTTATTTATGTACATCTAGTCTTACCTTTATTTAACTAAGATGTATAGTATTTATCAGTATATATTTGTCGATAATATGTATGTATTTGTAACGATCATCTAGTTGTAGTTTAGTTTTTATTACGTGATATTTTTATGCGCTGTAGGGGTTACAAAGTGGTCATCACTGCATCGCTTGAGGCAGAGCGCTTCGTTTTGCGGGTTATTATTATTATTTCTCCTCTTCCGATCTGCCAGAGGAGTCCGTGATGGCAATCCGTTTAGTAACGGACGGTCAGCATGGCTTGTTAATAATGTCTTAGTCCGGAAAGATGAAAATGCGGAAAGTCCAATTGATGTATGGCATAAAAGATTAGTACATCTGAACGAAGAAGATCTTAAGAGGTTATGGCTCGTGCAACAGGGAATTCAGGATGGGTGGTTCAGTAAGAATAGAATCGCCGGAGAAATATAATTAGGATACATGGGCTATTCATGTTGCCGCTTAATTGCTCAAAAATAGAACATGGTAATTTGTGAACGTGGACAGCAGAAGACCCACATTGATTGAAGATCCTTTGACCACAGCTGCAGCTGAACAGTGGGATATAGGCGACCAGGAATCAAAGGCAGATCTACTCTTTACACTGGCACCGTCCGAATTGAAACATATAAAGCAAAATAAAATAATTATATTGAAGGGATCTACGCAAGCGAAACTCACTTCAAAAGCCAAGAAGATGAAGATTTTCGTAATCTCCAGACTCATTTTCATCTTCTTGGCTTTAGAAGTGAGTTTCTCTTGCATAGATCCCTTCAATATAATTATTTTTATGTTCCTAACCATTGTCAGTTTGCAAACATTTGATGCGCTTGCCTGTGTGTTTCACAACTTTACTCTTGTATTTCTTAAACTTTCCAGCTGTCTGGTTGGTATGACTCAAAACCACCAGGACCGATTTCGGTGTGGGTTTTCCCAGAATTATCAACGAGTTCCTTGGCAGAACATAGGCTATATTGATTGAAATCATACACCCTCTAATTTGGGAAAAACCTCACAACGACGTCCGGGCAAACAACTCTGTAATTAAGGAATTGAATTTCGGTAGTAAAACTTACTTCTTCGAATGTTAGCAAATGTTATCGATTGCTTACTGAAAAGAATTTTACGCCACAAATCCAACAGTACGGATTTTTTTTTCTGTCAACATACCAATCTAGTTGAAAGCAATGCAACCCCCCCCCCCCCCCCCCCCCCCGCCTGTAGCCAACTGTACTATATGTCCTCTGTAGCTAATTCAGTTCCTATTCAACTTTTGGTGTTGAACCTTTTAATAGCATGCTTCTGAATATGGTAGAGTATGATTATTGCAGATAGAGGAACCACTTTGAATCAGCATAGCGCGCTCGGTAGCCAATGTGGTTCCTATTCAACTTGAGATGTTGAACTTTGGAATGGGACTTAACTGGGTGTGGTAGAGTACAATTTTTACGCCTAACCCTGTTAGATTTATTTTGTTTGGAACTCAGTACGCCTTTTCATTAGCTCACATATGGTCTAGGTATTAGTTGGCTATAGCGAATTTCCTGTTATTTGTTCCTCTCCACACGAACGTTCAACATCTGTTCTAAAAATAATATTTGATTATTCAATCATTGATCGCAGAATTTTTGTTTTAACTAATCTAATCGCCTCCCAGAATGATAAAGAATACACCTAATTGATATACAAAAATAAATGAATTATGAAAACAGACATCGGAAGACAAGGCAAATATTGAAAAGATTAATGTTCATGATTAAAATAAACTCGTAACTATGTAATTAAATGTAAACTCTGATTTTTATCTGATCCAACCAACAAGACTTTCACTTCTATAATACTAGCCGCTCCGGCTCGCTACGCTTGCCTCCACGTCCAGCCGGGGGGCAAGCCCCCCGGACCCCCCATTAAGTTGCTCGCTTCGCTCGCAAAGTGTGGCATATAGGGAATGTTGCTCGCTTCGCTCGCAAAGTGTGGTATGTAGGGAATGTTGCTCGCTTCGCTCGCAAAGTGTGGCTGTATACATGCGATGTATAACAATTGAAACATGTAGGGGATGTTGCTCGCTTCGCTCGCAAACGGTAGATCTCTAAGGGTAGGTTTAACTTCTGTAGGGGATGTTGCTCGCTTGAGGAAGTTATACTGCCCACCCAACTTGGCAGAAGTTTTTTTCTGTTGGGAATTCTTACAAACAAATTAAATCTTATAAAACTACCTGGAACCTCAAAAAGTTTATTAGGGGATGTTGCTCGCTTCGCTCGCAAGGTATTGCTGCATATGTGTAGGGAGAAACAGGTATTTATTCCGTTGAAATGAGTCATCGAGTCCCTTCAAGACTTAAGTGCGTAGGCCTGGTCGCAATACTGTGAAACGGCGCCGGGGTCGATTAAGTTCTGCTATTAATCGCTTCCCATCGCTTCCCTCTCGCAAAATGTGCCATGTAGGGAATTTTGCTCGCTTCGCTCGCAAACGGTAGATCCCTTAGGGTAGGTTTAACGTGTGTAGGGGATGTTGCTCGCTTCGCTCGTAAACGGTAGATCCCTAAGGGTAGGTTTAATTCTGTAGGGGATGTTGCTCGCTTCGCTCGCAAACGGTAGATCTCTAAGAGTAGGTTTAACTTCTTTAGGGGATGCTGCTCGCTTCGCTCGCTTGACTGGCCACCCAACTTGGCAGACGTTTTTTTTCTGCTGGAAATTCTTACAAACAAATTAAATCTTATAAAACTACGTGGAACCACGAAAAGTTTATTAGGAACAGCTGTATATGTATAGGAAAAAACCCGTATTTATTCTTTTGAAATGTCTCAAACGGAAAAGTTCCCCCCATCGCTTCGCCTCGCATACCTATTTGGTATACCTGTGTGTACCTGCTAACATTGTGTAACACCTGACTCATCGAACCCCAATCACGTCTTCCTAGAGCCTTCTCGCGTCCACGGCACATTTAATTTCTCATTTTAATAGCTTCGTCTAGCTTCCCCTCGCAATTCGACCGAGTTCTCGTCACTTTTTTTGATATCCAATTTCGGATTCAGATTCGGCGGGATCAAAGCTGTATTTCGCCCGCGAAAACCGTTCCGAAAAACGTACCTTTACGGGGTATATTTTAATGGGAAAAAACGTAGTTTTTCATCGGACTTTTCGAGAAAACACGGTCCGTACTCTCGCATTTTTTTTACGCATTTCCCGATACTTTTTTCGCGATCCGATCGCGCCGTCGTCTTCCTTGTTCAAAAACCTACGAAACCGGTATTTTTCCGGAATTTTCGACGGCCGTTTAGAGGGGTAGGGGAAGCGGGGAAGTCCAAAAAGCGTACATTAATTCTTACTTCGACCCCCCTCCCGCCCTGCGGCCCATGGTTCGGCTGGGATTAGACAATTTTAAATTCGCTCGTTCCCACTTTTGGAAAATCCCAAGAAGATCCCCCCACTCGTATACTCACCCCACTCAGCCATTTGGCCGTGCATAGACACGACAGACAAACAAACAGACAGACGGAGTTTCATTCTTATTAATAGTACTAGCCGCTCCGGCTCGCTACGCTCGCCTCCACGTCCAGCCGGGGGGCAAGCCCCCCGGACCCCCCCTTAAATTGCTCGCTTCGCTCGCAAAATGTGGCATGTAGGGAATTTTGCTCGCTTTGCTCGCAAAGTGTGGCATGTAGGGAATGTTGCTCGCAAATGGTAGATCCCTAAGGGTAGGTTTAACGTGTGTAGGGGATGTTGCTCGCTTCGCTCGCAAACGGTAGATCTCTAAGGGTAGGTTTAACTTCTGTAGGGGATGCTGCTCGCTTCGCTCGCTTGAGGAAGTTATACTGTTCACCCAACTTGGCAGACGTTTTTTTCAGTAGGGAATTCTAACAAACAAATTAAATCTTATAAAACTACGTGGAACCAGGGGCGGCCCGTGAGGGGGGGCATCGGGACATTGCCCCAGTACATTTGGGAAAAAAGTAACAAACTGGAATGAAGACTTTACAAACAGCTCCATGCTGTGGCTCCAAGGTGGATGCTAGAAGTAATAGGTTTACGCTCCATCCAAGGAGGTTTAAGATCCATCTACCAGCAAAAAAGTACGTAGATTGCGATGATATCACTCTATCAAGACGGAAATTTCGTTGATTCAGGTTAGACTTTGAAGGGAAAAAAAAGGGAAATAAAGGGCAAGAAACGGGAAATACGGGGCAAGGAACGGAAAAAGAGGTCATAACGGGATATTTCTCATGATTTTGGGGGGCTCTGCCCCAAACAGGGTTTCCAACTTTTCTAAAGACCGTAGAATGAAATTTACGTTATGAGTGGCTTCCACTAGAGGAGTTTCGGTTTATTCCATTAGCCACACTGATTCCTTCTCGTCACTCCATGCTGAGTTCCCTGTTGGGTATGTTCGTGGTAATGTTTTGTTATCTCTGCAAGTAATATGTGATGTTTCTTTAAGTTCGTCCAGTTGACGGTTGTTCCCAAGAATTTACTCTAAAGTAAAGTCCGTATTATAGTGTTGTGTTAAGTGCCTATTTTTATTCAGTCCTAAGTTGTTGAATACATCTTTTGTAATAAAGTTCTTTGTATTGTCGGTCGAGTTGGAGTGCGTTGTTCTATGTGTAGAGCTACATAACCGTAGCTCCGTCGGTAGTTACGAATGATAGTTACAAAAATAAATTTTGGCATCCCTTGTGGGGAATGAAGAAAAATCAACAATCACTTTGAATAGAATTCACACCTAAGGACGACTTTCATCGACGGATTTATGTAAGTTGAAGTTTAGTCAGGTACTGATTTTGACATTTTCATGTCTTTGCTTTGGCACATTAACTGAAAAATCGTCACGAAAACTTGCTCACGCGATACCAATAAATAAAATAGACGCACTGTATTGGGTAGAGAACAATCAACTAGTTTCTTTATGTCTTTGCTATGGCACATAAACTAAAAAAACGTCACGGAAAATTGCTCACAAAAATATTTTGATGATTTCCGCTTACAACCGAGTCGTTGCTAGGGAAATGGTACTTCGTCGTTTTTCAACCCACAAAATTCGTCGACCATTCGTTCGAAAGCTCTCGATTTATCCAACCATATTATGTTAACTACTGCGAAGTGCGTGGCCAACAAGCTGAGTTATGAGCAAGGTTATTTGAATAATTGTGTACACTCAGGTGATCATTCTCAATAATTGATATTGTGAACATGATTGCCACCGCTTGTTAATTTCTGATGATTTCATTGAGCTGGTGTTTCGATGATTTGATTCATAGCAGGTGATCCCAATATTGCGAGAACGGTTTGATTTGTGAAGCGGTGGTTAAATCATTTTAATTGTTAATTTCTATGCTTTACACTCTAGGAAGCTGTGATTTCTTATGTAGCCTCTTTAGGACATTTACTTGACGATGCCCAGGGTTCGGATTAGATGAGTGGCTCTTGAAGCTAATTTCTATGTTTTACACTCTAGGAAGCTGTTGAGTTGATGATTCGAATTGAAGCCTTGATAATTTTTAGTACTTTTAATAATAATATAGTCCATTCTAAAATTTTTAGATACTTAGTAAGTAGGTACCTATAAGATATTATTTTTAATTTAATTTATTTATCTAATTAATTTATATTTAGTTTATCAATAATATTTAATGATAATGATTGATTATTATTTAGTAGCCATATACTTTCATAGCAGTTGCCCAAGGCATGACATGACCCAAGTGGGATTTATGTATCATGTGTTTAGGTCAAAGTTAATTCACACTGAAAACAAAACTAATGGAAGAAAAACCTCAATGCTCTTCTTGACTGTCAAATAGGTAAATATTTTTGTGCCCCACTCCTTTTGCAGACCACCGGCCGCCACTGCGTGGAACCACGAAAAGTTTAGTGTGGTATGTAGGAAATGTTGCTCGCTTCGCTCGCAAAGTGTGGCTGTATACATGCGATGTATTACAATTGAAACATGTAGGGGATGTTGCTCGCTTCGCTCGCAAATGGTAGACCCCTAAGGGTAGGTTTTACTTCTGTAGGGGATGCTGCTCGCTTCGCTCTCTTGAAGAAGTTATACTGCCCACCCAACTTGGCAGACGTTTTTTTCTGTTGGAAATTCTTACATTCAAATTAATTCTTATAAAACTACGTGGAACCACGAAAAGTTTATTAGGGAATGTTGTACTGCCCACCCAACTTGGCAGACGTTTTTTTCAGTTGGGAATTCTTACAAACAAATTAAATCTTATAAAACTACCTGGAACCATGAAAAGTTTATTCGGGGATGTTGCTTCGCTCGCAAGGTATACCTGTATATATGTAGGACAAAGTCCGTATTTATTATTTGAAATGGCTCTCGCTTCGCTCGCAAGCAACATTGTGACATCGAACCCTTCACGTCAATTCTTGAGCCTTCTCTCGTCCCCGGCACAATTTTAATCGCTTTGCTCGCTTCCGCTCGCAATTTGACCGAGTTCTCGTCACTTTTTTCGATATCCGATTTCGGATTCAGATTTGGCGGGATCAAACCTTTATTTCGCCCGCGAAAACCGTTCCGAAAAACGTACCTTTATGGGGTATATTTTAATTTTAAAAAACCAAGTTTTTCGTCGGAATTTTCGAGAAAACGGGTCCGTACTCTCGCATTTTTTTGACGCATTTCCCGATACTTTTTTCGCGATCCGATCGCGCCGTCGTCTTCCTCGTAGGAAAACCTACGAAACCCGTATTTTTCCGGAATTGTCAACGGCCGTTTAGAGGGGTAGGGGAAGCGGGGAAGTCCAAAAAGCGCACATTAATTATTACTTCGACCCCCCTCCCGCCCTACGGCCCATGGTTCGGGTGGGATTAGAAAATTTTAAATTCGCTTATACACCCTATCGGAAAATCCCAAAAAGATCCCCCCACACGTAGATCCGGCCCACTCAGCCGTTTGGCCGTGCATAGACACGACAGACAGACAGACGGAGTTTCATTCTTATTAATAACTAGCCGCTCCGGCTTGCTACGCTCGCCTCCACGTCCAGCCGGGGGGCAAGCCCCCCAGACCCCCCATTAAATTGCTCGCTTCGCTCGCAAAATGTGGCATGTAGGGAATGTTGCTCGCTTCGCTCGCAAATGGTAGATCTCTAAGGGAAGGTTAAACTTCTGTAGAGGATGCTGCTCGCTTCGCTCGCTTGAGGAAGTTATACTGCCCACCCGACTTGGCAGACGTTTTTTTCTGTTGGAAATTCTTACAAACAAATTAAATCTTATAAAACTACGTGGAACCACAAAAAAGTGGTACCGCTGTTTATGTGTAGGAAACACCCTGGACCCCCCCCCCCCCCTCCAATTAAGTTGCTCGCTTCACTCGCAAGGTGTGGCTGTATACATGCGATGTATTACAATTGAAACATGTAGGGAATGATGCTCGCTTCGCTCGCAAACGGTAGATCCCTAAGGGTAGGTTTAACTTCTGTAGGAAATGCTGCTCGCTTCGCTCGCTTGAGGAGGTTATACTGCCCACCCCACTTGGCAGACGTTTATTTCTGTTGGAAATTCTTACAAACAAATTAAATCTTATAAAACTACGTGGAACCACGAAAAGTTTATTAGGGAATGTTGCTCGCTTTGCTCGCAAGGTATTGCTGCATAGGTGTTGTTAAATACCCGTATGAAATTCCGTTGAAATGAGTCAAGTGCGTAGTGAGTCCCCTGTGAGTCATCGCGTCCCTTCGCTCGCAGCTGTGCGGATGCGATGTATTACAATTGAAACATGTAGGGGATGTTGCTCGCTTCGCTCGCAAACGGTAGGTCCCTAAGGGTAGGTTTAACTTCTGTAAGGGATGCTGCTCGCTTCGCTCCCTTGAGGAAGTTATACTGCCCACCCAACTTGGCAGACGTTTTTTTCTGTTGGAAATTCTTACAAACAAATGAAATCTTATGAAACTACGTGGAACCACAAAAAGTTTATTCGGGGATGTTGCTCGCTTCGCTCGCAAGGTATACCTGTATATGTGTAGGACAAAGTCCGTATTTATTCTGTTGAAATGGTTCTCGCTTCGCTCGCAAGCAACATTGTGACATCGAACCTTCACGTCAATTCTTGAGCCTTCTCTCGCACGGCACAATTTTAATCGCTTTGCTCGCGTCCGCTCGCAATTTGACCGAGTTCTCGTCACTTTTTTCGATATCCGATTTCGGATTCAGATTTTGGCGGGATCAAAGCTGTATTTCGCCCGCGAAAACCGTTCCGAAAAACGTACCTTTATGGGGTATATTTTAATTTTAAAAAACCAAGTTTTTCGTCGGAATTTTCGAGAAAACGGGTCCGTACTCTCGCATTTTTTTGACGCATTTCCCGATACTTTTTTCGCAATCCAATCGCGCCGTCGTCTTCCTCGTAGGAAAACCTACGAAACCCGTATTTTTCCGGAATTGTCAACGGCCGTTTAGAGGGGTAGGGGAAAGGGGAAGTGGAAAAAGCGCACATTAATTATTACTTCGACCCCCTCCCGCCCTACGGCCCATGGTTCGGGTGGGATTAGAAAATTTTAAATTCGCTTATACACCCTATCGGAAAATCCCAAAAAGATCCAACCACACGTAGATCCGGCCCACTCAGCCGTTTGGCCGTGCATAGACACGACAGACAGACAGACGGAGTTTCATTCTTATTTATAATTCGCCGCTTCGGCTTGCTACGCTCGCCTCCACGTCCAGCCGGGGGGCAAGCCCCCCGGACCCCCCATTAAATTGCTCGCTTCGCTCGCAAAATGTGGCATGTAGGGGATGTTGCTCGCTTCGCTCGCAAACGGTAGATCTCTAAGGGTAGGTTAAACTTCTGTAGAGGATGCTGCTCGCTTCGCTCGCTTGAGGAAGTTATACTGCCCACCCGACTTGGCAGACGTTTTTTTCTGTTGGAAATTCTTACAAACAAATTAAATCTTATAAAACTACGTGGAACCACAAAAAAGTGGTACCGCTGTTTATGTGTAGGAAACACCCTGGACCCCCCCCCCCCCCCCAATTAAGTTGCTCGCTTCACTCGCAAGGTGTGGCTGTATACATGCGATGGCAGACGTTTTTTTCTGTTGGAAATTCTTACAAACAAATTAAATCTTATAAAACTACGTGGAACCACGAAAAGTTTATTAGGGAATGTTGCTCGCTTCGCTCGCAAGGTATTGCTGCATAGGTGTTGTTAAATACCCGTATGAAATTCCGTTGAAATGAGTCAAGTGCGTAGTGAGTCCCCTGTGAGTCATCGCGTCCCTTCGCTCGCAAGGTGTGGCTGTGCGGATGCGATGTATTACAATTGAAACATGTAGGGGATGTTGCTCGCTTCGCTCGCAAACGGTAGGTCCCTAAGGGTAGGTTTAACTTCTGTAAGGGATGCTGCTCGCTTCGCTCGCTTGAGGAAGTTATACTGCCCACCCAACTTGGCAGACGTTTTTTTCTGTTGGAAATTCTTACAAACAAATTAAATCTTATGAAACTACGTGGAACCACAAAAAGTTTATTCGGGGATGTTGCTCGCTTCGCTCGCAAGGTATACCTGTATATGTGTAGGACAAAGTCCGTATTTATTCTGTTGAAATGGTTCTCGCTTCGCTCGCAAGGTAGGTACCTATGTATACCTGCTCGCCTCGCAAACCCCTTGACTGCGTAGGCTAAGTGCCCCAAACACGTCTTCCCAGAGCCTTCTCGCAAATACGGCAGAATTAATTTCTGATGTTAAACGCTTCCCCTCGCTTCCGCTCGTGATTTGACCAACTTAACGTCACTTTTTTCGATATCCGATTTCGGATTCAGATTCGGCGGACCCAAAGCTGTATTTCGCCCGCGAAAACCGTTCCGAAAAACGTACCTTTATGGGGTATGTTTTAATCGGAAAAAACGTAGTTTTTCGGCGGACTTTTCGAGAAAACGGGTCCGTACTCTCGCATTTTTTTGACGCATTTCCCGATACTTTTTTCGCGATCCGATCGCGCCGTCGTCTTCCTCGTAGGAAAACCTACGAAACCCGTATTTTTCCGGAATTGTCAACGGCCGTTTAGAGGGGTAGGGGAAGTGGGGAAGTCCAAAAAGCGCACATTAAATCTTACTTCGACCCCCCTCCCGCCCTACGGCCCATGGTTCGGGTGGGATTAGAAAATTTTAAATTCGCTCGCTCCCACTTTTGGAAAATCTCAAGAAGATCCCCCCACTCGTACACTCCCCCCACTCAGCCGTTTGGCCGTGCATAGACACGACAGACAGATAGACAGACAAACGGAGTTTCATTCTTATTAATAACTAGCCGCTCCGGCTCGCTACGCTCGCCTCCACGTCCAGCCGGGGGGCAAGCCCCCCGGACCCCCCATTAAGTTGCTCGCTTCGCTCGCAACGTGTGGCATGTAGGGAATATTGCTCGCTTCGCTCGCAAAGTCTGGCATGTAGGATATGTTGCTCGCTTCGCTCGCAAAGTCTGGCATGTAGAAAATGTTGCTCGCTTCGCTCGCAAAGTATGGCATTTAGGGGATGTTGCTCGGTTCGCTCGCAAACGGTAGATCTCTAAGGGTAGGTTTAACTTCTGTAGGGGATGCTGCTCGCTTCGCTCGCAAACGGTAGGTCTCTAAGGGTAGGCTTAACTTCTGTAGGGGATGCTGCTCGCTTCGCTCGCTTGAGGAAGTTATACTGCCCACCCAACTTGGCAGACGTTTTTTTCAGTTGGGAATTATTACAAACATATTAAATCTTATAAAACTACGTGGAACCACGAAAAGTTTATTCGGGGATGTTGCTCGCTTCGCTCGCAAGGTATACCTGTATATGTGTAGGACAAAGTCCGTATTTATTATTTGAAATGGCTCTCGCTTCGCTCGCAAGGTAAGGTACCTATGTAGGCATACCTGCTCGCCTCGCAATGTTGTGACATCGAACCCTTCACGTCAATTCTTGAGCCTTCTCTCGTCCACGGCAGAATCATTTTAATCGCTTTGCTCGCTTCTGCTCGCAATTTGACCGAGTTCTCGTCACTTTTTTCGATATCCGATTTCGGATTCAGATTCGGCGGACCCAAAGCTGTATTTCGCCCGCGAAAACCGTTGCGAAAAACGTACCTTTATGGGGTATATTTTAATCGGAAAAAACCAAGTTTTTCGGCGGACTTTTCGAGAAAACGGGTCCGTACTCTCGCATTTTTTTGACGCATTTCCCTTGAAACTTCGCACACTTATTTAAAGGTACCTAGGGATGAATATACTAAAAGTCCTCATGAATATGAGGCGAGCTCTAGCGGCTATTAGCGAAAACAGGTCACTTGTTTTGTTTTTTTGTTAATATCTCGAGAACCTTTGGTCGGAGGTAAAAGTGTACCGTATACATAATTGAAGCTTAATTAATTTGCAACAAAAATGATCATGGACATTTTTCTTGTATTCCTAATGGTTACCGAGCTATAGGGCGCTAAATGATAGCGTTTTTTGAAAAATCGCGCTAGCGCGGTACAATATATGACATTTCTTATAATAGTTTACAATGGTTTACCACTTTTGGTTTATTATTTCCAATAATAAGCCTATGTGATCGTATAGCAAAAAATTTTTATAACCCCCCCTCAAACTTTGTCACTTTACGTTTCAAGGTGCGTAGAATCCAAATTTGAAATGTCCGTCCGCCGTTCGCCGTCCGCCGTCCGGGCCATAAAAGGCCTAAGAATTGACTTTAAAAACCCGTCCTTTCGCACATAGACTCCATTTGGGGTCTAGTTGGTCCTAACGTTTAACCATCCCGATCGCTTTACTCGCATAGATGCTATGGGCCAAAAACGGGCGAAAAAGTGTCATTTCAAGGCTTTGTTAGACTTACGCACGCACGCACGCCTGGCACGCTTGGCAGGGGGTCACGGTGGGTGGTGAGGGGGGGGGGGGGGGGAGCGGGGGGTGGAGTGAGAGGAGGCGCCGCGGCACCTTGTGGTGGGTACAGCGCCGGCGTTCCTTTGAGGCATGAATATGTTTTTTTCAAGGTCATTTTTGTGTGTTAATACCAAAGCTTTTCCTACGCATATTTAATAACATATCCTCTCGACTTTTCGTACGTACTTAGATAATGATATTATTAAGGCAATAACTATTTGAATAGATAGGAGCTCAAATCGAGAAATATAAACATGCGTATATAATTATAGAAGTACAGGTTGTGGCAACTCGAAATAGGACACGCCTTATGACGTACGCAAGTCAACTAAAACTACGATCATACTCAATTGAAAAAATAATAAACCTTTGTGAAATAATTTGCAGCGTTTTTTCTTTGTATACCAAAGATGATTGATGAGATAAACTTTACAGCTTTGTATAAAAAGAAAGACATGATGTATATTAAACAATGAAATACATGAACAAAAAATGCTGGGGACATTCCAAGAAAAATTGTGTGCAGAAAAGTCAACCAACTCTTGATTTTTTTTTTTTTTTTTTTTTTGTTTTGGTAGAAGGCTCTGCAATCTGCTCATCTTGGTCTGCTTCTGAATTTGCAACCTGAAACCTAGGAAGAAGAGGTAAATGTGCATGAGATGATGATGTGAGAGAACCATTATGCGGATAAGAACATGTAGGTATGAGAAAGTAGGTAAGCGAGCAGAAAAACAACGTATGAACATGACGACCAATTCATGTACCTATACTATTGCAAGGTATCAATAAAAACATATTAAAAAGAATACAAAAGTGCAATCTCACCTGTCTTCTGGCTGTCTCTGTTTCTTCAAGGTTTATGACACCGAGATCATCAGGGTCATCAAAGTCTTCTTCGAGCACCATTCAAGCATTCGCCATGGCAGTTGTGACAAACGCTTGCACACATTATTCCTGACTTTCAACAACCACATCTGTTGCAGTAACATTAGCAGCAAATGATAACCACCAGGAGCAGCAAGACAGCACGTATTTCGAGTGTACCACCAATTTCAATTTTGGCTTGGGAATGAACTTCCTCCTGTACAGTGGGGTTGGAAGTTGGAAAGCGATCGGCTGATCACTGTGACAACAGTGGATCCAGCAGCACCTGAAGCTGTCCTCAACCTCATTTGTTGCAAATGTACAGGTGGATGTGGGAACAGATGTGGTTGTTGAAAGTCAGGTATAATGTGTACAAGCGTTTGTCACAACTGCCATGGCGAATGCTTGAATGGTGTTACTTTCACCCTCGAAGAAGACTTTGATGACCCTGATGATCCCGATGTCATAAACCTTGAAGAAACAGAGACAGCCAGAAGACAGGTGAGATTGCACTTTTGTATTCTTTTTAATATGTTTTTTATTGATACCTTGCAATAGTATACATGAATGGTCGTCATGTTCATACGTTGTTTTTCTGCTCGCTTACCTACTTTCTCATACCTACATGTTCTTATCCGTATAATGGTTCTCTCACATCATCATCTCATGCACATTTACCTCTTCTTACTGTGTTTCAGGTTGCAAATTCAGAAGCAGACCAAGATGAGCAGATTGCAGAGCCTTCTACAAAAAAAAAAAAAAAAAAAAAATCAAGAGTTGGTTGACTTTTCTGCACACAATTTTTCTTGGAATGTCCCCAGCATTTTTTTTTTTGTTCATGTATTTCATTGTTTAATATACATCATGTCTTTCTTTTTATACAAAGCTGTAAAGTTTATCTCATCAATCATCCTTGGTATACAAAGAAAATACACTGCCAAGGAAATGGCACATGAGCTTCCTCGTGAACTTCACAGTACGTCACCATTAAATTCCAGAAAACTAGAAACGACCGGTTCTGGCATCAGAGAATTAATAAGGTGGGAAATTGGAAGCTGAATGGTACATATAATAAATTAAATTAATAAGGAAAATTTTGATTTTAATATGGGACCATCAAGGATGTAATCCGCATGTTCCCTGAAAATTTCGTCTAAAACGGATCAAAACTTTCGCGCATGCGCCTAGCGTACCGCTGCTGATGATCGCGATGAATGTGATACGGGACCTCAAGAAACCTTGCCCGCATCATCCCTGAAAATCTGACCGAAATGCGTTCACAGTTGCCTGAGTTATGACCGAAACAAGAAAATTTTGTTTGCGCCTGCTCAGAGGCTACCGTTGATTCGATCATGACGGAACTGATAGGGGACCATGTAGAGCTATACCCGCACGATCCCTAAAAATTTGAAGAAAATCGCATCAAAATTGTGGAAATTACGGCTGTGGCAAGGACTGTAACAAGAATATTTCGTTCACGCATGCGCAGAGCGTACCGCTAATGCAATTATGATGATTGTCTTATGGGACCTCAAGGGACCTTACTCACATCATCCCTGAAAATCTGACCGAAATCCGTTCAACATTGACCGAGTTATGACCGTCACAAGGAATTCACGTTAGCGCCTGCGCAGAAGCTACCGTTGATTCGATCAGGATGAAGTTGATAGGGGACCATCTAGAGCGTAACCCGCACGATCCCTTAAAATTTGGTTAAAATCGGATCAAAATTGTGGAAGTTATGGCTGTTACAAGGAAATATGGACGATCAGACAGACAGACAGACACACGGAACCAAATTTGTTCAGGAGGCTCTGAAACACAAAATGCGAGTGGAAATTTTGATTTTGGAGCAAAAGTGAAAACAAAGCTTCCGCTGCCTTGCAGTCTCGGAAGCAAAAGTGATAAACCATTGTAAACTATTATAAGAAATGATACTTTTTTCGCGATCCGATCGCGCCGTCGTCTTCCTCGTTCAAAAACCTACGAAACCCGTATTTTTCCGGAATTGTCGACGGCCGTTTAGAGGGGTAGAGGATGCGGGGAAGTCCAAAAAGCGCACATTAATTCTTACTTCGACCCCCCTCCCGCCCTACGGCCCATGGTTCGGCTGGGATTAGAAAATTTTAAATTTGCTCGCTCCCCCTATCGGAAAATCCCAAGAAGATCCCCCCACTCGTAGACTCCCCCCACTCAGCCGTTTGGCCGTGCATAGACACGACAGACAGACAGACAGACAAACGGAGTTTCATTCTTATTAATAGTACTAGCCGCTCCGGCTCGCTACGCTCGCCTCCACGTCCAGCCGGGGGGCAAGCCCCCCGGACCCCCCCTTAAATTGCTCGCTTCGCTCGCAATATGTGGCATGTAGGGAATTTTGCTCGCTTCGCTCGCAAAATGTGGCATGTAGGGAATTTTGCTCGCTTCGCTCGCAAAGTGTGGCATGTAGGGAATGTTGCTCGCTTTGCTCGCAAGTGGTAGATCCCTAAGGGTAGGTTTAACGTGTGTAGGGGATGTTGCTCGCTTCGCTCGCAAACGGTAGATCTCTAAGGGTAGGTTTAACTTCTGTAGGGGATGCTGCTCGCTTCGCTCGCTTGAGGAAGTTATACTGTTCACCCAACTTGGCAGACGTATTTTTCAGTTGGGAATTCTTACAAACAAATTAAATCTTATAAAACTACGTGGAACCACGAAAAGTTTAGTGTGGTATGTAGGGAATGTTGCTCGCTTCGCTCGCAAAGTGTGGCTGTATACATGCGATGTATTACAATTGAAACATGTAGGGGATGTTGCTCGCTTCGCTCGCAAATGGTAGATCCCTAAGGGTAGGTTTTACTTCTGTAGGGGATGCTGCTCGCTTCGCTCGCTTGAAGAAGTTATACTGCCCACCCAACTTGGCAGACGTTTTTTTCAGTTGGGAATTCTTACAAACAAATTAAATCTTATAAAACTACCTGGAACCACGAAAAGTTTATTCGGGGATGTTGCTTCGCTCGCAAGGTATACCTGTATATGTGTAGGACAAAGTCCGTATTTATTATTTGAAATGGCTCTCGCTTCGCTCGCCTATGTATACCTATGTATACCTGCTCGCCTCGCAACATTGTGACATCGAACCCTTCACGTCAATTCTTGAGCCTTCTCTCGTCCACGGCACAATTTTAATCGCTTTGCTCGCTTCCGCTCGCAATTTGACCAACTTAACGTCACTTTTTTCGATATCCGATTTCGGATTCAGATTCGGCGGACCCAAAGCTGTATTTCGCCCGCGAAAACCGTTCCGAAAAACGTACCTTTATGGGGTATATTTTAATCGGAAAAAACCAAGTTTTTCGGCGGACTTTTCGAGAAAACGGGTCCGTACTCTCGCATTTTTTTAACGCATTTCCCGATACTTTTTTCGCGATCCGATCGCGCCGTCGTCTTCCTCGTAGGAAAACCTACGAAACCCGTATTTTTCCGGAATTGTCAACGGCCGTTTAGAGGGGTAGGGGAAGCGGGGAAGTCCAAAAAGCGCACATTAATTCTTACTTCGACCCCCCTCCCGCCCTACGGCCCATGGTTCGGGTGGGATTAAACAATTTTAAATTCGCTCGCTCCCACTTTTGGAAAATCTCAAGAAGATCCCCCCACTCGTACACTCCCCCCACTCAGCCGTTTGGCCGTGCATAGACACGACAGACAAACGGAGTTTCATTCTTATAAATAGTATAGATAGATAGAGATAGAGATTTCATTCTTATAAATAATAGAGATAGAGATAGAGATAGATAGATGTTTTTGATTGTTGCTGTAGTAACTGTTTCTGTGAGGCGAGGGGAGTTGTGTCCCCTAACTTACAAAATGCATCCAAAGGGCCAGTAAGTACTCGTTTCTTTCTTGTGCTTTCAAATGCTAAATTGCACAGTTTTAATCGGAAAAATGCTATGCGTCTCACAGTCATGTTGACAAATTTTTGTTTCACTTAATCTTATAAGTGACGCAA
Organism: Adelphocoris suturalis; assembly: GCA_030762985.1. Lineage (NCBI taxonomy): Eukaryota > Metazoa > Arthropoda > Insecta > Hemiptera > Miridae > Adelphocoris > Adelphocoris suturalis. The sequence continues at coordinate 97,219,616 of CM061040.1, forward strand.
GAGAGCGGTGGGTTTCGTGCGAACGCACTTATATTACATTAGATGGCAACTTCTAATATGTTTCCATCGGTGGCGTAGTTTGAGGAGGGGCAGGGTGGGCAGAGCCCCTCCGTGAATTACAGAGGACGCAGGAGTTCGTAGTATGGATACAATCAAAATGAATAATTTTACGCTTCTAACTTCAGTACCTAACACCTTTAATTGGAGAATGTAATTAGTAAAACACAATTACTACTATTATAAAACGGATCCGGTTGCCTAGCAACTTTAGACGCCCTTAGAAATAAAGAAATTTTGATTAGGTTCATTTGTATAAGGGCAGAATAGCGTGAATATTGTACAGCCCCTCGGAGAGGAGTAAAATCATCTAGTCAACGAAACGGTAATGTGGATACTGCAAACTGAAATCAAGTCGTTCCCCACTACCTTCTGGGGCTACCCCATTTGCGATTTTTCCCTAGAAAAATATCCATTGGTCAGTATCCACCAAATTCTCCTACGACCTTCCCCTTCTTTTCACTGCCTACTTGATCATCTTGGTTGTTTCCCGTATTTATTTATCAATTTTTGATTGTTGGTATATCGTTTGTATTATACCATTTACGAATTAAATCACAGTTAAAATACTCGCAAAGAAAAAAAAATGATTTTTTCTGTGGTGATTGAATTAGTTAGGAAAGATTGAAACAATCTATTGTAGCAGTAGTTACTTCTATTCTAACCTAGCATATTGCTGGTTTGAGTTTGTTTTGTTTACATTTGGTTGTTTGTTGTTATCGGTTTCATGCCCCGTTTTTTATTCCGCGTACTTATATAATACAGTTTATTGTGTGATATTGTCCAGATCAACAAGTAAATAACAATTTATTGTGGATAAACCTGTAAGTGAGAAACGACCTCATACATAAATATATGATTTTGCAGGCATTAAGTCTAGTATTATAGTATATTAACCTAGTGGTCCTCAGTTCAGCCGTAGGTATTTGTATATCTACTTATATGAATATGAACGTTTTACAGTTTATAGAAATGGATACTAAAACTATAAAATAAAATGTCGTCCATGACTGATGCCCCTCCATGAGAAATGACTCAGCTACGCCACTGGTTTCCATCCAGTGTAATAGGTATAGGAATGTTTCCAGATCAACCCCACAGCTCTCGTTTTTAGGACGTCTCTCTGAAGCCCTCTGAACCCGTTATTACCCCTTGAACACCTCACCGAAGTGGCTAATGCATCCTCCTGGACAGCGTGAAAATGGCGACAGTCGCAGGCCCCAATGCACTCTGGCGCCCATTCCACCCACTGGGAAGAAAATGGGGATTCAGAGCACTGTCGGAATTCTTTACCATTTACTGCTTCATGCAGAGCAGCAGCGAACTCAGCAGATGAGCCGGGTTTGGGAGCAGTTGGTGTTGCTCGGTCACACCTCAGCAACTGCTGCCTGAGGAAGTCAAGGTCAGCAGCAGCGCGGGCGACCTCCCAGCTTAAGCCCGAAGGGCGAGCAGGTGCTGGTGACATAATGATGGGATGCTGGCCGAAAGAGAGACAATACTGAGCCAACCGGTCTTGACCTGTGCGTGGATGTAAGCACTTGGGACACCAGATGGGAAGCCTAGCCAAGAGCGCACAGCAGAGCGAACATCACGATCTAACTCAAGCAGCCTCCCCACAGTAAGCCTGCCAAAGACTAACCCATAGGTTAACATTGGCAGTAAGCACGTGCGAAGGAGGTGCAGCTTCTGCTGTGGCTTCAATAGAGCCTTGGAAACACGAGCTAATACTCCACCAAGGTTCACACTGCTTGTGGCTATAGTGGCCAGACCCATTAAGTCATTCCCAAGGTACCGCGAGACCTCCAACACGGATCAGGCAGGGATCGGTGTCTGTCCTAAGACAAAGTACTTCACACACACACACACACTCAGGATGTCCAGGTTGTCAGTTTTATTTTTTTTTTTTTTCCAAAACATTTTGTTGACGCCATCCAGGCTACAATTCTCAACCAATTTTCGTGAATCTTATTTGGCTCGATTCCAATTTTAGTCTAGTTGTGCAACAAATGTTGGGAATTTCGGATTTGCAGTCGTGGTGGGGGGTGGAGGGGATAATTACCGATTCTTTCAGGAGCTGCCCAAGCTGCAAACCTCGACCGATTTTCGTAATTCTTATTTTGTCCTATTAAGAATCTGAAATGGCTTTGGAACGTATGTTAGAAGTTTCAAATTTAATCATTTATGGAGGGGTTTAATCAATTTAATGGAGGGGTTATTGCTGATAAATCATGATGTTTTAACAATTCTCGTCCGAATTTCGTGATTCTTTTTTTGTTCAACCATGGATTCGGTCTAGAATTAGATGGTACATCAGGAGTTTCAAATTTCATCATGGAAGGGGGTGAATGGAGGGGGTAATACTGATAAATCATGACGTTTTAACAATTCTCGTCCGATTTTCGTGATTCATTTTTTGTTCAGTTATGAATTCGGTCTAGTTTCGGAAGGTAAATCAGGAGTTTGAAATTTCATGCTGGAAGTTTTATGATGGAAATTTACTGTCGGTGGAGGGGATAATTCCGAGAAGCAATGATATATTTGTTTTTCTCTTATTTTAATATTCACCAAATCCCTTCATAATGCATGCATTACTTACCAATATGGTTAAGACTTCGTGACATCTTAAAATTTGCTAACTTATACTTCATTTTGGCTCTTCGTTTGAATAAAGGAATTACCTAGTACGAATAAAAATAATTTAATGCAAAAGAGAACATACAATATGTGTATACGTGATAATATTCAATATAATGTTTCTAGAGTCAGTATGGTGTCCTTACCATAAAAGCAATGGCATCTAACGTGTATAGTGGACCAACTAAGAGCTAACGGGCACAATCCCTGACCATTCCATCAAAATCGGTTGATTAGTGTCGGGCCATCCCAACAACCAATCGCAATGAAACTTAGAAAGGATCCCATTCCTAGACTTTTACTTGGATAGTTTGTCAATACTTGATCAATCGCGACAAAATTTAATGAGTACCACGCTGAAACCAATATTTACCTAACTGCCTCCACCCCTACCCCCTCGAGTTTAAACAGAATCAAACTGATGGATCGCAAAAAATCGAAGTTATATTAGATATTACTTTCGCGCATGCTCACACACTACTGTAGACCTGACGGCATTGAAATGTATAGGGGATCTAGGAGCGAATCTGCACAATCCCCAACATTCTCATCAAAATTTAGTACTGTTTTGGTGACACGGAACCAAAATTGATCAGTGAGCTCTGAAACACTTTTTTTTTTCAACTTCATGTACGAACAAAGCTTCCCTACATTTGAGAGTGAGGAAGCAAAATACTATTCTTATTGAAATTTTTTTAGATAACTATCGATTTATTAATCGATTAATTAGCCCTGATGCTTAGCCCTCATATTCTACCTTTAATGGGGTTAATCGCAAGTCATCATTCATTAATTTCTTCATGTTAATAATGTTACTTAGTTTCCAGAGCGTTCACACGCATTTGTAAAAATCAAATTGCGTAAGACCGATTTATATTGTTTAGAAAAGCTGAAAATTGAAATCTCATATGAGCCCTAACAATACTACCATAACTAGAAACCAAACGAAGGTTCACTCATTCAGCAGTTCCATACGTAGGTTTCCGTCGTTTCCGTAATCAGTTTACCGCACCCCAATCTTGAACAGAACTACATAATATGGTGCAATCTCACGTTCTTGTAAAAAGGCTGAAATAGTCTCACAAGCTCGCTCTTCAATTATATTCTGGGTACAACTCCCAAAATCGAACGGTTTATAAAGCAGAAAGGGAAACACATGAATGTACCGTTGCCCCTCCCTTCTAATTAACATGTTGGCCAGCGTCAGTTTGTTGGTAGTACGGGGACCCTATTTTCAATGAGAATAGGACGTTGATATCGCACCGGACGTCCTTGCTCTTCAGACAAGTGAATGTTACGGCCAGCTTGATCCGTGATATCATAGTGCTCTACCGCAGCCACGTCACCTTTGTCGCGTGTTGAGGAAAAGTAAATGAAAGAGGGTAGGCGAACCGGTACCCGCGAAGGCCACCACTGGTATTGACAACAGTACTATCGAAATTCTTCGAAGAAATTCAATGCCATGGCACTTCGCCTGATGTTTATTTACATTCCTAATAGGAATGGGTTTTACCCACAACGATCGTCTGGATATCATCCTCTTATTTCTACAGGCTATTTCCTCGCGCTATTTTCCTTACCCACTTCAAGTATTCTGGTCTGATAAACGACTTGTAAAGAGACTTAATTAATTCCCAATAATGGAAAAAGTAAAAGAGTGGGAACACTACTACCTATCTCACTTTATATACGTATTCTATGGACTTAACGGCGTTAGGATGAATTAATTGTCTAACATTTCAGGGTTGAATAAACATTTCAAGTCCCCAGTCTGTGAACTTAGCATTGAGCGGGCAAACTAGTGCGAATAGGTAGATACCTAGGTACCCACACAAAACAAATTAAAAGCTCTAAAATTAAGCTGACGTTAGTAAAACCGGTAGGAATCGGAAAATTTTTAATTGCCTTATTCAACTTGCAGTGCCAAATTATGAAAAGGATTTCCTTGGGACTGCACTACGACGGAGCCTCACTGATCAGTGGCTAATTGACTCGTTATTAACTTATGATGCTAAATTTGAAATGAAGCCCCCTCTCGAATTCGGGTAACCGATTTTAGATACTGAGTCGCCCTGATCAGGGACCGCGTCTTTAGGACTACCTACCTAATGGTAACTATGGGAAGCGGTACTAAAGTGAATTCGGAAGGCAGTTTTTTCCTTTTGGAGCTACGTGGCTGAATAGTCAAATGACGCATACCCAATAAGTGCAGTGAGAAGGTAGGAGTTGTCAACAGCCAAAATCGCACATTTCCTGAAAATTTCATCAAAATTGGATGAAAACTGTTGAAATTAGCCTCGTTAAAGAAATACATTTGCGGTAACAGAAGCTACTAATGATACAATCATGTTGAAATTTATATGACTTTGTCATATCGTTTTCTCCCAACAATCCTATTATTTGAGAAGGAATTGGACGTCCAGGGCGAAAGAAAATTACGTTTGATAGAATTTACGTTTGCGCATGCGCTGAGTGAAGTATTGATTTTGAAACAATGAAATTGTTAGGGGCCCATCTACTGCGTACCTAACTATCACATCCCCTTGAAATTTCACCAAAATCGGTTGAAAACTCTAAACATTTTGCTTGTTTCAAGGTTTTCTCATTTACGGTGGGCAGGAGGTACTACTGTTAGGATTGTGGTGGAATTGCTGGGGAATACTCAAATCATTTCTCCCAACAATCCTCAAAATCTGAGTATGATCGGTCGATGGGGGCGAGAGAAAATGATAATTGAATATACGCTTGCGCATGCGCCGAGTGAAGTATTGATTTGGGGACAACGAAACTGGCAGGGAACGTTCTACACCCTAATCCACACATTTTATGAACATTTCATAAAAATTTATTGTAAATTGTTGAAATGAAGCTTGTTACAAGTATTTGCAGACACACACTCAGAAAGAAACGGAACGAAAGGTGTAAAAAAAGGTCTAAACAGTAAAACGAGAGTTGAAATTTTGATTTTGGAGACAAAACCTTTTTCATCTCACAAGCGAAAACAATGCTTCCGCTACCTATAGGAAGGTAAACTAGAAAGCAATATTTATGAGATTTAAAAAAAGTATGTACACTTCATGCAGATAAGTCAACACATGCTTTTTATCCCGATCTTTATAGGTTTTTTAAATCTGGATATATAAACAAAGAAAGTACAGAGAAACGTCATTTATTATACAGAAGTTATATTACGGGCGTAATAAATATAACGTATTGGGACATTTTTCGTGACCGCTAAATATTTTACCTAAACCCAGCCATAAGACTCAAAGTGTCCCGAGAGTCTCCCTATCAAATATTAACTTCCTAGGGGTTCTCCCGTTACCCGTTACTAATCCAAAAATCTAATACTTCATCTAGATTCTGTTTTCGCTTCGGAGTCTACCTAAAGGTAGTGGAAGCATTGTTTTCACCTTCGGGAGGAAAAAAACTGTTGGTCTCCAAAATCAAAATTCACACTTGTATTTTACGTTTTAGACCATTCTGAACAACCTTGGTTCCGTGTCTATCTGTGTGTGTGTGTGTGTGTGTGTGTGTGTGTGTGTGTGTGTGTGTGTGTGTGTGTGTGTGTGTGTGTGTGTGTGTGTGTGTGTGTGTGTGTGTGTGTGTGTGTGTGTGTGTCTGTCGTGTGTCCGTAAATCCTTGTATCTTATCCTCGTATCTTATTTCCTACAGTTTTCATACGATTTTAATGAAATTTTCAGGGGATGTGAGGGCTAAGGGGTAGACGGTCCCCTGTCAGTTTCATTGTTCTTGACGCAATAACTCACTCTGCGCATGCGCAAACGCAAATTCTGCCAAGCATTATTTTCTCACGCTCTAGGTTTTGTCCGATCTCGCTCAAATTTGAATGATCCTTGTAACGACCTTCATTTTCACTGTTTTCATCCGATTTTGATGAAATTGTCAGCGAATGCGCGGCTTAGGTTGTAGATGGTTCCGTACCTATTTCATTGTTTTCAACTCATCAGTTCATTCTACGCTTGCACAAACTTAAATTACATTGAGTATCATTTTTTCGTTTCTTAATTGGATGCAGGGTGGATGGGATAGTAATTCTGCAAAAAGAATTTAAGTGACCCAAATCTGTCCAAGCTTCAATTTAAGACAAGCAATTTGGGGGGGGGGGGGGGGGGGGGCACATTATTGGAGTTAAGTCCCTGTTTGTGAATTGTCATTGTTGAAAACTCGGGACTGGAAGTATTTAGTCAGAAGAAAAAGCAAACTGATTATAATTTAAAAAAATATATACTATCAAGATAAACGTATAGTTACTATTGTGTTTATTGGATTAGACAAAGTTACTTTCATACTCCCCAAAAATTCACTAAAAGGGGTTTTGCATCCCTTGGGGATTTTTCTATCAAGACTGTTGTCAAGTTTTGTAGCAGAATGATGTTGATGGACAAATAAACAGTCGAATATTATATATTGAATGTAGAAGGATGCAGAGTAGAATGGTGTTATGAGTAAGTATGGTAACTTAGATTTATTGACGACTCGCTGAACAGGTTCACTATTTACCACATTTCTCGATACTGTACTTAGATTTGTCATGGAAATGATATTCATTTATATTGAGATTTAGACATATACGCGCATACCCCCGTTTTGCAATATACATACTAGTTTAGCAAAATCGCTGTGTGCATTAAGGGGGCAACAACTAAAACCATTGGAAGGACATTTTTCAAGGCTTTGAAACCTCAATAAACTAAAAGAGCACCTTGAAAAACATATGTAAACCCATTTTACCCAAAATACGACGACTGCTGCGATGACAGCAACATTCCGACGCTAAAAAACGTTGATCGACGATTCCCAAAAGTTAGCTGATATCGGTTACCCTCTTTTTGCATAAGTCCGTCCGATTGACCAATTGACCAATTATGACATTTCACGCTACTATTTGATTTACTCTTTCCCGCTATGGGAATTTTCAAGAACACATAAAACTTTTCAATGATCTATACATTCATGATAGGTAAACGAGGAAGTGCCACATCCAACTAGGCAGACGTTCTTGTTTTTGCTTCCGAGTCTACCTAAAGGTAGCAGAAGCATTGTTTTCACTTTGGGGAGAAAAAAATTTTTGGTCCCCAAAATTAAAATTTTCACTTGCATTTTACGTTATAGACCATTCTGAACATCTTTGGTTCCGTTTCTGACTGTCTGTCTGTATCTGTGTGTGTGTCTGTCGTGTGTCCGCAAATCCTTGTAACAAGCCTATTTTCCACAGTTTTCATCCGATTTGGATGAAATTTTCAGGGGATGTGCGGGCTAGAGAGTAGACGGATCCCTTCTAGTTTCATTGTTTCCAAATCAATACTTCATTCTACGCATGCGCAAACGTAAATTCCATTATGCACCATTTTTTCACGCCCGAGTCGTCCGATCTCGCTCAAATTCGTATGATAGTTGGGGGATAACGATTTGAGCATCCCATATCAATTTCAACATGATTGTATCATTAATAGCTACTGCGCATGCGCCTTTGTGAAATCCTTGTAACGACCTTAATTTCCACTGTTTTCATCCGATTCCGATGAAATTGTCAGATAATGCGCGGGTTAGGTTGTAGATGGTTTTTTCCCGCTGGACTTGGAATATTCACAGTGGTTCAACGAAAATCTCCTCTCAATAAAATATTCACAGTGGTTCAACGAAGATCTCCTCTCAATGCCCGAGTTTTTCTTCCCACTGGACTTGGAATATTCAGTGATTCCACGAAGATCTGCTCTCTACAGCTAAATTTTTCTTGCCATTGGACTTACGATTTCCGCTCACATCTTCATTCTCCCAATTTTATTGAGATGGACAATTATTCTAAGATTCTCTGGCCAGGGGTCTTAGAAAATTTTTCGTCTCCCAATTGGTTGAGTCAACGCAGACCTTCTCATCACTCGACCGAGATATGCAGAATTTTTTTCCAAATTTCACCTTTCGAGTGTCTCGAGCTTTTTTGCCACCTTCAAGGAATAACTGCCCGTTGGCCGACCTACACCTCTCAAGGTCTGTCAGTGCCTTTCCACAGCAAATTGACTGATTACCATTGACTGATCACCATCGTGATTTATTAAGTCAAAATTGCAGCCAGTTCCTGTTTAATTTTTTCCTCGTTTAAGGTAAGATTGGCCAAACGAGGGAAATAAAGAACTCAGAGCTCCAGACCTCCTTGATGCAGGTCTAGCTCCCACCGTTCCACCCAGCTAACACTGCAGTCTGGCTGAAACGATTGGAACTTGCATGTGTCACCGAAGGACTCACTACATAAGTAGAGAAATTCAGTCGGGCTTTCCTCACCTTAGACTCTGAATCGGCTAAACTAGGAGTCGACTTAGACCCTCCTAATACTACAGCCTTCACCACACTCTGTTCAAGTCTTCGAGCAACCTATGAGTCCGCCGGTGGGACAGATGTTGTCAAACTCCTCTCTACAGCCTCCTTAGCCGACAACTCTCCCTCAGCCTATGCTCAGAGTCTCTGTAGGAAGATGCCAGCTGGCATCTTTGCTCCTCCTTCAAATGCTTCTCCGTGTTCTACCAGGCCCTATCCGTCTCAATGTTGCCTCTTACAAACAAAGAGCTGTCTGGTAAAATTCCTGACCACATCATAAAAATCGGTCAATTAGTCTCGGAGTTTCGTCTGCAACAACTAATTTCAGGTTTTCGAATGGGCAGTGGTTACCAAAATATTATTAGCATGAATAAGTTATATAGAACAATGTTTTGAAAGGTGTCACACTTTTTTCGCGTCACATTATTTTGACAGGGTACCTATTTGTTCGCGAACCACGAGCTGAGTGAGCTATTCTCTCCATTTCACCCTAGAGATAAAAATTTGATAGGAAAACTCTCTGGGTCATTAAGAGGTGATTGAAATGATGGGCTCTTTCCAAACCAGCTGAGAGCTAAATTCTCCTGTGTTCACCCTAGAAAGTTGCGATTTTACAGAGAGACTCTTTGAGGTAATGAGAGACAATTGGAATGTAGAGCTCTTTCCTGATCAGCTGAGTGACCTAAATTCTCTCCTGTTCACCCTAGGAGGTTAAATTTTATTGGGAGACTCTTTGGGACATTGAGAAACGATTGAAATGTAGTGTTCTTTCCTGATCAGATGAGTGAGCTAAATTCTCGTTTGTTCACCCTAGGAGGTTGAAATGTATAAGGAGACTCTTTGGGACATTAAAAGTGACCGTCCACTAGGTCGACAGAGCGGCGCGACGTGACGCTAAAATCTTGAGGTTCGTCCACTATGGGGCGGATTTCATTTTTTGATCCGTCATTTCCATGATTTATTGAGCGATGAAAGGAAATTCGTCCAATATTTCAGGATGTCTCTAGAAAAGTTTTCTTACGCCACTGATAGTGAAGCAAGACACTACATTTCGACGAGCCATCCATCTATTAGAAAAATAGCCAAGAAAGTGCTAAAAAGTTCCAGTCATGCAGCATGATCGTATAAGCGAATTTTCGTAAATTATCGTACTATATTATGTTACATTGTTTTGAAAATTAAGGGCTTTGTGGAAGAAGAAATTGTTAACTACCAATTTTATGACCAGAAACCCGTTCTAAATAATACTCTGCGATTAAAAAAGAGATTTTGGATTTTTTATAGATTTTCTAGCACATTTTAATGAAATTTAAGTACATTTTTCTGCATAATTTTGCACATAATTGTCCATGTATATAATATTTTATGCACGAGCGCTTACGAAAATGGCCGAGGTCGAAAATTTTTCGCTTCGTCCAGTAGGTCGATGGGGCGGTGCTAAATGTTTTGGCGGCGCGCCGTTTGGAGAGCGGTCGAGAGCGAAAAATTTTCGACTCACCAGCGCCGAGCCGTGCTGTCGACCTGGTGGACGGACTACCATCATTTTCCATTATATTTCTAGAGACAGATTTTGGCGTCCCGTCGCGTTGCGCCGCTCTGTCGACCTAGTGGACGGCCACTTTGAGACAATTGAAATCATATGCTCTTTCATGGTCAGCTGAGAGTGCTAAATTCTATTGTGTTCACTCTAGAACGTTGAAATTTTAAAGGGAGTCTCTATCAGTTAATGTGAGACAATTGAATTGCAGAGCTCTTTCCTGATCAGCAGAGTGAGCCAAATTCTCTCCTGTTCACCCTACGAGGTTGAAATTTTATAGGGAGACGCTTTTCGAACTTAATCACTCGCGACGAAGTTGTTGAAACCAATTTCAAAACGAAATTTAGTGAAGGGAAAAAAAAGTTGTCTATTTCCACGAAAAATAAAGTTTTCAATGTTGAATCGATTTCGACAGTTAGGCAATCATCAGTAACAACCTTACTGTTTATTGTGATTTATGTTTATTGTTATTGTTTGTTACTGATGACGGCCCAACATTGTAACTCTTTATTTTTCGTGGAAATTGACTTTTTTTTCCCCCACTTAATGCCGTTTTGTAGAGCTATTTCCTGAACAGCTGAGTGAGGTAAAATCTCGTTTATTCACCCTAGGAGATTGAAATAATGGGCTCTTTTCTGATCAGCAGGATGAGCTAAATTCTCTCCTGTTCACTCTAGGAGGTTAATATTTTGTTGGGAGACTTTGGGGCATTAATAAACGATTGAAATATAGGGCTGTTTCCTGATCAGCTGGGAGTGCTAAATTCTCTTGTGTTCACTCTAGAAAGTTGCAATATTATGGAGAGACTATTTGAGTTAATGAGAGGCAACTAAAATGTAAAGCTCTTTCCTTACAGCTAAGTGAGCTAAAGTCTCTACTGTTAATCCTTAAAGGTTGAAATTGTATAGCGAAATTCTCGGGGACACTGAGAGGCGATTGAAATGTAGGGCTCTTTCCTGATCAGCTGAGAGAGCTAAATTCTCTCCTGTGTATCCAAGAAAATTTAAATTTGATAGGGGGACTCTGTGGGTGATTACGAGATTGGATTGATGGACTCTTCCCTGATCAGCTGAATACTCTCCCATTCTCCCTAAGAAGTTGAAATTTGGTTTGATGGGCTCTTTCTTGGTCAGCTGAGTGAGCTAAATTCTCTCCTGGTCACCCTAGGAGGTTCAAATTTGAGTTCTCCTAGACACCTTCGATGAAAATCATCAATGATTTCAAATACCGTAAAACAAATTCATGATTAAATTTATAGATTCTCCTTGAAGAGGAGAATTTCGTCATAAAAATGGTAGTTAGAAACTTCTGCACGTGGTGCTTAAATTTTAAAATAATACTACTTAATATAATACGATAATTTACGAAAATTCACTCACACGATCTTACTGCATGATTGGAACTTTACCAATTTCTCTGTACTCAAAGTAGGTACTTAAATGTCAAAATACTGTAACGCAATATATTATTTTTTCGATAGTAGTATGTCCCCTCCCATGATGAAATCACGAATCACGAAAATTGGTCGAGATTTGTAGCTTGGGCAGCGCTTGAAGGCTCGGTAATTATCCCCTCCCACCCCCGCCACTAAAGCAAATCCGAAATATCCGAGGCTTGTTGCACAACTATTCTGAAATTGAAGTCGAACAAAATGAGAATCACGAAAATCGGTTGAGCATTGTAGCCGGGGTAGCGTCGACAACATTTTTCGAAAAAAAAAAAAAAAAAAAAACCACGTATTTTCGGTTTTACTCCCTCCATTTTCCGTCTTCCGTCTTGACATTCAAAATTTCCGAGTTTTTTTGCACAACTAGACTAAAATTGGGATCGAACAACCAAAGAATCTCGAAGATCAGTTGAGAATTGTGGCCTGGGCAGCGTCGACGAAATTTGTGTCACGCACACACACACACACACACACACACACACACACACACACACACACACACACACATTTTTTTTTAGAAAACTCCCCTCAAAGGCGGAGGGGGCGCACCATTAAATTGAAAAATAAACAAATAAAATAAAAAAATGGGTAGGACGCCCGAGTTTAAACCCGACGCCGGCTCTAGGGATGAGGGAAGTAGGTGCATATATCCTATACACACACACACACACACACACACAGAGACATACACCTTTGGTTTTTTCTCGGATTCGGTCTTGAAACGGCCTGAAACGGATTTGTATGAGGTTATCTTTTTCTCATGTCTCCCCTAGGATCAATTCTAATAGGTCGTCCTTCTATTGACGAACCCTAGCTTCAGAAGTACTTCCTAAATAACGGCAAAAATGTATATATATATTTTTTTAGTAGAATATTGTACGCGCAAAAAGTTTATCGAATATTAACTAGAGCACAAAAAAGTGTACTAAAAAATGAACTTTATTTTCATCAAAACGTTCAAAAAATATATAAAACTGTGACAAATTATTAAGAATCTTAGAATTAGCAGATTATTTTTAGAGGCAGTAGTTTTCCCGTAATTTAATAGTTAGGTAACGATTTCTACTATCCCAAGTTGCTATTTGTGGTCATTCATGTATATCGTATCATATAAAAATAATAATAATAAGATTCAGTAATATGATACTACTTTCATCTTGGAGGTACATTCATACAGAACACATTTCTTATCGAGTCACCGATAGTCTCTAATAAACCTTGCATCCAGTTTTAGTCGAAATCTGACGAATTTCATTGAAGTTGGTTCAAGAAAGTTGATAAGGTATAGGATATATGCAGTTATCCTAATAATATATATGCAGTTAACATTGATAAAGCTATTCTATATTAATTTGTGATGAAGTAATAAGTATGCGTACATAAATAGTAATTGGAAAATCCTACCTACCTAAACATGCCGAGAATCCGAAGAACCGTTATTAAATAATCAAATTAAATTTGTTCAACATTTGGGCCAATAAATTGAATAAGTACATAATATATTTAGTGTTTGATATTACATTTTATATTATTACATATATTATTATTGATATAATATATTAGTGTTTGATATTACAAAGTTGCTATGTTGAGGCGTCGGGCAAAAATAAACACAGGAAGTCTTCCACCGTACTGGCTTCTAGCCAGATATTTTGTTGTAAACAGGATGATATTCCAACAACTTTGGGCGAACTAATTCAGACTGATGAAAAGACTATCAACCATTTCGCCCTCAGTGATTTTGGTTTGTTAGATTATGACAGATTACACTTTAGTGAAAGAAATGAGTCCGTCCAGGGTGTTGTAATTCTATTTGCTATCCATGGGAAAACGCTTCATATTGTAACACAAAGATTTACTGTTTCTGTACCACATAGCCCTTTTACGCATATCATTGATTTACCTATAGAAGATCTTTCCTTATAGAAATCTATGCCCGATCAAGTTCGTTACTGTAAGAGAGTTCAGAATGCTTCAATACTACAGACAATAATACAATACTGGCAAGAACTGAAGACTTTCTAACATTTCTGTAATACTCACTTTCACTTCTCAATAGGCTCCGAACCCCTCGGAAAGTTATTAATTTTTTAATTTAAAAAAAGTTATGTTTTATTATTTACAATAATGACCTTTGTAATAGAACCCCCCCCCCCCCCTTAAATTTGACAATTTACATTTCAAGATAACTAGATTCTAAAAACACTGCAAATTATTTCACAAAGGTTTATTTCTTTATTAGATAGCCCTTCTACGCAGAAAACTCTGGTCAGTAATTATTAAACCCCGTTTTTAACTAGTACCTATATTTATTATCGAAACTCGGGGCGTCGCGATCCACAATTGGGATCAATGCATTACAGCACAAGGACCCCATAATTTTACACTTTATATTAAAGTTTATAGTTTATAGTGAAGTATTAAAAAAAGTTATGGTTTATATTATTTCCAATAATTTATCTTTGTAATAGAAAAAAAACCACCCCCCTCCCACCACCCCTCTTAAATTCCACGACTTACATTTCAAAATAACTAGATTCCAAAAACGCTGCAAATTATTACACAAAGGTTTATTATTTCTTTACTAGATAGTCCTTCTACGCAGAACACTGATCCGAGGGACAGGTCAGGAAACTGTAAAATGCACCTTTTGACCTAATGTTTGGTTTACTTGGAAAAGGGTTAAGAAAATGATATCAAGGTGTTGTATAGTCCTCACAGGAATGTTGGCCCACCTAAATCAATTTAAACCATCAGAACAAGCGAGGGACACGAATTTCCAATTTTCTGTGGAATAACCCATAACACGGTGCGAATTCGTGGCGATTTTCGCCTGACTTGTCAATAAGTGGTTAGAGAGCACAGGGGATCACATGGCAAGAATTGATCACCTTTAAGCAAATTCTGCATCTGCATCAGTTTTCAGCAAGATTGACCTCAGGGACGCCTATCAGCAACTGGTTTTGGACAAATCCTCTTGGGAATATACATCCATAACAACACACATGGGTCTATTTCGGTACAACCGCTAATGTTTTGGAATTTCAGCGACCCCATCTTTATTTCAAGAAGTAATGAACAATTTGTTGTGGGGAATGAAGGGGGTCGGATGCTTATTAGACGATATCTATGTGTCTGGTAAAGATAGATAGATCTGCTCTTGTCACTGCTCAGTTTCAAATTATTGTCAATTATCCAATTCGACATTTTAGAGACAGTCGTATTTTTAGCAAGAGCGTCCTGTAGCTTGCAGTCTCTAACATGTTACGAAGTGTCGTCTGCAAATTCCACCAAATGCTCCCCAGTAACTATATGCGGAAGGTCATTCATATAAATCAAGAAATGGAGAGTGCCTAATAATGAGCCCTGCAGCGCATTATTCTTTACGTCTAAAAATCTGGGCATATGCCTTCGAAGCTCACATATTGGGTGCGTCCTTACGATCTTAAGGTGCAAGGTGAACTGGATAATCAAGAGATTCCATGAAATGGCACGAACCTTACATCCTTTTTCCACCTCCCCCCCTCCTGTACAAACAAAACTAATCAATTTCTGAATTAATTTGACGTGTTCATCGTACCTCAAGTATCAAGTATCGTGATTTGGAGCCTATCATCACCAAATCTGTCTAGCCGATCACCCCTGATCAAACGGATGAAGTGCGTGTGTGTGTGTGTGTGGGGGGAGGGGGGGGGGGTCACTTTGGGATGCTCTGTTCCTTCAGTGGAGTCCACTGGAATGGTTAGGGAAGTTTTCGATAGTAAGTTTGCCTTCAGAAACATGATTAGTCCACAATATTATGGCATTTTTCTAAAAATGGGTACCTAATCTGGAAAACGACTAATTTTGAAATGCTGTGTCTCCAAAACTACTGATCCTACAATAACCGTTCAGTCTCAAATTGTTTCAAATTTTACTCATTTTATAAATGATGCTGACAGTTACTGATGAAACTCCAGTCCTCCCAGATCAAAATCGACAAAATATTGAAAAATGGTAAAACTTCAGAAGGTTTTGTTGATTTTGGATATTGAACCGGTCGTCCTGCGAGACCTAAAACTTGAATTTAACATTCACTTTCCATCATAAGTAACATACCAAAAAAGAACCCATACCTGATTTGATGTAGCGTTTAATGTCTAATGTGAGTGGACTAAATAGTTTGTAGAAGATGACTTGATTACCTCATATCGATTTCAACACGATTGTATCATTAATGATACTGCTATGTGCTAATGTGAAATACTTGTAATGACCTTAATTTTTACTGTGTTCAGCCGATTTCGATGACATTTTCAGAGAATGAGCGGTTTAGATTGTAGTTGGTCTCGTACTTATTTCATTGTTCTCAACTCATCAGTTCATTCTGCGCATGCGCAAACTTAATAACTTAATGTTAAATTTTTTGTTTCTTAATTGACCAATTATTTCAAGTGCTCTCGAATGAAGTGCTCCTTCATAGCGATGTTTCGATTTAGAATTTACTATTGGATTCATTGACCAATTCTGGGCTGCTTGATTGTTATTCTTCAGTTCTACGATGCTGTGATGAACTCCAATGTCGTTGGCCAAGGTTTTTAGGTGTATGGCTTCTTTCGCAGCTTCTTTTAGCGCCATATACTCAATCTCTGATTTAAGATTCTAATTCTCACTGAGATGTTTTCAAGATTTCCAGCTTATCACTGATCCAGCGTATGTGAAACAATATCCTGTATAGGATCGGCCATCTACACAGTTTCCCCAGTTTGTATCTGTGTACCCTATGATGGGCTGATTGGTTTTATCGAATACCAAACTTATGTTTTTCGTATCCTGGAGGTACCTCAATACATGCTTCGCAGCCTGCCGGTGCTGTTTTCCACATTGAATTGTGATAAGTAAATGATGGAGTATGATATGTCTGGTTGTGTTGCTGTCACAAGATACATCAATGAATAGTGCTCGATATGGAACGTCAGTGAACTCTTCTAATGTTGCCTTTCCCAATTTGAGTCCTGGCTCCAAGAGTGTTCGGGTTGGTTTAATTGTACCATGTTACATTTTTTTAATGTTTTGTGCACGTATTTTCGTTTGGTTATTTTTACTGAATTTCTGGTTTTAGATAATTCTATTCCTAGACAGTAATTTAATCGTCCTAGACCTCGCATTCTTCGTCCCACATTTCGTTAATTCTTGTTTGATTTCTCCTAGTTCATTTCTCCTGCACTTGATGAAGCTAGGATCACGTCGTCAACATGCACAGCGAGAAGTGTCTTCACTCCCCCTTTCTCGATGGTGTACATATAGGGATCGGCGAATGACGGCTTGAAACCTAGTTCTTTCAATCTTGAGTCCAGCTTTTTACACCATTGCCTGCCTGCCTGTTTTAGACCGTACTATGATCTTTTAAGCTGACATACTATTTCTTCTGGTCCTTCCAAGTCTTCGAGAAATTTTTTTTTTTTTTTTTTTTTTTTTTTTCAAGTTTTTGAAGACATTTCTTGGTTGTCCGTTTCTTCTAGCTCTCCTCGCAGAGATTGAAGGAACGTAGCAGATTTGATCGTCTAGTCCAAAGGAGCAACTCAATCAAGTGCACAAAATCTCCCGTAAAAGAGTATAAATAATATTATTATAACAGTAAGGGCTATTAGTGGTAGTTGAGTCTTCAAATCGTAGAAGCCGCTACTGTCACGAAGGACAAGGAAAGTCATGCTGTGCTGCCAGATCCATTGCATTCCTTGTTGTATGACCTTTGATTACTTTATAATTCAACTTGTTATCAATATTGTGTCCGAAATTGCTTTAATCGGCACCTTAAATTTGGGGGGTTTTTTGGTTCATTTTGGAGATTTTTTCCATGAATTCGGCGAGATTTTTTGCTGAAACGGATTGGCAGCACTGAAAAAAAAAAAACCAAAAAAAACACGACTTTCAAGATGGCTGTACACCGATCTGCTGACGTCATTTGAGATGTTAATCGTTAATTCTAAATTCTGTGGTAGGTACCTATTATAGTTTTCTATGAATCGTATTCGAATATACTAACTCAAATTGTTCGACGCAGGATGTTTTGTGATTTAATTTTTAACTACGCTCTATTGCTTACTACAAGCAGGTGCGTGGCGGGAAGCGTCAGTTTCCTAGTCCAGCACGACGCCAGCAGTAGGTACGTATCAACTGACAGGAAAACACCGTTGAAATAAGAGCAATAGCCCTCCATATTATTCATACTCAAAGCAGTAAACAGTTGCTCAAGGCAG
Source organism: Adelphocoris suturalis (assembly GCA_030762985.1). NCBI lineage: Eukaryota > Metazoa > Arthropoda > Insecta > Hemiptera > Miridae > Adelphocoris > Adelphocoris suturalis. Next base: position 97,237,866 of record CM061040.1, read on the forward strand.
CTGATATCGTTAAACTACAGTATGACGTACATACAGATAAGCCACCATGCAAACTTGGAAATTATGTCTGGTTGGTAGGTACTTTTGACTTCTGCGACGTGTGGGCATCTGTCCCAAATGTCAGTCATCCTGGTTAGGACCGTGTGAAAGTAATCGGCGAAGGGGTTTTTCGAATCCGGACCCCAAAACAAAAAGTTATTTGTGGTTCATGCGGATTATCTCCACCTTTACCAAGGCTCAAAAGAGAAAGAAGGGGATGATTTAGTGGTCGTAGAATGAAGATCCAAGTTACGTAGATTGGGAATTAGTTACAACTTTGTTTACAGATTCTATTAAATAGGTACTTACTTCTCGTATTGTGTACAAATACGTTGTTCAATATCTATTTTAGTTTATAGTACGCCTTTGACAATTTGAATAAATAAATAAATGAAATATATATATACAGGTTTTTAAGATTATCTGGCCATGAATGGCGGCCATTATTCAAGCAAATGCGATAAAATACCTAGGACATCAACCTGGACGCAACAACCTCTCGAGTTTGAACGAAATCGGACCAATAGATAATAAGAAATCGACTTAATAAGAATTTAACGTTTGCGCATGTGCACAGACTACTATTTATCCAACGGCAATTCGATTTATGGGAGACCATCAAGGAGTTGATCCGCACCCCTGAAAATTTCATTAAAATCGGTTCATTAGTCTCAGAGCTTTGTCTGAATTCATCAATTTTAGTTATACGCATGCGCTTTAGTTATTACTCCACCAATCACAATAGCAAAATACCCATCTAATCCCTGAGTTTAAACGAAATCGGACTAATAAGTATATATTAAGAAATCGACGTTATAAGAAACTAGCCGCTCTGGCTCGCTACGCTCGCCTTCACGTCCAGCTGGGGGGCAAGCCCCCCGGACCCCCCATTCAATTGCTCGCTTCGCTCGCAAAGTGTGGCATGTAGGAGATGTTGCTCGCTTCGCTCGCAAGGTGTGGCTGCGCAGATGCGATGTATTACAATTGAAAAATGTAGGGGATGTTGCTCGCTTCGCTCGCAAACGATAGATCCCTAAGGGTAGGTTTAACTTCTGTAAGGGATGCTGCTCGCTTCGCTCGCTTGAGGAAGTTATACTGCCCACCCAACTTGGCAGACGTTTTTTTCTGTTGGAAATTCTTACAAACAAATTAAATCTTATAAAACTACGTGGAACCACGAAAAGTTTATTCGGGGATGTTGCTCGCTTCGCTCGCAAGGTATACCTGTATATGCATAGGGGAAAACCCGTATTTATTCTGTTGAAATGGCTCTCGCTTCGCTCGCAAGGTACCTATGTGTACCTGCTCGCCTCGCAACATTGTGAAACACCTGTGTCATCGAACCCCTTGACGTCTTCGTAGAGCCTTCTCGCGTCCACGGCACATATAATTTCTCATTTTAATCGCTTCGCCTCGCTTCCGCTCGTAATTTGACTTACTTCCCGTCACTTTTTTCGATATCCGATTTCGGTTTCAGATTCGGCGAGATCAAAGCTGTATTTCGCCCGCGAAAACCGTTCCGAAAAACGTACCTTTACGGGGTATATTTTAATGGGGAAAACGTAGTTTTTCGTCGGACTTTTCGAGAAAACGGGTCCGTACTCTCGCATTTTTTTGACGCATTTCCCGATACTTTTTTCGCGATCCGATTGCGCTGTCGTCTTCCTCGTAGGAAAACCTACGAAACCGGTATTTTTCCGGAATTTTCGACGGCCGTTTAGAAGGGGTAGAGGAAGCGGGGAAGTCCAAAAAGCGCACATTAATTCTTACTTCGACCCCCCTCCCGCCATACGGCCCATGGTTCGGGTGGGATTAGAAAATTTTAAATTCGCTCGTTCCCCCTTTCGGAAAATCCTAAGAAGATCCCCCTACTCGTAGACTCCCCCCGCTCAGCCGTTTGGCCGTGCATAGACACGACAGACAAACAGACAAACAAACAGATGGAGTTTCATTCTTATAAATAGTAAAGATAGCCGCTCCGGCTCGCTTCGCTCGCCTCCACGTCCAGCCGGGGGGCCAGCCCCCCGGACCCCCCATTGAATTGCTCGCTTCGCTCGCAAAGTGTGACATGTAAGGAATATTGCCTTTATGGGGTATATTTTAATCGGAAAAAAACGTAGTTTTTCGTCGGACTTTTCGAGAAAACGGGTCCGTACTCTTGGATTTTTTGGACGCATTTCCCGATACTTTTTTCGCGATCCGATCGCTCCGTCGTCTTTTTCGTTTCAAAACCTACGAAACCGGTATTTTTCCGGAATTTTCGACGGCCGTTTAGAGGGGTAGGGGAAGCGGGGAAGTCCAAAAAGCGCACATTAATTATTACTTCGACCCCCCTCCCGCCCTACGGCCCATGGTTCGGGTGGGATTAGAAAATTTTAAATTCGCTTATACACCCTATCGGAAAATCCCAAGAAGATCCCCCCACTCGTAGATCCGGCCCACTCAGCCGTTTGGCCGTGCATAGACACGACAGACAGACAAACAGACGGAGTTTCATTCTTATAAATAACTAGCCGCTCCGGCTCGCTACGCTCGCCTCCACGTCCAGCCGGGGGGCAAGCCCCCCTGACCCCCCATTCAATTGCTCGCTTCGCTCGCAAAGTGTGACGTGTAGGGAATATTGCTCGCTTCGCTCGCAAAGTGTGGCATGTAGGAAATGTTGCTCGCTTTGCTCGCAAGGTGTGGCTGCGCAGATGCGATGTATTACAATTGAAAAATGTAGGGGATGTTGCTCGCTTCGCTCGCAAACGATAGATCCCTAAGGGTAGGTTTAACTTCTGTAAGGGATGCTGCTCGCTTCGCTCGCTTGAGGAAGTTATACTGCCCACCCAACTTGGCAGACGTTTTTTTCTGTTGGAAATTCTTACAAACAAATTAAATCTTATAAAACTACGTGGAACCACAAAAAGTTTATTCGGGATGTTGCTCGCTTCGCTCGCAAGGTATTGCTGTACATTTGTAGGAAAAAATCCGAATTTATACTGCCCACCCAACTTGGCAGACGTTTTTTTCAGTTGGGAATTCTTACAAACAAATTAAATCTTATAAAACTACGTGGAACCACGAAAAGTTTATAAGGGAATGTTGCTCGCTTCACTCGCAAGGTATTGCTGCATATGTGTAGCGAAAAACCCGTATTTATTCCGTTGAAATGAGTCATCGAGTCCCTCCAAGACTTAAGTGCGTAGGCCTGCTGGCAACGTTGTGAAACGGCTCGATTAAAAATGTCATATTAAACGCTTCCCTCGCTTCCGCTCGCAATTTGACCAAGTTCCCGTCACTTTTTTCGATATCCGATTTCGGATTCAGATTCGGCGGGATCAAAGCTGTATTTCGCCCGCGAAAACCGTTCCGAAACACGTACCTTTACGAGGTATATTTTAATGGGAAAAAACGTAGTTTTTCGTCGGACTTTTCGAGAAAACGGGTCCGTACTCTCGCATTTTTTTGACGCATTTCCCGATACTTTTATCGCGGTCCGATCGCGCCGTCGTCTTCCTCGTAGGAAAACCTACGAAACCGGTATTTTTCCGGAATTTTCAACGGCCGTTTAGAGGGGTGGAGGAAGCGGGGAAGTCCAAAAAGCGCACATTAATTCTTACTTCGACCCCCCTCCCGCCCTACGGCCCATGGTTCGGGTGGAATTAGACAATTTTAAATTCGCTTATACACCCTATCGGAAAATCCCAAGAAGATCCCACCACTCGTAGACTCCCCCCACTCAGCCGTTTGGCCGTGCATAGCATGGACAAACAGACAAACAGACAGACAGACAGACGGAGTTTCATTCTTATAAATAGTATAGATAGAGATAGATAGAGAGAGAGATAGAGATTTACGTTTGCGCATGTGTACATACTACTATTTATGTGGCGGCAATTGAAGTTATAGGGGACCATCTAGAAGCTAATCAATACAATCGCTGAAAATTTAATGAAAATCGTTCCATCAAATTCGGAGTTTTGCCTATGTCAATCGATATTAGTTTCGCGCATGCACACAATGGTTATTACTCCAGCAACTGCGATATAATTTCCAGGGCATTTTGCAAGAATTTATATAGCCAACTAAACCTACCGAATTTCAACGAAATGACACCAACAGATGATGAGAAATCGACTTTATGAGAAATTCACGTTTGCACATGCGTACAGGCTATTGTTGATCCGACAGCATTGAAAGTTTCAGGGAACCGTCTTGGAGCTAACTCGGCCAATCTTCGAAAATTTCAGCAAAACCGAACTAAAGCTTGGGCGTCACAAGGATTTATCACAGACAGACAGACACGTAACCGAAATTGATCAGCAAGCTCTGAAACGCAGGTAATTTTGATTTTGGAGGATACCAATTTTTTTCGATTTATTTCACAATCAATAAGCTTCCCTACATTCGGTATGAGGAAGCAAAAATTGACTAGGTAGTCTCCTGTTGTTTCGTAACTACCAGCTTGGATATCGCATCGCTTCTGACACACAACGCTTGTCTCTCATCCTTGACAGAAACTTACGAGAAAAGTTTTGACATTTCATGTCTTTGCTATGGCACACAACCAAATTTTCGTTATGTCACGTTACGTTACGTAACGAAATATGCTCAATTTCTGATGATTTCCGCTTACAACCGAGTCGTTGCTAGGGAAATGGTACTTCGTCGTTTTTCGTCCCACAAAATTCGTTGACCATTCATTCGAAAGCTCTCGATTTATCCAACCATATTATGTCAACTTCTGCGAAGTGCGTGGCCAACAAGCTGAGTTATGAGCAAGGTTATTTGAATAATTGTGTACACTCAGGTGATCATTCTCAATAATTGATATTGTGAACATGATTGCAACCGCTTGTTAGTTTCCGATGATTTCATTGAGCTGGTGTTTCGGTGATTTGATTCATAGCAGGTGATCCGAATATTGCGAAACGGTTTGATTTGTGAAGCGGTGGTTAAATCATTTTAATAGGTAATTTCTATGCTTTACACTCTAAGAAGCTGTAATTTCGTATGTAGCTTCTTTAGGACATTTACTTGACGATGCCCAGGATTCGGATCAGCTGAGTGGCTCTTAGAGCTTGCATACGAGTCTGCAACACTTATATACGAGTCTGCAACTAAAGGCATGAAATGCCCCTATGTGTTGCAGACTCGTATGCAAGCGTTAATTTCATTAGTTCTGATGATTTCCGCTTACAACCGAGTCGTTGCTAGGAAAATGGTACTTCGTCGTTTTTTTATATATCTTACGCCCAATATTATTATTATTATTTTTTTTTTTATTTTTTATTTTTTTCCCCCTTTTTCTTTGAAATCGATATTTCCCTGTCCCAAAGAGGCCACAAACTGTCAAAACAAAATATGTGCCTTGTTTTTCTAAGTAGAAAATTGAATAGGAAGATAACCACCGATTTGTAAGTGGTTGCTGTCCATAAAAAAGTTATCGGAGCAGTGGAGTCCAGCAATAGTGGGACAGAATCAACCAGCAGTTGATAATGCCTCATCTTCAGTGGTTGATTCTGCCCCCTAGCACTTGTTTCATAATATTTAATGTGTAGCTAAGACATCAGTTATCGATAGTTGAACAGATGATGATTTTCAATCTTGACATAATAATGAATAGGAACGCAATTATATTTATTAAAGAGCACAAAATGATGGAATCATTTCACTTTGGAAGATCGATGGTGACTCACAGCTAATGAATCTCGTAACGAGGCATTTTGTTTAACCAGATTTACCAGGCGTTAGAAGTCACTCATCCTTCATCATGTGTAGCGATTTGATGCCGATACTACAAAATTTTTGAAGATTGGTATGTGGTTGATTCAGCTCCACTGATTGAAACTGCTCCACTCACCCCTACTTTCCACGAACAAAAAATGTAAAACAATGTAGTAAACATTTATTAGAGTGGTAAAAATGGAAGTAAATGTGAAATCGCACACATGGGACAAACTACACGGAAGATTAATCCAGAATTTGGTAGGCTATTGTTATAAATCCCTACCTATACAGAGTTACAGCATACATTTATTCTTCTTCAGTAAACTCATTATCACAGTTTTCAATAATTTCATAAAATTCTTCTTCATTGATATTGACAATGGACAAATCTTTACAGCATTTACAGCAGTAAGAACTGTGGGCGGGAGGTTGTCTTTGAAACTAACATGTTCTATGGTCTGTGATCTGGAATACTTCTGTATAGATTATGTGTAACTAACTCCTGATTCAAACGGCAGCTTGGAAGCCGTAAATCTTTATGTGAAGCTATAGTGTACCTTCACAAGGTGGCAAATCGTGGCCCCCTTTTCCCCTAAGTAATTGGTAGTGTACATATCTACTTCATTCACGCAATTCACGTTTGGGCACGCAAGTTCACAAACTCACTTTGGCAGGGAAGCGACCTGTCTGTTGGGAACAAGTGGTTGGTTTCAAGACAAATTGGAATCTAGCAGCTCTTCCTGCCACAAGTGCTGCAGAGAGTTGTCCGATATCAACATTATTGATGACGAAATTTATTTAATAATTGGAAACTGTGATAATGGTTTTAGAGAAGAAGATCAAATGTATGCAATAACTGTATAATTATAAATGTATGCTGTAACTACATGCTTATAACAATAATCTACAAAATTCTGGATTAATTTTCCTTGTTGTTTTTTACCACTGTCATCTTATTTTACCAAATTTGTTTACATTTATTGTTCTTGATAATTCATGTTTATTACATACTAGTAGTAGGTACCTATATTTGTCTATGATATTAATTCTAGCAAAGAAGAATAAAGTGTTCGTTTGTAATGTATCAACAAAATTGTGACATTCAAGTATTTGGGTAATCAGTATTATGATTAAGTATCTATTATTGTTAGTGAAAAACACATTCTAATTGAGTTATGAAATGAATATTGATAACTTGATTGATAACATGTAAGAAAACGTGTATATATATTGTTTAAACAAACACATAGGTACTTGAGTAACTCCTCCCCACCCTCCATACTTTTCCCCCACAATTTATGAGACATCAAAGTGGAACATAGAAAGCGTTTTGATGTGTCTGATACTAAGGTGTATGCAAAAAACCTATCTTTATTAAGAAAAAACCGCGCTTCAGCGTGGTCCATCAGCCCCACTCAGAGAACTAAATAAGATATCGCGATTTTGGCCACGATGTTCATCGTGTTCTGCAATACAAAATCTTTAAAATGAGGTGTCTCTTGGCAAAAAAAGGGGATCAAATCCGTTTGGAAGAGGGGGGGGGGGGGGGGGGATTACTTTTGGAAAACTTTGAATATATATACAGTTTGAATATATCTACTTTAACAACTCGAAGAAAGTATATAAGTTCAATAAAAATGGTCTGAGCAACTGAGCTGGCAATATCTTCACTAATCTCTGGTTCCCAATGATCCTAAATATTCCTGTTTCATCGGTAGATCAATACACTTCTGATGTCAATAATCAATTAAAACAACGATTGTTTTTTTAATTTTAGTCCAACTATAATAGATTTCGTGTCTAATTCGCACTAGAAATGATATATTGATCACTTGATAGTGTTAAACTTAGTTAAATATATGCGATCCTATAGTTTGAAGCTCCGTAGTTCACCTGGGTGAGCTCAGGAGCTAATTTCTTAGTTATGCAACCTATGAAGCTAGAAACTGAAATGTACGAGTAGAACCTTCGGGACGTCTATAATCATGAAGTCTAGAGCGCCAAGATAAGCTGTGAGATCCAGAGCAAATTTCTTCGCTATTCAACCTGTGAAGCTGTAATTTGAAATGGAATAACTTGGTGTGAATGAATGGTATGAACTTGGTCTGAAGCTCCCTAGATGAATTTAGTGATTTCCGGACCTAATTTTTTTGTTTGGTATTCAATCTATGAAGCTGAAATTTGAAATGGAGGCCTCTTGGAACACCTGGAAATCAATGATAAATTCTGAAGCCTCCCAGATCAGCCGTAAGTGCTCCGGAGATGATTAATTTACTAGGTATTCAACAAATATACTGAAATGTGGAATGGAGGACGGATGATGATGGTTGTAGCGAAAAACATGGAAATGTCTCCTGGTGTTGCGGATTTATGGACGAGCTGTTTCCAACATTTTTTTCTTTTTCGTTCTACTGAGCTGAGGGTGACTACTCTTGTCTCATTAACATTTCATCAGTGAGAATAATTTGTTAATTGAAACTTGATTGTGTCCAGTGAGCTTGTTGTGATCTTCATTTGAAGGAATATCTATACATAATGATGAATATCATCTTGAATCACATGGATGTAATTCGTTCTTGTGAGAATAGTAGTTAGGTCTAATACGGCACGAAGCAATAACTATATCAACAACTGTTATTCACATAACATCAATACCAGATGATTGGGGAAATGTAAAATTGTAACTATAATATGATGAAAATTCCAATAACAAAGTGTCTTTGTCTACTGTTATCGGAACGTCATCTACCCAACATGTAGGATCGCACATGATAAAATTAACAGTTTCACACTATCAAGTGATCAATATATCATTTCTAGTTCTAATTAGACATGAAATCTATTATAGTTGGAATAAAATTGAGAAAACAAACATTTTTATTATTGATTATTGGCATCAGAATTGTATTATTGATCTACCGATGAAACAGGAATCTGCCTGTTTAGGACCATTGAGAACCAGAGATTAGTGAAGATATTGCCAGCTCAATGAGAGCCGTGGCTCGGATTTTCGTGAGTAGAGTTACTCATAAGTGTTTATCATAGTGTTCTCCCTATAAGAAATACATTATAGTCCAGTCAAAACAAGGTTTTACCTCCTAAAAAATCCGAAAGTTTTGAAACTTCGCACACTTATTCAAAGGTACCTAGGGATGAATATACCAAAAGTCCTCATGAATATGAGGCGAGCTCTAGCGGCAATTAGCGAAAACAGGTCACTTTTTTTGGTTTTTTGTTAATATCTCGAGAACCTTTGGTCGGAGGTAAAAGTGTACTGTATACATAATTGAAGCCTATTAAATTTGCAATAAAAATGATTATATACTTTTTTCTTGTGTTCCTAATGGTTACCGAGTTATAGAGCGCCAAATGGCAGCGTTATTAAAAAAATCGCGCTAGCGCGGTACAATATATAGCATTTCTTATACCTAATAGTTTACAATGTTTTACCACTTTTTTTGTATATCAAGGATGATTGATGAGATAAACTTTACAGCTTTGTATAAAAAGAAAGACATGATGTATATTAAACAATGAAATACATGAACAAAAAATGCTGGGGACATTCCAAGAAAAATTGTGTGCAGAAAAATCAACCAACTCTTGATTGTTTTTTGGTAGAAGGCTCTGCAATCTGCTCATCTTAGTCTGCTTCTGAACATGCAACCTGAAACGCAGTAAGAAGAGGTAAATATGCATGAGATGATGATGTGAGAGGACCATTATACGGATAAGAACATGTAGGTAAGAGAAAGTAGGTAAGCGAGCAGAAAAACAACGTATGAACATGACGACCAATTCATGTATACTATTGCAAGGTATCAATAAAAACATATTAAAAAAATAGAAAAGTGCAATCTCACCAACTTCTGGCTGTCTCTGTTTCTTCAAGGTTTATGACATGGGGATTGACAGGGTCATCAAAGTCTTCTTCGAGGGTGGAAGTAACACCATTCAAGCATTCGCCATGGCAGTTGTGACAAACGCTTGTACACATTATTCCTGACTTTCGACAACCACATCTGTTCCCACATCCACCTGTACATTAGCAACAAATGAGGTTGAGGACAGCTTCAGGTGCTGCTGGATCCTCTGTTGTCACAGTGATCAGCCGATCGCTTTCCAACTTCCAACCCCACTGTACAGGAGGAAGTTCATTCCCAAACCAAAATTGAGTTTCGTGGTACACTCGAAATAAGTGCTGTCTTGCTGCTCCTTCTGTGGGTTGCAGAGCAGAAAGGTCGGGTTTCGCATTAGATACAGACTTGGTGAAAGCATTATACCGGTGCATGTTAAGAGAGGTTTTCTTCCTGGGCGCATTGTACAATGCCAGGAATACTTTGTTTCCAGCAGCAGCTACAACCTCACAGGATGAACTTGGGCTGTTGAATATACCTTGCTGTTCAGCTTCTTCTTCAACAATTTGAAACAGGAGAGTTTCCTTTTTAGATATGCAGCCAAAGCTGTATCACATCCGCTGAACGCATGCACAAGAAGTATGCTGTCCTTCATTCTCAAAGTGTTCAACTGCTGGCTTGAATATACTTTCCTTCCTACTTTGCCATGGCTTGATTTCACAAATAATATGTGCTGCTGGTGCTGTGAGGTGCTGCTGGATCCTCTGAAAGATTGTGAAAGGGTTGATAACCACTAGGAGCAGCAAGACAGCACTTATTTCGAGTGTACCACGAAACTCAATTTTGGTTTGGGAATGAACTTCCTCCTGTACAGTGGGGTTGGAAGTTGGAAAGCGATCGGCTGATCACTGTGACAACAGAGGATCCAGCAGCACCTGAAGCTGTCCTCAACCTCATTTGTTGCTAATGTACAGGTGGATGTGGGAACAGATGTGGTTGTCGAAAGTCAGGAATAATGTGTACAAGCGTTTGTCACAACTGCCATGGCGAATGCTTGAATGGTGTTACTTCCACCCTCGAAGAAGACTTTGATGACCCTGTCAATCCCGATGTCATAAACCTTGAAGAAACAGAGACAGCCAGAAGTTGGTGAGATTGCACTTTTCTATTTTTTTAATATGTTTTTATTGATACCTTGCAATAGTATACATGAATTGGTCGTCATGTTCATACGTTGTTTTTCTGCTCGCTTACCTACTTTCTCTTACCTACATGTTCTTATCCGTATAATGGTCCTCTCACATCATCATCTCATGCATATTTACCTCTTCTTACTGCGTTTCAGGTTGCATGTTCAGAAGCAGACTAAGATGAGCAGATTGCAGAGCCTTCTACCAAAAAACAATCAAGAGTTGGTTGATTTTTCTGCACACAATTTTTCTTGGAATGTCCCCAGCATTTTTTGTTCATGTATTTCATTGTTTAATATACATCATGTCTTTCTTTTTATACAAAGCTGTAAAGTTTATCTCATCAATCATCCTTGATATACAAAAAAAAGTGGTAAAACATTGTAAACTATTAGGTATAAGAAATGCTATATATTGTACCGCGCTAGCGCGATTTTTTGAATAACGCTACCATTTGGCGCTCTATAACTCGGTAACCATTAGGAACACAAGAAAAAAGTATATAATCATTTTTATTGCAAATTTAATAAGCTTCAATTATGTATACGGTACACTTTTACCTCCGACGAAAGGTTCTCGAGATATTAACAAAAAACCAAAAAAAGTGACCTGTTTTCGCTAATTGCCGCTAGAGCTCGCCTCATATTCATGAGGACTTTTGGTATATTCATCCCTAGGTACCTTTGAATAAGTGTGCGAAGTTTCAAAACTTTCGGATTTTTTAGGAGGTTGGGTCATTTTTTTAGGTTTTTTGACTGGACTATTAGTGCTGTGAACCATTCAGAAACAGTCCACCTCTCGGGTCATCTCTAAGCCCGAGGTCCTCTCCTGGATCAATGGTAGAAAGTATGCTGAAAATTAGCTGTAGCGAGAGGAACAACTTTTTTGAATTAAAGAGGACAAGATGAATTTACAGAAGGAATGTTTTAGGAATTTGACTCTAGGTACCCACCTGGTTCTACGAGATAGAAGATCGACACTCCAGGGAATTTGATGAAATTGGGGATACATATTAGTTGAACTTTGAAGGGTTCAAATAACCTTTTGTGACTTGGGGACAACTTTATTTTGAAATACATGAGTAAGGTTTTTCAAAATTTGCGTAATCAACACCGAGAATGATACATTTACAATGATGTATTGGAAATATCTCAAAATTGGTTAGAGATTTACTTGGAATTCTTTTAAAAGAATATAATTCTATAGCGTTCAACTACGACCTTTGAAAAGTATAATTACGTTACTTTTACCCTATTAAAAGGGCTGAGCAATGACGAGACCGATTACGTAGAGGTAAAGATTGAACCCCCCCCCCCCCTCCAAACGCGGCTCAGGTTCCGCCCCTGAGGAAGCCTAAAAGCCTGCGTGAAATGAAGCCATTCATACGTTTATCAAAAATTACATGACCCTTACAACGACGTTTTAGACTTATTTCACGTTTAAAAATTTTCAAGATTAGCCTGAAGCGACATTCCAACAAATGGACTTATTCCATCGAACTAATTATCAAGGATGTGGTCTGAGCCGAAACAAAACCAGTTTCCTTATGCCTGCAATTTTACTCAATTTTGAATTCGGTCCGTCAGATTCACCGACATCTTTCAGAAAATTGTCAGATTCGATTGAATTATGTTTCAGAAGACGTGTCTGAATGAGATGAAGCTATTTCTATTCCTGCCTCTTATGACGTAATTTTTGACATTTTAAAAATTTGTCAGATTCACAGGAAGCATCCAGAAAATTGTCAGGTACGGTCAAGTTATTCATCAGAGATGTGGTCTGAGCCGATTCTAACTAGTTTCATGCCTGCCTCTAATCACGAATTTTTTTACACAGTTTTCAATTTGGTTTGTCAGATTCACCGAAATCTCCCAGAAAACTGTCAGAGTCGTCTGAATTATGCTTAAGAAGAGCTTTCTGAGTGAAATGATGCTATTTCTGTCCCTGCCTCTTGAAACGTAATTTTTGGAAATTTTTGAATACAAATATTTCCACAAGGAGCAGTAGGGAGACAGTTCGTTTCGATATTAACAGAGGAGATCCAAGCAGTCGCAAGAGGTACAAGAATCTCAGAAAGAATTTTCGTCCTATGCTCAACATTACTACAAAGAACAAGACTGGTCGAAAAGGGAGAGGGCATCAGACGTCTTCTGCGAAAACGGATAGAACTCTGGGAGGCTGGAAAATACGAACACTTACTTCAAGAAACAGAAAGATGCGACAGAAAGCAAAATGGACCTCGCCGAAAGAGAATGAAGACCACGAAATTCGGATATTCACACGCTTGGCTATGCAAGGCAGACTTTGAGATGCGACGCTGGCAGAACGTTCAGGAGGGGGGCACTGAATCCATATGATTTGCTGGCAGACGGGAGCACAGTACTAGAGACGTTGAAGAAAAAACGTCCTGTCCAGTTCCGTCCAGATCTAGGAACTTTTCAAACAAGGGAAACTCTTCCTCTTTTGGTGGATGTAGACGTTTCAGCAAGCCACATTGAAAAGGTGGCTCATAGCCTAAAGGGAAGTGCCGGACCTAGTGGTACCAACACTGAGCAATGGCGCAGCACGTTATTGCGATTTGGTGCACACAGTTCCCGATTGAGAGAAGCTGTAGCTTTTCTGGTTCGAACACTTGCAAATTAAGTGGTTGAGCGGAACCAGATTAAAGCAATGCTGGCAAGAAGAGCAGTAGCCCTCGACAAATGTCCGGGAGTCAGGCCAATTGGAGTTGGTGAATTGCTCCAGAGAATTTGCGCAAAAAACATGGCATTTGTAACTGGCGGTGATTTGAAGGAGGCCTGTGGGGCTGAACAGCTCTCTGCAGGTATAAAGGCTTGAATGGTGGGAGCGATCCATGCCGTATCCAGCATGTTCAATGAAGACGAGACAGAGGGTTTGTTACTTGTAGACCCCTCGAATGCATTTAACACCATGAGCCGTCCGCTAGCCCTGTGGATCGCCCAAATTTACTGGCCCAGATGCTCTGGGTTTCTGTTCAACACATATCGAGGCTACCCGTTGATTCATCATTGAGTGATGCATCATTACTGAGCCAAGAGGGAACCACTCAGGGGGGCCTGAGATGATGTATCCGGTAGGGACCCTACCACTGATTTAAAAATTGAAAATTGGGGCAGAGTTTGACGTCACTCATGCACTCAACTGCAAAAAGGGAGGAATGGTGGAGAGAGGACACAAAGATCTAAGGGATGAGATAGCCGGATTAGCCAACCTTGCCTGGGGGGGTGCAGTGACTGAACCAGTCATGCGGGAGGCTACCAGTGGTCAGCCCGCTCTGGTAGGAGACATCGTGGTCAACGGGGTCTGGGAGAGTGGGAGGCCAGCGTTTTTTGATAACCGCATAGGGAATGCCGACGCTGCCTCTTATCTCTCTTAGGACTGGCAAACAAAGTCTCGAACAACAGCCAACGTCAAGCACTCCAAATATGATCGAGCGGCTGAGGACTGCCGGGGATCTTTCACCCCCTTGGTTTGCTCGTGCGACAGGGCCATGGAGAGAGAGTTCACGGTCTTCTTAAAGCGTGTTGCCCACGTACTCGCCAATAAGTGAAAAAAACTATTCTCAAACCTTGTGGGATAGGTAAAAGTAAAATTACAATTCGCCATGATTCGAGCGGTTTCCCTTTGGATACGAGGTGCCAGTAGGAAAGTGCGGCCACTTGAATTGGAGGATGGGGCGGCTGTTCCTATGTTGGAGGAACATTGGATATTATTTTTAATTTCAAGAACACCATCAAATCCAAAAAGTTTTACAAGTCTTAAAAAGATAGTAACCTGTTTTTAATAAAATTAAAGTAATTTCTAAAATAAAAATTAAAAATGGTTTCATGCCTACCTCTTATCACAAGTTTTTGACATTTTTCAAATTTCTAAATTCTATCACAACTTAAAATATCCTGTTATCTGTCTGACGCCATGGTTTCCGGTATTATGGCGTTTAATCTCATAATTCCAAATCATCAAACCTTCTGCCTCTTATTACGCAGTTAATTTTCTGGTTGAATTTTCCCGGACAAAAAATTTTAATTTTACTTTTATTCACTTTTTCATTGTGAGATATTATTTTTTCGGCTTTTGTTTTCAGGACTTATAATTTGGCCATAAAAAAACCTAGAATAAAAAATGAAAAAAGTTTCGATATTATACCAGCCGTTTGCAAGTTACGTCTAATTATAAAAGAGCCGCCATTTTTAAGAGTTACCGTTATGAGTTGGCCATAATGGTTTTTCACGCTCTTCAAGGTCACAGCAAATGTAGTATAAGTTTCAACTGGTCCGCAAAATTATACAAATTTCCTGTTTTTGGGGGTCTGGCACACGTATACGTGTCTTTATTTTTATTTAATTTCATTTGGTTCCAATCACAAATACCTCATGAAACCAACATTTCGTAAGCATTGGTAAATACGCAAATATTAGCTCATGGATGAGTTGGATAGGAAGTGTTTTAATCTATTTTGCGTAATTGGTATAATTCATTTTTAGGACGTCCCTCAGAAGCGAGGTCATACAGGCAACGTCTCTTATTTAAGAGGGACGACCTATTGGAATTGATCTAAGGGGGTAAGGAACAACCCTAGCATGAAAAAATAAAAATAAATAAATAACCACATACAAATCCGTTTCAGACCATTCTAAGGAATCCGTAAAAAAACGTTAGGTGTATGGAAAAACGTGTTTTTTTCGTCAAAGTTTTTCGACGCTACCTAGGCTACAATTCTCAACCGATTTTCGTGATTCTCATTTTGTTCGATTCCAATTTCAGTCTAGTTGTGCAACCAACCTTTGGAATTTCGGATTCGCGGTCGTGGTGGGTGGTTGTGGGGTAATTACCGATTCTTTCAAGCGCTGCCAATGCTACAAATCTTGACCGATTTCCGTGATTCTTATTTACTCCTATCAAGAGTTTGATCTATTTTTCGAACATGAGTTTCAAATTTCATCATGGAAAACGGTGAATGGAGTGGGTGATACTGATAGATCATGATGTTTTCACTATTTTTGTCCGATTTTCGTGATTCTTTTTTTGTTCAATTATGAATTAAATCTAGTTTTGGAAAATATGTCAGAAATTCTGAATTCCATGATGGAAAGGGGTGAATGGAGGGGGTGATACTGTTAAATCAAGATGTTTTAACTATTTTCATTCGATTTTCCTCATTCGTTTTTTGTTCAATTATGAATTAGATCTAGTTTCGGAAAATATGTCAGGAGTTCGGAATTTAATGATGAAAAGGGGTGAATGGGGGGGGGGGGGGGTAATACTGATAGAACACAATACAGATGTTTTAACAATTTTCGTCCGACTTTCGTCATTCTTTTTTGTTAAATTATGAATTAGATCTAGTTTCGGAAAATATGTCAGGAGTTTTGAATTGCATGATGGAAGGGGCTGAATATAGCGGGTAATAGCGATAAATATCGATATTTTAACTATTCTCGTCACATTTTCGTTCGTTTTTTGTTCTTTCAATAATTTATTCTAGTTTTTGAAATTATGTCAGGAGCTTCATATTTCATGATGGAAGAGGGTGATGGAGGGGGCAATAGTGATAAATCGTAATATTTTACTATATTCATCTGATTTCCGAGACAGTTTTTATTATTTGTTCGATCCTTGGAAGTTTCAAATTTACTGATAGTGGAGAGGGTTAATGGGGAGTGCGGGTTAGGGACGTCTCTGTAATGCATGCATTACTGTTCCTATTCGAAATATCCCAACGTGATTTTGGAAGTTGTGTTAGGAAATTAAAAAGGTTCAGGCTCGATTATTCTACTTATCAGATACCTATACAGGTTCACTTGCTCTGTAATTGTTTTTGATCAAAGTTAAATGCATCCTGGAAGAAAACACGGAGGTCCAATAATTATTTTCTGTCGTGCTCGTTCAGGATCGAAATGCACGTACCTGTTATGTTTGTCCAGTTATGGTAGGTACATAGCACGTACATAGCATCAACAATTCAATTCCATCAGAATTGACGCGTGTTCCTAACCAAATCTCTTAAATGAGCGTAACCCACCCATCAATTTTATATTTTTAAATGAAAATAGATTCCATTCCAAGAAATTGATACCATCCTCACTTTTCTACGATGAGTAGTTTTCTTTCAATGATTTTTCAGAGTTTACACTGGTGACGGAGGGGTGCAATGACGTCACCAGTGTGCGAAACTTTGAAAAATCATATAGGTAAAGAAAACTACTCATCGTAGGACAGTGCGGTTGATGCCAAACTTCTTAGGATGGAATCTTCTTTCATTTAAAATATTTAGTATAGGTACCATTTTCGCACCCATGAGTAACGCTCATTATTCATTTCGTCGTGCAAATTTATAATCCCCGCATCCCACCCCCATTTAAACTCCGAAACAATCCAAACAATGCATTCAATTTTGATATTGCAATTCAGCGATTCCGAGGGTTGTTCTGTTGATGATTCCATAAAATGGTAAATATCGTTGTCAATGAAAGTCCATGCTACACAGACTCATAGAATGTGAGCAACCAATTTCGATGTACGAGTAGTTAATTCATTTGTAGCATGAGCGCATCCATGAAAACCAAAACCTACAAAACCGATGATGTTTCAAAAATGATTTTGCAGATCCCACTTTAATTTTCAATAATCCTTCTTTATGGATTTCATTGCATACCTACATATTTAATTCCAAGTCTCTTCGCAAGTCAAACGTGTTACATCACATAAATTACATTGTTTGCCTGGGAATTAGTGTATACGTTAGATTGCACTAACACGCCAATTGTTATTTTAAATGTTGGTAAATTCTAGTAAAATTTTCCACTCAATTGACATTCCCCATATCCATACCGTCTCAACATGGATACATTTAGAGTAGGGAGAACTTGTTAGATAAGGAGTTAATCTACTAATATTGTTTGGCGGCAAAACACGCCATGTTCTGTGGCTGGATGCATGAAATGTTCATACTTCAATGTTCAAGTTCAAGTTATGTTCATGTTCAATACTTGTTTTACTCAATCGTACCTTCAACAGTCGAGATCGCGAACCCGCGGAGATCCAGTTATATATTTAGCTGAGTTCTAGGACCGCACTCGTCCGATCAGTGTCGCGGACTTCAATGTGCTTGGGATTGTGGGAGGGCAGGGAAGCTTGTAGATCCCCACCACGTAGTTCAGCTTCACTACCATTCACTTGTTCTGTCTTCTCCCTCCACTACATCAGTTGTGTTTTAACGTAGCTAGCGCTCTTGTGAATGGGCTCCACTTAAAGAGGGCCAAGCATCCCGAATAATATTGAGGTAGCTATTGGTGAGAACACGGAGTATCGTTTAATGAAATATAACGACCATCGCGTTATTATTCAGTTGTGTTGAGAAACTATACCAAGTAGGAGAAAGTGTAATAATAAATTTAGTGTAACCTAGAACATCCTTCTCCCTCTTTGTATTTGTATTTTCATTCCGTTAGTTTAATTTCGTTAACGTATAGTTATTATGTATTGTTATTTCTTCGTTGTTACTTTCTAGTAAAAGTTACAGCCCTCTACTATATTTTCGCTGTATAGATTCATTATTTAACTGTTTCCTGAGTATGAATAAAACAGATGCGAAAAGTAGTTTTAAAAGAAGTTGACTACCTAATTACTTGTTGGGTAACAACTGATTATGATGAAGAACAGTGACGGATTAATAGAATTTCGAGGGTGGGGGAGGAAGTCCTCTACCGGGGGTTCTGAGCAAAATGCCCCCCCCCAAATTTTGAAGAAAAAAAAATACCTTAAAAAAACAGTTTCAATGGTTTTAGACCAACACTTTATTATGTAAAAATAATTTTTATTTGTAAAAATATTAGCTTAGCTACTAAAAATCCATGTATACTAAAAAATAAAAATTAAAATTAAATTGACTGGAAATAAAATAATTATAATTTCACGAATTATTCTTTGGGTCCCCTCAGATGTGGCCTTCTAATTTTAATTACCTCATTTGGATATATAATTTTCAGGTACAGTTTTCATGTGTTGCTTCTCGAATGTGACCTATTAGTGTATTATAAAATTATAAAATTGTATTTTCTTCCCCTCTAGGTGAACCTTCAGGAGTAATCTTTGACACGACCTTGAAGTATTGGCATGCATGCCTTACTATTATCCTAGATTAGGGCCCCTTAAGACCCCCCATCTTGGATATAGATATCCCTAAGTATGGAGGGATTGAGAGAGGGGGAGAGAGGGGTGCCATACGATGGAGGGGTGCAGGTGATGGGGACTGGGGAATGGTCTACCGCAGGGGTCTCCAAACTACGGCCCGCGGACCACATCCGGCCCGCGAGCAGATTTTGACCGGCTCTCGGAATAATTACAAACAGAAAAAAGATTTTTTTATTTGAAAATATATTTTCATTAAAACACTTTTACCGGTAACTAAGAGTACAGTAATCGTCTCTATTTTTGTCCCTTCCGTTCTCGATAAGTGTCAAGTTATCTGTAAACCAGCAGCGATCAGCCATTCAGCGATAGTCAGTGTTTTGCACGGACTGTACTGTGGTGGTGTAAGGGCAGAAAGCTTACCCCGACTGTACCTAAGGCAGGACTAAAAATAACTCATCATGTTATATTAAAAATGTAGGGTATTTGAAATAATCATTGACATTTTTAGTGAAAGCAGGCTTAAGTAAAAATCATTAATAATTGTCTTACTTAGGTCTGGTATATTTTGTTGGATTGGAACATGATTTGAGATATCCAACAAAAAAGATATATAAGGGAATATAGCTACTTAGAAAACTAGGCCCAGAATATCTCAATAACCACCACTGAGCATTCTTGATTAAAACAAAACTTGGTGAATGTATGGGGGGGGGGGGGGGGGGGGCTCGGGAAATATTAGTGAATTGTTGGCCCGCCTTGTCTCAAATATTTTATAGTGTGGCCCTTCAGTAAAAAAGTTTGGAGACCCCTTCTAGAACCTACAGCCTTCCTCCTCTGCCCCGGAATAAGGGGTCGTAGGAGAGGTACAGAGAGAAAAACTTTTTCTCTCTGCTCTCCATCGTGTGAAGGGGGTCTAGCTGTCCAGGTCTGGACCCGGCAGTCTATGGTTTTCTTTAGTGCTGCGGCTCTTTAAACATCTACATTGTTAAACCACCCTCTTGTGCTCCTAGGTACACTCAGGTGCAAAAAATTTGGCCCACTCTCCAAAATGGAAGATTTTATGAAGTTGCGACTAATATTTTCTTGTTTTCGGCTGGGTTACTGTCTGAACTCATTCAGAGGCTTCGTTTGTTGTTTTTCAGCCAGGCCGATGAAATTTTTTTCATCTCTCAAAGATAGGGAATCGTGAGGAGACGAGATCATGTTTCATTGCCTCCCAGTTTCACGTTAACTTCCAAACTGCGATTATGTTGTTCATCTCTTCCACAGTAGTTCTCAGCCGAGGGGCGAGTGTTTTCCTGTACATTGAGTGCATTCCTTCCAAAATAATCGCTTTAAGAGGGAAAAAAGTCATTCCCTCCGGAAATGGTCGCGCAAACTGTAGCTGCCATTAATGATGGAAGGTCACTGAGACATGCCGCTCGAATGCTTGGACGGCGGGCTCTCTTCCAGTCATTGTGGCAGGAACAAACCTTTCTCCAGGCCTTCTCCATTCTCTTCCACGACCATCTGGGCCCCGCAGGCTGAACCTAGACTCATCGCTGAAAATGACATCCCTCCACTCTTCAAGTTCCCAAGCAATGTGATTTCGAGCTAACTGAAGGCGCAACATCCTGTGCTGACGGGTTAAACTTGGAACGCGAGCGGGTCTTCTGGCAGACAAATGCCGATCCCACCATCGTCTCCGAACTGTCCAAATACCTAAATCCACTCCCGTTGCATTTTCAAGTGAGTTACGACCTTGTGAAGCAGTTAATCGTCGATTTCTCAAAGCTAAGGTGTACAAGTTCCTGACTTGAACGGCTGTTGTTTTTCATGGGTGGCAAGAACCCTGCCTTGTAGAGTACGATCCCGTCTCTTGAAAACAGTCTAACAGTTGCACGGACGGTTTCATAAGGCCGTCCTAGCATTTGAGCGGCATATCTCATTGACCTTCCATCATTAATGAGAGCTACAGTTTCCGCCGACCATTTCCGGTGAAAAAAAAAATTTTTTTTTTTTTTTTTGGAATGCACTCAACGTATAGGAACACACTCGCTCCTAAGCTGAGGACTACTGTGGAAGAGATGAACAACATAATCGCAGTTTGGAAGATAACGTGAAAGTAGGAGGCAGTGAAACATGATCACGTTTCGATACGATTCCCTATCATTGAGAGATCAAAACAATGTCATCCGACTGGCTAGAAAACAACAAACGAAGTCTTTGAATGAGTTCAGACAGTAACCCAGTCGAAACCAAGAGAATATTAGTCGCAACTTCATAAAATCTTCCATTTTAGAGAGTGGGCCAAATTTTATGCACCTGAGTGTATAATTGATGAATAAACGAATTTCCTAGTGAAGTTCATTCATAATTAAGTCAGGGGCACTAGAAGGTGGTTTATGCCCGCCCATATCCCGACCCTGTATCATAGGCTGCCTGGGGACTCTTTCAACTAATGAAGCTTTTGAGGCCTGGGCAGTGCTGCCAACGTCAACGTCCTGGCCAACGGCCAGTTTCAATATCGGTTGGCACGACCTCCTGGAAGGTGCCCGTCCCGTTAATTTTTGAATTTTCTCTTTAAACTGGCTCTGTCCGAAGCCATGACTGGAGGCCACTACTACATTGTTAAACCACCCTCTAGCCCCCTGACGTAATTATGAATGAAATTCGAAGGAAGTTCGTTTATTCATAAATTGTAGTGAATAACGGCATTAAAAATTTAGAATAATTATTCTAATACAAATTTTAATTTAATGTACCTAAATACCGATAAGAAATGAAAGGCGCCTGTGTAGGACGCAGCGGCTTACTTTAAAACAAACACAATCTAAATCAGAGACGTTATTTTCTTCAAGTTATTAGAAACCACACATTCCACACAATTCACAAGCTAGTGAATTCTCCCATCCTTTCCCGAGTCATTCACTTATGTTCGATCGCCCAATAATGTTATGCTTATTTATGTCCATCCTTGAAGAAAATGACATAAGTTACCTACAAACTGCATGATGTGATGAACATTTGTAAATATAAAATACAATAAATTACGAAATTATATACTGAACTACTTACCATATTCCTGTTTTAGCGGAGCTGCTGGAAATCATATAGGTACACAATAAGTATACATATATATTCAGTTAAAATACACTGTGAACCCAAGTGTGAAATCTCAGTAAAACACGGCTTTCACCTTGAAATAGACACCTGTGTGTCCATTTCCAGTGCAGTCACGTAATTGTCATATTTTATGTATGTAATTATTAATTTATATTTTGTCAATTGAAAAAGATCTTGATGTTATGCTCCAGGAAAATAACTCTCACAGTCGAAGAGGTTTGATCACCCTGGCCTCATAGCTCTGATCTTTAGAGTGTTGCAACTTCGGGAAATTTTCCGTAGTTGTAAGGACGCTAGTTCGAACTCCTGTCAAGGTATCAAATATTTTTGGGCCGTTACAGTGGCGCGATCGGTAGGACCCGAAATCATACGAAACAATAATTATTTAAATCCCTCTCGAGCCAAAAGACTGTAAACATTACATTTCCTGTCGTTAGCACCTTTCACTTCCTCACTCACTTGTGTCAAAACACATCGTGACAATGTCCTCACTCGACTGCTGACTTGTTCCAGCGAGCATCTTCTGAGCCAGAGGCCTGCAGTTTCACTTCATCATTCGTCCGACCCCAAACCAGCCGAGACGGCTGGTATTTGACTCCGGGCAAATGTTACACTCCAGGAAAATAACTCTCACAGTCGAAGAGGTTTGATAAACCCGGCCTCATAGCTCTGATTGTTGGAGTGTTGCGACTTTGGGAAATTTCCCGTAGTTGTAACGATGCGAGTACGATCATTAATTAAATACCTATTACTTTTTTACATTCGGAAAAATTTGAGGGGACCCTACCTTTTTTTTCATAACCTCGGTGACCCCACCCCCTAAGTCCGCCACTGATCTGTACACAAATCTATACGAACCGAAGAGATATATTAATGTTCAAATTAAATGCTGGTGGTGGCCATGCCAATTTCTCCGCGAAATATTGACTTGAACTTTGTTATCTACACAAGTTGTACTGTCTTGATTTCATTCATCATACTAGAAAGCTTTTTTGAAAATCAGCAAAAGCGAGATTACCGCCTATACAGTATTATTCTGGACATATATGTGAAATGGGTATAATGTTTATCTATATAAGAATATCTTAAGCCATTTCGACGGAAACCACGTTTTTCTTTTTTTTTCCCCCTAATTACACTTTTTTTTTTTTTTTTTTTTTTTTTTTTTTTTCAAAGAAAGTGCTAAAAATTAAGTTTTTACATTTATTATTTAGCTTATTACTGTCTTCAGTGCATCTTCTTGGCAATGACGGGTATCGAATATCCATAAGAAAAGTAACTACTGTGAATTTCATCAATATCATTCGAGCCATATTGAAGGATAGACCAAAAAGGTGCTAAAAAAAAACTACGTTTTTTAACTTATTGTTGGGTGTATTTTGCTAATTACCTCCCTTAGATTATTTTCCCAAAAATGAGGGGTATCTACCTAATATAATTTTTTCTCACAAGAATTGTAACTCCTGTGAATTTCATCCTCGAGCCATTTTGGAGAGATTTTAAGCTGATTTTCCTACAGTAGGGTATATCAACCATCCTCTTGGGTATATAAACCCAAACCCGAAATTGAATTTTTTTTTTTTTTTTTTTTTTTTTTTTGTCGTACTGTAAGGTCGCAATCGTGTGCACGAGTTATACACACACACACACACACTTTGTTTTCTTTTTCTTTACAAATCTCCCCTCAAAGGCGGAGGGACCACACCATTAAATTTTAGAAAAAAACACACACACTCACACAAGCGCGCACGCGCATTTTCAGGGTGAATGCAAGACTTTCTCTTCACCCTTCGGGTTAAGTAAGCACAGTAAAAATTTACCGTGGTAAATTGTGGTTTGAGAGGATGAGCATTTTGGTAGGCTGTAACTCATCGTGGTGTGTCCAAGTACTTTCGCCTTTAGCAGACCTGAGACCTCATCAGTGATCTAAAATATAAATAACATTAGGCTGGTCCAAGTCATAAGTCTTAGTACCACGGTTCAGATTGTAAAGAGTTGACTGGAGTGACAACTTATATTATATGGTAGGTAGTAGTTGGGTACTTGAAGGTAAGCAGTTTGGGTTTGTTTTTGGTCTTGGATAATAGATACAAAATCATTGTTTCTCTAGGTTGTAACTGGTCTATAATGAATGATATTACAATGTTGTTAAAATTATGAGTTAATGGTAGAGGGGCAATAAGTCTGTTAAGTCAATAATCTCAATTTGGCTGATGATAATAATACTTACCAATATGCGAAGCGTTTCGAGTTTATTGAAAATGAATAGGATACTGTAATTAAATCGTCGAATCTCAAGGATTGCTCCGCTGATGAGGTTATGGCTGAAATAAATGATCGCCATCATAGAGCCTCCAATACCATTAACCATGGGAGAAGATGTGTGAGGATGGATCTCCTTCTTCTCCTGGGTCAACCATGGGCGATCAAAAGTTTCTGGAAGAGTTATTGCCTAATTTTTCACTTAATTACTGCGCAAATGTTCGTAACTTCAGTAGGATAGGAGGGAAGGGATCTAATAATGGACCTCGTCCGCTGTCGGTATCTTTGGATATCCAATTTCGGCTACTCAGTTGTTGGCGGCTAATCGCGAAGTTAATCTACGTTGTATTCTATTTCGGCGGACTCCAGAAAATTCAAATTAATGATTTGAGGAAGCAGCTTAAGGAGAGAGGGGACGGTGGAGAAGTAGATTTAACTATAAAGTATGTAAGGGGGGGGGGGGTCCCTCAAATAGCATCTTCCGTTGGAAAGGATAATCTGCGTGATAATCTAACCTCATCGTCAAAAAACTCTCAATCTACTACCAAAACGTCCGTGGGATGAATACGAAGTTGATTGATCTCCGCTCTTTGGGTTTGGGCCCTACGATTGAATATGAAATTCTCATCTTGTCAGAAACATGGCTTTCTTCTACCGTCGAAACTTCTGAACTGGGACTAAATAGTTATAATGTGTTTCGTGAGGATATATCTAATATTAATTCCTCTTATGCATTGGGTGGAGGCGTTCTAATTGCAGTGAATGTTGGGCTATCCTGTATGAAATAGGATTGTTGTTATAAAAATGTTGAACATAGTTTTGTTATTATTTCTAGTATTAGTATAATTATTGGTGCTGCTTACTTGCCAGATTATCTATCGTCCACTCAATTTGAATGTCATTTTCTTGAACTGGAAAATATTCATAATACTTATCCTTCGTTTAAATTAGTGTTGATAGGGGATTATAATTTACCAGGATTGGATTGGGATTGGCCAACAGGGCAGTTGAGCTGCCCTGGGGGTTGGTTTTCTGGGATGGGGGAGAAAGCTCAAATCCTGTTGGACGCGATGAATCTTCACGAAATGAGACAATTTAATAACTTAATTGATACCTACGGTAACATTTTGGACTTGTGCCTGCCGAACCACAACCATGTGATCATTAATCATGTCTCAACTCCTCTGTTGAAATTAGATTTAGCTCATCCGGCATTTGATTGTAATGAGTTGATTGATAAACCTAGTTTTTCCTTACACCGAGATTTGAATACAACTTCAAAAGAGCAAACTTTATGGATTTGGGTTCATTTTTGTAAAGCTATAATTGGGACTATTTTCTTTCGTTAAAACTGGCAGATGCAGCACAAGAATTTTACCGAATTGGTCATTCTGCTATCGAGAAATTTGTACCACCAATTAGGAAAGTGTCCTATTCTTTTCCCAAGTGGTTCGACAAAGCACTGATATCCTTTACCAAGTGGAAGAATTTAGTCCATGCACGTTATAAAGAATGTGGTATCTTGGACGACTATGATTTATTTTGTAACTTACGAGTGCAATGTAAAAGTAGGGCCAATTTTTGTTATGATATCTACATAAATAATGTTAAGGACAATTTGATGTCCAACCTGAAAACCTTTTAGAGCCATGTTAATCATAAAAATAGTAACTCCTCGATTCCTAATCTGATGAAATACAATGATAAAGTAGCCTTTGATCGGCAGGAGGTGGTGGAGTTGTTTGCGGAGCATTTCTCCTCTGCTTTTGGTATCACTCGCCCAACCTCTCAGGAGCCTCATGTCTACTATTAATTTTTCCTGGTCTAGGTTTGCTGTTGGGAATGATGTTGTTCTAAATGAATTGAGATCGCTTTATATCAACAAGGGTATAAGCCCCAATGGAATTCCTCCTATTTTGCTTAGGAATTGTTGTGAGCCTTTGAGCTATCCCTTATCAGTCCTTTACAATATGTCTCTGGAGTCTGGGGTCTTCCCTTCTTTGCGGAAGATCTCATACATCACGCCCATTCACAAAGGTGGTGATAAGTCACGTATTGACCACTATCGTCCAGTTTGCTCTCTCTCTCTCTGCTATTCCAAAACGGCTTGAGAAAATGTTGATTAATTCAATTGCACCTGTTCTTCGAACCAATATCATTGACGAGCAACATGAAATACTAGTAAGTAGAGGCTAGCATTACTTAACCAAGCCCATATCCCTGACTTGTTTATTTGTTTATTTGAATAGATACGCAAACCTCCACCTCATGGAACCACAACCAGGTAATAATTTCATCTTATACGAAAATATCCCTATTAATTATTAATATGATATAATTAGGGATAATTTTATTATCAATTATACCTGTTAATAAAAATCATATTCTTTACCTGCTGCCTTGTATTTTTAAAGAAGAATGTTGTAGATGAAGAAATGAAGAATTGTTGTAAAGATGGCTATGCTCGTTTCATGACGGAGCTAAAATCAAACACTAAAAACAACTTTAGTTCACAAAATAACATTTTTCTTCAACTCACAAAATGGTGAGGACGGGCGGTAGCACGACGCGGATACAACACCAGCGTTGATAATTTTTCCCTCAAGTGCTTCTGGAAATCTCTGAGTTTACCCACAAACATACACTATCCGCGTCAATCCCCAATTGATCCCCCGTGGGCACCTAAGTACACAGTTTTTAGGCCAACCAAAATTCAAACGCACAGATTAGTAAATTGGCCACGACAGATTAGTATTTTTTTTCGTCTGCCTCTCGCCCAAAATGTAATTAGTTCGCCCAAAATCCATCCCTGGTGAAGAAATGTAGGTAATTAGTTTTTCATAAAAGGCAGAATAATAGCACCCATTTGATTGTAAACGGAAATAAGAAAATTAATGCTGTAAATTATAACACAAATCGTTATTTCTTTATTAAATAGCCGTTCTGGTCTGTATTTATTTATAGTCAGGCATTCAGCCTACTCCTGTCTGTCAAATCAGAGTCTTATTGACGATTTGTTTTACTTCCAGTCACTTGGATTGGTCGTATAATGTTCCGGATAGTCTCATTCGATTCATTGAACTGATTTCAATCAAAACCAAACGAGAAAACTACCCTTTTACATCGGAAGTTTGTAAGATCCCGATTCTTTAATATTTCGAATCCTCACATATGTTTTTCGTAATTCTTAATATGTTAAATATTATTTTTAATATTACCTTTGTAATCGAGTGAAAAAACCATTTCTGCGTAGAGTAAAAAAAAAAAGATAATAATAATAATAATAATAATAAATAAAATAAAATGAAAATAAACCGCTGCGATTTAACACACAATAGACACTAGCGTCACCTCGGTCGGTTAACCCCCCCGGAAACCTCATTTTATGGGAGTTTTGCTGACTCGAACCTTTGATTCCAAGTTCCGGTAACGTTTCCAATAAGTGCTGTCCTTTAAAATGGTGTTGGTGTAAAAACTACTACGTTCTCTCTACCTTATTGAAAACGTAAAAATTACAACATGAGTTTAGTTTACTCACCTGTGTGACGAAACCAGCTACACGCATTGGGTGGGAGGCCACGAATAACTACTGAAGATGAATAATTTGGAATACCTTTCACCTCACAGATGCCATGTCATGCCATGTTCTAGAAATCTTCCGGAAGTACTTCTTTGTACCATAATGTCCTCTGTATCCTTCTATCCACTTTTCTCATGTTTTATTTGGAAACGTTGGGGTTATTGTCCCCTCGTTAGCGGGTGTTCCTGTCGTTCTGCATGTGTCCTTGAAACCCAAAAGTTAAATAAAAAACGTGAAATCGGCACTCATTGTGCCAATCTGGCAGTCATGTCAAATCGTGATATTGTCTCGCTGTGCAACTACGCTAACGTCTTATGAGAGCTATCTGACCAGGAGCATGATTTTGTAAACGACTCGAATTATACAGGATATTCACACTTTTGGTTATTAACCTCTTAATGGTCGATTCTACAACTAATATTCCACAAAAGTGCCTCCTAGTCTTTTTAGAGGCATTGTTTTTGAGTTATTCATGATTTAAGATTATTTTCGTGTTTTCAGCCTTACATCACAAAATCGGCTATAACAAACAACCTTCCATACTGAGAAAATTCAAGTTGAGGATACCGTTGGAAAGAGCGCTAAATTTCCTTTTGGATAGGCTACCTAACGTGTGAGAATATACGGATGTAGGTAGTAGTCACAAATTCACACCAAAGTGAAAAAATTGTCTAAAGTTGAAAATTTGTGTTTTTTAAATCGCAACATCACGTGTTTAGCGCACGTCACGGGTAAAACTTGGCCCAAATCTCACCTTTCTAATGGTACAATAAGTTTTTATTTTAATTTGGTAATTAAAGGAGAAAAGTAAGTTTGTAAGTTGAAAAACATGGGTTTTTCAATGAAATCGAGGATTTTCGTGAAAAATGACCCTCTAAAAAAATTTGAGTTTGGGACCGGTTTTTACGTGTTTTTTCACGCTGAATCGAATGGCAACACTTGCAGATCTCCCCAATTCCGTTAAGTATAACAGAGTTTTATATTTTAGCTAACGATTTTTACCCTTAAAAACACTCCAAATTTAGCATAACAAATGAACTAAAAAATTCGTGAGTCAAAGTGTAAAACTCTATTATAACAGAGTTGGGTAGATCTGCAAGTGTTGTCATTCGATTCAGCGGGAAAAATACGTAGAAAGCAGAAGGAACCAAATTTTTACATTGGGTTGGCCAAAATTTATTTGAGAAACGTGCGATTCACCCATCAATATGGCTGTTCTAACATCTCATCTTTTACACCACTAGACAGTGCAGCTGTGTGAAGTCTACATGTGTACAAATTACACTCCGTTTCCATTCCAGGGTTAAGGTTCTGCATTTCCGCAGCGTGGAAGTGTTTGAGCATGAAAATTCTCAAGTAGTAGGCAACGCTTCTTTGATAGCTGCCGTAAGGCTAAATAAAATGAGGGTATTGGTGATATTCTGTGAAAAGAGATAGCAGCACTATCAGGGCCAAATTGAGTTTACTTCTAATTTGAGAGCGGATTGGAATATTTTGATTCTGTAAACGTAGTTCTCATCTACATGAACGTAATATTACTGGAAATTGGTTTAAAAAATTTGCGAAAATTTTTTGCTTGGTGTTCCAAAGAAAAAAAATGTTCAAATTGTGAACCAAAGTGACCAAATACGCTCTTTTGTCCTACTCAACAATACAAATCATGTTTCCGAATTCCGATACATTGATTAAAGCCGTCATAATCAAGTTTTCTGGGATTCCAGAACAAGGGTCACAAATGAGATTGGTGGGTGAGGGGGGTCAGAACGGGACTGACATATACAGCTAACCACGTCCGACCCAGTCGTGGTCGGAGACTATTAGCCTGACTGATTTTAATTCTTCCAACTATTACAATAACGCAATTCCATCAGGTAGGAGGGAGTAATTTTGCTCACTTTTCACAAAAAGTAATATCTAGAATTTTGAAAAATGATTTTATGATTCCTTATGATTTTTGAAAGCTACTCATAATTAAAACTGCTTCTATGGAAGTCTGTTATGGGGTCCTTTGAATGAAAATATGACTTCTATAAGTTATGTGCCTATAATTATATAATATGTCTAATTCAGGACGGTACCTATCAAACGTTGGGAACGACGATGAAAAATTCAATTTTCGACAAAAATTTTATAATCTTATGAGTAAGAACGAACAAATAAATTCTTGTTTAAGCAATACGTCAATTTAAAAAGCCTGAACTCTAATGTTAGACATTTTGGAGCATCCAAAGTGTTGAATTTGTAATAATCAAAAATCGGTCTTGAGCCGTCAAACATTAGTGTTTCATGCAACAATAATATATGCTGTATAATATGTGCTGTACGACTGGGACTTTTTCAAAACGCTCACACACGCTAAAACCTCACAGTTTGCAGTGATGCACATTTTGATATAGTAAACCCGTAGTCCATTGTCCCGATGATTGGATCGAACAATATTATTTTTATGTAAAATTGGTCTGGTAGAAGTAAGGCATAAGTATTACACAACTAAGTATGTAATTATTAACGAGCAACACTATTTGAATGAAGTGCTTTAGATAAGTAACTTGTTCTTCAACTAATTTATGCATGAAAAACGACCAAATTCTTGAAAAAGAAAAAGAATAAAAAAGCCTGCCAAGTTGGGTGGGCAGTAGGTATACCTTCCACACATATTATAACATGGATATATAGAATTAGTTGAAGAAAAAAGTATGAGTCGAAATGATTGATAGGAGGGCGTTACAAGTAAATTAATGTTGGCACTTGCGCACAGACTACTATCAATCCCACGGAAATGGAATTTATAGGGGAACGACTAGGAGCTAAACTGCACAATCCTTGAAAATTTCAAAAAAAAATCGGTCCATTATTAGACTCGGAGTTTTGTCTATGCCGAACAATTTTAGTTTTGCGTATGCGCTATAGTTATTATTCAACCAATCACATTATGATTCATAGAGAAATTTTTTGGAGCATATTCCCATCCCGATTGACGTTACAATAAATTACATTTGCACATGCGCACAGACCTCTATTTATGTTACGGTAATGAAAGTTATAGGGAACCGTCTAGAAGCAATATCGTACAATCTCTGAACATTTCGTCGAAATCGTTCCATTAGAATCGGAGTTATGTCTGTGTCAATCGACATTAGTTTCGTGCATGCGTAATGGTTATAACTCTACCAATCGCAATATAATTTATAGGGAATTTTTCTAGAATATATGCCCAATTACCTACCTTTTTTGAATTACAGATGATGAGACATCGACGTTAAGAGAAATTCACGTTTGCGCATGCGTACAGGCTACTTTAGATTCGACGGCAGTGAAAATTATAGGAAACCCTCAAGGAGCTAACCCGCACAATCCCTGAAAATGTCATCGGAACATGGTATAGTTTTGGGCGGGACGAAGACCCCAGGCAGACATCAGACAGACAGACACGGAACCAAAATTGATCAGCAAGCTCTGAAACGCAAAAAGCAAGCGGAAATTTTGATTTTCGAGAACACAAATTTTTTCGACTTAAATCAAGAACACAAAGCTTCCCTACCTTCCGTAGTGAGGAAGCAAAACTATAGGTGTATGTCTGTGTGTGATGAATTTTGTCGACACTGCCCAGGCAACAATTCTCAACCGATTTTCGAGATTATTTCTTCGTTCGATCCCATTTAGCGAATTTTCTTAGAAAATGAAGCTATTGCAATGGCTCTAAAAATGTTAAAATAAAAATGTTCAAAAATTTTCTTCATCGAAATCTGTTTTGAGGCATTCTGAAATGATTCCTGGATTTTAACGCTTTTTTATATGTATATATATATATATATATATATATATATATATATATATATATATATATATATATATATATATATATATATATATGTATGTGTCATTCCAGACGATAACGCTCGATAGAATTGAGATAAAAACTTTGTTCTTTCGCCAAAAAATCAAGCATTCCAAAAGAAAGGATGAGTTCGTAGGACAACAATTTTTGAGTACATTAAATTGGTAAAATTTCGAAAAATGTACCCAAAAAATCAATAAAAATGGCTAAAAACGGCCATAAATCGTTAAATTTCTATTTTTTTGCAGAATTTTAGTCAAAACTAAATTTTCAACGATTACCTAGGACATTAAAAATTTTTGCTCAAAATTATGATGAAAAACGTACTTAAATGTCATTAAAATTTGCTAAAATATCTATAAAAACTGCAAAAAATCAAAAATCCCTTTTGAATCAGTGGAATTTTATTTAGAATAAGTTTTTTGCCATAAAATTGGTTTTCAACCATTTCTGTCAACTAAAATTGCTCCAATTTCAATGCAATTTAACGAGTACCTTACATAGATACCTAGTTTATGAAAATTCGCTCATACGATCATGCTGCATGACTGGAACTTTTTCAGTCTAGTTGGGCAAAAACCCCGGAAATTTTGAATTCCGTGATGGATAAGGGAGAATGGAAGGGGGAAAGCCGAAAAAACGTGTTTTTTTTTACAACATTTGTCAACGCCACTCAGACTAAAATTCTCAACCGATTTCCATGATTCTTATTTGTTTCGATTCCAATTTTAGTGTAGTTGTGTAGCGAACCTTGGGAATTTCAGATTTGCTGTCGAGGAGGGGGATGTAGAGGATAATTACGAATTCTTTCAAGCGCAACAAATCGCAACCGATTTTCGTGATTCTAATTTTGTTCCATTACGAATTCGATTTAGTTTTGGAATGTATAATCAGGAGTTTCAAATTTCAATATAGAAGAGGGTGAACGGAGGAGGTAATAGTAATAAATCATGATGTTTTAATTAATCTCGTCAGATTTCCGTGATTATTTTTTTGTTCAACTATGAATTTGGTTTAGTTTCGGAAGGAGGTACCTATCTGGAGTTTCAAATTTCATAATGTAAGTGGTTATAGTAGTGAAGAGGGTTATAGTAATAAATCATGATGTTCTAACTTAATCTCGTAAAATTTTCGTGGTAATGTTTAGCGAGTTTCGTAGAAAATGAATTTCGTTCATTATGGGTATGGTCTAGTTTTGGAAAACATGTCAGGAGTTCCAAATTTTATGCAAGAAGTTTTTGGATAGAAATTTAATTTCAGTGGAAAGGTTAATGGGGGGGGGGGGGGGGGAATAAGTCCGAGAAGTCATAATATTTTGGTTTTATCTCTTATTTTAACTTATTATTTTACTTATTTTAACTTATTATCTCTTATTTTAACAATATGATTCCATTTACTATGGCCAATCTGTATTTTGATAGATGTCCTTCAACTACTAGTGTAGAGATTAGAAATAAATAGAGTGCGTCAATGTTACTTATAGCAAGTCCGAGCGTCTTTCTATGAAGTCCCATATACCAACAGTTTGATGACTGGTAGAATAGGTAGTTGGGGGTTAGCTGGTAACGCCCGGGATTTATATCAGTAAGGTTCTAAGAAGGACACCTATTGGTGCTAAAGTACAAAAAAGATGGAACAATAGACTTCAACGTTTAGAACAACAGTCCGAGGTACTTTGAGCGAGCGTTTCAGCGTTTTTTGAAACTTAATACCTAGCTGGATCCGATTTCCGAGAGTTCTTATAAATCCCCTAACCCTTGCCACCCAGAGTCCTTATGTACCTATCGCACTTCGCATTCAGCTATGTAACAGCGGTGAACCTGGTTATGCTAATTTACCTCTATCACCAATTGAATTTTCTGTTTAATTATTATCATTTAAGTCAATATGGTTAACGATATACAGTAGGTGCTATGTTGTTATATCCGAAGTGATGCCGAAATCAGTGATGGAAAGTGAGAAATAGTGTTATGTAATCAGTTACTTAGTAAATGCCTTTCTGGTACTGTAGGGATAAGGGTACTTGAGTGCTAGGCAGCCCGTTTCCATTCATAGGTAATGCCCCGGTGTAGACATTGGAAGGTGAAGGAGACGCTTCAGAAATCTGCTTTGGACAACTTCAACTGCATCCAGATATCTCGCAACCGATACCTACCTCGACCCCATAAAACAATACCAATTCAACCAACGACTGGAACAGAGTCTTCTTCGAGTGCCAGCCCGAACTCTTCCTCGGCCAAGCAGTTCCTACCGCTAGTTTTGTTTTCGTTACCGCATGCTCGCAAGCCGCAAGGAACTTACTCGTACACGAACTGGAAAGTGGCACTCCCAGATACTGTATCGTCTTGACACAATCTATCTTTTCATCTCCGCACGTTATATTCAGTCTCCGCTTTTTGACATGCTTCTCAAAAACATTGGCCTTCGTTTTGCTGACATCAACTTGAAGTAAATTGGCCTGGCAGTAATCATAAAATACACGCACTATTTTTTTGCTATCAGTATAGCTGTCCCCAAGGAGAACGATATCATCAGCGAACATCAAAAAGTGCAGGTCTCTAGCCCCAATCATCAGACCAGCACAGCCACTGGCAGCTATAAATCCATCTAGGTCAGCCAGAAACAATACCATATGAAAAGTAAAGGTGAAAGGGAGTCACCCTGCTATCCGCCCATTGTTATATCCTGCACTGCAGTCTCTCCCATTAGAAAGTCCTCAATAAGAAATCCAGTGCTGTTATTACGATGGAGCTCCCTTGAGACTCCTCGGAAACAATTACGAGTCACGGAGTCGCGCTGATCTGCGGCGGAGTGCGCCTCTGAACCTTTTTTTTTTTTTTTACATTTACCTACTGAGAAGCGCGAAATTGCGCAGTTTTGGAACTGTAAAGGTTTTGGGAGGCTCGATGCGCCATGTCCTGATCATATATTACAAACGGCGTTTAATAATTATAGACCAATGATCTGCATAGAAGGACTATCTAACACAAAAATAATAAACCTTTGTGTAATAATTTGCAGCTTTTTGCAGTGAGTGCGAATTCAAAAATGCGGATGTGGGAGTTTTGTCCCATATATTCATTCACTGAGTAGAAAGCGTGAAGAAAATTCAAATCAGGGGGTAGTAAATTTGACTGTACCAAAAAAAAAAAAATCATGGATTTATCTCAAGTGGTTGCGGAGAAAAGGTACCTCGGCGATCATACAAAATTGCATAGACTAAGAAAGGCACTATGGAGGACTCACTCGTGGCGCTTTGCAAGCGGTTCTGTGCTATGAGGAACTTCTGAGACTTTGGGGACATGGCTTATCGATCACCCCCCTCCCTCCCTCCCATTATTTGAATCCCAGGAGCTATCGTCTCTAACACAAGAATATTGTTGATCATGGAGATGTGAATCGTCACTTAGCACGGAAGAGAGAGAGAGAGAGAGAGAGAGAGAGAGAGAGAGAGAGAGAGAGAGAGAGAGAGAGAGAGAGAGAGAGAGAGAGAGAGAGAGAGAGAGAGAGAGAGAGAGAGAGAGAGAGAGAGAGAGTGAGAGAGAGGGAGAGGGAGAGAGAGAGAGAGAGAGAGAGAGGGAGAGAGAGAGAAGAGAGAGAGAGAGAGAGAGAGAGAGAGAGAGAATGAATGAATGAATGACTTCGTTTATTATCAATCTGTACATTATTAGGGCCTATTGGCCCTCTCTTCCATAACGCACAGAAAAAAATATTACATAATCAACATAAAAATAAATGTCAGGATCCCCTATCTAAAATAAATACATTTACTTGAGTGCGACTCTCTAGGTTTAGATACAATAATAATAATACTTAAAGTAATGTTACAATTTAGCAAAATCTCAGTAGATAAATTCATGATTTATATCTAGATAATAGTAACTTGTACAAGTTGTTTTTAAAAGCTCTTACGCTCAGAGATAGATCATATAGATCTGAATTTTCATTAAAAAACTTTGAACCTCTAACAATAAAAGATTTTCCGTAAAAATAAGTGTTGTGGCTTGGAATTTCTAAAGTCGAGGCGGTAGAACGAAGATTCCGGTTTGAAATGTCACTTCTTTTCATAATACATTTTGACAGATATGTCGGCTGGTTAAATTTCAACAATTTAAATATCATCGCACCGATTGAAAGATCGAGGCGCTCGTTTACTTTTAACCACCCGAGCTTCACATAATACTTGGTAATATGTTCGTCCGGTTTTACATTATAAATAAATCGGATAGTGGCATTCTGAGCACGCTGAAGGACTTCCATTTTTGCTACTGTCAAATCGCAATACGTCAAATTGGCATAAAGAGAGAGAGAGAGAGAGAATTCATGTATATAAAAGTGGTGGTAGCAAATTTTGAAGAAATGATCCTGAAACAGAAGGAGATAGTGGAGACTGTGGATCTCTCTCACTCCCTTCCAGCGTATCTTTATTTAGAAAAAAAAAAAAAAACTGACGAAAAACAACTTTTTAAATTTGAGCTTGCTCCCTTCCCTATGTCACGCTTTACTGAGGAGGATATGCGCTATGTACAAGGGGATGTCAGCAATGCATTCACTGTTACGTCGAAAAGTTTGCAGTTTTTTGACCCCTCCACTTTTTCACAAGGTCCTCGAGGTCCAATACTTGGAATAATATCTGAAAACCATCCCTAGACAACATTCTAAAGCGACATTAAGTTGCAACCTTTTTCCACTTGGCCACCCCAACTACTTTTTCTCAACTACATTAGTTGTAGTTAGAATGCACAACTACAACTGCTGTAGACGCAAGAAGTAGTTGGCACTACAACTACAATCTAGTAGTTGTAGTTATAGTTATTGAGCCATAACCACAGTTGCATTGATGCAAAATGCACCATATTGTACCTTTATGCATTATAAGAGCCTTCTCCTTATCAACTTATGTACTCATCAAGATTAGGAGACATAGATAGGTACGTGATTATTAGAAAATTTTATGACGAAAATTATATTATAGGCTGAAAATCCAAGTTTAAGAATTTATGTAACAAAGTAGGTAAGGTGGATTGTAAAATCCAAAAAAGAATTATCATCAGAATACCTTTGGTCTTGGAAAAACAGGTAAAATTGTAATACTCCAGATAATCCCATTTAATCCATCATATTTTATTTTATCTATTTTTAATCCAACTTTTTTAATTCAACTTATTTTCTTTTTTCTCAATAAGATTTTAGCATGATTATGTTGAATTCAAGGCCAACTTTCGGCACGCATATACACATTCAATTATCTTTTTTTTTTATGACTGGAATTGGAAAGTGCATGAATTGTCAAAATTTAAAACTTTCAGCAGAACGAAAAATCTATGACTGGCGATGTGAGATACTTACTGCATTTTCATATATTTTCAGCCATCAAGAAAACTTCAAGTAAGCAATTTAAATACACCTGCAATACTCCCGAGAGAAGTGGATAATTAAGAAAATGACGTTTTAGCGAATTCTCGTAGAAAATGATGAAGCTTTTAGAATGTCTCCAAAATTTTTAAAATAAAACTTTTTGACATTTTTTCTCATTGAAATTAATTTTGAGGCATTCTGAGGCGAATCCTAGAGTGTAACGCTTTTCCACACATAAATGCGTGTGTGTGTGTGTGTGTGTGTGTGTGTGTTTGTCATTCCATGCGATAACTACTCCCCTTAGGATTGAGATGAAAATTCCGTTCTTGCGCCAAAAAAAATCAAGCTTTCCTGTCGAAATGTCTGATTTGTAAAATTTCAAAACATCTGCTGGAAAAAATCACTAAAAATTGTTATGTTTATTAATAAATTATTATATTTTTAGCAGAATATTGCTCAAATAAAGTTCATAAACTATAAAGTAGAACATTCACAAATTTATGAACAATATTCTGCTTACATTTCATTAAAATTTACTAAAAAAGTTATAAAACTGCAAAAAACTCAAAATCCAAAATCTCTTTTTGCTTTGCATATTATTTAGAATACGTTTTTGGCCATAACATTTTAAAACAACAATATTACACAATACGATGATTTACGAAATTTCGCTCATGCGATCGTGGTGCATGACTGGAACTTTTTCATGTTGGAATAACTTTTATTGGAAACCAAAGCTGTACTTTTTCATGTTGGAATAACTTTTATTGGAAACAAAAGCTGTAAAATACATCCCTATTCCATATAAAATATGTCCCTATTCTATAAAATACGTCCCTATTCCATAAAATCCGTTTCCACAAGTTTCGAATCAGGACGAACAAAGTGACCAATTTGGGATCATATAAGTAGCATGGAGCTCCAAAAATGAAAACGCTGAAATTTATTACAAAAAGGTTTAATATTTCTGTGTTAGATGGCCCTTATACGTAGAACACTAGTCCACAAAAAATTACTTATCACATCGAGTTTATGGTGCATTATCGAAGTGTAACTGGACAATGTCACCTACCAAAGTAAAATAAATGAATTTACTAAAATGAATGAATCAGTTCATTAACGCTTGTATAATAAAGTATCATTATCCGAAGTACATCTGTGCTTGTACATATACCCTTTATTGGCATTTATTGCCCGATATTACCTCTTAGGGTCGATAGAACGGGATGCGGCACATCCTCGGCCGAGGCATGATTTTTGAGCCAAATTTAATAAAGTTCGGTCCAGTAGATTCAAAGAAAAGCTTCGGCCGGCGTATGGCGGATGGACGAGTTTCTTTAATTCGATTTTCGGATTCTACGCATATTGAAACGTGAACCAACAAATTTTAAGGGAAAGGGGGGGGGGGGGGGGGGTTGAAAAAATTTTGTTCTTGGTCGATTACAAACGTTTATTATAGAAAATAATAAACCAAAATGAATAAGATATATATAAACCAATGAAAAACGTATTTTGGTATTCTGTGTATCAATTATTGCAAGCTATTCTTGATGTGGTTTTTTTCTCGTGAAGTCACGAGGTCATTTCAATTTTCTGATGCATGGTCATAATGAATGGAAAAAATCTTTTCCCCTAATTTGTCTAATTTTGGGTCTTAGTGCTTAAAGTTCAGGTAGGTACGTATTTAAATTTTACCCTAAAGACGCAAATGTTCGGCACTAGTGGTCAAAAATATCTTATTTGGTACCATTCGTCGCCAATTCGGGATGCTTAATAAAT
Organism: Adelphocoris suturalis; assembly: GCA_030762985.1. Classification (NCBI taxonomy): domain Eukaryota; kingdom Metazoa; phylum Arthropoda; class Insecta; order Hemiptera; family Miridae; genus Adelphocoris; species Adelphocoris suturalis. The sequence goes on from CM061040.1 coordinate 97,276,740, forward strand.
TTTTGAATCCCAAAGAATTTTTCTACAACTTTCCTTTCTTATGAAAACCATTTTATGAGGTCCCAATTGGAAAAAAATGGAAGAAGAAGTGAAAAACTTGATTGGCGGCCTTAAACGGCTATTTTTAGTATAGATACGTGGGATATTTTCGGAATCAGCTTGAAATATCCTATATAAGTAGGTACCTACTGAGAGAAGTTAGTTTTTTTACGATACTTTTTGCGTTTACAGTAAGTATGTGGGTGTAATTGTGCATTCCCACTGCAACTACAGTAGTGGATAAAAAGTAGTTGGGGTGGACAACTACTAACTACCAAAAGTAGTTACAACTACTTCACGAATACTGTACTTGTAGTTTTGTAGTTTGTAGTTAAACCACTTTTTTCCAACTCTGAGCTGGTTCAGGGAAGAGTCAATCTCTTCCAGGTAGGCGTCTATGCCTGTGCAGTTATATTTAGATGAATAATGTATGATAGAATTCGTTTAATAATTACAGAAACGTATTCTGCGTAGAAGGGCTACACAGTATAGAACTAATAAACCTTTGTGTAATAATTTACAGCATTTTTCAGTTGGTAAAAATGTTTAGTCAGTTGGTAATACATTGAGCCGAAAGTGGTGGTTTTTAATTATACCATAGTAATATTCTTTCTACTTTATTGTCCGAATCTTATTTTAGTACAAAAAATTTCATGTCTGTGCAAAAATCTAACTGATATTATCTGTTGAACTGACATACTGCATTGGTCTTTCCACTCATTGAACCGGTTTCATTCTCACTGTCTTTTACGGGAAGCAATAAGGGTCACATCAATATAACCTTGCAGAGTTACGAAAAGGAAGTCCTATAAACACTAGTAGGCAAGGACGGATATAGCAAAAGCCAGTTATGCAGGCGGAATGAAGATTATCCAGTTGAACGAGAATCTTTAAATGGGATGAGGCAGTTTCCGACCGACGACTCTTCCTATCAACGTCCACGTACCTATCTTACATCAATTCGAAAAGTAACTATCAAGACACTAATCCAGTTTCTAAATATTAGACTAACTATTCATATTATTTTTAGCTGCATATTATATTATCTACTGAATTGAACCAATAGTTAGGAATCAGTACACATATTTAATAATACATTTTCAAAGTTAAGAGAGCAGTCCTAGAGGCTCCAAAGTAGGTATTGAAAACGTAAGTTAGTGAAAAACGTTGTCTATTTCCACGAAAAATAAAGAGTTACAATGTTAAATCGATTTCGACGGTTATGCCATCATCAGTAACAAACAATAACTGAATACACATTAGAAAGGACACAGCTTTTATAATAACAGGTGAAGGGAGATTGAATCCTATTGCTCAAGAGAAAGGAAAGGGGCCGGACAGGTACAACCAATCAAGTGCAAACACGGTGACAGGGGATTATAACTAATTAGATGAAGTGAAAGGGGGAAAAAATAACTAAATATGGTTTCAACAGTGTGAAGGACCAAGCTTTATAGAAATGGACCTATCAGTGGTGAAATATATTGAGGTATATCCTCATTTAAACATTTACCAGATCTGTCACTTTTGATAATTTCGAATTTTTCAAGTACATTCAACATACTTCCCTTTGGACAAAAATGAAGAAATTTCACAAACTGTCTATCTATCAAATCAAAACTGCAACTATGATTGGATTCCTTAAGATGTTTCGCAAATGTAGACTTACCCTTATTTTCCCTGAAATCCTGCTGATGCTCGTCTATTCTTTTTCTGAATTTCCTTCCTGTTTGACCACAATATTCGAAGCCACAAGAACATTTTAATTTATAAACCCCACTTTTATCCTGAACACTGATTTTGTCTTTAACGGATCCTAGTAATGCTTTAAGACAATTTTAGCTCTAAAACCTACTTTGTAACCTCTCGATGATAGAATTTTGCCGATTTTATCCGAAAATTTCCCATAATAAGGTATACTTATCCATTGCTTTTCTTCTAAATTTACATCTTCCCTAGCCAGATTGGAAACTTTTTCCCTACTCTTTTTCCTGAGAACCTTATCCCATATGGTATCAACTAGATCTCCTCCATATCCGTTACTAGCCGCTATGCTTTTGATAATGGATTTTTCGTTTGATAAATTTTGTTCACTCATTGGGATAGATAGTGCTCGGTTGATCATACTATGGAAGGCTGCATGCTTATGGACTAAAGGGTGATTTGAAGTACTATGAATAGTTATATCGCTGTATGTATCTTTTCTATAAATTGAAAAATCATGCTTTTCGTTTACCAAAGAGATGGAAAGATCTAAAAAATGGAGTTTATTTCCGCCGAATTCGAGGGTAAATTTGATAAAGGGATCTAATTTATTGATTTTTTCGTGAAAAGAATTTATTTGTCTTTCTGTGCCCTTCCATAAGATGACAATATCATCGACATATCTATACCAATAGAGAAGATTATTTGTGTTACAAGTTTTAAATATATATTTGTTGCTCAAGATAATCCATGTAAATATCTGCAAGCAGAGGAGATAACGGAGAACCCATAGCAACCCCTGGCTGTGTATAACATTGTCCCTCGAATAAAAAGTAATTCTGATCCATACAGACAGACATCAAATTAAACAATTCATCTTTTTCAAAAATATTAAGTTTAGAGCCGTGAATCACCTGCATACCACATCTTTGCAGCTAGCTACATCGATATTGGTGAACAGACTAACCACATCACTGACCTTTCTAATCCTATTTCTCCTTTCTAATGTGTACCTATTCAGTTATTGTTTGTTACTGATGATGGCCTAACCGTCGAAATCGATTTAACATTGTAGTTCTTCATTTTTCGTGGAAATAGACAACGTTTTTCACTAACTTCCGTTTTGAAATGGGTCTCCACAACTTCGTAGCGAGTGATTTAGTTCGTAGGTATTGAAAATAAACTTTCTGATTTTTTTTCCCCCCGGAATCTTTGATTGGAACTTTCTAAATCTATCAATCAGATTTAACATTACCAGCAAATATTCTCATAGACAGAGCGAAAAAGAGAGAGAGAGAGAGAGAGAGAGAGAGAAGTTTTTTTATGGTTTAAGCCGCGCCTCAACCAGAAAGGTGGAAGAAACAAGGTGTCTGAAGGGTCACTGCAAGTGGGCACGATTCTAAAAGGAGCCATGTTGCCTCCGTCACCGAACGGAGTGCTTTTATGACTCCACTGTCAAATCGAAGGGGGAAAAAATGAGAGGTACAATGATGACCACTGTTTTGCCCCTAAAGCGAAAAAATAAAATAAATAAATGAGATGTTAAGCAATACAACTAAGACCGGGAGCGGATCTAAAAGGGGGCTGAGGGGGCTTTAGCCCCCCCCCCCCCCCCCCTTGGACCCAAACTTACAGTAGATAAAATGCAAGTCGATGTGTATTAAAAACCTCCTTTGTTTCCTTCCTTTGTTCCAACATTTTTGATCCACATTATTATTGATTTTGATAGCGTAATCAAAATTGTGCCTTAATTAAACGAAATTTAGAAAATGCGAGAATATAGTGACTTGGATAAATATATATCCATCCACAAATTGATTTTAAAAATTCAAAAATATACAATTAAAGTGTTCAGAAAAGTAATTTCAGATGTAATGATGTAAGATTGGTTTCCTTGGGTATAGTAAAGACTCCTCTCTGGGAAGACCAAATGAAGACGGCAAAGGGTTTGTGTCGGCAGGTAGGTTGGTAAGTAGCTGAATGAAAAACAAGCTCAGCATTATCGTGAAGTAGCGAGACTTCGAAGCAGGCAGAATTTTCGTAGAAATCCGTGTTTTTTTATCGTATGTGGCGAAGGGAATAGCATAACTACGATATCCTATACACCATAATAATAAATTACATAATAATATACTAGTTATTGACATGGATATGTCTTTTGGCTGGGGGTCAAGGAATTTTTCATTCACACTTTTTTTTCCCGACCGACACTTTTTTTCCCGACCGGCACATTTTCTATTGATTTTCACGTACAACCAAGGCGTTACTAGGGAAGAGTAACTCCCATAGTTTTCATAGTAGGAAAATCGTTCGCCACTTTTTGGAATGCTCTCATTTTACCACGACATTTCATGACCTCTAAGCCATTGTAGTGTCAAGGAATGCTGATTTATTACTCTAAGTTAAAAACTAATATTGTTGTGTAACCATAATGTAATAATCTTGTGAAAAGAAGGCACTACATGGTTGGTATACAATTGAGTAGTAGGTAACAACTGGTAAGTAGTAGGTACTAGACATATCCATGATCTTTTGTTTTTCCCATCAAGGGAGAAATTAAAATGCTTGATTTACACTTTTGACATGGATATGTCTTTGCTCTGGGGGGTCAACCAAAAATTTCCGTGACGCAAAATTTGTGTCACATTTTTTAATTTCATCTATTAGTTCCAATTAATACAATAGTTCGTTAAGATGTCCTTATTTGTAAACCTCATTGTACGTATTTTTGTACTCAATTCAACAGTAAGTAGATGGATAAATGGCTATACCAATTTTGTTGCATACATATCAAAATCATGAGGGATGACCAATTTAGTTGGATGAAAGGTCCACTGGTAAAATTGGTTGCTAAGTACATTGCTGAATGAACGCGGCGTACATTTTCAAGCATAATTTTGTGTTGGTATACATGTTTGAATTTTCTAGTTTCTTTAGTTGATAAAGAATAGAGTTCTGCAAAAAAAAAAAAAATAAATATAAAGATTTTTGGTGGTTTTTTACGATTTCTGGATATTTTTCTAGCACATCTTTTGAAATTTGATTTCAAAGTCATTGTGTTCAGAAAGTTCTGCCCAACGAACTGATCTTTCTTTTAGCTTGATTATATAAATCAAAAATGGAGTTCTCAGTCCTCAGGAGAGTTATCATCTGGAAAGACACCTCATATATATAACTAAATCATAAGAAAAAACGTTTGACCCTAGGAATCGTTTCTGAATGCATTAAAACGGATTTGCATGAAGAAATTATAAAAAAGAAATTCTTTCTTTTTTTAAGCTGTTTTGTGCTTTGAATAATTTTTTGAGTTTTGCAGGTAGTTTTTCAATTAAATAGAGAATACAGACTCACTAAAACCTTGCTTTTACGAAATTGAAGTTTAAGAATATTTACGCTAACCAAATAATACTGTTTTTTAATGTCTGATAATTAGTGGAAATTTATATTAGGTATAGTATTTTACTACAGAAGCATTCATAGGTCCTAATATTTAATAAAAATGCACATAGTAGCAAACATTTTAATATTAAGATTCTTCTTGATTTTATTCATTCCTCAAACCATAAGTCCAATCCAAGATTTTTTAGATACCAAATCTGTTGATGACTTGGTCGATTGTAAGTCAGCTCTTGGACTAATTCAGCAATTTCGGCCTTGGACTCAATAATGTACCTACTACTGGAATGCTCGTTAGAATGTATGCTGCAGTGTGAAGGTGTGAACTATTTCTTATTCACAAATACCATTCGCTGAATGAGTATAGTACTTAGAACTTGAAATTAGGTAAATCACCTGTTTGTCCCCGTTCCTTCCTTCTTAGACCTAAATGAAAATCACCATCATATAATATTTCTATTCATTTGAGGCAATACATCCAGGAAAATAGAAAACTGCAATAAATTATACGCTTCCACAACCAGGGGGGCCCGTTTCAAATGTGCATCGTCTCGTTGAATTGGAATAAAATTAGTTAGAGACCTCACTAAGCTGAGAGAGTGTTTCCTCAAGCTTCAAAAGCTGCAATTAAATATACCACCACACCAAGCGGGGATCGGTTCCAAAGTCAAGCATCTTAAGTTTAATAGGAAACAAAATTTTAGCATCAGATCTCACTATGCTGATTAGAGTAGTTCTTCAAGCTAAAACTGCTTAGCTACCAAGGTACCACCTAGTTTTTGATGGCTCCGGTAGAACAAACGCCGGGGAGTAGGCAAGCCAGCTAAACACAAGTGGCGTGCTGGTCGGCCAGACGATCGGTAGGCTCGAGGAGTTGAAAACTGATTTTATCTTCTCGAGAACACGAAATAAGCTCAACGAAATAATTCTTTCGACTACGGAAGGTACGAAAAGTACCACAGAAATCGACTGCGAATCCTTGAGGTTGGGGCACAGTACGGCAGGGGTAGTAGAATTCCTGTGAACCATAGCTTTTATCTAGGAACCATTAACTCTCGTCACCTACTCGCTCTCTTTAAACACAATTGTTGAAGTTGATCAAAACAGCTGTCTAAGTTTTTTCTCGAACTCATCATTTCTGAAGTCATCTTTGGAGAACTCCGAGGGCCGATTATATTGGTACAGGTCAGTCGAACCTACAATAAGATGGGGGGGGGGGGGGGGGGGTTAAGCTCAAAATTTCACTTCTGCTAACGCTGAAAATTTCCAACGTTTTGGGCTAAAAATTCTAATTACTTTTTTTTGTAGACATATCTGACATCGTAAACGGCGGATATCTTCATCGTAGAAACTACTACCTACATGAATGATTATATTCATAGGCACTTTCGAGCATTTCCAAATTTTTCTGAGTACGAACTAAATCACTCGCGACGAAGTTGTGGAAACCCATTATAAAACGGAAGTTAGTGAAAAACGTTGTCTATTTCCACGAAAAATAAAGAGTTACAATGTTAAATCGATTTCGACGGTTAGGCCATCATCAGTGTAACAAACAATAACTTATTATTGTTAGTTATTGTTTGTTACTGATGATGGCCTAACCGTCGAAATCGATTTAACATTGTAACTCTTTATTTTTCGTGGAAATAGACAACGTTTTTCACTAACTTCCGTTTTTCTGAGTGCTGACTGTGGTGTGCCGGTATTCACCCGTTGAATGTCTTCTGAATTCTTATGAAGTAGGAAAAACTTTCGAAAGCTCGATGAAGATAGTAGGAGATTCCAGTTGGATCTCAGTCCCATACAACAGAATGTTCGGTCTAATTTGGAAAAATGGGAAGGAAGAAGAGTGACAGGTATAAGGGGCTGTAAGGGTGGGTGAAGACGACTGGGTGCCGACGAATTATTATCCGCTAACTGACAGTGCTAGTGAAAATCAGACAGCCTGACGTTAGCATGGGTGGTAGAACGTGACGTTTGATTTAGGCTAAATTTACATAAAAAATTAACAACATTCGAGTTAATATTAACTTGTGGAACATAGCAAAGATCGCCTTGTAACTGCGATACTCATATTAGGTGATATAAATCGACTGGAGTTTTCACTTCACGAAACCGGATTTATTATAAATTTTCTCACCTGTAGGTGGACTTCTGAAGCGTAGGAAGGTGATGTATTTTATATAATTAATTCATAGTTGGTGGGAAATTGTAGGTGTGTTATTTAATTTAATTAATTTCTCTTCGGCAGGCGTCTACTACACCTATGCAGATATATTTACACACCTAATATGTAATAGGCTTCATTTAATTTTTATAGAAAGGTGTTCACAGGAGAACGGTTATCAAATTTAATTTCTCCCTTGACAAAAAAACTTGATCATGGATATGTCTTGTAAGTACCTACTGCTTACAAGTAACTACTATACTCAATAGTATGAATCAATGAAATAAGTAGGTAAATATATTCAGAAATATAAGGAAATGGGTTTTATCAAATAATAATAGTTTTGTGAAACGGGGAAAATCGAGAGCACTTTTATTCAAAGATTGTAACCAGGGAGACTGTTTGAAAGGGTGCATGTAGGAACGCTCCCCGGGGAGGAGAAAGGGATTTTGTCGGAGCCTCACCATGTACTAATACTCCCCTCGGTACCCAGTCAAATGTACACGAACGTTCCCATTAATTCGCCAGAGGTGACATGTGAGATCTTGTGAAGGTGACTTGTTTATTGTTGTTTACGAGTCAATGTTATTTTTGACGATTTTTATTATTTTTCTAGTTATCTTAATTTTTAGACATTTTATTAGATTTCAATTTGACGATTCGCCTCTGGCAATGATAATGGGGGACTACGTGAGCAACCTCCTCGCGGTGTCCTTTGGGTAACGCTAATAGCTCATTACGTACCCATTTTCAGCGGGAGGATTCGTACATAGGTACGGGGGCTTTCGTACATGGTTGACTGAAAAGAGAGTGCTCCTTCGGGAGCGATCGTACATACCACTTTAACCCTCGAAGCGTTCGTACCGTCCACCGTTTGAAATGAGCTAAGCTTGCAGGGGCCCTTGGGATGCCTTTCGGCTCACGAATGTCAGAGAGAGAAGGGATGAAAGCTCTTTTCTGCCTCAATAGCTGTCTAGAGGTGCCAACCTAAGTCAGTTTCAAATAAAGTTCTACAACCATACCCCTTAGAATTTATTTGAAAATGATTGAGCCCCATCGATTGATGCCCAGAGAAGATTTGTTCCCATTTGGGAAATTTTTAAGAGACCTAATGGCGATTTTTATGGGACCCATTTACATGTACTTGTAGAGAAAAACTTGATCAACGAGAACACGAGGGAAGTTGTGGAGTCTGCCCAAGTATTTCGACGACCTAAGAGGGGAAAACAAGGAACAAGTTATAAAACTCTACTCCTAATCGTTATGATTCTGCTGAATAGAATCAAATTATGAACAATAAGGAAAAATGCGACGCAAAGTAAGCTTTTTAAAGAAAATGTCCCAGACCTCGTTGGAAAAATGAAGGTCTGGAAAGGAAACGAGGTCTGCTTTCCCAATATATACAGTTTTATTTTATATATAACTCCGACTAGTTACCATACAGTAATGATTACGAAATATTTTAAACCCTACCATACTACAAGCCCTTGCGACATATTCCCCAAGCAACGGATACCAATAATGTAAACCTATAGCCATAGAATGCAAAAACGAAGTATTATAACAGCATATAATCTTAAACTCCCTGATGAGGCCCATTAGGGCGAAAGCGCTCGGAGTAACGAATAATTTATGAGAATAGCAGCCTAAAGTTCACTCATCCCCTCACAATCCCCTTCACCATAAACATGGAAAGGCTACCAACCCTTATATTGTAATAACGAAACTCCATTTGTTTGTCGGTGGGTCTGTCGTGACTATGCACAGCTAAACTACTGGATGGTGGGAGTCTACGAGTGGGGGGGGGGGGATTTCTCGGGAATAGTGAAGGTATAAGCGATTTTAAAATTTACTAATCCCACCTGAACCATGGGTTGGATGGCGGTAGGGGGGTGTTAGCCCCTTTTAATGCGCGTTTTTTTCCCGAGCGCCCAATCTTCTATCCGCTGCCACATTAAAAAGTTACGTTTCAGGACCCATAGAACACAATGGTGCCGTCAAAATTGCTGAAAGATGCTGTTACCCGGAGAAATCAGCGAAAGAATGCGGAAAATGACGAAAAAAATTCGTTCCCCCGCTATGGATTTTTCCGCCTTAGACCGAGTAAATTATGACGGTTTTGCTCGGGTTGGTCTTAAAATGTTCATTGAAGTTCCAATTTGATCTCATGCGAGTTTCGAGACATGACATTTTTTCCCGAATATAGTGAACGAAAATGTGGATGAAAACTTGGTCTCTCTTCCTTATTTCATCGCAACGTACTCGTAGTTATCTGATCTTTGCCTTCAAACCACTTGAAGGAAGGAACCTCTCGCGTTAACGTGGAAAGTTCATTGATAGCCCTTCTAGGCAGATAAAATAATGTTCTATCTTTATGAAACTTAATACACTTTTCGTGGTTACAAAAAGTTTTACAAGATTTAATTTGTTTGAAAGTAATTTCCAACAAAAAAACGCCTGCCAAGTTGGGCGGGCAGTATAACTTCCTCACATATTGTAACATGGACAAATGAAAAGGGAAAAGGATAGACCTTCTACGCTGATAAAATATTGGCCTGACTTTAGAAAATAGCCGGGGAAAACAAATACGCACAAACATTCAACACCCAACAGTTCTGTTAGTACTGAAATGTTCTTAAAACTAAACTTTTCGTGGTTCCACATAAGGTGCCGCGTTTGATAGTCATTTCCAACAGAAAAACACGACTGCCAAGTTGGGTGGGAAGTACAACTTCCCACATAGAAAGCGAAGCAAATTATGACACAGTAATTTATTACTTTTGTTTTGCCCCTTTTATAAGAAAAATTCATTTTATTTATTTATTTATTTATTATTATTTTTGTTTCTTGCCATTCCCTTGGGATTGTCTAGAGAAAGGGATTGTAAGCAATTTTCAAATTTTCCACATCCTCCTGAACCATGAGCTGTAAAACTCGATAGTATGGGGACTATATCCAGTTGCATCTATACATCCCACACCGAGTGAGCGAGGAAACCCTCCTCTAGCGAGCGAAACGAGCAACATCCCCCACACACGTAGGATTTCAACTGGGTTTTTCCTACGAACTCGGGATAGACTATTTATATCCCATCGCATCTATATACATCTTACAGAGACTGAGCGAAGCGAGCATCATCCCAGACACACATTTCAAATCACCCTTAGTGATCCACCGTTTCCAATCATTCTACATGCCCCACTCAACAGTAAAGACCATCGGATCTATACAGCCATGCTGTGCGAGTGAAGTGAGCAACATTCCCTACACACATTGAATTTCAACGAGGTTTTTCGTATGGACTCGGAATGGATACATTCCACAAAGAGCGTGTGAAGGGAGCGAGACAACCCACCTCAAACGAGCGAAGCGAGCAACATCCCCTACACACGTCTTAATGATCCACCGCTTAATGATCCACCGTTTCTAATCATTCTGCAAGTCCCACTTGACAGTAAAAGACCTTCGCATCGATACAGCCACACCGAGCAAGCGAAGCGAGCAACCTCCCCTACATGTTTCAACCGTAATATACCTCAACAGGAGGTCCAGGGGGGCTTGCTCCGGGCTCAGCGAAGCGAGCTGGTGTGGCTAGTAAGTGTATAAGATAATATATTGTACAGTATAGATACAATTAAGGTAAGGTTAATATGTGAAGAGGGTACATAATTAAGAAGTAGTTTTAAATACAAGAGGAGCACTGCACTCGGGTTATCAATGCGCAAGGGCCATGTGGTCACTTGTAATGGTGACTAGCATAGGACAAGTGGGACTGGTGAAATGACAAACAAAGTAGGTATAAATATCCTGTATTGGTAATGTTTTCAAACAGGAATAAGCACCCATGACTAGCTTATAGAAAAACCAAACCAACGAAGGTTACAAGCAGATGTTAAAATTAGTAGGGAATGTAAGCGAGTAAGTGCAAACAGGTAAGAAAGGGTAATGTAAGGGATTGGCAGACAGGTTTAGAGAATAATAACAAATGAAAAGTAGGTTACTGCGTAGAGTGGTCGGCATTTGGTGGGTTTATGTAAGAGAGGGACGTAAGGACAAAGTACCAGGGGGTATTGTGACGTCAATGGGATGGAAAGGACGGAGCAAACAAAAAGAAGGGCCTCGTGGGATAGGCTAGCTTCAGGATGCATAGAAAAACGACGCCCCGTTGAGGAACGAAATTTTCCAGTGACGTTAGGTAACATAACGAGGGGGTTTTAGCATTTTTTGATTTCAGATTAGATTTTTTGGTCAGGGGGGTTGTTATAATATCTGATAAAATTAATGCTAGAAATTTGAGGGAATAAAACGTGCTTCGGATGCAAAGATAACGTAATTGATTTTTCCCTCTTGGCTTTTTTGCTTGGTAAAGTAAGTTGCACTCCAGTTAACTTCCTGGTATCACAGTTTCCCCAATAGACATAAATATCGTAAAAGATCATTATAAACTCTACAGCAACTGTTCTGGATACTGTCAGGTAATTTCATCCACATTTTAGGGATGCAACAGAGTAAAACGGGGCTTCCTGGAAATAAATTTTGCAGTCATCCAGGGACATTACACAGTGGTCCAGAGGATGTTCACCGCTACAGCTGTATATCATTGCCTCCATTCTTATAATGTCATGCTTCTTACCTAGTGGGGACAGAAAGGTCTGTCTTAATCTAGAGTCTGGACATTGACCAAATCCACAACGTGATTGCCATTTCGTTTGTTCATGCCACGACTTTTCATCTGGCAAACGAACTTGTCGCAGATTTTTACTCTGGCACCACGCATCCAAGGAATCGCAAGGTTTCGCAATAGATTGCCTATCTATTCCAACAAACTTTTCGTTGGTAACAATTGTATTGCCGTCTTCTTTATACTGTTTACCTTGGTAACGAAAGGCGTGGTGGTCCTGTGCTAAATACTCAAACATCTCTTGTTTGTTTAAAATGCCCACAAAATCCTGTGCAATGTATAAATCCATTAGGTAGAAGTCGAGGGCTTGCAGATCTAATAGAATTTCGGGCGTTTTTTCTAGTAGAGCAGCTAGCTCGACATCTGCCAAATCTACCTTGTAGAGGACTGCAATGAGATTTTTAAATTTCTTTTTAATGGCTTGCATCCCATCTGCACCAACAATATTGCATACAAGTTCCGGCATTGATCTTTATCCAATCTAGAGGGCATGGTAATTTTACCTTTACACCATGTCTTGCGAACACAAAATCGGCGAATTTCCCACGAAGATAACTGTTGAACGTTCCACAGATATCCTTCTTTCGAACTGTCAGTTATTTTAACCAACATTATATAGTCGCAGAACGGTTTTGTTGGTGGAGTTAGTAGTTTTATATTAACTCCAGACAGTATCTTTTCTCCTTGCGAATAATTAATATTTCCAATATCCGTTACCAGGTTGTTGTTGTGCAGATTCTCTTCCAGAAGCCAGAGCCCAAATCGTTCGTTGGTTGGTCTAAATCTGCGAACTAAGAGCTCGGAGACCTTGTACATCTTGTAGGGGACCATGCTTTCTATTCAAGCTACTGGTTTAAACTGAGCTACCTCCGTCTAACCATCCATTACGTTTTAAGTAGCTAATCGCAAGTATGACGCTTGTGCAATACACATGTACCTACCGTAAGAAATATATAGTAAACAAGTAGATCCTCAAACAACCTGGGCGTTGTGCATTTAGGGACAAAAGAAACCATTTTACATTTACAACTAATTGTTTTACTAAAAAACATTGTTTTGCAAAGATAGAGCATAACCTAACGCGAATCTTTTCAGGAATACATGCAGAACTAGATGGGATTGCGCGAAAACAGCCTTGGCGAAGGTTACTAAAGAATAGGTAATAAATTACGACTACGGCTACATCACATACTAGCCGAGCTTGGATGTAGAGCTGTCAACTTGATTAACATTTTTAGAGTTTCGATTGATCATGTACCCTATAGGTTTAGATAGTAATAAAGAGGAAGGGCTTGCGGTGAATCGAAATCACACTTCCTTGTTGCTCACAAGCCTGCTTCAACTTATCAATATCTACTATCGCTTGAGAGCAGGGGCGGCCGGTGAGGGGGGGGGGGGGGGGGGCATCGGGACATTGCCCCAGTACATTTGGGAAAAAAGTAACAAACTGGAACGAAGACTTTACAAACAAAACTCATCGTTTCAAATTAGAACGAAAAGTGGTCTGTAGCTCCATGCTGTGGCTCCAAGGTGGATGCTAGAAGGATCAGGTTTACGCTCCATCCAAGGAGTTTTAAGATCCATCTACCAGTGAAAAAGTACGTAGATTGCCATAAAATCACTCTATCAAGAGAGAAATTTCGTCAATTCAGGTTAGACTGTGATAGGAAATAAAGGGCAAGAAACGGGAATTAAGGGGCAAGGAACAGGAAAAAGAGGTCATAACGGTAAATTTCTCATCATTTTCGGAGCCATCCCCAGACGGGGTTTCCACTTTTCTAAAGACCGTAGAATGAAATTTACGTTATGAGTGGCTTCCAGTAGAGGAGTTTCGGTTTATTCCATTAGCCAAACTGAATGTTCATAGTTGGTAGGTTTTTTTTCTAGTAATGTTTTGTTGTCTCTGCTGGTAATTTATGATGTTTTTTAAGTTCCTTCGGGTATGTGGTTGTATCCAAGAATTTACTCTAAAGTAAAGTCCGTATTATAGCATTGTGTTATAAGTACCTATTTTTATTCAGTCCTAAGTTGTTGAATACGTCTTTTGTAATAAAGTCCTTTGTATTGTCGGTCGAGTTGGAGTGCGTTGTTTTATGTGTAGAGCTACAAAACCCTTTCCGTCGGTAGTTACGAACGTTAGTTACAAAAAGAAATTTTGGCATTTTGGCAATGAAGAAGAAGCAACGATCACTTTGAATAGAATTTGCACCGAAGTACGACGTTCATCGACGGATTTACGTAAGAAGTTTAGTCAGGTAGGTACTGATTTTGACATTTTTGACATTTGCATGCCTTTGCTTTGGCACATAAACTGAAAAATCGTCACGAAAACTTGCTCACGCTACTTACCAATAAATAAATCAACTGTTTTCTTCATGTCTTTGCTATGGCACATGAACTAAAAAAACTCACGGAAAATTGCTTACGAAAATATTTTGATGATTTTCGCTTACATCCGAGTCGTTGCTAGGGAAATGGTACTTCGTCGTTTTTCATCCCACGAAATTCGTTGACCATTCGTTCGAAAGCTCTCGATTTATCCAACCATATTATGTTAACTACTGCGAAGTGCGTGGCCAACAAGCTGAGTTATGAGCAAGGTTATTCGAATAATTGTGTACACTCAGTCGATCGTTCTCAATAATTGATATTGTGAACATGATTGCCACTGCTTGTTAATTTCTGATGATTTCATTGAGCTGGTGTTTCGATGATTTGATTCATAGCAGGTGATCCAAATATTGCGAGAACGGTTTGATTTGTGAAGCGGTGGTTAAATCATTTTAATTTCTATGCTTTACACTCTAGGAAGCTGTAATTTCTTATGTAGCCTCTTTAGGACGTTTACTTGACGATGCCCAGGGTCCGGATCAGATGAGTGGCTCTTGAAGCTAATTTCTATGTTTTACACTCTAGGAAGCTGCAATTTCGTATGTAGTCTCTTTAGCACATTTACGTGACGATGCCCAGGGTCCAGATCAGCTGAGTGGCTCTTAGAGCTTGCATACGAGTCTTCAGGGGGGTAGGTGATGTAGCCAGGCTCGAATTCAATAAAGTACCCACGGGTGTCGGAACATGTGGAATTTTGTGTTGATTTACTGGAGACCCTCCGGTTAACTGACTTTCGTCTACTGCCGGAGGGCCCCATCAGCACAGGAGATGGGGGAGGGGGGACTGCTGCCTACTTACTAGCGAGTTCACTACCCCCACGAGTCCATCCTCATTGGAACAACACGATCGCCAATTCAATTAAGTACGTATGGGTGGGCGGTTTCTCTTATGGCCCATTTAATTGATCTGTACGCCCCGCCGTGCAATGCATGGGTGAGATCTGCCTAGTAATAAATATAATAAGAAAACACACATGAAAATGTCCCAATGTGTTGCAGACTCGTATGCAAGCATTTGTAATATGTAATGGTCTCTACGAAGACCAGGTTGGAAAGTTTCTTTTGATTATTTAGTTGATATTTCTTCTTCATATCCAATAACATCAAAAAACGGCTAGTGTGTAGGACAGTATTCACCCGGTTCTACAATACTTTGTAACCCTTGTTTGATGTTCAACCTATTGACGCTACCGCCATTACAGCGAAGTTCTAGGTCTTAGAAAATAAGTATGAAGAGCTTACTTCCTTGAATGAGTTAATAAGTGAGGAACTTTGTAGAATATTGATCATTCTGGATATGTTGCATTAAAGAAAAAGGTTATACATAAGTGAGTGGTGGTTTTGGGGTTAGAAAACATTTCCATAACCTTTTGAAATATCTGACTTTTAATTGACGTCTGACGTCACATTCTATCATTTCATCATAATTTAATTCGAGTTCCTTAATATTCCTTCAGAATTATTTCTCCTAAGTAGTTCACTAGTGCAATACAATCGAAGCCTTGATAATTTTTAGTACTTTTAATAATAATATAGTCCATTCTAAAATTTGTAGATACTTAGTAAGTAGGTACCTATAAGATAGTATTTTTAATTTAATTTATTTATCTAATTAATTTATATTTAATCTATCAATAATATTCTATGATAATGATTGATTATTATTTAGTAGCCATATTCTTTCATAACAGTTGCCCAAGGCATGACATGACCTAAGTGGGATTTATGTATCATGTGTTTAGGTCAAAGTTAATTCACACTGAAAACAAAACAAATGGAAGAAAAACCTCAATGCTCTTCTTGACTGTCAAATAGGTAAATATTTTTGTGCCCCACTCCTTTTGCAGACCACCGGCCGCCACTGCTTGCCGTCAGTAGGGTGCCATAAACCATTCCTAAAAACAAGTAACATCTATCTACACTACATGAAAACCGTAACTGGACCCCAAAAATTAGAAATAAAAATTCGAAAAACTAAGAATGAATTTAATGAATCTAAAAAATAACATAACGAATATAACAATTGTTATAACACGAATTATATAAAAAGTAATAATTCTGTATTTTTCCCACTAAAAATTTCTTTGTGTGCTTCTAAATATTCTTCACACATAAATAGGTAGGTACTTAAAACGTTGTCCAATTTATGTTCTTCAACGTTTCAGTTTTTCAAGGGGGCTCTGTTTGAAAGGTTCAATAAACTTTGCTGTTAATTACTTTGGAAAAGTTTAAATTCAGATTTGAAAAAAGTTGAATTAATTAGAAGAATGGTTGAATTTAAGTTGAAAAAAAATGTTCAATTGGCAAGGGGTTCAAATATATTGGGAACAGATTAACTGAACCGGCAAAGTAATGCTACGTTTAATAGAATAACATCCATCAAGTAATTAAAATATTGAATCCTTAACTCAACTATACTTATCGCTACCTATTCCAATTCGGAAGTTATTCAATATAGCAAGATCAAATACTTCAAAGTATAGATGGACACTTGGAATGAGTTCCCTGTATTTTAATCAGGACTCGTTGAGGGCACCTTTGAGGTAAGGATGTGCATCCATTATGTTCAGAATTGAGTTAATTCGATTTAAAACAAACGGCTGAGGACAGGGATCGGGGAATCGCATATCTGATCCAACAACTGCCACAGAATTTTTAACTTTTCCAGACTCTTTGGCAACCATTAATTCTAATGTTTCCTTTTGAGACAGCTTGACATTAGGCGATTTCGGAATGTTTTTCTCCATGTACTCAACGTATTGTAACACCTATGATGGGGCCAGAAAAAAATTATTAATTTTATAGACAATTATAACAATGTTTTATTTATAGTTAGTACCTACCAACATAAACAGCGGGAACTGTGAAGCATGAACCTATAATAATCTTTATACAACTACGTTAAGGTGAATTTAGACAGTGCACAGAGGTAACTTCAACTAATCTAGGAGGTCAACGTCTGG
The DNA here is from genome assembly GCA_030762985.1 of Adelphocoris suturalis. Taxonomy (NCBI): domain Eukaryota; kingdom Metazoa; phylum Arthropoda; class Insecta; order Hemiptera; family Miridae; genus Adelphocoris; species Adelphocoris suturalis. The sequence continues at coordinate 97,294,083 of CM061040.1, forward strand.
GACCTACTTCAAAAACACCGCAAATTATTAAACATATGCATTACTTCTGTATTAGGTAGCCTTTTTACGCAGATCTGGTATATCATTAGAGAGTTTTTGTTCGTCCCGTAATTTTCTACCCGTGTACGCAAAAAGACTGAAATACCAACTGCGCATGCGCGAATCTTCACGTCAACGTGTAGAACTACGCGTGTACGGGAAAAAGGCCTATCTACACGTACGCAGGAAAATGCATTCGTTGGAATCTCGGCCTACGGGTAATCATCATAGCCTGACGCAAAGGTAACAACAGTTGCCGGTAACCACAGTGTGACCAAGGTAACCGCAGTTACGCAGTTACCAGCAAAGGTAACGACAGTGTGGTTGCCTACAACACGTTGGTTGGTCAAGAGGTTATAGTGAAGTGCTCACCCAGCCCTCACCTCATTCAGCCATTTAAGGTACCTAAGCAATAAATGTACTTATAATTTATGTATTTATGAATAATTATAAAGCAGTTAATTATTTAAATAAGAATAGGTTGTACGAAAAGAATACGAAACAGCTTCTGAAACACTTATAGAGACGTTAACGTGACGTTAGCGTTTGGTTTTTCACGTATACGTGTAGAAATACGCGTAAAAATCACGTGAAGAGCTAGCATCTCCAGCTGCTTGCTCTAGACGCTGCTCTACGCGTCAACGGGAGAAAATCTTACGGGAAGAACAAAAACTCTCTATTATTAAACAAAATCTGTGGTATATAAACTACATATTCGTTAACACCTACCAAGAGAAAGTTATGGAGATTAAATTAAACATTTAACCTATAATGGAAATGGACTGAATGGAATTCACTATAATGGAAATGGGCGATTCTCACAGAAAGGGGAAGAAGTGATGTACAGACCAGTTGTGGCGACTCGATAAAGATTTGAGAGCTATTTGAGGGCTGTTTTGAGATTAATAATGATTAACAGGACGTTTCCATTTCATTTTTTTTTTTCCGACCGTCACGTCATATTCAAAATATTAATATATAATACTGTATTTATTTATTTACATTCCCATGTCGGTCTTAGGGACTTATAGTGGTGGTGAGGGGAGGGGGTGATTCATTAGGGAAGGCAGCTTCGAGGCCAGTTGGTCCCAGTGCGCTTCTACTCCAACGAAAGGTTGTCCCTTAAGCATTTTCTTTTTAGCCTCTTCCGTTATGTCGTTGGTCTTGATATGGCCTGTACCTCTGGGTTGGCGTGTCCGTCAGTTCTGTTTTGGAGGGTGGTATAAAATTTTCGGATTGTTTCTTGAACGGTTTCTAATTGGACGTCGGAATGGAGAACATCGTTTCTTACAAAATATGGAGCATTTGTGATTATTCTTAGAATTTTGTTTTGGAGGACTTGTATTTTGTTCAGTGAAGTCAAACAGGCTGATCCCCAAACCTCATATCCATACATCCAAACTGGTTTGATGAGTGTTAGGTATACTAATCGCTTGTTGTTCAATCTCAGTTTGGATCTCCGGTTCAGCATGGGCCACAACATATGGAGTCTGCATTTTAGCTCTGTTGTAGTGCGGTTGACATGCTGTTTCCATGTTAGTCTCCTGTCCAGAATCAGTCCTAAATATTTTACTAGAGTGGCTTGAGGGATCATGCGTCCATATTGATTTTCACGAACAATCAATTCGTTTCTAGGGCAGTGTAACTCCCTTAGTTTTTATAGCACGAAAATCGTACACCACTTTTTGGAATGCTCTCATTTTATCACAACATCTCATGATCCCTAACCCTCTGTAGTGTCAAGGAAAGCTGATTTACTACGCTAAGTTATAAACTAATATTGCTAAGTAACCATAACAAAACTAAGGCCCACATTAACAACAACAACAAAAATGGAAAAAATCAACAACAATGGAAATTAACGAGGATTATAGCACAAAGTCTTTCATCAGAGCGCTTTATGAGTTTAAACCCCTACTGAGGCGGCTCGAGGTTAAGCTCCCAAATCCGGCCAGTTACACTTGCTAATCTCCGCTTGCCGTGATAACAATGATATCAAACAATATGGCCGCGTACGAACAGCTGTTTGTTCGGTTCACTGATGAAGACGATTAACAGTTTTGATTTACATGAATTCACGCAATTTAGCACTTGGATTTATAAGTATATGATTCCTCGAATGTCCCTCGAAGATGCCCGAGGAAGATCCGACGGTGGATTCCGCACATCGAGGAATTCATCAACATTGAGTTTCGATGTAATTTTTGACTCGCGAATCCAACAGTTCTGAAAATCCTCGAACTCACTGTCTCTCACCTGGAGTTCTGGAGTCGGACAGGCAAGTTTGACATGGTTTTTACAATCAAATTGATGAATTTTAATACGAAAGTGATATAGAATGGTAGGAAAGTACCTAACGCACCTATAATAGATGGAGATTTATTTATTCGTTTTATTTGGAAGATGAATAGATGTAGATGTAGATAGAAAAACTCTCAGGGCGGGGATTTTGAGCCCCCAGCACGGAAGCCTGTTGGCTTATTGTACTTTCCTGAGAATTTTTTGTTTAATCGAAGAGTCTCAGCCCCCTGATGAGGGGTGGGAGGCCCTTGATTAATTGTTCGCTATGAATAGAGCTCATAGGGGTTTGGGCCCCAACGAATTCAATCCTGCGATAGGTGAGTGCAGGGCACTCGAAGATTATGTGGGATGCCGTTTCATCAGTCTCCTCACATAGTCTGCACAGGGTTGAGCTTTGTGTGACCCCTATGCGGTGTAGGTGAAATCGTGGGGGTGCAAAGCCGGTTATAAGGCCAACCATTGTTTTTAGTTCTCTACGGTTTCTCCTAAGTAAGTAGCTCTTCAGTGATTTTGGTGTTGGGTTCAGCCACCGAAGTGTTGAGGCTCGGGGAACAGGTAGGCAGTATTGAAGGTTATGAGAGTGCCTATCTGCAGAAACTAGCACGGCGGGCTATTGAGGGGCCTATTGGCTTAGAAGATGAGGGTGGCTTATGTACAGATCATCTTCGTATAGTTTGAGAAAGTGAACGTGGCGAGGCTGCAGGTATGAAATACTCCTGCATTGGTGCACCGTGGAGGTTGCAGAGCAGCTAAGCCAGCAAGGAAGCGGGAATACCACCGGGTCCAGAAGTTGTGGAGGAAGCATCCGGCATGTGTAGCTGTAGAGGTACTGGATGGAGCTGGGGATGAACAAGTTTTACCCCCTTTCCAGGAGTTTGTGGGATTTTGAGACCCACTTTTGAGTGCTCCCAGCTACAACCCTGGTGAACCGGTGGTATCCCCAGCTTCCACCAGGGATTCCTTACGCAGCATTATCTGCACGCCAGTGCTTCATGACGAGGCACAGAAATGACGTGTAAAAAACTACACGTTTGCTGGACCTGATGGTATTTCTGCCAGATGCTGGAATAAAGCCCCGAAAAATGTCAAGCTACTCCTCCTCAACCTATTACCTCTTTCGGGAATACCCCGGAAAGTGTTGACCGGTGCCCAGACCCTCTTTATCCTAAATAAAGGAGGGAGCGGGCCTGGAAGCTACCAACCCATTTATATATCGATGGTAGTTTTCTGCCACTTTCAAAAGATTCTGGCATCTCGCATCCAACTGGCTGGTGTCATAGGTGACGTCCAGAGAGTATTTCGGCCAGCGGATGGCTCAAAGGAGAACCAAACAATTTTCCAAACTGTCATTTCGAGTTGGGCATCTCGGCGGGAGTACTCTTTGGTATCACCACCTGCGTCCTGAGGGGTTTGTACTTGAACTGGTGGTTTTTCTATAGGGGCACTTCCTTTCATCCCATTATTCCTCCTCATCCTTCTGCAACTTCCCCCCTCCCTAGAGCCGGTATCGGATAAACCTGGGCGTCCTCCCCACTTTTTTTATTGATTCATTTATTTTCTCAAAATTTGTAAAAAAAAAAAAAATAGATAAGATAGATTTAAGATTTGTAAAAAAAAGTGTGTGTGTGCGCGTGTGCGTGCATTTGCGTCTGCCGTGTGTCCGCAAATCAATGTAACAAACTTAAATTCCACAGTTATCATCCAGTCTTGATGACATTTTCAAGGAAAGTGCAGAATAGGGTGCAGACAGTCCTAGAGGTATGCTGTTTCTCTCGGATCGGGAATGTGGAACATAATCTTCCAGTGGAACTACTTCGGAACCGTTCTAGGCCGCTCAACATAACGATCCTGATACAGTTACGTTATTGGGCACATTAGTGGTCACCAAAAACTCTTAGTCAATGTGGTTCTGCGTTTCCGCTTACCGATTTCATGTCTCCAAAGAGTTTTCGATCCTCAGTGTTCCCGTTCTGGTTCGGGTTTTCTTTCCTTCTCGATTTTGTCGTTATCATAGGACCAGCTGTTCTCGATCCGTAGCCATCCCGATCCGGTTTTGACTCGAGATCGAGTTCGTTCTCCTTCTCGATTTTGTTATTATCATCGGAGCTAACTAATATCGAAAGCCAAGTGACTAACTAACGCGTTCCTAGGACGCGATGCAACCCTTTCAACAACTGCCCCCCCCCCCCCCCCCCCCTTTCATCCGTAAATTTTAGATAGCCTCTTTTTTTTTGGTCCTTCAAGCAGAATACTGCAAAGAAAATGTTTAACGACTATAAAGTAGAACATTATAAAATGTGTGCACAAAATTTATGCTGACAAATGCACCTCAATTTCAATCACAGTATGAGTTAAAAAATCAATAAAACGAAAAAATACAAAATCCAAAAATGTGTTTCAATTGAGATATTTTTAGTTACCAATTTCAATGCACAAAAAGTACCTACTCAAATTTCAAAACAATTTGACATAAATATGATGCGATAGTTTAAGAAAATTCGGTTAAACAACTATACTTAGGTATCATCTTGATTTCCAACCCATTTTCAATTTGAGTTATTATTTACTAGCCGCTCCGGCTCGCTACGCTCGCCTCCACGTCCAGCCGGGGGGCAAGCCCCCCGGACCCCCCATTAGGTTGCTCGCTTCGCTCGCAACGTGTGGCATGTAGGGAATATTGCTCGCTTCGTTCGCAAAGTCTGGCATTTAGGGGATGTTGCTCGGTTCGCTCGCAAACGGTAGATCTCTAAGGGTAGGTTTAACTTCTGTAGGGGATGCTGCTCGCTTCGCTCGCAAACGGTAGATCTCTAAGGGTAGGTTTAACTTCTGTAGGGGATGCTGCTCGCTTCGCTCGCTTGAGGAAGTTATACTGCCCACTCAACTTGCCAGACGTTTTTTTCAGTTGGGAATTATTGCAAACAAATTAAATCTTATAAAACTACGTGGAACCACGAAAAGTTTATTCGGGGATGTTGCTCGCTTCGCTTGCAAGGTATTGCTGTATATGTGTAGGACAAAGTCCGTATTTATTCTGTTGAAATGGCTCTCGCTTCGCTCGCAAGGTACCTATGTGTACCTGCTCGTCTCGCCTCGATTAAGTTCTGCTACTATAAATCGCTTCTCCTCGCTTCCGCTCGCAATTTGACCGAGTTCTCGTCCCTTTTTTTTATATCCGATTTCGGATTCAGATTCGGCGGACCCAAAGCTGTATTTCGCCCGCAAAAACCGTTCTGAAAAACGTACCTTTGCCGGGTATATTTTAATGGGAAAAAACGTAGTTTTTCGTCGGACTTTTCGAGAAAACACGGTCCGTACTCTCGCATTTTTTTGACGCATTTCCCGATACTTTTTTCGCGATCCGATCGCGCCGTCGTCTTCCTCGTTCAAAAACCTACGAAACCGGTATTTTTCCGGAATTTTCGACGGCCGTTTAGAGGGGTAGAGGAAGCGGGGAAGTCCAAAAATCGCACATTAATTCTTACTTCGACCCCCCTCCCGCCCTACCGCCCATGGTTCGGCTGGGATAAGAAAATTTTAAATTCGCTCGTTCCCCCTATCGGGAAATCCCAAGAAAATCCCACCACTCGTAGACTCCCCCCACTCAGCCGTTTGGCGGTGCATAGACACGACAGACAGACAGACAGACAGACGGAGTTTCATTCTTATAAATAGTACTAGCCGCTCCGGCTCGCTACGCTCGCTTCCACGTCCAGCCGGAGGGCAAGCCCCCCGGACCCCCCATTAAATTGCTCGCTTCGCTCGCAAAGTGTGGTATGTAGGGAATGTTGCTCGCTTCGCTCGCAAAGTGTGGCATTTAGGGAATGTTGCTCGCTTCGCTCGCAAAGTGTGGTATGTAGGAAATGTTGCTCGCTTCGCTCGCAATTGAAACATGTAGGGGATGTTGCTTGCTTCGCTCGCAAACGGTAGATCTCTAAGGGTAGGTTTAACTTCTGTAGGGGATGCTGCTCGCTTCGCTCGCTTGAGGAAGTTATACTGCCCACCCAACATGTAGAGAATGATATTCGCTTCGCTCGCAAACGGTAGATCCCTAAGGGTAGGTTTAACTTCTGTAGGGGATGCTTCTCGCTTCGCTCGCTTGAGGAAGTTATACTGCCCACCCAACTTGGCAGACGTTTTTTTCTGTTGGAAATTCTTACAAACAAATTAAATCTTATAAAACTACGTGGAACCACGAAAAGTTTATTCGGGGATGTTGCTCGCTTCGCTCCCAAGGTATTGCTGTATGTGTGTATGAAAAAATCCGTATTTATTCTGGTGAAATGGTTCTCGCTTCGCTCGCAAGGTACCTATGTGTACCTGCTCGCCTCGTAAGTTGCCATCGAACCCCTTGACGTCTTCGTAGAGCCTCCTCGCGTCCGGGGATGTAGGGGATGTTGCTCGCTTTGTTCGCAAACGGTAGATCTCTAAGGGTAGGTTTAACTTCTGTAGGGGATGCTGCTCGCTTCGCTCGCTTGAGGAAGTTATACTGCCCACCCAACTTGGCAGAGGTTTTTTTCTGTTGGAAATTACTATCAAACGCGGCACATTATGTGGAACCACGAAAAGTATAGTTATAAGAACACTTCAGTACTAACAGTACAGTAAGATGTTGAATGTTTGTAAGTATTTATTTCGCAAAGTGTGGTATGTAGGGAATGTTGCTCGCTTCGCTCGCAAAGTGTGGCTGTATACATGCGATGTATTTCAATTGAAACATGTAGGGGATGTTGCTCGCTTCGCTCGCAAACGGTAGATCTCTAAGGATAGGTTTAACTTCTGTAGGGGATGATGCTCGCTTCGCTCGCTTGAGGAAGTTATACTGCCCACCCAACTTGGGACGTTTTTTCTGTTGGAAATGACTATCAAACGCGGCACATTATGTGGAACCACGAAAAGTATAGTTATAAGAACACTTCAGTACTAACAGTACAGTCAGATGTTGAATGTTTGTAAGTATTTATTTTCCAGTTCTATTTTTCTAAAGGTAGGCCATTATTTTATGAGGTACCTATGTGTACCTGCTCGCAACCCGTTCCCGTCAGGTAGGAAGTTATTCCTAAGCAACGTTGTGTAACGGCGGCCCGTGGTCGATTAATTTCTGATGTTAAACGCTTCTCCTTGCTTCCGCTCGCAATTCGACCGACTTAAGGTCACTTTTTTCGATATCCGATTTCGGATTCAGATTCGGCGGGATCAAACCTTTATTTCGCCCGCGAAAACCGTTCCGAAAAACGTACCTTTATGGGGTATATTTTAATCGGAAAAAACCAAGTTTTCCGGCGGACTTTTCGAGAAAACGGGTCCGTACTCTCGCATTTTTTGACGCATTTCCCGATACTTTTTTCGCGATCCGATCGCGCCGTCGTCTTTCTCGTTTCAAAACCTACGAAACCGGTATTTTTCCGGAATTTTCGACGGCCGTTTAGAGGGGTAGGGGAAGCGGGGAAGTCCAAAAAGCGCACATTAATTATTACTTCGACCCCCCTCCCGCCCTACGGCCCATGGTTCGGGTGGGATTAGAAAATTTCAAATTCGCTTATACACCCTATCGGAAAATCCCAAGAAGATCCCACCACTCGTAGATCCGGCCCACTCAGCCGTTTGGCCGTGCATAGACACGACAGACAGACAAACAAACAAACAGACGGAGTTTCATTCTTATTAATAGTACTAGCCGCTCCGGCTCGCTACGCTCGCAACGTGTGGCGTGTAGGGAATATTGCTCGCTTCGCTCGCAAAGTCTGGCATGTAGGATATGTTGCTCGCTTCGCTCGCAAAGTCTGGCATGTAGAAAATGTTGCTCGCTTCGCTCGCAAAGTATGGCATTTAGGGAATTTTACTCGCTTTGCTCGCAAACGGTAGATCCCTAAGGGTAGGTTTAACTTCTGTAGGGGATGCTGCTCGCTACGCTCGCTTGAGGAAGTTATACTGCCCACCCAACTTGGCAGACGTTTTTTTCTGTTGGGGAATTCTTACTTACAAATTAAATCTTATAAAACTACGTGGAACCACGAAAAGTTTATTAGGGGATGTTGCTCGCTTCGCTCGCAAGTCCGTATTTATTCTGTAGGGGATGCTGCTCGCTTCGCTCGCTTGAAGAAGTTATACTGCCCACCCAACTTGGCAGACGTTTTTTTCTGTTGGAAATTCTTACAAACAAATTAATCCTTATAAAACTACGTGGAACCACGAAAAGTTTATTAGGGAATGTTGTACTGCCCACCCAACTTGGCAGACGTTTTTTTCAGTTGGGAATTCTTACAAACAAATTAAATCTTAGAAACTACGTGGAACCACGAAAAGTTTATTCGGGGATGTTGCTCGCTTCGCTCGCAAGGTATACCTGTATATGTGTAGGACAAAGTCCGTATTTATTATTTGAAATGGCTCTCGCTTCGCTCGCAAGGTATTGCGTAGAAGTGCAAATGGGAACCCCCCTGTGAGGGTCCCTTCAGGTAAGCAACGTTGTGTAACGGCGGCCCGTGGTCGATTAATTTCTGATGTTAAACGCTTCCCTCGCAATTCCCCTCCCAATTTGACCTACTTTCCGTCACTTTTTTCGATATCCGACTTCGGATTCAGATTCGGCGGGATCAAAGCTGTATTTCGCCCGCGAAAACCGTTCCGAAAAACGTACCTTTATGGGGTATATTTTAATCGGAAAAAACCAAGTTTTTCGGCGGACTTTTCGAGAAAACGGGTCCGTACTCTCGCATTTTTTTAACGCATTTCCCGATACTTTTTTCGCGATCCGATCGCGCCGTCGTCTTCCTCGTAGGAAAACCTACGAAACCCGTATTTTTCCGGAATTGTCAACGGCCGTTTAGAGGGGTAGGGGAAGCGGGGAAGTCCAAAAAGTGCACATTAATTCTTACTTCGACCCCCCTCCCGCCCTACGGCCCATGGTTCGGGTGGGATTAGAAAATTTTAAATTTGCTTATACACCCTATCGGAAAATCCCAAAAAGATCCCCCCACTCGTAGATCCGGCCCACTCAGCCGTTTGGCCGTGCATAGACACGACAGACAGAGCGACAGACAGACGGAGTTTCATTCTTATTAATAACTAGCCGCTCCGGCTCGCTACGCTCGCTCCACGTCCAGCCGGGGGGCAAGCCCCCCGGACCCCCCATTAAATTGCTCGCTTCGCTCGCAAAGTGTGGCATGTAGGAAATGTTGCTCGCTTCGCTCGCAAGGTGTGGCAATGTAGAAAATGATTGCTCGCTTCGCTCGCAAAATTGAAACATGTAGGGGATGTTGCTTGCTTCGCTCGCAAACGGTAGATCTCTAAGGGTAGGTTTAACTTCTGTAGGGGATGCTGCTCGCTTCGCTCGCTTGAGGAAGTTATACTGCCCACCCAACATGTAGGGAATGATGCTCGCTTCGCTCGCAAACGGTAGATCCCTAAGGGTAGGTTTAACTTCTGTAGGGGATGCTGCTCGCTTCGCTCGCTTGAGGAAGTTATACTGCCCACCCAACTTGGCAGACGTTTTTTTCTGTTGGAAATTCTTACAAACAAATTAAATCTTATAAAACTACGTGGAACCACGAAAAGTTTATTAGGGAATGTTGCTCGCTTCGCTCGCAAGGTATTGCTGCATATGTGTAGGGGAAAACCGGTATTTATTCCGTTAAAATGAGTCAAGTGCGTAGTGAGTCCCCTGTGCGTCATCCAGTCCCTTTCAGGTAAGCAACGTTGTGTAACGGCGGCCCGGGTCGATTAAAAATGTAATTTTAACGATTCGCCTCGCTTACACTCGCAATTTGACCCAGTTCTCGTCACTTTTTTCGATATCCGATTTCGGATTCAGATTCGGCGGACCCAAAGCTGTACTTCGCCCGCGAAAACCGTTCCGAAAAACGTACCTTTATGGGGTATATTTTAATGGGAAAAAACCAAGTTTTTCGGCGGACTTTTTGAGAAAACGGGTCCGTACTCTCGCATTTTTCTGACGCATTTCCCGATACTTTTTTCGCGAGCCGATCGCGCCGTCGTCTTCCTCGTAGGAAAACCTACGAAACCCGTATTTTTCCAGAATTGCCAACGGTCGTTTAGAGGGGTAGAGGAAGCGGGGAAGTGGAAAAAGCGCACATTAATTCTTACTTCGACCCCCCTCCCGCCCTACGGCCCATGGTTCGGGTGGGATTAGAAAATGTGAAATTCGCTCGCTCCCCCTATCGGAAAATCTCAAGAAGATCCCCCCACTCGAAGATCCGGCCCACTCAGCCGTTTGGCCGTGCATAGACACGACAGACAGACAAACAAATAGACAGACAAACGGAGTTTCATTCTTATAAATAGTATAGATAGAGATAGATAGATTTATAGATTCTGTTTCTGTCATAGGAACTGATAAACTTAAAACTCACTCTTTGTTGAATGGCATAATTTCATGGAAACTTGAGCAGGTTGGAACAGTTACAACAAAGATGAGGATCGGCACATCTCTAGACGGTCCCCTATCCGTTTCATTGTTCTCTACTCTCTATGTCACTCTGCGCTTGCACAAACGTAAATTCTACCAAGCATCATTTCCTCACACCCTAGTTGTCCGATCTCGCCGAAACATCATCTACTTTCAGTTGGAAACTTACTTCTGGATCAATTAAAGGAACTTTAGATGTTTCAAAACCCATCGTTTCTTGACTACTAGCGCTCAGTGAAGACACCGATGGCGTTACTTGAACCTTATCAGCTTTGTCCAGTATCCACTCACTCATTTTCTTGATCATTTCAATACATTCGTCATTAAGTTTACCTGAAACAAAGGACATAGTGAAATATTTGTATTTTTGACCGTGCAAGGGAAAAAGGAGCTTAAATTACCAGACGGCAAATTTGAGTTTACTTATATATTTTTCATTTTTCTCCATATTATGCTTAACAAAATCTCTTTTTTTTTCTATCATTTTCCAATCAAAATTTATATTTTTCAGTTTGAAAAAAGCGGGCACGAAAATTGCTAGTTTTCAGCTGGATTTGCAAAACTGCAGTTTTTTGCGATTATAAATTCAATGAAAAATGTAGAAAATTCAAGTTTTGATGATTATTGGGGAAAGAGAGATAGTTTTGGAACCAAAAAAAATATTACAAAACAAGTGATTTTTTCACCCAATCTTCGTTTTTTCGTTCTCCAGAAAAAAAGCCTTGGCAATTTAAGCTCCCTTTTCCCTTGCACGGTCACATTAGAAGAATTACTGAGCGCTGACTCAACCCATATTGCATTCCATTCCCATTGATTTTCATATTCTTCTATAACCAGAGACGATTGTTTATTGTACTTACTACTATTAGTTTATGCTGAATTAGAAAAATGAGTAGGATCTATAAAATTTAATTAATATAAATGAAACCAAAACTTGACTTGCATTTATGACAAGAAGAAAATAGCTGCAGAAAACAACCAGGCCAACCAACAGATAGACAGAAGAACATACCGAATGATGGACACAAATTCAAATTTGTTCAAAAAGCTCTAAAGCCAGAATGCATTTGGAAATATCAGTTTTGGAGGTCAAACATGTTACCTATTGTGTTCTCAAGTGATCTGAAGACTTCCTCGACGTTGAGTGATTTTTCAGCAGTACCTAGCTATGGGTCGACCAGAGGTGGTTTGAGTTCCGAGGGCGAATTCTGTTGGAGAAAATTGAACAAGGTAGGTACTTATCTTCTTATCATTTAATAATTCTCGTGCGTACCATATTTTTTGGTCATATTTTCCCTTCTCAGGTGTCTGTATTTCCCTCCGTTCCACAGACCTTCAAACTTTTTATCAACGTAGTAGATCTTAACTGATATTTTGTAATTTTTTGAATAAAATAATATGTAAATTGCATTCTTACCTACTTCATCACCTTTTAAATGAAAAATATGTAAATTGCTACTTCTTTACCTTTTTTGATCAATACCTTCAACCTATCTTAATACCCTGTTCCTAACTGTGATGGATAGGAATAGTTCCTCCATCTCTATTCTTAAAACGGAGCAGTTGGAGATATTCCCGAGGTTTTTCAACCTCCAGGATATCCTTTGGGTGTAGCCCTGTTCAGTAAAGGGGTCTTCCCTTTGAAGGATTAGCTACTTAATTTCCATCACCTCCTCGTCACATAACACAACAAAAAATGTAGTTACTTCATGACTATATTTTAAATTCAAAATTATTCAAGCTGTTTTCTCATGAGGGAAGTAGAAAAACATTAAATTTAAACACAGTTGATACACAAATTATTTTTATACAAAGGGTATTATTTTATACAATTATGTATAAATATGGGTGTAATTATGCAATTATACCCAATTTATTCCCAACGAAATTTTAGAAACGAACAGGTGTTCATAATTCATTGAACGGAGACTATCACGCGTAGTACCTATATTCACCTAATGGTAAATATATAAAACTCAATACTGCTCTCTTTCCTATAAGGGCGATGATGTGACTTTCCTATGCGGTTTAACCTCTCCGACTTGATTCGGGGACTGCCTAAACATTGAAATGTGCGCCTCATTGACGCACGTTTTGCCTAAATGAACAATGTTTCTTCCTTCCGAGCGAAATCGCTTGATGGTGTCAAAATATCAATCATCCAAAGCACTGGGTTCAGCCCGTTCAACTAGTGACTTGCAGATTTGTCAGGAGCCCAGTCTTCCGTTTGAATCCACGGATCTTATCTAATTCGATGAATTGAACTTATCAGTGGATAACAATGGATATTGCTCGTAGTAACGCGCATGCGCAATGGTTATTACTCTACCAATCGCGATATAATCTATAGGGCATTTTTTAGGATCATGGAATTATCTACTGAGTTTGGACGAAATCGGATCATCAGATGATGAGAAATCGACGTTATGAGAAATTCACGTATGGGCAGCCGCACCAAAAATTGGGGAACTAGGAAACTCATCAACAGGAAACTCATCAAAACAATCGTAGAAGCTCATTTTTGATCAGTTTCTCGCGTGGGGTGGAAACTCGTCAAATCTTCATGAACGAGCGACTCATCGAAAAATGGAATCCAACAAATTTATCCGTTTAATTCAGTTATGAGTCAGTATAAATTTTTTCCGACTTGAATCCAGCACTGTCGAGACACTCCTCAAAAACTACCTTGAAGGAAACTCATCGAAAAGGAGCTGACGGGAAACTTGTCAACAATGGTGGTAGTAGTAGACGGATATTGGTCTCCTTTGGGTCAACTACCTGCCATTGTTACAGCTCGACGCCACCAGACTACCTGGCGAAAAACCTAAACTTCCAAATAATAGCCGAGACGTACTTTCCCTTCTTTATGATGACGAAAGGCTCCAATTACCTAGTCTCATAAAAATTGTTCGATATCTTAACAAATATTAATTGCTCACCATGCTTGTGTAGGCTTCTCCTTTGTGATAGAACGACAGATGTTCGCTACCACATGAATGTTGAGCGATTTTAATGAAAACACCCAGTCAAACATATGATAGAAAATATCAACGTTTAATTTATTTTTTCAAATCTAATAAGTACTCATTACATAAGGAACCAGGGACTTATTAACTAAAGTAGTTACACGTTGTATACTCGAATGAAAGAGCATATAGCCCTACCGGGGATTGGCGATTCCTTCCCGACCTCCAAAAACCATGGCGATTCCTTCCCCTTAAAGTGTTGGCGATTCCTTCCGGTTACTCAATTCCTTCCGCCGTGCAATCGGCGATTCCTTCCCATTACTCAATTGCTTCCCGCCCAGGTGTTAGTTTTGAAGCAAAAATTAAATCTTTATAGGACTAAACCCTTAATTGCACAATTAAGTACTTAAAACCCAAATCAAAGTATTAAAATCACCAAGTACTAAAATCACAATAATCGCAAAATAAAAAATCCGTCGGAAAGTTCAAGTCTCAATTTCATTGCTCGACAGTCCCCCCAAATTCAACACTGACCCTTTTAGCAAAATGATAGCTTCAGTGTGCGTGTGAATGCCACAAGAGTCCACCACTTCCTGCCCCAAAGTTTTTATGAACGCCTTACACTGATACTTCTTCCGTCTACTACAAAACACCTTTTAACGCCACCAACGAGATCTTTATGAAAAGTAAATTAAAAACTATATCTCAAATTAACGGTGCGATTTTTCTCGCTACCTTCCGTGACAAAAACAGTGTCGGCAGCGCCAGGATCCATCATCGATCATCTATTATAATAACTAAACTAAGCTTGTTGTTTTGCGACTGTGGGCCTTATAACTTTGAGATTGGAGGGGAAGGAATCGCCGAACCTTGGCTCACTGGCCGGCCTCACACCGGTAGGAATCGCCATCTCCCTCGGGTCGCAAGGTCCAACTTTCGCTTTGACGGGAAGGAATCGCCGGTTCCCCAGCCCTACAAACGGCCTTAGCAGCAAGGAATTGGGTACCCTTCGTCAGGTAGAAAGACTAATAGACACGAGACCAAATTCGTTTATTAAGCTCTGAAACGCAAAAAGCAAGTTGGAATTTTTGTTTTGGAGGACAATTTATTTTGTCTTCAAATGAGATCACAATACTTTCGCAACCGCAATTGGTTGACTCATAAAAAAAGTTAGCTTTTATGTTGAGCTAAATCGGACATGGAAGATAAAATCCTACTTACCTACATAATAATAATATAATAATAAAATAAGCTGAATGAGCAGCATTCAATACTAAACGATTTAGACAATATTCGTAGAAATGTTTTTAGTAAAATAGACCTACTGTACAGAACAAAGTGATACCTAACTTTCTCGTTACTTTTGAATTATGATATTTTTTAAACAACTTCGGTCCACGAATAGTTGACCCAAACGTATTTGTTATTTGAGAACTAGAGGTCGGGCTATTTCCCCTTAAATGATGCATGCTGAGATTTACTTTACTAATGCTGTACAAATTCCAAGAATCACCAACCAAAGTACCATTCACAGTTGAGTTTACTTGGCCTGGGGTCTGAAGGCCTCCAAATCGAAGGCCTCTTTGAAGCGTTAGACCAGTTTCCACAGGGGACAGGAAAGTCATCAAAAATAATTGTCAACTACTTTTCATATTCCAAATTTATACTCGTATCTGATTTCTATATGAAATTATTTTGACGGCTTTCCCTTCCATTCAGTTTTGACCAGTGTCCTACCCAAAGGGGAAACTCCTCAAAAAGCCTCGACCTCACGTTTTTGATGAGTTTGTAAGGACCCCAATCTAGGAGCGAATCCGCACAACCCCTGAAAATTTCATCGGAATCGGACTGAAACTTGGTATAGGTTTGGGCGTGACAAGGATTTACCACAGACAGACACGGAACCAAAATTGATCTGCGAGCTCTGAAATGCAATAAGCAAGCAGAAATTTTGAATTTGGAGGACGAAAATGTTTCGACTTCAATCACGAATACAAAGCTTCCCTACCTCCGGTAGTGAAGAAGCGAAAAATAGGAGTTCCCATTCCAAATAACAAAATTAGTGCGCACCGCGCCCGTTAAGCGCATGTGCACGTGTGCAAAAATGTCATATTTGAGATCTAGGGAAAAAATAATGGGGGGGGGGGGGGGGGGGTTAGTTAGTGAACACCACTGTTCTTTTAAGAGGACTATCCGATCTCTTAACTGTAAATGTACTCACCTTTGGTGATCGAGTCATCTCCTTCAGAGTGATTACCTGTCTTGGTTATTTAGGCGATTATTCTTATTTGCGAACATAATAGGTTAATGCCGATATTAGCAGGATTCTCACTGATCTCATCCTAAAAGTTCCCCGAACTGGCTCGAAAGTACTTAAGTACAATTCATGTGCATCTCATTGTCTTTAAAATGTGTACTGACCAACCTTAGTTATTTCCCGACCGATCGTAGACACTACCGATTTGGCAAATTCTGGTGAGGGTACTGTAATACGGCAAAAAATAGTTGAAGGGAACGGACCACACTTTATAATGGAACAAAAATAGTTTTGAATTGTATTTACAGGAGAAAAGTTAAAAAATGTTTAAAAACATGGTTTTTCTAGGAAAAACGCATTAAGGAGTCATTTTAGGTATAAATACAAGAGGTACTTATATCCGGAATCAGCGTAAAATTTCCTATAAGAAAGGGGAAACAAAATAATTTCGGCCAGCCAGAATTGCATTTCGGGCTAACCAGTGTGGTGGACGGACAGATTTTTTGTTCTCACTTTTTGTATTTTTAGGAATCTTAAAACGTAAACCAACAAATTTTGAGGGCTGGGGGGGGGGGGGGGGAGGTCATTACTTTTTCCTGATTGATTACAAAGGTTTATTTATTGAAAATAATAAACTAAATGTGTGAAATCATCTTGATCGGTCAGTGCTCTGTTGCGCTCCCTTTGTTAGCTGCTCCAGCTGAAGAAAGTTGCAGAGGATGCATTGATGTAAACTATTTTTAAATTAAACTAGAACATTCAGAGAATTCCCCCACCATCCGTACTTTTCTATGATGAGCAGGATTAAGCGGGGTAATTGTAAAGTTCTGTTCTAGAACCAAAAATTTCAACCATGTATCATGTTTTCTCCTCGATATTGATTCGAAATTCTATGAAAACATCAGAAATTAACAAGCGGTTGCAATCATGTTCACAATATCAATTATTGAGAACGATCACCTGTGTGTAAACAATTATTTATATAACTATGCTCATAACTCAGTTTGTTGGACACGCACTTCGCCGTAGTTAACATAATATTGTTGGATAAATCGAGAGCTTTCGAACGAATGGTCAACGAATTTTGTGGGATGAAAAACGACGAAGTACCATTTCCCTAGCAACGACTCGGTTGTAGGCGGAAATCACTGTAACACTATATGTTTCGTGCGCGGAAAAAAATTGACTCGCAAAATTTGCTAGGACCCCAGGGCTAAAACATGATACATGTTTAAAAGGGGGTAACTATTTGGGAACAAGTTTTCTCAGTATCCCATATTAAAATGATTTTATCAATGGTCACCTTTAGCCAATTCCTTCAAGTATTCATGTTCAGCTTTTGAGTCAATTCTCTTTCTTCGGTCATCATCTTCGTCATCTAGGTCTAGTTTGCTTTTCCACTCAAACAATGTAGGATCCTTCGTGTTGTCTATTGGTCTAACAAGAATTTCTTCCCAGATCTCGGCTACCTTTTGCTTTTGATCTACCGTATACTGGTGGTTTTCCACGTCTTTCCGTACCTACAGTCAAAGTAGCCCAGTAAGACAAGATTTACAAAATGTGGGTACCTACCTAATATAGTACGATAATATATACTAGGTATCTACGATATTTACTGACCGTTTGTCGTTCTGTAATCATGTATTCTTTACTATGAATACCTACGTGTGTCATCAGGACCAGACTAGGTCCGATCCATTTTGTTGTACCTGAGAGCCTCTGAGCTCTACTACGAACTGTGATATCTGATCTGTGATACATTAATATACGTTTAAACATAGTTTTATTTCATTTTGTTGATCGTGCATAGTAGCATGACATGTATATATTTATTAGCCTGTTTTACATTCAATCTTAGTTTTATTATTTTATTTTTGGGTTTTTTGTTATCCACTTGAGGGGATAAACAGTGGTTATTACTGAACCCCTCATTTTCTCCCCCTCCGATACGCTAGTGGAGTCCACGATGGCGCTCCTTTTTAGTTAAGAATGGCAACATGGCTCCCCTTAGAATCTTGCCACTTCCAGTGCCCCTTTAGGGTAGGTACAGTACGCTGCACCATCTCTGTTTACCATCGATGTTCGGACCCCCGCGGCTACAGCGATTTGAGCATGAGAATTGATCATTTTATTTTTTGGTGAAGTCCGTCAATCGTTGTTATTTTGGGTAATAGTTTCAATTATTTTGTTAACATTTTCCTGTAACGCGGTGTTAATCGAGAATTGGGGTTCTTATTGAGAGTGGAAGTCTTTTTGGTATCTTTGGATTTGTTTGAGGATGGAGTTGTATCTCTGCTCGTCCTGTGAATCCAAGTTGCCGGTGATAAATTTGACTAGTGATGGGTGTCCATGGGATATGAATATCATTCAATTTTCGTTCAATAATTTCGAGGGTTAAATTTACGGTGTGTATTAGCAATTTAATTTGGCTGTGATCTAGCGACGAATAATTGAAACTATTACCCAAAATAACAACGAACTAAAAAGAGAATTGATTTCGCTACAACATCAAAATCCAAAATACTCAACGTTAGCAATAACTAGAGCGACTCTAGAACACCATCAAATAGTGCTAAACATGATCGCTAACATACGTAATCCAGGACATAGAGAATTCTTTAACAGCGTGCAGCACATGTTCACAACATGTTGCAAAACTCACCCCAGTATAATCGAACCCCATTTACTTTTCGAAGAACCCCAAAAATTAAGCAAATATTACGGTAACAAATTCTTGGATTTCCAAGGTAAAAATTTATTCGAAATCCAAACACAAATCAGAGTTTGATGCTACATAGGCATCAAAGAAATAATCTACTTCCTAGACTAGTGGTCCGCAACCTTCTTTGAGTCACGGCACCCCTTTTCGTGACGGCCTCACCCTGTGGCACCCCACCATACAAACACAACATTTCGCATTGTAATAAGTTCGGAATAGAAACAAGTTTTCAGTTAAGAGCACAAAAACTTTAACTAATAATTAATAAGTAGATAGGTAAGTAAAATGTCAATTCTTTTCTTTAGTGGTAGTTAACTTAAATCAATGTGAAATTTGTCCTCGATGTTTTCGGCAAATTTCTGAGATTCTAAGAGACAGTTGGGAAAGGCAAACCCTCATGTCGTCCTCTAATGTGCTTTCCTACATTCTTTGCCGTTTTTTCGTGTTCATGGTCGCAAGTGTCGAAAATCCATGTTCGCACATCCACGAAGTTGAGAACTGAAGAAGGATGTCAATTGCTTTCTTCGACAGCTGAGGATATTCTGCTGCAACGTCAATCCAAAAGGTGTTCAGTGGGACGTCATTGAACTTGAGTTGTAGAGTTCGGTCGTTTCTCAAATCAATAAATTCGGTTTCAAGAGGCATGCCTTCTACTTGCACCATGGTGGAAAACGGATTTCGAATCCATTCATGCTTTTTGATGCCCAGGTCCGGAAAGTATTTGTCGAGAGCCAGTTTCAAGTTCATTAGGGGGTTTGCAGTGCCTTGTAAAATAGGAGGATTCGAGTTTTCCTCACCAGAAAGCAGTGGAAACATATCAGTGCGCCCTTGTTCCAAATTTTTCAGCCACATACCAATTTTCTCTCCAAACGCAGAAAGTTTGTCTGTGAACGATAGAATACTGTCAGAAGGACTTTGTAGACCAGAATTGAGAGCGTTGAGGTGCTGAAAAATGTCAGCCAGGTAGGCTAGTCTCGTCCTCCAGTCGTCGTCTGTCAAGAGATCACAAAAATCGTCATGATTTTCTCGCATGAGAAAGAGCAGAACTTCTTCTTTGAGCTCATAAAGACGTGTGAGTATCTTTCCTCTCGATAACCATCTTACCTCAGTGTGGAACAACATCCCTGTGAACTCTGCGCCCATAGATTCACAAATCTGTTTGAAAATCCTATTTTTCAGTGGTTTTGCTTTTATGTAGTTCACAATTTTGACTGAATCGCTCAAAACAACTTCGAATTCCCGACTTAAGGTTTTGTCATGAGGGCTTCCCTATGAATAAGACAGTGAGTTGTAACCATGTTGGGGTTTTTTGATTTTGCTAAGGTTACGAATCCCTTGATAGAGCCGATCATACTTGGAACTCCATCTGTGCATATACCAACACAGTTACTCCACGGTATATCGTTGGAAGCAAAAAATGAATCGATGGTCTCGAAAATATCTTTTTCCGTGGTTGTCGTTTTCATTTCCTTCAAACAAAAAAAATGGCTGACAATTTCATCTCCATCGATGAAACGGGCAAACCCTATAAAGTGGCATTTTCCAGTTGAATCCGTTGATTCGTCCACTTGGAGCGCGAACGGCGAGGTTTTCATGATTTCAGAGGTTCTGTCTTTAATGTCGAACGATATTTCAGCAACATGACGAGCGACAATTTCAGCCGAGATGGGTACCTTGCCAATTTCCAAAGCTGCTTCATTTCCAAGATTATGCGTACCATTTCTTTGCAAGCAGGTTTAACCAAGCTAGCCTCGAGAGCTCTATCTGAAACCTTGACTTTTCTTGTGAACTAAGCAGCTTGTTTATTATTGCTAGAAAGAAGCCTATTGAAATAAACAGCATCCTTGTCCTCCAAATGAGAATGTTTACTAGAAAGGTGGCGTTTCAATTTACTTGGGACCATTGCTGCATTGCTCAATGTTTCACCACAGACAACACACTTAGGAATCGGTTTGTCTGGAGGCCCACACCAGGTAAACCCGACTGTCAGATACGAGTCAAGGTATTGTCTATTCTTACCTCCACTTTTCATACTCGTGGTAGGGGGCTTCGATGTCACATTCGTCGGCTGCGTCACAATTGGTGAACAAGAAGTACTTGCAGTTGTTGAATCAGACCCCGTTTCTTGATCCATCATTCTTTCATCAGCGTCAAATCTTCCTTTCTTAATCACAAATCTATCCATTTTTTCGAAGAAAACTTTTACTTATCACAGTGATTGAAAAAAAAAAACTACTCACGGTTGGATAAATTTTAAATCACTGACGTGCAATTTTGAATCAATCGTACAAGCAGATTGATCTCGGCATCTCGGGAAGAAAAAAGGAAATCGAAACAAGGGAGAATGAACTTTGAACAGCTGTTGCTCTGCACTTCCGATCAAATCATGACCACGTTGGCACTAGCTCTGCCTTCCGGTTGCTTTTATAATACGTCTTTCCACACATATTATACTAGGTAGCGGATCTGTAAGTGCTTTGGGATGTGTTTAGTTTTTAGTTCAATCGTGTCCCAATAAATTGCAGTAGGTTCAATATTTGTTTTTTCCTCCTTTCTTATTTTAATTATACAAAAAGTTATTCCGATTTCAAAATCTTGCGGCACCCCGGTTGCGGACCACTGCTAGACATACCTGTAGTAGACCCCGAAAACTTAGACCATAGTACCCACGCTCAAGTACCATTTGAGGTCCGAAACCAAAATCTATCCTTTGTCCTAACCATGTCCACCAGGACATTTGCGATTGTGCCAAAATTTCTAATTCCGCCGTTTCACCCCGATTGCGAAACATAGTTTCTTCTCTCTGGTTCCACCGCCAAATGTCAATACGTGAAACTCATCACTGATGATAACCACGTCATGCTCATGCAGGACATAAACAATCATCTTCTCTTTTTCCCCAAAGGCGGTGTCGTTAGCATAGCCCGAGACAATACAATAGTAACCAAAACCCTTCAAGGTATTTACCTAGCTTCACCTGCTAACACCACCTATCCTATCATGATCAGACGCTCCTCGCGCCTCATAGTGAGTTAGCCGGCCAACCTCAATCAATCGTAGATGCTCACATAATAGGGAGTTTTTGCAACGCTGGGTCGTAGTCGAGTGGGAGGAACTACGAATAGAAATGGAGCATTGCGCATGCGTGCAAAATGCTAACGGTGAGCGGTCCATTCGTTGTACGAATAGAAAAATCCTTTTCGGAGCTCAAGGGATGCCGAATACAGCTCCGAATACGCTGGTAACCTTCCATGACGATAACCCATACCTAATGCTATAATCAATTTTTTTTTGTTCTTATTTCAAGGTGGCATGACATGGACATCGTAATATTCGTGATTTTCAATAAAGGTGGTTGGTTTGTAGGATTCATCCTCACTTAAATTATGCTGATACCTTATAATGGATTCAAAAGCTTCACGATCTACCCCAGTCCGATTTTGCTCAATGGTATTTGGGTAGGTACAAGTCTCAGGATGGCATCCTACTAATTTTATTGAAACAGATAACCATTACACATGTCAAACCTGAAATTGGTTGTTGTAGACGATGCTCGGATAATGATAGATTGATTTTGATGAAGTGGGTAGGGATTGTGCAACTTAACAGAGAAGATCTAGACACAGACAGAAACTGCTGTCTTCGCCCTTTGTCGCATATTAGGTTTTATCCACATCTTCAAATGGTTCGATATTTTCAATAATGAAACGTAATTGTCCAAGGGAAAAAAGTGTAAAATATCATACATACGTAGGTAATAGGTACAGGTAGGTACATATTTATAATATTGGTACATCTTGATCGTTGATCATGTTGAAATTCCCGAAAGAGATTCTCCTAACCCAAGGCGAATTTCAATGTTGCCTTAACAACTACCCTTCCAAGTTCCCTTCCTTCTTCTACCACATCTATTTCTAGTGAAAATTTTAAACCACATAGGAAGATAAAGTTGTAGCTAATTTAATACGTACTTCCTACATTATGAGAGAAAAAGAATAGGTACATTACACGTAAGGTAATTTTTGACTCGGGCTCAATTATGGAGATTTGGAGTAGTGTAGTCACGTTAGTGTGACTTTTGAATCGTTTCATTCAATCGTACAACGATTCCCTATTCGTAAAGTACGACTCAGTGGTTAGCTTCTGGTTTGCTTGCCCTAGAAAAACCTCTATTCGTGCAACGACTCAGCTGAACGACTCAGATGGAAAACTGCAAAAACTCCATCATACTTTATGACCTACAACGACCGACCAAAAGAAATCCACTTCAAGAATCTAGAACTGAAAAACATTAACTTAAAAGACGTACCCTACGCCCAATAACGCCCTGGAACTTGAAATCATACTCCATCCCAAGTATTTGGACAATACTTCTGTACATTATGGTAGGATCAATAGCCACTCACAACGCTATCAAATACAATTGAATTATTAACAGAAATCCCACTACTTGACGCACCCCCATCTGACACAATAATTACTGTCGTACTATTACTATGCCATAACTAGATATTAAGCGTAATGGGTAGTGTGCGAATGTGATGGCATGCAGGACCAAGCTCACGACCCATAAGTACTATAAATATGAAAAAATGTAAGTTTTTTTCTATTTTTATTAGCACGCAGTTTGTAATGTTGTATTAATTATGCATTATTGTATCATTTTAGTAAATAATGTTTCGTAGCAGTATTTCATATTCTTATTCGCTTTAAGTAAATCATTAATTAATAATTACATTAATTACTTATTAATTACTAGCATTACTAATTGTATACCCATTGTCATTGTAACGTGCAATGTTCAAATCAATTTAATTGTCAGTTCAATCAAATTTCATCAATTCAGTTATCAACCCAATTCAATTGGGTACTAATAAACGAAATATTGTAAAACACACGGATAGGTAAAACTTGATGTGGGGTTGCTCAATTTAGAAATTTAAAAACATCTTAAACTCAAATCAAAATTTTAAAGTCAAATCCTTTTTAGCCCAAAAGTTCATGTTAGGGGGGACGCGTTATGTAATGATAAATCGCCTCTCTTGATGTAAAACTGCTGACGTGGGCTTCACTCACACAGACGCTCGGAAAAGTTATAAAAGGGAGAACCGAGCTCAAGGCTTTCTATCTCTTCATTTAGTCCGGTGTGTTCCTAGTCTCCCTATAAAATTTCCCCGTAAATAAAAGTTTTTCTCAATCAATCCCTTATCACTTATGTATATAAAATATGTACAACCCCCATCACTTATGTGTATAACATATCGTGGGGTTGGTGGTAAAATTCATCAAGTGCATTTTTTTTAGAAAATGAGGTTTTGGTCTCTCCGGATACTATAAAACAATATCTACAGCTGAGAATTGAAAAACAAAAGAACTTATGACGACAAATGTCAAAAACCCAAAAAACTTATTTTTACTTTTTTACCTGAATGAACCAGTGGATCACATATGATCAAATGGCATTTAACTAGATTTACATGTAAAGCAACTGATTGTAAGAACCAACACATTACAAGTAAAAAATGTCAACTGTCATTTGATCGTCTTTACTCCTACATAATGTGGTTGTAGAAATACTTTAGCTTACAAGTAAAGTCAGTCAAATGACAGTTGTAAGGGATAATCTAATGAAAATTTGTTATTTCTTGATTGTTAGTATCCCGAGGGATTGATATTGAAGAGTTGAACACCTGAAAATGATAATACTGGTAAAATTTACTGTGAATGTGAAGTTTTATTATAGTGATCATGTCCAAGTCATAACAGTTTTTATTCAGGTAAAACTATTCAACTTATAATTTTCACTAAAAATCGGGGACAATTAAAAGTAAGTTTATTTTGTGTAAGGTTCGGTACTACGTTCACATAACAAAGGTAACAGCTAACATAAGCTCACATAACATGAAATTATTTGGTTTGACCTGATTTTAAGCTCACAATCAACATTTTTCCATCAGTCCGTGTGTTGGAGAACTTTAACAGGCTCTCCTGAACACTTTTGCCAAATGGGCTTGATCATTTTACCACCAACCCCACGATATGTACAACAGTTATTCTGCTGATATATATATAGACCCCAACTAGGTGTTAGAAGGGTGTACGTCATGCCCGACCATTGTACAATGTAGTGTTGTTAATTAGCAGAAGTAAACCATCCAAGCTGCACCCAGAAGCAAGGAGAGTAAAGACCCTAAAGTGGGAAACTGACTAGGGTATAAAACTGGTTGCAGGCTGGTTGGAGCCACCATTTTTCCATTAGAATTTCGTCTTCTTCTTTCAAACCTACCAACCTACCTTCTCGACGAGGTGGTGCCCTGGTTGCTCCGCCTCTTCCAACTTCCTATTTTATAAGCTTTCATTTCCTTATTAGGGAGATTAGGATGCCCTTTACGGCTCTGGTGCTTGTCTCCTGAGTACGATGGTGCCCTAGTTGCCCCAGACCCCACCCGTTCCTATAATGATCATTGTCGGACAGTACCCGGATTGCTCCGGGAAATGATTGGATCCTTTCGCCCATGTTTAGGTTAGTTCTGTAGTTTTCTGATGGTTTTACCAGTTCATGTTTCATCATGTTCAAATTCTTATTTTGTCGCTCAATTTCTAAATCACTGTATTCACTTAGTCACGTTTCAACATAAGCTACAATGCAGCTTCGATAATGATCTAACAGTCGAAATCAATTCAGCATTGAAACACTGTTTTCGCATAAATAGACCAAGTTCTTCATTAACTTACGTTTTTTTTTTTTTTTTTTTTTTTTTTTTTTTTTTGTCAAAATTGGAGCATGGGCTGCACAACTACTGAGTTTGAAAAAAAAGTCTCACTTTCCTGCATTTAAAATGGAGGAAGTTGCGGAACCAAAAGCTATAGGTATAAGATAGGTATCAACGGTGGAACTACGACGTTTCAACGAGCTGGGTATGTACGGAAAACCATGACAAAGGGGTGGGAACTGGGTCTTACGTATCTACCCATTGAGCTGTACCAATATTTTGTATAAATACTTTTGTTGAGCTATGTATACTATAAGTATAGGTATTTTATGGTTAGGTACCTATGTAGTTCAATTATGCAGGTCTGTGTGGATCTTGAATTTTGTGAATAGAATTAAAGGAGCTTACTCTTGGCAAACAGTCCTTCCGGTTTTTGATAATTTCATTCAAACTCAACAGATATTCTGCCTGTCCTGGTATTTCTTTAAGAACGAAGTTGATGAACTTCTGAAATTGGTTGAAGATATCCCGGAGAACACATTTCCAGGCTTCGATATCCTCAGCATGTGCATCCCTCTGGCTGCAGGCTTGTGCAAATTTTTCTTTGAGAATATTTATCTCGTCATCTAGGGCCATCAGTTGGCTCTGTTTGAAAATTACAGATTTACCGAGTTTTATATCATTGACATAATAACAAAAATTAACAAATATCTCAAACAACGATAACTGGTTCAATTGCTCCTGTAATGAGCTGTACCTACTCATAGTGTATCGTTTAGTCCATCAAGTCAAAGTTAAAATTTTTGAGTCGATCTATTAACCCCTTTTATAGAAGTGGTCCATTTACCTAAGCGCATGTACGAATGCTCCGACGCTCCAGTCTACATGAATGCTCCCATACTTCCCATTGGGGTATGTACGAGTGCTCCCCCCATTCATGGTATAATGTGGTGACAGCACAATTTCCAATTCAAGACACAATCGATCGAATCGCACAGAAAACTGTTATGGTACAGATACGGTCAGTGTCGATCAGGACAAAACTCGCAAAAGGGTAGATTTTACTCTCTTTGTATTGACTGCATTCGTACACCGCTCTCTAGCCAAGACGAGAGCATTCGTACATTTCCCTCTGTCCAAGGCGGGAGCTTTCACTTACACATCGTAATCGGCGAAAAATCACGTTCACCGCGTTCAGGAGCATTCATGCTATAACCTATTTATCTACCATTGGAATAATAAATAATGTACGTAGGTGTCTTGGCTGCAATCGTTCTTCGAAGAAAAGTTGTATCCCCTAGCGTTGAGTCGTTTCCAAACGAGAAATATGAGTTTTATTCGATTACATTTTCTTATAAAACAGAATTCATTCCGTTGTTAGTTTTCGTCGACGTTGATTTACACAGTAATATAACCGAAATTAATTACTTTGTGGTTTTACTAAATTTTTAATGATAGCATTCGCTCTTTGAATTAAACCTTTCGTAAATTTTATTAAATTTACTTAACGCATTTTAAATTAAACGAAGTCTTGTCATTATTCTTTACAAGAATGTTCAACTCCAACAAAATTTATTTTAAACAAGCCATAAGTCATGAATGAACACAATTCAAGATACGGAGCGAACACAAACAGGAACGTGACGAATACAGCAAAAATAAATATAAGATCATAGAAAAGAATTGAAATTTTTACAACTTGCCTTATACGGATTAGGTAGGTGGATAAGACAGAAAAGAGACGCTATACAAACTATCAGTGATGGTTCATTATTCCCTCTTCATTGCTTCCTCACTACCGAAGGTAGGGAAGGTTTGTGTTCGTGTAAGAAGTCAACAATTTTGTTGCCCCCCAAAATCAAAATTTCCACTTCTTCAGGCTTTCTAATTCTGATCAATTTTGTTTTCATATACATCTGTCGTTAACCCTAGTCATGGCCAAAACTATATTAAGGTTCACTCCGATTTTACTGAAATTTTCAGATTTTGTGCGGGTTATCTCTTAAACTGATCCCTGTCACTTTCATTGCCGTCGGATCAATAATAACATGTGCGCATGATCAAATGTAAATTTCTTAAAACATCGGTTTCTCATCATTCATTGGTCCGATTCTATTCAAACTTGAGAGGTAGTTGATTGTATGTTTCAGGTTGATGTCCAATTAATTATTTCATTATTTCTAAGTTCATTTCGATTGGATGAGTAATAACAGTTGCCCAAGCGCAAAACTAAAATTTATTGAAAAAGCAAGGACTAAAGAACTGATTTTTATGAAATTTTCAGGGATTAGGTAAGCTCTTAGGCGAGAATATAACTTCAATAGTAGGTGGGTACAATAACTGTAATTATGAACTTTTGGAGTGATCAATATTAGCATTTGTAAGCATTAAAGATAGAAGTCAAGATATGAAGTATCCGCATTAGAGAGAAAATATATATATATATATATATTTTTTTTTTTTTTTTTTTTCCACAAAAAGAGGTCCGCCACATTGAACAAATTTCGAGAACGCACAACATTCAGTGATAGAAAGAAAATGTCCAATTCCAGGCACTCTTCAAGAGCACGGTTTAGATAATACGGCATCCTGCATAGTGGCCGATGGTAGAGATAATTAGTAATTGCAGGAAACAAGATCCAAAAGACGTTTGTCGAATGGGAACCAGGGCCGGGAACCAAAAAGTTGACATTGGACAGGAGCGATGGTGAGTCCACCACACCCAGGATCAGCTTGTGAAAAAGCAGACACATGGTCAGGGAATGAGAGCTGACAGTCGAGAAGAACCCCTAAATCCGTGGGTGAAGGAAACTGCTTTTAGCTTGATTCTCCACTGGAGGCGACACCGAGCGACGCGATGAGAAACGAAGAGACAAAACTTCCAACAGGCGACGAGAGGCGACTGGGGTCCTTCATTGGAGGCGACTTAGCTAGCGATTAATAAGTCATTGTTTGAAAATTTTGAAAAAAAGCAGTCTTTGACTTGAATAAGAGTAATCCAAACATGTTCAACAATCAAATCCCCAGTTTGTTCAGTGATGCCAAAGATACCCTATCCCCCCCCCCCTCCTCCCCTAAAACACCCCCTATGGGACAGATTTGAAAATTTTCAAGTAGCCTGTGATTTAAATTAGAATAATCCAAACATATTCGAACAATCAAATCCCCAGTTCGTTCAATGGTGTCCAAGATACCCAATTTCACCCCCTCCCCCTCCCCTAAAACACCGCCTCTAGCTCAAATTTTAAAAACTTCAAATAGCCTATAAGTTAAGTTGGACTGATACCGATTTCCCACTACTCATATCAGTTGTCCAATGACCCCTGTAACCGTGAAAAGCGGACAAACATACGGACAGACAGACACAAAAAAAATTGAAAAAATGGTACAAATTGTCTACAAATAGAAGAAACGCAAAATTTCATTATTCTAATCAATGTGCAGACAGATATACTTATGATTTTATTAATTTGATGTGAGGAAACTATACTGACTACCCTACTTGGCAGACATTTTTCAGGGGATTCTGGGGGAACATAAACAGGCGTAATTATGAACAACTACGTGAATCAGCGTGAAAAAATTCCCCATAATCATGTATCACAAGTGGGAATTGAAAATCTTCAACAACTCAATATTCAACAACTGGCTCACGTTTTGCGTATTAATGCTGGCGATCAGACGGGACCAAGGAAACTGTCCCTCACTTTTCTGGGTTGATCACCAAACCACACCTGGCTAGCTGCTCAGCAAACGCATTTAGGGCGATCTGCAAGCCCTCACAGGTTTCAGTGAGTGGGATGACTTCATCGGCAAATGCCAATGCACCTATTCGCACCCCAGGGGCGAGATTAAACCCTATTTCAGCTGGCAGCTAACCCAAGGGCGTATCCAAGACAAGGTTAAAGAGAAGTGGCGACATAGGATCCCCCTTGTGCACCCCAAGCCCAATGACGATATCCCCTAACATCTCCCCTCAGGCCTCGTGCTGCCACACCCTCATGGTACAGACAGGCCACAACTGAACGTACCCAACTGAACGATACCAAAGGCAATCGGTCAGGGCAAAATGACTTATTGTCAAAGGCATTATCAATGTCCAGAATGTCATGTTGGATTTGTTGTTTCTTGATGCCGGCCAGCGAAATGACAGTTTGGAGTTCCTTTTGGAATGCTTTCTAGACGTCATGTGTCAAATAGGTACTGTGTCGAATAACAATGTATTTAACCAAAAGTTCAACATGCATAAAATGGTGTCTATAATCTTCCGGCGTTACTACCAGGTTTGAAACGTTATTCGAGTTTATTGAAAATGGAACTTCGTGTATTACTAAAATATTAAGTGTTATGTATGGGTAACTTGACAATGTTACGTGTTGGAGCTAAAATTAAAAAATATCGTTTTACGCATACGTGGTTATCGTTACCAACCACTAGAAGAATAAAACTTATTATTACTGCCAATTATTACGCTCCCGTTGTAATTCAAGTCATTTTTACTGAACTGGCAACGCCCGAAAATCGGGACCCAGCGAAATTCGTCAGGGGCGCCTACACTGGATTCGGAAGTCTTTCAATCCGAACCAATCTGATTACGCCCGGCCAGCCGTAATTGGGATAGTTCCATGGCAGAGCGAATGCATCTAGCCATAAAAGCTATTTTTATCTGGAGCTGGTATATTTTATAGTGTTTTCATTGTAGCTAACCATTAAATGTAATAATACTAATGAATAGGTACTTATATATATATATATATATATACTTCGAGCGTGGTCCCATGCACTCTTATATCCCCACCCCCCTTCCATGACCACTCGTGGCGGTGGCATCATACACTTTTGTGTTGCCCAAGACATCATAAACACGATTCAAAAGAGAAACCGCGTTCAAAATTTTTTGCATACTCGTGCGCATGTCCTGGTCTATGTCAATTTTTCCCACAATTATTTACCCACCGGGTTCTGAATTCGGAATGGAAACAAACACGTTTGATCGCCACCGGTTCGGATCGGTTCGAATCGGGAGTCTTCGGAGTGAAAGAAACGATCTCATTGTAGGCGCCTGCCTTGATGAAATGGATGTTTGATTTTTTGCCGGCGGACCGCCTTCACTGGTTCTGTTTGGATCGGGTGACTCGGATCCAATATTGGTGCAGCCTTAAGCAGTTTCCTTCACCCACGGATTTAGGGGTTCTTCTCGACTGTCAGCACTCATTCCCTGACCATGTGTCTGCTTTTTCACAAGCTGATCCTGGGTATGGTGGACTCACCATCGCTCCTGTCCAATGTCAACTTTTTGGTTCCCGGCCCTGGTTCCCGTTCGACAAACGTCTTTTGGATCTTGTTTCCTGCAATTACTAATTATCTTTACCATCGGCCACTATGCAGGATGCCGTATTATCTAAACCGTGCTCTTGAAGAGTGCCTGGAATTGGACATTTGGACAATTGGACTCTCTTGAAGAGATTGGACATTTTCTTTCAATCACTAGATGTTGTGCGTTCTCGACATTTGTTCAATGTGGCGGTCCTCTTTTTGTGATATATATATATTATATATAATATATATAATATTATATATATATATATTAATATATATATATATATATATATATATATATATATATATATATATATATATATATATATATATATATATTCTCTCTCTAATGCAGTTACTTCATATCTTTACTTTCATTTAAAAACTCGACAAAATTGAAAACGAGATATTTTTAAAAATTTTGACGGCAAAGACAGTTGTGATTTTCGGATTAAACTCCCCAAAAAACATATATACCCACAGAAAAAGATTTTCAGAAACTCACATAGCCTATATAATTATTTATTCAATTTTTTCAAAACTATGTTATACTACAGAAGATAACTTGATATAGGTAAATAAATTCTTAATTATTTCAATAGCCGAGGCATTCAATTATTTCAATAGCCGAGGCATTAGGTAAATAAATTCTCAATTATTTCAATAGCCTAGGCATTTCTAAATAGCCGAGGCATAGGTAAATAAATTCTTAATTATTTCAATAGCTGAGGCATTTCTAAATATAAACTACGTAATATTATCAAATTTAGTACATAAAACAAAGTCGGATTTGATGTTACACAATTTATAACTGAAAGACGGGTGAGCAGATTTGGATGAAATTCGTCACACAGTTACTTTATAACTTGGATTGTAACATAGGCTATATTAATATCGCGTAACTGAGTGAGCTGACTTGTATCTTGTTCTCCCTAGGAAGTTTATATTTGATAGTGAGACTCTCTGGAACATAACTAAACGGATGAATTGATGGACTCCGTCCTGAGCAGCTGAATGAGCTATATGTTCCGCTCACCTCGGAAGATAAAATTTGGTAGGATGACTGGCTGGTATATTATGATTGGATTTAAATTATAGGCTTTTCCCTGATAAGCCGATTTGAGGTGATAAGATAAAATGGCGCGCCAGCAGATCTTATCACAACAATATTAGGTAACAATTGTTATGGTTCAATGTAAAGCATTGCGGGTGGTTTTAATCAATTCTTTGGGAGTATATTTATCTTTGACAAGCAAAACATTATTACTGTTATCTTGAAAGTTTTCTAGATCTCGATTTTTTAAGGTTTAGCCCTTAATTACTACCCTTTAGGGTCGATCAAAATTGATGCCGATGTTACTGGCACATCTCCCGCCGATGTAGAATTTTTGAGCAAAATTCCATAAACTTTGGTCCTGCAGTTTCGGAAAAATGCTCTGGACGGTGTATGGCGGATAGACTTTTTTTTCTTTCAATTCTTGGATTTGATTTGATTTGATTCTTGATTCAATACTTGATTTGGGGGGTTAAAAATGTTTTTTCTTGGCCGATCACAAAGGTTTATTATTGAAAATAATAAACCTAAACTCGCTCATACGGTCACGCACCCCGATTGAACATTTTAACAATAGCTCGACTTACTTTCGAGAACTTCACAATCTCAAAAAGAATTTGATCAGCGTTCTCCCTTTCTCTAGTGATGGTCGTCCAAATTTCGGTTTCGTATCGTGCAGTAAGCTCCGTAATCTGAGCTCGCATTTTAGTGATTTTTGCTTTTTTAGCATCCTCAAATAATCGAGTCCATTTCTTTTGGAGTTCCCTGAAGAATGCGAAAACATTTGGTAATTGCTAACAAAAATTTATATCTTTCTTTGGTACAAAAAGAGATCTTTTAGATCCTTCAGAGGCCCACATGTCCGAACTTGGTCTGAGCCTCAACCCCTCACATCTTTCAGAGTCCTTTACACGGACTATTCATTATAAAAAATCCAGGCACACCAAAACAATATATTTGGCGGAAAAAAGTAGTTTTGACAGAATTTTTACAGAGTTGTGAAAAGACAAGTCCACTGTTATTTTCCCTGACTGAGTTTAACTTTGGTTTTTACACAATTCCACGAGGCCCTCCGATCGTAATTACAGGCTGAAGTTTCAGATCAAGGAGATAAAGTTGTCACATGTAATTATTCTTGCCTACCAAATATTGACAATGCAGTTTCATGTGGGCTTCTAAAATATTTGAGGGGCCGGCCTCCGGCCAGGTTCGAAGATGTGAGCCTCTGAAGGATAAATACCTGAGTATAATACAGGAGGAAATACATGAGTATATAAGCACCAGATGCAGGTACCTATACGGAGATAGTAACAGTTATGGAGATGGTGATTACGTTTGTAAGCATCCTATCCGTTCGTGACGATCCTTGAATGTCATACTTTGCGATCTTAAGTCCTAATGAAAAATGTTACAGTTAGTAGCGTGTTAAATATTGAATGAAAATCTAGATAGGATCTCACCAACGTGCTCATAAAAGGGCGATTCCACGAAACGTTGTATTTTCTTGTCCCGAGCCATTTTAGACCTCTTGTATCATAAATAGAAGTGTTTACAAACATCCCATAGGAGGGTTAGCGTCTTTTCTATGAAAATCCCTTTAACTCAAGCAAAATATCTCATATCTTCTATGATTAAATTTGTACTTAAGGACTAATTTTTCATTTCTCTGCCTGTCTCACAAGGCCACTTCATATGTTTCCAGATGACTTTTGCAACAATGTCAAGTTATTGAATATTTTAAATATACCTACACAATTCCTATAGATGTATAGTTTTTGAAAAAAAGAAACCCAAGATGAAAAGTGGATTCCCTAAGTTTTGGCATGGTAGGAAATAGTTGTCCCGGGGGTTTTGTGTCATTCATCTGGCCACCCATGTTTCCTACTGTAGCAACTTGGTTATAGGGATTAAGGAACTTTTGTGTACATAAGTTGGCACCTCTGGATATCGCCTCACCACCAACCAGTTATTTTTTCTCAGTGAGCTTCCAGATGATGGATTGAAGGTCTCAGAGAAGGTACGTATTTTTATTCCATGTCATTCATCCATTCATGTTTTGCTTTATCAGAAGGCTTTTTAAGAATTGATTAATCACAATTTTGACTTACCTCAAGGCCTAATTCCCCTTGGTATTTTTAGTTATTCAGTAGAAAGTTCCTCCCCTCTACAAATACTGATTTCTTGAAAAATGTCATTAATCTGCATGTCATTCATCTGGTTCTCCAAAATATTTTGGTTCCAGATGAATGACAAGAAATTTACTAACCCAACAATAACTCAAATATCTGTACTTCAGGATTCATTTGACTGTAGAAAGAAGGGGCTGAACATCTCTTTGTAACACCTGTCAGGTAATTTTTTGTTTGTTTAAGATAACTATGGAACCACAGAAAAATACAAACCTTTCAAGGGAGGAGCGGCTAAAGAGGAAAAAGAGAAAGAAAGGGGGAGGTATGCAAGAATCAAGAAAGACCCAACTCTCTGGAAACAACGACAAAAATCTTTAGCAGAGACATAGGCCAAGAGGAAACAGACGGGAAAAGTGAAAATGGTGTCTGAGATGTCTTGAAGAGAGTTAGGAGCGAAATGAAAGCAATGGAGGGAAAACACTAGTAGAAACAAATGAAAAATAGGTGAAGATGCACAATGCTTTGTTCAAGAAAATTCTCCTGCAACAAACTTGGACAGTGAAGAGCCTCATGTACCCGTAACACCACCTCCACCTGCAATTGATGGCCGGAAATCATCAGGGAGAAAAAAAGTGAACAGCGGGAGATCTAGGATAGTTCGTGAAAACAATAATTTGAGAAAGATTATCATGAAAATTACAAGAGCATAGGTGACAACCAGAAAACACATGTACAGGTTGAAGAACGAGAAGAAATTTCAGAATGGTACAGAGGATTCACCAAGAACATAAGTTAGAGCAATGTTGAAAGCAGGGGACAAGAAAGAAATCACACAAAGACTGCTCTTTAGAGAATCACTCGCTAGAGACTTGAGTGATAATTACAACTCCCTGAATAGCTACAAGAAGAAGAAATTTAGATCTTTTGTGGCAGGAAACACAAGATTTGGATGGAAATACAAATTGATGAATGAACATCGACAATCGAATGAGAGGCTTTTCATAAAGAACTATGGTCGAGATTCTCGCAATCGCCGTGGCGTTAATGAAGGCAGACTGCCGGCAAAGATCGTTAAAAATGTAATCAATTTCTTCGAACAAGATGGTGTAACTCGAATTAGCCCTGGCAAGAAATATTTCATAGTACGCAAAAAAGTGAAAAAGCAAAAACGATTCCTTTCTGAGCCTCTCAAAGATCTATACAAACGTTTTTGTGACAATCATAGTTACAAAATTAGTCTCAGCCTCTTTTGTAAGTTGAGACCCTTTTGGATCCTCTTTCCAAATGCTGCAAACAGGGAAACGAGCAAATGCATGATTCATGAAAATGTGACCCTCATCATTGAATCACTCCATAGAGTTAGAGTACTACCTCATGCTAATATAAACTCTGTTCTTCAATCTTTATGCTGTGATGCAATGAAAGTTTCATGCCTACACCGAAAATGTTTGACCTGCGAAGGTAACATTCTTGAGTATCACATATTTGATGGAGCTGAAACAACTGAGTATTCACAGTGGCTGTACAAAAATGATTCCTACATTGACAAGAAGACCAACCAAGAAAAAACCATGAAACACGTAAACAAAGAAAAGCTGAAAACTACTTTCTACGATCTAGTAAAACTTCTTGAGCTCAAAATCGATTCGCGAAGGAAATATGCGACACCAGTATGCACAGATGAAGCTCCTAAAATCCCAGCTTTCTGAAAAAGAAATATTAATTCATATTGATTTCAGCAAAAATTACTGTTTCAAATATGGAACTGAAATTCAGTCTTTCCATTTTGGTGGTAGTCGCTCACAAAGTTCTCTACCCACTGCGGTTGTGTATTTCAAAGCTGATGAATATGCTCCTCTATCGTCTAAGAGCTTGAGTACCCTTTCAAAAATGCTTAGATCACGGTGCTCCTGCCGTACAGGGGGGTGGGGACCTTATCTCCCCTGTAGTGAGATATAACTTGATTGGATTTCTGCTAGCCCTGGAGCTTGACATGGAAATAGATTAGATGGACGCTGTTTCTGCATTCCTTCAAGGTAATTTAGCTGGGGATTTGTCACAACCAGTTGGCTACCATGAAAAAACCAGTAAATTGGGCCGTTTAGCCAAATCAATTTACGGACTAAAACAAGCAAGTTGGGCTAGTAACTTGAAGTTGGACACATTCTTGAAGAAAATTAAACTACAACAGTCAAAATATGACCAATGAATTTATGTAAGAAGGTCAAAGAAGTGGCAGTATGGGTGGATGATCTCCTCATTTTTTCGAACGATGTGGAATTGAGGAATGAAGTGAAGACGGAGCTGGCTGGTGCTTTTAAGATGACAGATATTGGAGAAGCTAACTTTGTGTTGGGATTCCAGATTTTGCGTGACTGAAGAGCAAGAAAGCTGTGGATTAGTCAACAGCCCTACGTTAAGCTGGTACTGGAACGATTGGGTATGGGCAATTGCAAGCCAGTTTCAACCCCATCAAGTCCTGGTGATAGGCTCACAGCTCAGCAGCAGCCATCTGGTGAACAGGAGGAAGCACTTATTGAATATGTGCCTTACTAAGAAGCAGTTGGTTGATTGTTGTTTGCAGCTATGGTGTCAAGACCGGATCTAGCACAGGCTGTTGGCGCAATGAGTCAATATAACAATAACCCTGGGAAGCAACATGGGGATAAGCCGGCAGAGATTTCAGGGCACTGTGATGCAGACTGAGCCGGTAACGAAGATGATAGGAGATCTGTGACCGGATATGTTTTTATCAAGTGCGGCGCTCCAATTGTATGGTGTACAAAGAGACAGCTCTCTCCACCACGGAGGCAGAATATATGTCGCTCTCTGCTGCTAAACCGGAAGTTCTTTTGTTAAGAGGCTTGTCTACTGAAATGATTACACCTGCTGAGCCTGGACCAATCACCATCTATGTTGACAATGAGGGTGCACAGCCTTTAGCCAGTAATGGGGCTTGATGTCACCTTACCTCTTCATTTAGATATCACTGTTTTTTGCTATAATTGATTATGTATTCAGTGAAAAATGTGAACTATATTTAATTATATATATATATATATATATATATATATATATATATAATTTCAATATTATTTAAATTTAGAAAAATTCTTTGACCTGAAAAGTGTTTTCACCAAAAATTATTGTTGACTCAAAATTGAACTCCAACACAACCCACAATACTTATCAGGTGATCAAGACTGCCCAAACACCGACAAGATAAAAACACCTTCGTTAATCTTGATAGCGCAAATTAGCGAAACGTTGATTACTTCTATATCTGTGTTTATATTTGTACTTATAATTCGATAAATTATATATATAATATATCTGGTTCTATTGAACTATATGCTAATTAATGGATGAAAGAAAATTTCACAAACATAAAGAACATAGAGAAAATTCTGATACTTCGCTGATTCAGCTTGATCACAGAAAAAATACGAATGGACATTGTTTGCATGACGACGCTTGTTATAAATCAACAAGCAAGCAAGAAGACTCTTAACAAGCGTCGTCATGCAAACAATGCCCATTCGTATTTTTTCTGTGATCAAGCTTATTCAGCAAAATATCAGAATTTTCTCTTTGTTCTTTATGTTAATTGTGAAATTTTCTTTTTTTTTTTTCTTTCATCGATTATATATATATATATATATATATATATATATATATATATATATATATATATATATATATATATATATATATATTTATTTATTTATTTATGTATGTAGTCATAGTATGTGTTCATACATATATGTGTATATGCACATGACCAATTATTCACGTCTTGTGAGATATCATTGAAATGTTAATTATGAGCATTTTTCACCTAAACAATTTTTCTCACCAATTATACTTCGAAAAATACTTCGACTATCGACTATGACACCCCACATGCCCCATTAGGCCAGTCAACACCAACGAAAAAACCAAAATTGCGTTCGGTCGCAAAAATACTACATGTTCTCCTTTTTCGGTATGTTGTTGGGGTAGGTACTAGTACGTAGTGTACAACCAAGTTCGCAGCTTCGAAAGACCCCAGGAAACATCTTGGTGCTCGAAAAACCTCGAAATTTTTTAGCTTACTTTAGGTTTTGTCTTATAACATCTAAACTATGCATTGTACCGAAAAAGTCTCTATATACTTTTTCTAAGTAGACCATATTTCTTACAATTTGAGCGCAACCGGAGCTCGGTAAGTCTAATAGGTTTCGAGATATCGTACTTCAAAAATTGGACAATTTTTCTAAAAAGTTCAAAATTGTAGTTTTAGCCGAATTTTGGGCAGAAAATCGGTTCAACTACTCGATCTACGAAGAAAATTATGGACGGGTGAAGTTTTAGAGCAGTTATCTAGCTTACATTTAAGCACAAGCAGAACCCCGTTAACAGCTGGTCGTAGAAAAAAACTTCAAGTACCTAAATAAAACGTAGGAAATTTAATCCACTTTAATTTCATCCATCACATATTTTATTTTTTCGAGTTATTCGCAAAAAACCGGGGGAAAGTCAATTTTTTCTCCTCTTTTCTGCAAAAAACAAAAAAATTGTCAAGGTAAAAATGTTTGTTGGCAAACATCTGATTCGAGTTCAGCAATCTAAAATATCCCTAAGAACCAAAAATGAAAACTACTCCAAAACTTTCTGCTAAAAAGCATAACCTGCCTGGACTATATTGATTATAACCCATTCGCAAGTCCCTTGTGGATCGAGAGGGGAGGGGGGACATGTCCTTTTTTTAACTTTTTTATTGCACCAAGCAGTAACTTATTAACAATATTATTTTGAAAATACAGATATAATTATTCAAACCTAAGATACATCACTGAGTTTTGCTTATTATGGCAAATACTTCACTTCACTGCTTCACAAGTAGGCAAGATCAAGTGGTTTGGTACGCTGAAGTCTTTTTGTTAATTCACTTGCGTCAAGGAGACGGACTGCTTCCTCGTTGACGTAATATCTTAGCCGATGGAGGTGACACACAGCTTATCGCTTTATACCCTACTTAATAGAGAGTTCCTGGTTATTGCAGTTACAGATCACACGGTGCACGTGAAGCATGATCAGCTGATCTAGTAACAATCGACAGTTGACAAATTACTACAATCGCGCGACTTGAATAGGGGACCGCTTGATTGACGACGCAACATCGAGCCTTAGTACGCCTTCGTTACCACGTCTTCAATACTACGCTCGTAAATATTTAATCCGAGGAAGGTTTCAGTGATAAGAGTGTTCAGTTCATATTTTTATACTAAATATATTAATTATATTATTTAAAATTTGAATTAAATACATAATTATAATAAAATATACTAATTTTATTTATATTCATCTTATTTTCACTCGAAGCAGCCCAATCACCGAGTGCCCAAAAACTACTTAGTCAACGAAACGGAGGATTAAGGGTTGACGAAAAACGGATAACATCTCTTCATTCCAGTCATATCTATCTTTTAGCGAATTTTTGAAAAAATTAAGCTATTGCTCTCGCCTCAAAATTTGTAGAATGTGAATTTTTGAAAAAAAATTTACGCAGAAATCCGTTTCAGGCTATTTTGAATCATATTCTGAAGTTCAACGCATTTTTTTATGTATGTATGTATGTATGTATATATGTATGTATGTATGTATGTAACTGCAATAACCAGGAACTCTCTATTAAGATAGGCTATAAAGCGATAAGCTGTGTGTCACCTCCATCGGCTAAGATATCACGTCAACGAGGAAGCTGTCCGTCTCCTTGACGCAAGTGAATTAACAAAAAGACTTCAGCGTACCAAACCACTTGATCTTGCCTACTTGTGAAGCAGTGAAGTGAAGTATTTGCCATAATAAGCAAAACTCAGTGATGTATCTTAGGTTTGAATAATTATATCTGTATTTTCAAAATAATATTGTTAATAAGTTAATATGATAGAAATGATCTGCGACAGGCGATATCTGAGCTAAAAGGAGTGGCACCTAATAACATCAAGGTCATGGCTGCGACCTCGTCATGGCGCGGGGTGTGGTGCGGGAAAAGCGCCACAGAGTTACTCGAGTTGGGCATCTCTCCAGGAGTACTCCGTGGTATCACCACCCTCGTCCTGAGGGGTTCTTACTTGAACTGGTGGTCATTCTATAGGGGCACTTCCTTTCATCCCATTCTTCCTCCTCGTTCTGCAACTTCCCTTATCCCTAGAGCCGGCGTCGGGTAAACCTGGGCGTCCTCCACACTTTTTTATTTTATTTGTTTATTATTCAATTTAATGGTGTGCCCCCTCCGCCTTTGAGGGGAGGTTTGTAAAAAAAAAAAATGTATGTATGTATATATGTATGTATGTATGTATATATGTATGTGTCATTCCAGACGATAACTGTCCGTAGAATTGTGCTAGAAACTTCAAACAAATTATAAAATGTTAAGGACACAGAACGAAAGTTCAAGTTCGTTGGCCAGCATGATAGGATCACATCTTCGGGTTGAAATTTTCAAAAATGTAGTCAAAACTTTCAAAATAGCCTGTTTTTTGCGATTTGTTGTGCGAAATAATTTTTTCAGCATACTAACATGTGGTATATTCGGAATCAGCGTAAAATTTCCTATAAGAATATGTATCAAGTTTTCAAAAATTTCAAAGTTGAAAAGTCAGTCAAAAATCGAAATAATGACGTTCGCTAGTTGTAAATAGCCACTGAAATGTCGAAGATTTCTTCAAAAATTCGCTCGTGGGGTCATGCTGCATGACTGGACTTTTTCTACTAAGATACCAACATGTATTATTTTACTGAGTTTCCCCGCAAAATGTATAAAATCTCTTATACCAACATCTATATGTACATATACACCAACATTACTACTAACAAAGTTGAGCGAGAACTTACTTGAACGATCACCAGTGATCCTGACGGATGTGTCTTAAAGATATACCTGGAACACATCGTCTAGCTCGTCTGTGCTCAATAAACTAGCGTGATAATATAATATTACAAGCTTACGAAGTCTAATATTTCTCGCTGAATTTCATAGCACAAATAAAACGCCGGACGACGGACTGATTCGATTTTGGAAATCTACGTACCTTGAAACGTAGGTAACCAACAAATTTTGAGAGAAGGGATAAAACAATTTCTTGACCGATTACAGAGGTTCACTTTACAAATATCACTACAAATTGAAAACAAAATAAAACAACAACACGATGATGGGTGATGGAAACTAGGATCAGGTTGAAGAAAACAGAGTCGGAGAAATGCAAGACATCGGAATCAGCGTCAGGTTACAAAACATTTGATAAGAGACGACGTGGGAAGACGCATGAAACACCGAGCTTGCACCGTAGTAACAGCCAGCGTGTTAGCGAAATTTTGATTTTCCCTAGATTAATGTTTACCGTATTAGAACACCGTAATAACCAGGAACTCTATACTGTCTCGTCCTGAAGTTCGTAATGGAGACGTTAATTTCGAAAGTACTATAGTGCATTGACAATATTTCGTAAGACATTATTCTGGAATCGTTAGATGATGTCTTGGTTTTATTGAGCCGTACAACCCCAAAGCTGGACTCCATAGGTCCACACAGGTTTAAGGACCTGGTTATACAGCGTAACCTTGTTCTGGATCGACAGCTTTGACCATCTTCCCATTAACCGATAAATTTTTCTGAATTTGAGTAGGAGTTCTTCCTTTTTTTTCCTTTACATGGGCTCTCCACCTGAGCCTGGCTTCGAACATCATACCGAGGTATTTATCTT
Organism: Adelphocoris suturalis; assembly: GCA_030762985.1. Taxonomy (NCBI): domain Eukaryota; kingdom Metazoa; phylum Arthropoda; class Insecta; order Hemiptera; family Miridae; genus Adelphocoris; species Adelphocoris suturalis. The sequence continues at coordinate 97,335,756 of CM061040.1, forward strand.
CATTAGCATAAGCAATAACATTTCCCTTGAGATTGGGCACATGTCCTGCATCATCTCAACCTGGCCGCCAACCAGTACAACAACGAATGTTACTTGAGACAGCCTACAAACCACAGACAGTAAAGCGTTGGGACCCACAGTGACTGCCATCAGCAGGAGTACCGAACCCGGTGCTCGCTCCTCCACATTCTATGTGCTGCCAGGGATTGTAGCCCAAACGCCTTCCCAGTGTGTAGAGTGAGTGTTTTTGTCACTTTGTTGTATTGTGTCATGTGTTTTTTAAGGACCGTATTGGGAATGTTGAAGGGAGATCAGGAAAAAGGAATGGAGAGGGGGAAGGGAAGAATGTTGAGGCCAACACGCTTGTTCTCCTGATGTCACAAGATCAGTGGAACTAACATGGAGGGCACGTGGGATCAGCATTTAGACCTACCACCTAGGGCCAACCAACAATAGCTCTGGGCGGCAGGGACGCCAACCCTGTAAGACCTGAAGGGTCTCTCCCCTACAGAGTTGTATTATGTTATTTTATTATATTTATTGTTATTATGTTTTTTCAATGTGTAATTGTTCGCTAACTGCATTGCTCACATTGCATCTCAACACTCACATTGTCTTCTGATGGTATAAATCGTGAGCATTAGCTTTCTCCCAGTCAACGAGAAACCTGAGCTGGGACGTGTATTTGTCCTCATGCAGGCGAGTCACATTGACAAGTTCGCATTTCATTGCTTCTTCCAGCAGTCTAATCCCCTCGACCCTTTCCTTTTCTGCTTCTGTCAACAGGAAAGTTTCCCTTTTCTTCCACTCTTCCTGTTAAATGTTACATTGGCATTATAGCAATAGATAGGCAATAGAGGCTTCGAATGTATGTGATATTCTATTTGACAGGTAGGTATTGGCTAGAAGCCTATATCTTGGGACACAACGTTCAATAGGTTGGTAAGTAGTTTTTAGGTAGGGTTTACGTTTACAGTTATTAGGTAGTAATGACGGGGGATACTGTGATTTTTCAGTAACAGGTTCTCCTGATACTGTACTTTGAAATAATAGGGTTCTAGTAGTAGGTGATTTCAATACCAGGGTGATTTCTAATTTGTAGCCAGCTGCTAAGAGCTATGTTACCTACCCTGTGAAATTCTCTCCCAAACCTGTGATTGAATAGGTAGAATAGATTAGTGGACTGTTGAGGTTGTATATCGGCGGTTGGAAGTTTAATATATAAATAGATATATGTCTTGACGGTTGAGGTTGTATATCGATGGTCGGGTGATTATTGTTTATGTCTTTTTAAATTCGTTATAGAGGTCTTGAAACTATAAACTTGTCCACGAATGTCACATTAGGCACTTCTCTTATTTTTGTCGGTTATTGTATTTAAAAAAAAAACATGTTACCTACTACTCTTCCGCTTTTTCATGGTAAAACACGATGGAGTGAAGAAGAAATATAATAAAAACACCCAGATGATTACTAATAAGAAACAGAGAAATGTAGGTAGGTACTGTAAACGGAACGAAGTCAAAGGAACAGGGCGAGCGGTAGGTAAAATATTTGAGAGCAACTGATTTGGAACTGTATCATCCACTTCCCACCCCTTCTTTCATTGTGTGATTGTGAATATGTTTGAAAACTGCTACCAAACTGTGAATGGGAAAGAGTGATTCGGGATGATGATATTACCTGGCGAACAGCCCCCGCTCCACAATCCGCGCTACCACCCCCTCACCCATTCTGCTTTCTTTCCGCTCAATAAATCTTGGTCTTATATAGGTATGTACCTACCTACCTATTTCTTTACTTCGAAAAAGTAAAATTCATGGTCAGAGGAAGTTTTTGCGATCGCAAATAAGTTGTAGAATCGATCCTTGGGAGGATCACGATCTGACGATCATAAGGGGGATACCCAGTAAATATTTTTAAAAAAATTAGTACCTACCTACCTACCTAAATAAAAATAATGCCTACCAACTTACGAAATATTTTCAAATGATAGAATAAGACTAGGTATTTTTATTCCAGTTTAAAAAACAAAATTTACTTATGTGATGGTGAGTTAAAGTTGAGGGGCGTTCTAACAAATGTTTAAAAAAATGGAGTGGTAATATAGAAACTGTGTTGGGGGTCTGGTAACAGCGGACTTCGACTGGGAGCGTAAAGATGGACTGGGACTGGGAGTTGAAAAGAGCGCGTTGTGTACTTGTGTGTAGGTAAAGTCTCAAGTCCCAGGCACTCCTCCAGCCACAAAGTTAAATAATGCGGTAATCCATTTGGTTTCCTTAGTTAGTGCCGCACCCAAGAAAGGATTGAGGTGTGGGCTCAGTCCTCGAAGCTCTTAATAATTGGGTTTTTTACCTGTTGAGGTTATACATGTCCCTTGCCCTTCCCTGGTTCACAGAAAAAAAGGAGTCATCTCCTGAACTACCGCTCCGCAAAGGGAGCGATTTGGAGAACAAACTCCCTGAAAAGAGTCGCTCCTAAGGAGTCGCTCACCCTTTTGCTCCCCATCTCTAGCTCTTACGTTTCCACTCCTACTCTTACCCGTTCTCCCAACTCAGTTTCTCTATTACACTCACTTTTTTTTTCGAACGTTCGTTAGAACGCCCCTCTATTATTCTATCATTAGAAAATATTTCGTAAGTAGGTTGGCATTATTTTTATTTAGGTAGGTAGGTACTGGTTATATATATATATATATATATATATATATATATATATATATATATATATATATTTTTTTTTTTTTTTTTTTCAAATATATATATACTGGGTATCTCCCCTATGATCGTCAGATCCTTCCAAGGATCGATTCACAACTTATTTTCGGCCGCAAAAACTTCCTTAGACCACGAGTTTTACTTTTTCGAAGTAAAGAAATAGGGAAGTAGGGACCTACCTATATAAGACAATATTGATCGAAAAGTTGTAGAATCGATCCCTGGCATAATATCGACCCATATAACTTTATCCTTTTTTTTATTGAAATGTACTTAGTTATAATTCTACATAGTTACTACCTTCAATACATTCATGTGTTACACCTAAGTGACTGACAACAGTAGGGCATCGATTCTAAAGCTCCTTTTCTGATCAAAGTTGTGTGCCGTACACCCATTTTTCAGCCATAGACACCTTGGGTGTGAGTAAATCATTTTGTGGCCCATCTAAATCGATTTAGCGCGCCAGAAAACATGGGAAACCATCCCCTTTAGAGGCATACTCGTATTTAACCGTTTTGAAGTTTCATAGCAAAATCGGTCATTGGCTACCACAGGCGCACAGTGGTTGGAATTGACTTTAAAAAGAAGCATAGTGGCCCAAAAGCAGTGAAACGAAAAGATTTTTCCGAGAGGAGGTTTGGGGTTACGGGAGAAGGAGTGGACGTTGGTAGGGGGAGCGAAGGGGGGAGTGACTCTGAAGGAGTCCTTCCTTCCCGGGAGTCCCAGTTCTTTTAGTGAACGTCTCCGTCCTATCACTAGTTTTGTACTGCACAAATGTTACCAGACTTAGGGTGCTTACAGACTGGAGCTGCGCTAAGAGAGAGGAAAGAGAGCAAAGAAAACAAACGCAGGTGGGCATATGATGGAGCGCAGACTGGGGCAGCGCTTCAAGGTCGAGCAAAGATGAGAGCGAAGAAATCAAACCAGCTTGTTTTCGCCGCTCTTAGCGCTACTATTGTAACATGAATCCTGATGATTTAATTGGTATTGTGTTCAGGAAAAAACCTTTATGGGACAAGTAGTCGAATGTCGTAATATCCATCCGAAAATATTCATGAAACCTGCCGGAATCTTCTCGCAGTTCATTGTACAAATGATGAAATTCCCCGTGTATATGTCTCGATTGATTAATTATGTGAATCCCTTCTACTTTTCGCCCCCAAAGTAAATACCAAATTTTCAATGACGGGTTTTCCGCAAAGAAATAATAGTCATCCATCGTCTAGAAGGATGTGAACCGCACTGACTCTCGCTCCACTCTGAATTGGCCAACTCTCAGCTCTCTTCGCTCCTCTCTTTGCTTTCTTTCCTCGCTCTCTTTCCTCGCTCTTAGCCCAGCTCCAGTCTGTAAGCACCCTTAGGCTCCCTCTTCTCACCAGGTGACTGTTCTTGGGGGTGAAGGGTGGGGGGTGGCCAGCTATTCACAGGTATACCTACTGTTAGTAGTTTGAGTCTCAACGCTCTGGGACAGACACAATTTACTCTAACCCGTAACTGGTATCTCTTAAATAGCTTAGCTACTGAGCATGCTCCTCAGGTTTTGTTTAGCTTACACCTAGTATAGAGCTTAAAGATCACTAACCTACTGTTAGGTTAGAACTTACGTTGAAGTCTGCTTCCATCTGGTTGAAAAGTTCCCTCATTTTGAAGGAGCTCAGTACAAAAAATTCACGTATAATTTTTTTGCGGATCAACTGAACTTGTTCTTCCAACGTCTTGTCAAACAACTTTTGTTGTTCTTCTAGTTTTCGTTGAAGTTCTTCCTCCCTCATAGTATTCACAAATTCTTCAATATCTTGTCCAATTTCTAAGTATCGAGAGAAATTAATTAGCAGTTGATGTTGTCAACAGTGGCCAAATTAATTGAAGTTAAGAAAGTTTCAATCAGAACATTGGTTTAAAATTTGGAACTCGTTTTCCATGAAAAATAAAGCTATAGCAATAGCTCCAAAATGTTGAAAAATAACAACAGCAAGTTTCATGGAAATGTGGAAAAGTTCACACTTATAATTTATACTATGCGTCAGACCGAAAATGCAAAAAGTTGAAAGCAGATGCCGCTTGAGTCTGTACCACCACGCTCGGCCTCTAGAAACGTCCTGACATTAAGCCTTACCAACTCTACAAAGAAAAATAAACACTCGAAAGCCATACCAGAGATGATGCCACCACATCTCCATGCAAATGCCCATGCATGAGCCATACCGAAAAGAAGGAAAGCTCTTCAAAACATCATCGCCCCCAAGGTTGCCTGTTGGCAAAATGGCGTAGTAATATCTATAAAAGGCGCTCACCACCCCTTCGGAGGCATTATTTTACTGTGGCTTTGGGCAAGTAATTTTGACCTGTTGATCTTCCTCTCACGGGACGGACCGTTCATCCCATTCTCTCTCTCAATTTTTTTCATTCCGAATCAATCTTTATTTTTAAATTTGTTTCAACAAAATATCAACGAAATAAATTAATGTATGGACCGATGATGTATTTTCTTCTTCATCTGCTTCATCAAAGTCTTTCCTCATTCGTATTCCTCCCCGTATTCTCTCTCTCAATTCACAGTTCTCTCTCTCAATTCACAGTTCTCTCTCACTCTCTCTCTCTCTCTCTCTCTCTCTCTCTCTCTCTCTCTCTCTCTCTCTCTCTCTCTCTCTCTCTCTCTCTCTCTCTCTCTCTCTCTCTCTCTCTCTCTCTCTCTCTCTCTCTCTTCTCTCTCTCTCTGTCTGTCTCTCTCTCTCTCTCATACAGCGTTATGCTACAGGCGAGTTAAACGGTAAGCGGCCCATTCACGATCCTGCTGCAGGAGGTGGGAAGTGCAACAAAGGTCCCCTCTTCCCTCTCCTGCCTCAGAGTGCGTTCTCCATACACGATCCGTCATTCCCAGCTCAAACCGAACGTTTCCCGCCAGTATACGGTATTCTGTGGGAGGTAATCTATTTTCCTGTGTTGGCTGGTGATTAGAACATTGAAGGTCTTCCGGCAACTCCACACACGCTCGGACCTAGCAGGTTGATAGGGTGAGGGACCCCGGACCGCAGGATAGTCCGATGGGAAACCCATCCGACAAGCTATGCAGGACACCTGCAGCAGGAAGGCCTCCACACATGTCCTGCAGGCCTCCCGTGCAAGAAGAGAGGGAAGTTTTTGGTTCCCCTCACTTCCTGCAGCAGGATCGTGAATGGGCCGCTTTAGGCTTTAGCGTGTGTTGTGAGCGTACACTCTTCATAGATAGCGAGCCCATCACGTGTGGGACGTGTGTGCCGTCCGTGTCAAAGTGCTTCTCCATTCTCACTCGTCAGAGTATGGTGTAGTGATAAAAAGAGCCCAGGTTGTGATAACTTAGTAGTACATTGTTCATTGCGTAATCAGTTCTTGTTCAAATATATCAATTTCTCTCTCTCATTTCATCGTAATTTCATAAATTTGCACTCTAATGAATCTCTTTGGCATTATGTTATATAAATTATATATTTTTATGGTGTACATAAAATGTTATTTATACACATTGATGGTTTTGTTAAACCATTTTCTTATAGAGTAAACTTATGTTGTACATAACATCTAATTAAGTATTAAATTATTTAACTGAATGTCTAACACTGTATCTGTCAGTCACTGTATTGTTAATCATTTTCTTATGGATTAAACTTATGAAACGTATGATGTACATACATAACATTTAATTAAACAGAATGTCTAAACATTCTTCTCTGTTTTTTTTTTTTTTTTTTTTTTTTTTTTTTTTTTTTTTTTTTTTTTTTTTTTTTAAGAATTTAAGCCGCGTTTTAACCGGAAGGGTCATTAGCAACAATCAAAAAGGGGTGTCAAAAGGACACTGCAACAATTCTAAGGGGAGTCATGCTGACTGTCCGTCACTAAGCGGATTGCCATCACGGACTCCACTGGCAGATAGGAGGGTGTTGGCTCATGAGAAATTAATATTTTCAAAGGAATTCCAAATTTCGAAATTTTTCTTTCAATGAAAATGAATCAACTGCCCCAAAGGAGGAGAGGAAGGAGGAATACCCCAAAAAAGGGTACCGTTAACAAATTCTACTGTACCTGCTAGTAGAAGCAGATAGATACACTCCCTTACATCAGTGTTTGTGGTAAAAAAAAAGGAGGGGGTGTTTAAATGAAATAATTTGGTTATCACCGTACGAACTGGTGATGAGATGTTTGGACGAATGAAATTGGATTAGTCGGATTGCTCTTTTGGGTTACCTAGCAAGAATATTATTTTTAATCTATATTAATAAAATCGTAAGTATGTTTGTCTGTACATTGATTAGAATTATGAAAATTTTCGTCTCTTTTCCCTTTCATGCTTTTTTTAGACGATTTGTTCAAACCACTTTCTCAGTTTTTCTCTGTTTTTTGTCTGTCTGTCCGTATGTATGTCCGATTTTCAAGGTCAAAGGGGTCATTGGACAACTGATATGAGTGGCGGGAATTGTCTGTATCAGCCCAACTTCAATTATAGGCTATATGAAGTTCTTAAAATTTGAGCCAGAGAGGGTGTTTTAGGGGATGGGGAGGGGGTGAAACGGAGTATCTTGGACACCATTGAACGAACAGAGGATCTGATTGGAGAATATGTTTGGAATATTCGAACTTAAATCACAGGCTACTTGAATTTTTCAAATCTGCCCACAGGGGTTATTTTGGAGGAGCGAGGGAGAGGTCAAAATGGGTATTTTGGAAGTCACTGAAAAAACCGGGGTTCTGAGTTGTGGAATATATTTGGATTGCTCTAACTTGAACCAACAGCTACTTAAAATGTGAGAGTGGTGTGGGGGTGAAATGGGGTATCATGGACATCAGTAAATAAACTGGAGACGTGATTGTTGAAATATGTTCGAGTTAATCCAATTTGAATTGGGTTGGAGGGGGGGGGGGGGGGGGGGGGTTGTGGAATGGGGTTATCTTGGTCATCACTAAATAAACACTGGAGCTGATTGGTAAGAAATGTTTGAAATACTCTTACTTGAATCGCAGACAACTTCAAGTTTTCCAATCTAACCCAAAGGGGGTGTTTCTGTGGAAGGGGGGGGGGGGGGGATGGGGTATCATGGACATCACTGAATAAACTGGGGACCTTATTGCTAAAATCTGTTTGAATTAAACTATCTCAAATCACAGGCTACTTGAAAAATTTCAAATCAGACCCAAAGGGGGTATTTTCTTAGAGGAGTGCGGTGGGGGGGGGGGGGGGGGGGGTGACATGAGGTATCTTGGACATCACTGAATAAACTGAGGGCCTGATTGAATAAATATGTTTGGAATACTCTAACTTGAATCAAAATTTACTCGAAATGTTCAAATCTGAACAATAACGGGTATGTGAGAGTGGTGTGGGGGTGGAATGGGGTATCTTGAACATCACTAAATAAACTGTGGACATGATTGATAAAATATGTTTAGATAACACTAAAAAACCACAGCCTTCTTAGAAATTCTCAATTTCGACACATAGGGGTGTTTTTGGGGAAAGGGGTCTGGAAAGGGGTTTCTTTGACATCACTGAACAAACTGGGGATTTGACTGGGCGAATATGATTAGATTACGTCAACCTCAATCAGAGGCTATTAATATTGTTTCTAGCCTCAACCATAGTGAATTGTTTGTGGTAAGGAACAAAAAGGGAGGGGGTGAGTGGGTGGTTAAATGGAAAAATTTGGTTATCACTGAACGAACGGGTGATCTGATGCTTGGACGAATGAAATTGGATTAGTCTGAACGTTCTTTTGAGTTACCTATCAAGAATATTTTTAATTTGAATTATGGGGGGTGTTTGTGGAGAGGGAGTGGGGGTTGCTCCCAGTAGTTTGGCCCAAATAGGTAAATTAAAAGTAAGTACTTTTAAGTAAGGACTTTTTTAAATCAATCCATTGGGGTATCCAAAAATGTGGATTTTGTGTGTGTGTGTGTGGGGGGGGGGGGGGGGGGGGTTGTATATATTCAAGTCAACCTGTGCAACGCACGGGTGGACCAGGTAGTAGATAGATAAAAACGTGATGAAGGGTGAGGCAACTTGCAGCGCTGCCACCGCTAGGGATTAATGTTGTGCGTTTTTCTCGAAACTACGTTTTCGCGTATAAGTGACCCATTTTCTCCGGATCTGCTGGGTGAATCGATGCCAATTTTTTTTTTTTTTTTTTTTTCTTTCTTTTAATTGGTTTTTTTTTTTTTTTTTTTTTTTTTTTTTTGTATAATTTTACAAAATACAAAAGAAGTGAGATGCGTAAGAACGTTATTTTAAAAAAGCTTTTTATTTCTGACCCACCAAAAATATTTTTTTGGCACTAGGTAGGTGTCTGAAAAAAAACACAGTTTGTTCTACAAATTGTAATCTATAAGAGGAAAAAAGAATGACGCAGTTCCTGAGAATACGGTAGTTTCCGAGATTCAAGTTATCATAGACTTAAGAGTTACGAACGCCCTTAAGTAGGTGCATGTTAGCTACTTACCGAGGATAGCATTGTGGGTGATGGCATGTGCGTGACGTTGAGATGGAAGAACGGACAGTTTGAGTTTTCCAGTAAGTTGGATACTCGGGGATGTCCACAGTGATTCCGAAGGACCTTTCAATTTTGGCTCCAACCCAATCTGTTTTAATCAAAATATTAAGGAAAAATGAATGATGATGGTATCGGTTTAGATAAATGTCATTATAAGATAGATCAAATAAATATAGCATTACAAAATAAATATCATCAATACCTTATGTTAATTTTGATCCCCCCCTCCCTCGGAAGGAAGTCTAGGATCACCAATAACACAAAGAAATATCCCCTCCATGTTCGATACGCCCAAGAGCACAATACAAATGTGATGTGTGCTATTACCTCCACCACGACCAGGAGGTCCACACCTCAATCTAGTGGCATAGGCGCCATAGGCGCCCAGAGGGGTATCCCCCGAGAGGGGTATTCCTCTCTCCTTCCTCTCCTCCTTTGGGGCAGTTGATTCATTTTCATTGAAAGAAAAATTTCGAAATTTTGAAATTCCTTTGAGAACCTTAATTTCTGATGAGTAAAAAACATGAGGAGTGAAAAATGTCATGACACCATTAGAAATTTTGCAATACCTAAAAAATTAAGCGCCTGAGACCAAAGTGCCCAGGGTTCTTCCCTAGTTTTAAATAATCGTTCAAAGGTGTAATAGGATGTTGCTTCGCTAGGGAAATTAACATTTTCTCTGTGTTAATATTTTATCAACTTTTATTTATTTTTATTCTTTTATTAATTAATAATAATTGATTGTGGCCATTGAGTTTTAAGACGTTTGAATATATCGGGATGGGGACCACTATAGGAATTTTATTATGTCACATATTTCCCCCCTCTTTTCTTAGCGAATTTTAGTAGAAAATGAAGCTATTGCAATGGCTCGGAAATTTTTAAAATCAAAATTTATGAAAAATTTCTTCATTGAAATCCGTTTTGAGGCATTCTGAAACAAATCCTAGAGTTTAACACTTTTTCATATATATATATATATATATATATATATATATATATATATATATATATATATATATATATATATATATATATATATTATTATATATATATATATATATACTCGGCGCTTCGCGCCTCGCCGGAGGGGCTTCGCCCCCCTGGACCCCCAGATCTTTTCTCTTTTCTACTGCGTAGAAAACGAGGATAATTTGCTATGCAATTTATTAATTGCATATTATCAATGCTTGCGACGATTAATTAATTAATTAAATTAATTAGGTACCTAATGGATATAAAATAATAAATTACATTAAAAAATGGATATAAAAAAATTTGGATATAAAAAAATTTTCAAGCCTGGCTGGGATTCGAACCCACGATACGCATGAACGTGCTGCTTGGAGGTGCTGGATTTTCGTCACGGACGTTACACAAAAAAATTGTTGGGGGTCGGCCTAAGAATTGCATAGCAATTAATATATATACACTGTATTGGTTATTGTTCTACTGAACTATGTATTATATAAATTAAATTTGATAGAAATTTCACAAATAGCAAGAGAAAAGAATGTTCTGATATTTTGATTAAAATCTTTGTCAAAGTTAGAAGAATAAGTAATGGTGTTTTTGAATTCAGGGACCTGATCATGGAAGCGAGTAACCACGTAAACATGTATGGCTTCGATACTAATAATCTTGTACGAGTCAATAATTTAGGTTGGGGCCAGGAGGCTGCATGGATCGCAATACCCATCTATGAGCCCGTTCAGATTGCTGTAATAATCTGTCGTTAGTAGGCTATGGCATTTTCTTCAATACCTTCACCCCTAAGCATTCGTTGAATGTGACTGTGGGATCGTGTGATCTCGCATGCAGCTTTAAGGGTAGGGGCCGATCTTGGTTCAATGAAGCTCTATGGTTGTTGATCCGCAAATTTAATTGGGTTGCTTTTCCAACATAGAAGCCTCTGTTGTGATCATCTGCACACCGCTTACAGATCAGCTGGTACACACATATTCGTGAATGACACTCCGCCGATCCTTGACTATTGTAGGAGTGTGAAGTATTTGGAGAGGTGAAGTGAGGGTCTTCAATGACAATTTCACATACTTTGCACCTTGGACGTTCACACTGATGCAATCCTCGCTGCTGCGGTTCTGGAGGCTGAACTCGTGGGTGCTTGTGTGACAGAATACCCCCCTAGTTTTGTCCCTGTCGGTATGTCACTTGGGGCATGTCTTTAAACAAATCACGGGTCAGGGGACTGGAGGTCAGAATTGGTTGCAGTTCCCGAAGGATCCCATTTATCTTTTGAATCCCGAAGAAGAATCTAGTAACCAGCGGGACTTCGTCAGACGACGGTCGTGTCCTCCGTCGATAATTGACATGAGCTGGAACAATTCTATCAGTGACAATTCGTTTCGGGTATCCTCTCTGAACCAACTTATTTCCAACCAGTGACAAGTGATCTTCCAGTGTTTCGCGATTTCGTGGCCCCTAATGGACAAAGACCTTGGGATCGCTCTCTTTGTGTGTGGGGTATGGCAACTGTCATAATGGAGGTATAATTGCTTATTTGTGGGCTCGACACTCGTTGAGAGGCTTCCATTTACCAATGAAATGTCCACATCTAGAAATGTAGCCATTGACCTCGAATAAGACCACGTGAATGTGACTGAGAACCGGGAATTAAGATCTCTGAGAAACAACTCGAGTTCCTCTTCACCATGAGGCCATATGAGGAAAAATCGTCGATAAACCGCTTCCACAATAAGGTGGCTTTTTCTCTAGATGCGAGGAATTTTTTCTCCAAATCTGCCATAAACAAACTCGCATACGAGGGCGCCATCCTAGTCCCCATTGCCGTCCCTCTCTTCTGAAGGTAGAATTGGCCAGCAAATTTAAAAACATTAAATATATATATATATATATATATATATATATATATATATATATATATATATATATATATATATATATGTGTGTATGTGTGTGTGTGTGTGTGTGTGTGTGTGTGTGTGTCATTCCAGACGATCACTCTCCCCAGGATTGAGATAAAAATTCCGTTCTTGCGCGAGAAAAATCGTAGGATGAGTCCATTAGCCAGAAGTTTTTGAGCTCATTAAATGTGTAAAATTTTGCAAAATGCACTAAAAAAATCACTAAAAAGGGCTAAAAACGGCTAAAAATTGTTGAATGTATCTTGGTAGAATATTGCTCAAATAAAGTTTATCATCTATAAAATAGAACCTTCAAAAATTCATTTACAAAATTGTGCTGAAAATTTAATTAAAATTCATTAAAATTTGCTTAAAAAACAGCAAAAATGGCAGAAAATTCAAAACCTCTATTTGAATAAGAGATTATCATTTAGAAGACGTTTTTTGTCATAAAATTAATTTTTAACAATTTCCTTGCACGCAAAAAGCTCAAAATCCAAAACAATTCAACTGTACTTAATACAATATGGTAATTTACGAAAATTTGTTCATACGATCATTCCGCACGACTGGAACTTATTAAATACATATTGTACAAAGAAATATCTTACTTGGCAACCTAATGACAAACAAAAATATTAAATAATTAAATTAAAGTTTCTTCATTAGAAATGTCAAAAAGTGTTCATGAAATGTTATGCTTCTCTCACTAGTTATATTTCTTCTATCAGTCGTCGTAGCTCGTTTCTTTGGCGCTGTGGACGACCAGGCGCCTTCCACAAAACTATGGACTAGCTGTTGAAAGAATGACAACCTTAATCAAAAGATTGGACAAGCATGCTCTTCAGCAATATAATCGGGTGATTCATCAACAATTAGCTCAAGGCATCATTGAGGGACTTGATGTTTATCTACCTCACATTGCTCATCCTTCACATCCCGTCCATAACCTTCCATACCATTGTGTTGTTCAAGAGGGTAAAAACTACCAAGTTACGCATTGTCTATGATCAGCCCGAGTAAAAGGAGCATGTAGTCTAAATGATTACCTATTTAAAGGGCCCAGAATGCTGAAAGACCTAGATGCTTTGTTCCTTCGTTTCAGAATGCATGCAATTGCAATAACTGCGGACATAGAGAAGGCATTCTGGCAAGTTGGTCTGCAAGCAGAAGACTGGGATGTCGCCAGATTCGTATCGGATGAAGGACATTTACGAAGTAGTTATACCTAAAAAATTTTATACACTTACGGTTTTGTCGAGTACCATTTGGAATCGTGTCTGTCCCTTACCTCCTTGCTGCCAGAATAAGACACCATCGATCTCAAAATAAACCCTCTGAAGCTCAGTTGATTGGGAAGAGTTTGTATGTGGACAATTTGATTTGCAGCGTGGCTAATGCTAAGGAAGCTAAACAGATTTACTCTACTGCCCGGCAATCATTTGGTGAACTTTCCATAAATATCCGTGAATGGAAATCGAATTCCACCCAATTCCAAGACAGCTTCTCTCATTAGAACAAAACCTCATCAGCAGATTGCATGTATTGGGTCTTAATTGGAACTCAAACGATGACAAACTATCCATTGCTTTTAAGATGCCAAATACATCAAAAGTTCTCACCAAAAGAAATGCTCTCCAGACTGTTGCGTCGGTATTTGATCCTTGTGGATATGTTGCACCATATACATTATCATCTAAGCTTTTAATTCAAAAACTGTGACAGGCAAGTATAAATGGGATGAAAAATTACCAGACACTAGGTACACAACATGTCCCGCCGTACGTGCCCCTGCCAACCTGAATTCGAACTTGAGTCAACTGGCAATGGAAATAAGCTCCCTTAAGGGTAGCTAAGTTCTGTGACTATTCAATGGTTGCTATAATCCTCCGTGGTGTAGTGGAGAGCGTATCGTGGAGAGACTCCAAGTTTGGGGACCACAGTTCGATTCCAAGCCCGGAATAATGGTTTTTGCATTCCAATTTAACCTCTGAAACATATTTTTAAATTTCGTTATTGTAAATGATTTTAAATCATACTTTAAAATTTTATTTTAATCTATTCGTCTAACTAATCTGCATTTCACTAAGGGATTGACAACTTGGTGTTATGTAGTTTTGAGATGCGGGTATCCAGACCACAAAACTATACAAATCATTCTGATCTATTTGTCCAACTAATCTGAATTTTACTAAGGGACTACCTAACTATACAAATCATCCTAATCTATTTGTCCAACTAATCTGAATTTTACTAAGGGACTACCTAACTATACAAATCATTCTTATCTATTTGTCCTACTAATCTCTATTTTAGCAGCGGACATAAATTAATAAAAATTGAGGTGCCAATTCATTCGGTGGAACCTATTCTTCGGAGGGAACTTAGTTACGATTCAGCTCAGTAGGAGCGCGCACAGTGGGACATGTTGTGTGCCCAACGTCAAGTTGAAAAATTGGATCAGCAACGACAAGATGAATGGGCAGTTTGTGTTCAGTCACTGAATAAAATTGGAGATTTTTCATTGAACAGAACAGTCAATATTGGAGCACTTTCACCAATACATGATGCGTATAACTGCCAACTGCCTTGTTTCACTGATGCATCAAAACATGCATATGCGTCAGTAATTTACTTGAGGTTCTATTTCCTGAAAGCATCGGTATCCTTTGTAATATCCAGATCTAAACTTACACCTATGAGACAACGGGATCAAATGACAATTCCAAAGTTAGAGTTTTTGGGATTTTGTTCTTGGAGTAAGGTTGGTGATATACGTACAGATGACCCTGAACCTTCATGAAAGTCAAATTTTTTATGGACTCACAACCAGGTGGTCTTAGGATGGTTTCGTTCTAAATAACTATTGCCTCCATTTGTTGTCCGTCGTGTTTCTGAAATTAAGGCAGCCAAACGCATTCAGTTCCGGTTTTTTCACTCCCAACTGAATCCCGTTGACATTGCTACACGTCCTATAAACCCTGAAAATTTCCAACTACCTTTACTGTGGACGAATGGTCCAGATTTTCTTCTGTAGACTCCAGATCAATGGCCAATAGATACTAGTCTACATTCACCAACAAATGAACGAGCTGACACTGGTACATCTCATTGTAAGACTGCCAATGAAAATGAACAAAATTGCAGTACCTACCCAACCCGCTCAACTGGCAGTCCGCAGACCAATTTCTGAGGAGGTTGAACCAAGGGCTAATTCCGATGGTTTAGTAGTAGTAGTAGTAGTAGTAGTAGTAGTAGTAGTAGTAGTAGTAGTAGTAGTAGTAGTAGTAGTAGTAGTAGTAGTAGTAGTAGTAGTAGTAGTAGTAGTAGTAGTAGTAATAGTAAGTTTATTGTATTAAATCAATTATTATTACAAGGAGTTCAGGTCCACTTACACATTATCATTAGAAAAATATATAATAGCTAGGAAATAAGTCAAATATCTTCCAAATCTAGTTAACAGGGCATTACAGCTTAATGAAGTACATGCAAAATAAACGAGGTCATCGATATGAAATTAATATAAATAATAATAATCCGTTATGAATCCATAACATCCACGCTATACCTGTGGTACTCGTACAATATCCACAACAAGCCTATCCTGTTGTACACTATACAATGCTAATGCTGTACATATCAGACACCTATTCGGTGAGCTCAATTGATCGAAGTGATAGTGCACTAGAAACAAAATGAAATAAATTTAACATTTTCTCCCTATCATCACCAAAATCAAGCAAATTAGCCAGACGATCCTCATCCTCAACCACTGGGAGCCCACAGATGTATTTCGCAATGAATTGCCTTCGGTACGGTTCTAAGATCGGGCAACCTAGACAAAAATGGCAGAGGGTGTCAGCTTCTTTCATATTGCATAAGCTCTCGCTTCTAAACTTATGAGAAGTACCTCTATAATAAACAGAAATTGGGATTGCACTGGCTCAAGCTCGTCGCCTTACCATACCCCCCAGACCTCAGCCGAGTACAAAAGCACTGACTACACCAGCGATCGAAAAAGTGCTCGTTTGGTATCCCATGACGTGACCCATTTGCGCAAATATCTCTCAAACAGCCAGCAGCCGATTTGGCTTTCGACACTCGGCGGTCCAAATCGGCCCAAAACTTCCCCGACGACGAGATTTCCAACTACCTTCACTGTGGGCGAATGGTCCAGATTTTCTTCTGTAGACTCCAGAAATGGCCAATAGATACTAGTCTACATTCACCAACAAATGAACGAGCTGACGCTGGTACATCTCATTGTAAGACTGCCAATGAAAATGAACAAAATTGCAGTACCCAACCCACTCAACTGTCAGTCTGGAGACCAATTTCTGAGGAGGTTGAACCAAGGGCTAATTCCAATGGTTTACCAACTGTACCATTGACGGATACAGTCCCTCTCCAGACCAACAGTAGTGTAGGAGATGAACTAGCCAGTTCTCAAATGGCTCTAATCAAATGTGTCCAAAAGGAATATTTCCCAAATGAAACGGCCAGAGTAAAAACTGACTTGACTAAAACTCTACACCTTTGGAAAATTGGACAACAAATAGTATCTTTTAATTGTTTACATAAAACTGGACCATTATAAAATAACAAAAACTCATCAATATATAAACAAATTATCATAACAGACTTATTTGCAATCTTATAAAATAAACATGGTTTTTGAGAAAATTGCTTGTATCCCAAATCATCAATCACACTCTGAGCCTTTTTATAACCCCTCAGGCTGAGACATGTAGATTATCTCCTGCAAATCCCCATGCAAAAAGGCAGTTTCCACGTCTAAATGGTCTTTTTCCAAATCCGTTTCTGTGGCAAGAGCAAAAAGAAGTCTCTCTTTACTAAGAAGGTAGGTATACCTAACAGCAGGGGAGAAAGTATCATTGTAATCAATGCCTAATATCTGGATGCACCCTTTGTCAACCAGTCTGGCTTTATGTCTAACAATATCAATAATGGTATTCTTTTTACTTTTATAAACCCATTTGTTCTTAACGACATTTGCACCAGTCAGCCTGTCAACCAAAATCTAAGTTTTGTTATTCTTAAGAGAATTGATTTCAGATTGCATAGCAAGTTCCCTATTAAATTTTTGATCAGTACTCAGAACAAATGTAAGAAATGGAATCAGGAAAATTAACTAGCTTATGAGATCAAGAAGGATATTGTCGCTCCTCCTCATGTTCATCATCTCCAAACAGCAGTCCCTTGGCAGTTGATGCTTTGGCCATATTCTTCAGCCTCCATCGA
The DNA here is from genome assembly GCA_030762985.1 of Adelphocoris suturalis. Taxonomy (NCBI): domain Eukaryota; kingdom Metazoa; phylum Arthropoda; class Insecta; order Hemiptera; family Miridae; genus Adelphocoris; species Adelphocoris suturalis. Next base: position 97,353,141 of record CM061040.1, read on the forward strand.
TTTGTAGCTTTCTTCATCTTCCGATCTTGATAAGTCCTCTTATTCTTCTTCAGATGACTGATTAATTTCACATTCTTCCTCATCAAATCTTGGTGAAGTTAGATCTTCCAGGTGGATACCAGCTGTAGTGTACTGTGTTGGTGTTACAGTACAACACTTTGAAAGATAATCTAGTGGTCTTCCCAGAATACAACAGCTCTTTGCGCTGAAAGATTAAGTTTTAAAGGATCCATGACACAGTAACCTTTACTCATCTCACTGTAGCTAACGAAGATGCCCTGGACACGTTTTGCTGATAGTTTGTTCCGCTTTTCATCCTAATCATTGGCTACATATGTAGGCATCCGCCGTCAGAGAGTCTGCCGGAAGAGGGCCTCTTTCAACTGTCCCGTTGGCGTCACCCCTGACTGATCATGGCCAACCACCCATCTATCAACCTCACCTCACTCACCGCCTATCCCAAGGGCTCCTGCCAAAAAGACCCCAATACCCTATAACACTGAAAATGAGCATCACTCAACACAGACCTGAGAGGGAACCTCCCAACAAGATCCAGAAGGAGGAGTGGGGGACGGTTACTTCAGGCCATGTGGTAGTCGCCTCCACAAAGTTCGTATCCAGCTTTTCCTCAGTATACTTGTCAGTTTTTGTGTTGCCCCATTACCTAGAGTGCCAATTAAGTCCCATGTGTTTACGGCCTGGAGTCACGTCAAACCTCCCAGTAACAAGTGACTTTTGAAAGTAATTATTACCGAAGACCCTCGTATATATGGTCATATCATCTCCGTCCTCAAACTCCCAGCCAAGTATTATTAGAAAACAGACTGAAAAACCTTGTCTCCCCTTCAAGCCCGTCGCCCGCCGGGCCATCATGCAGTCCTGATGGCTACAGTAGCCTTCTTGGTGAGATGCTCTATAGGTTGCCGTAGGACAGTAGATACCTATAGTGGATTCGTATAGGTTCTACTTGGCGTAGGTATCCCCAAGGGAGTATGTTAGTGGTCCAAAGCAGAGTAGCGCAATCCGATACCGCCTCGGGCCCAGGCTTTAGATGGGGACTGAATAGGGAAGGGGACAAAAGGTCGAGCCTTCTCCTATTTGACGTTCTAAAAGTTCTGGTAGGCGGCGATGGTCCTCCTTCCTTGAGAGCCAGTTGAGCTGAATCGCTGCTGGTTCTTTTGAGGAGTTCTTCTTGGAGAGAAGGTCTTCTTCTGGAGGAGGTCTGGATCAGTATCGTTCTACTGGGCCCCCGGGGGCTATATTTATACTCCTCGCACCGCTGGGGGCGACGTGTGATTGTTTCACTTATTGGGGGCGGTTGAGCGCTGTCTGTGTGTCTCTGGGGAAAAGTAGTTTTTCCCATGCCTGCCGCTAGGGCGCTCTCGGGTTGTTTGCCCTTGAATTGGGGATTCAAGGGCGATGGTTTTGAGGCAGCCCGACGTCTTTTGTGATATTTGTTTTGGAGGTGAACTTTTCGCTTGTCTTTTGGTGGCCCTGAAAAGGACCGTGGAAGTATGGAGCGATGGTGAGTTCACCACAATACCCTTTGCTTTGCCTGTATGGGCGAAAATGAGATCTATATCATTATGGTGCAGCAATGTCAGTGAATGCACAGAGACCAAGTTCTACGTAATGATGTGGTTGCAAAGCACTTAGCAGGTACTTTGTCATCAAGAAGCTGGGATGTGGACCTGTTGTGAACCTACCTACAATATCTTACAAATTTTATCCTATCTTTATTTCTTCAAACACGTTCACTACACAAGATATTTTCAGCAAAGTACTCACGGATTCTCGGAGTTCGATCGGAATAGAGGCAAATAGAGCATCAGCAATTAGAGACCCCAAATTTTCTCGTATCTGGGCTACAGTCGGAGTACGTCCGGTTTTCGCAAAATAACTTCTCATCAGAGTATTACTCTTGGCCACTGCAACAGGAACATTTAATAAAACTCATACATGAACCTACCTAATGACAAACAAAAAGTTGTGAAGATAGCAATTGGTTTAGGTATGGGTGTAAATCAAAATGGTGTGAATGATAATTAATTGCTTTACGCACAAAAGAGCTCTTACCTTGGGATGAGGCAAATCTTAAATGAGGTAGAGAGTGGCAGGATCACCGTATGATCCTGCCGCCATTCAATAGAACGGCTCTCGTAACGGTTCGTTGGAACTGTTACATATATCAAGATCTTCATCAATAGGTAAGTACAATATTGTCGCTACCTTTACTGAACAGAGACTTATAAAAAGCTTACTAGCAGGATTTGATTTACAAGGAGACCTAAACACATCATAAATTTTGAGGGAGTGATTGTTATTCGCTTCTGAGGTAGGTACACTGTAAACTCAAAATCGCGGACACCCTTGAAAGTTTCCTGTAAACTAAATTCCAAATAGGTTAAGAAAATTTGTAAATGAGATTTTTCTTCCGCTCAAACTTTCAATTTTGTTCATTTATATTTTTTTAATACAATTGTTTTAACACAAAATTAAAAAACACTGAGATTTTGGCAAGCTTCAGCAAAACATATCTATGTTTTCAGATTTTCAACTGTCTCCCTAATTTTAATTTTGCAGTAAAAACATTAATGGGAGAAAATAGTGTTTGAATGAAAAAAAAAAAAAAAAAATTGGTTTCTAGCAAAATTTAGGTCCCACGTTACATGATATTCTCGTAGTTTTGAAAATGTGGGGGATTCATTTTTTAAAAAAGCCTGTTTCGGCTTTTATTTTGGAAACTATCAACATTCATGACTATGTACAAAATCAAAGACCATTAAATCTGCTTTCAAAATGGTCCTATTCAATATTCTGGTATCTTTAAGGTTAGCGAGTTGTAAGCCGCCGACTCTCGGTCTGAATAGGATTGGGCCAGAGCTCACCCACCAACACCCCATAAATTTTTGACGCGATCCTATTGGTCAAACCCTAAAACTAAATGATTCCATCGTATGGGGTGCGGAAACTTGAATCCAGTTACATCCACAACTCGTTTTTGATTAAAATTGAGATGCACGATGTTACCTGTTAGACGACGTAACTACTTGATGGATAAATTATGAAATATCAATATTGATGGCATGCAAAATACCGGTGTGGTGAATTCACCACCTACAAAGACATCAAAGATAATCAAAGACGACGGGCTGCCTCCAAACCATCGCCCCGAACCACAGAGCAAGAGCGCTGTAGCAACAATGCGGGAAAACCAACTTTACCCACATAGGCATACAGATAGCGCCCAGCCGCCACCACTACGCGAACCAATCACAGCCCCCCGGAGGCGGATCGAGGCGTATAAATACGGGCCCCCATTCCCAGTGGAGCCACTCACTTCCTGACCTACATCTGAAGAACTCAACTCCTCAAGAACCAGCAGCGATTCTAACTCCACTGGAACTAGCAGCGAGTACTCTCGACAGAAACCATGCTTTCTACAAGGATTAACAGTACTTCCAGAACTTCTGGACCATCAAATAGGAAGGCTAGACCTTTGGTCGCCTTGCCTATTAGCCTCCGTCTAAAGCCGGAGCCCTCGGTGGTATCGGATTTTGCTACGCCACCCTGGACCAGGAAGCCCTTGCCCCTGGGTTGTAGAACTAGCTTCTCACAACCGACCGCGGGACGAGGCCGGGCGACAATCAAGCAGGCGTACGCGCCTTGTCGTCTCGTACGTGGCGGACCAGAGTTTGTAGGAGGCTTCACCTCCTTGCTCGATAGACACCATATACAGTCCTTTCGAGGACTACGTCACTTATTTAAATAAGCCCACACCAACATCCCCCAAGGATGGAGAGAACTCCCGAGTTTTCATGCTCTTGGCGCGACACAAGAAAGAGGCCGGGCAGAAACCAGCTTTCACACGCCCAATAAGCCCTCTCACGCGGACCACCTTGCCACAGACAAGGCTAGCATCCCGCAGCTCGAGCTCCCATGCTACTCGAGGTTCACACGTCCATCTACTCACGAAGATGCGACCTTCGACGAATACGCTTTGTCCGAGAGACAACAGTCACCCCCGCATAGGGGTCCTCTCGCCAAAACAGAACCCGGCGTTCCCCACGCCTCATTTCCGGTGAAATCTACCCGGGCACAACCCCTTCGACACGAAGTGCCCTTACAAGCCGGCGAAACACACACGCATCGTCCGCCCGGCTTCGGGGTTTTCGACACCCCTACAGCCAGTAGCTCACGAGCTTTTCACGGTCTCCCGACCTCTACACTCCCATGTTACATACTCGGCCTATCGGCCCTCTGACATGTACCTACCTCTCCGAACCGAGAGAAACAACGTAATACGACAGTACTTCTTGTTTTGTCGGGGAAGTAGCGGATTACACTGCATTGGGTATTTTGCATAGGTACTTGAAAAAGGCTTCCTTGACGGTAAATTAGAGCGGATGAGCAGAGTAATTTACCGGCGTGCCCACAGCGGTCGGTTACGAGCTTAATGCTACGAAACCCGGGCGACACGGCTCGGAACGTCCCTCGGGCGTACGATCTAAAGAGAATATCGATAGATGTACCGGGTGGCGTCCTGACAGATGAACTACGTTGGGGAATGAGCAGGATGAATAATCACTGGACTCGTAGATGCCAATGCGAGATCTGTGTGGAGAGAAGGTATGCCTTGTAGAAAGCAGTAGGAAGCCGTTCTTGAGATGAACTCGTAATGCAGAAGGTTCGTCAGCGTAGAGCGTGTAGAATTCTTCGTACTTCAGAGGTGTCGTCGTCGAGAGCGGAGAGTGGAATGAAATTCGGAGGGCTCCCAGCGGGGTATTTATAGGGAGGTGGCCGCCTCCTGCCGCCTCCTGGTTGGTCCGCTTAATTTCATAAATTCGACTGTGCAGTCTCATTGGTTCGCTCATTGTTTTCTCAGTATCTGTGCGTATGATAGCTGAGTTGGTCTTTCGAGGTGGTTTCCCCACGTCCGTCGCTGTGACGGGGTCCCCGGGGGTGGTTGGACGCTTGAGTTTTCCTGTTTGAGGTTTCTCATTCAAGGCGACTTGTTTCGAGATGTTTGTCGCATCTCTCTCGCCCAGTAAATGTTTGGGGAGGTCGCCTTGTGTGTTATTCTTTAATATTTCACTTTTGAGAGAGAATTTAGTATTTTCTCTCTGGTGAAATATTTTGTTTGACGGAGTTGTAATACGACAGTACTTCTTGTTTTGTCGGGGAAGTAGCGGATTACACTGCATTGGGTATTTTGCATAGGTACCGTTAATATTGATATTTTATCAGAGTTGAGAATATCATGTGTCCAGTTGTCTCACAGTTTGATTCCACACAATTTTCTGTAAGTTGTGATAAACATTTGTTCGAGCATTACTTCAGAACCAGTAACCAGAGACAAAAAAGTCTCATTTTAAAAATGTATGCTTGTATTCATGAGAGGAGTTCGAAGTTATCAGATAGGTAATGTTAGACTATGGTTTATATTAAGGATTTAGGCAAATGACGAGCAATCAATTTAGACGAGCAACGTGTAATCGTCATTAGCATCAGTTGCTTTTTTTTAGATATGCAAGCTGGGGGAGCGTAGAAATCTCAAAAAAGTGGGATTATTCTGATCAAGACGCTCATTGAGATCGCCTCACCTCAAAGTTTGCCGCTCCTTTTTAATATTCACCATTTGATTTCTTTTTGTACCTACCTAGTTGTTAAGCAGTACTGGAAAATGATGCATTTATCCTAGGACCTGACAGACCGATGGAGTGGTTTTTCACTTTATCATCTTTTTCTGATCCAACACCAGTATTTCCTTCAATGGTTAACTCTCTTGACTGCAATAATGATGAACCACACTCAGCTGAATTGAGCATTAATTTTCTAACTATTTGAAGCCCTGAGTTCAGTTTGAAAAATGCAGTATAACTGAAAATTGTGAGTCTTTCATAATACTGGAAGTTAGGACTTAAAAATAACGACTAAATTATTTTTAGTAGGTCAATACCATATTATGTGATTTAGAGACAATGTATTCAATTAGAGAAAACGGAGTAAGACTGAAAGCATTGAGTCTTATCGACTAAGAGTTATGCGGACAGAGGTTTTTTTTTTTTTTTGTCAGTTATTTTATAATAATTTATTAATTATTAACACAATTCTCTTTTTTGACCTGTTTTGATGTGATTCATGGTGGGGGGAACGAATTGGAGAGCGAAAAAGGGTGACGCAAGCTATCAACAAAGGGAGTCATGTCAACCACCATGTTCGTTGCTCATTCGCCCCCTACCGCTCCTAGAGCCTTGTTAGTTCGGAACCCCGTAGGAGGACTATTTTAATACGGATACAATGAACCTGTTTGCAGTATAATTTGCAACCTGATATTTCCAGATGCGATATTTTTTAAGAAGTGAGGAACCTAGGTTCATGAACTATTATACTTACCTGCCCATGTCTTGGGATCCATTTTATGACTGTCGTTAGTGCACATGATGAACGCTTATTGACTATTTCTAACACCTAGAAGCAAATAAAGATGTCTCCTCAGATCAGTAACTAACTATGGCAGGGAAAATTAATTAACTAGTTGCCTAGTTATGATATATTACCCACTTACTATATTTGTAGGTAAACAGCAGGATGAAATAAATAATGGAGTTGGTTAACATTTCATTTGTTGTAGGGTAAAACCTACCAAGTTTCACTACTTCAATAGGTGTTAACTATATTTAAAAAAAAAAAATTAACAGACTTCGCGCAAACAGCAAATGTCATCATAGGTCAAACTACTGTCAAATCACATCAATTTCAAAATTTCTAATTTCGGGTCATGAACTTTTGTTATCGACCAAGAAAATTTATTTTTAGTAACCCCCCAACACACACACAGACACCACTCAAAATTCGTAGGTTCACATTTAGAGATACGTAAGGATTACAAACATTTTATTAAGAAAAAAAAAAAATCCGTCTGTAACCGTTCAAAGCTTTTCTTCGGAACTACAGGACCTGAGTTTATGAAATTTGGCTCATCAATCGTACTACATCAATCTGGTCTGGGATATGCTAGTGATCGGCATTACTTTCATTCAACCCAACGGATATATATATTTTTTTTCTTGTTTTCACAAAACTGACCTCGAAGGTGGAGGGGAACACAATTACCTAAATAAACTGAGTAGGTACCTATAGGTGGTCCAAATGACACGTCCATGTCACAATGTTACCAGCTTGAAGCGATGGTACCTACTTGAGAGGACTGAGCATAATGATAAGTGTTACTTCGTAACGGTACCAATACCTGACTACAGGTCAAAACCCCGTTGACATGGTCATGACAAGCACTAAATACATAAATCCTATCTCTTCATAAGTTGAGTAGTTGAGCCCTCTCTGGGTTTTTTCTTAAGCCTGAATACCTACTTACCTACCTCAGTCTCCAGCAGCTAATTGGGAATTTTCTCAGACCCTCCTCTTTCAACTTTGTTCGATAGGTTTCATTTTCGTATTTAAACTCCAGATTTTAGCTTTGTGGCATCTCTCTAAGTATTACCGTCACACTGTTCACATTTATAAACTTCGTAAACCGTATTTTCAACTGTTTGTAATAACACCATATTTTCTGTGTATTTCGATCTTTCGTTTGAACATTGACTTTCTTGGAACCGATTGGGTTAATTATAAGCGCATTAACTTTAATTGTTGTGTTGTTTATTCAACCTCAATATCCGCTCTTGTACAAGTGTACAATAAGAGTGCACATTTATTATAATTGTTTGAAGAGAAACACGGTGATGCGCGCCTTATAAGGGGCTGGGGAGGACGATTTTTGTGCGATGATAGGTTTATCCTAGGGAAAGTAAAGTAGGTATTATAGTTATAAAAAAGAGCTGAATTTCACACAAAGATAATTATGACGGAAGGTGTGTATTGAGTGTGAAATTGAGCAGATTTTCCGCCGAGCGCTGCCCCCTAAAAGGTGCCAAGCGTTACGCTCTTTGAGCGACGCACACAAGAAGTTCCAAAAACACGGTGATCCCGCCACTTCACCGTATCCTCAGCTTTGAGGCGATCTCTCTTCAGGTGATCCAAAGAGCTTATAATAGGATCCACCCCTAACCATCCTATTATAAACTCTTTGAGGTGATCCCTCATCACGGCCTCTAAAAGCTTCCCGTCCTATTTGCCGAAGGGGAGGAGCGGGAAAGGGGGAAATTCCTCCGGCCTAGAAGAGAAGTTTAGTGTATACAGGGTGATTCCCTCGCAGATGCACAAAAAAATTGGATGAGACTACATCAAAAAGGGAGTAAAATGCCGCCAATTGCATATTTTTATCTCAATCCGTTCTCGAGATATGATTTTTTAGAGTTTTTTTTTTTTTTTTTTTCAGGAAAACCGTGTTTTTTTCCTTTTGAACTCAAATTTCTCCACTTTAATTCATTCAATTTTAACTTTTGACCACATTTTCGGAATCAACGTTAAATTTCCTGTAAGAATAGTGTACTTTGATTCTCGAAAAGTACCGTCTAAAGACCATAACAACTGCTCAAACGTAGACTAAAAAATGAAATTTCTGAAAATCTTTGAAACGTTACTTCTCTTTCAAAAAAAAAAAAAAATAATAATAAATAAAATCCTGGAGACTAGAAAATCTCATGAAAACTTCTTCATTTAATAAGCTTTCCAATGGTATGGTCAAATTTGAGATTATCTTGTTTCTTCGTTGAAAAATTTAAGTTTAAATGCAAGAAAACGTTAGGCACTTAAAAAAGGGCGGGTTTGATCAGAGGGTAGAAAAAAATGTAAAACTTTTTAAAATGTTTTTAATTGTAAGGATTGTGACAACAATGTCCGATTACAAATTGAAATTAGGTTTCCCAACATGTTAAAAAACCTAAATGTTCATCTAGAAGCGTATTAATTAAAGAAGCCCGTTTTTTAAAACTGTCCACCTTTATTTCTGATGCATACTCCAGCACGTTTTCGCATTTGCCCCCCTGTCACCCTGAAGGTCAGACGTTCTTGTACGGTAACGCTTGCCTCTCGGATTCTTCTCTTTGACTCTTCTTCATCTTGTACCTCAGTAGCATAAACAATGCTCTTGAACAGTCCCCAAATGAAAAAGTCTATTGGAGTGAGATCCGGTGATCTGGCGGGCCAGTTGAGGAGGACGTTTTCGAGGAGGGAGGAGGAGAAAGATATTGTGGACTGACAAATCACTCTTTACGTGGGAGGGCATTTTCAACGTCCATAACTTGCACTGTTGGTCACAAGAAAACCCTCATGAGGTTCGGCAGGCTTCGTTCCAGCGTAGATTCACCGTTAACGTTTGGGCTGGTGTAATTGGAGGACTGGGTAGGATTGGCCCACACATCCTACCGGATCGACTAAACAGAGACAATTACCTAGATTTTCTCCAAAATGATCTCCCCCGTCTCCTCAAAAACGTCTCCAGGATTTTTTTTTTTTTTTTTTTTTTTTTTTTTGAAAGAGAAGTAGGTAACGTTTCAAAGATTTTCAGAAATTTCATTTTATAGAATTTGTCTACGTTTGAGCAGTTGTTATGGTCTTTAGACGGTACTTTTCAAGAATCAAAGTACACTATTCTTACAGGAAATTTTCCGCTGATTCTGAAAATGTGGTTTTTTTTCAGGAAAACCGTGTTTTTTCCTTTTAAACTCGAATTTCTCCACTTTAATTCATTCAATTTTAACTTTTTACCACATCCTGGAGACGTTTTCGAGGAGCCGGGGGAGATCATTTTGGAGAAAATCTAGGTAATTGTCTCTGTTTAGTCGATCCGGTAGGATGTGTGGGCCAATCCTACCCAGTCCTCCAATTACACCAGCCCAAACGTTAACGGTGAATCTACGCTGGAACGAAGCCTGCCGAACCTCATGAGGGTTTTCTTGTGACCAACATTGCAAGTTATGGACGTTGAAAATGCCCTCCCACGTAAAGAGTGATTTGTCAGTCCACAATATCTTTCTCCTCCTCCCTCCTCGAAAACGTCCTCCTCAACTGGCCCGCCAGATCACCGGATCTCACTCCAATAGACTTTTTCATTTGGGGACTGTTCAAGAGCATTGTTTATGCTACTGAGGTACAAGATGAAGAAGAGTCAAAGAGAAGAATCCGAGAGGCAAGCGTTACACCGTACAAGAACGTCTGACCTTCAGGGTGACAGGGGGGCAAATGCGAAAACGTGCTGGAGTATGCATCAGAAATAAAGATGGACAGTTTTAAAAAACGGGCTTCTTTAATTAATACGCTTCTAGATGAACATTTAGGTTTTTTAACATGTTGGGAAACCTAATTTCAATTTGTAATCGGACATTGTTGTCACAATCCTTACAATTAAAAACATTTTAAAAAGTTTTACATTTTTTTCTACCCTCTGATCAAACCCGCCCTTTTTTAAGTGCCTAACGTTTTCTTGCATTTAAACTTAAATTTTTCAACGAAGAAACAAGATAATCTCAAATTTGACCATACCATTGGAAAGCTTATTAAATGAAGAAGTTTTCATGAGATTTTCTAGTCTCCAGGATTTTATTTATTTATTTATTTTTTTTTTTTTTTGAAAGAGAAGTAACGTTTCAAAGATTTTCAGAAATTTCATTTTTTAGTCTACGTTTGAGCAGTTGTTATGGTCTTTAGACGGTACTTTTCGAGAATCAAAGTACACTATTCTTACAGGAAATTTAACGTTGATTCCGAAAATGTGGTCAAAAGTTAAAATTGAATGAATTAAAGTGGAGAAATTTGAGTTCAAAAGGAAAAAAACACGGTTTTCCTGAGAAAAAAAAAAAAACTTTAAAAAATCATATCTCGAGAACGGATTGAGATAAAAATATGCAGTTGGCGGTATTTTACACAATTTTTGATTTAGTTTTACCCAATTTTTTTTTTTTTTTTTTTTTTTTTTTTTTTTTTTTTTTTTTTTTTTTGCATCTGCGAGGGAATCACCCTGTATATCAGGTTAGCGTCCCCCGTTATATACCGGAGGGGTGGAGCGGGGACAGGCGGGGCCGTGGCGGAAAAAAATGCAGGATATTTCCTCGCTCCTCCCCTCCGACAATGAACAGGGGGGGGGGGGGGGGGGGGCTGTGGAATTTTACCGACCTCGGGCATTTTCGGCAACTTCATTCTGTTTGCTCGATCGTCCATCAATCTCACTCATTCAGTTGCACCCGCCTCAATGGGACCAAAAAAAATTATCGTAGGTAAGTTATTGTGTTATATTACGTTGTTTTGAAATTTCATTTCTTTGAGTTGCATGACGTTTCAGTCATGTAACATGATGGTGTGACTGAATTATCTTAGGTAAGTTATTGTGTTATATTACATTGTTTTGAAATTTCATTTCTTTGAGTGCAAAGAAAATTTTCACCATCTACCTACCAATTTAAAACCAAATTTTAAAAAATCGTTCTAAATAATATTCTGTGATTTAAAAAAGATTTTGGATTTTCAGTTATCATTTGCAGATTTTTCACGATACTTTAGCAAATTAATATCATCTATTGTAATTCAAGTAAATTTTTCAGCACAAGTTTGTGCATAATTTTTTTAATGTTCTAAGTAGTTCATTGTTGATAAACTTTTTTTTTACTTGAATTCTGCAATTACAATTCTTCAATTGTTAGCCGTTTTCAGCGATCTTAGAGATTTTTTTAGGACATTTTTTGAAATTTATCGTACTCAAAAAGTGTTGGCCAACAAACTCATCCTTTTATTTGGAAAGCTTGATTTTTGGTGAAAGAAGAAGAAGGAGTTTTATCAAAATCCTAAGGACAGTTATCGTCTGGAATGGCACACACACACACACACACACACACACACACACACACACACACACACACACACACACATATATATATATATATATATATATATATATATATATATATATAAAAAATAGAATAACTCACGTTGGTAGAGTTTTTAAAAACTGATTTATTGGAATATAACACAATACGGACTTGATACGGACTTGGTGAGAGAAATAAACAAGATGAAGATTGTTCGGATGGCGGAACAAGACTGAGGTTGGAGCCGCCTACGGGCTGTTTATATAGGATAGTAATGCGTGATCAGCAGTTTGCTGTTACAATACGCCTAGTGTCGCCTAGTGTGTACGTAACTCCTCCCCGCCGAGACAAAATTTTGGGGTTAACAAAATTTTCAAAAGTTTCAAAGTTCAAAATTTAAAGTTTCAAAGTTAAGTTAGTCCGTATTATTACAAATATGATATTACAAACATTACGTTACATCACATCTCCATTATAACAATATCATAGGACTACCACATAATACTAGTACGAAAATTGGTACAAAAAATTAGTACAAATTATTACAAAAATACAAAATTAATACAAAAATACAAAATTACAAAAATACAAAAATACAAGATTAATACAAATTAATACAAAAATACTAGTATGAAAATTAGTACAATAACAAAGTACAACCTAAAACCTATTACATGATAATACAGAGAAAAACAGATTTTTGATTACAAATTACAGAAATTAGGTTACAGATGTTTGCACTGTATTGTATTGTACTGTACTACTGTTCTGTATTGTAATGTTGCACAATAACTTACGGTTACTGATGGTTTGGGGAAAGCCTTACTTTTCTTTTGTGGCGGTAGTACTGGGTCATAATGTATGTGACGAGTGACACGAGGAATAAGTACAGGAGGATGGTCCAAAAGCTGGGTGTTTTGAGTTTCTCATAATACGAGATGGGAATTGCGCGGGCATCGGGCATGTGAACTAGGTTAAGGTCGAGACCTTTTAGTTGAATTTCCGATTCCGGATATTGAGAGGGTTGTAATTGTAGTTTGATGGAGTTCATGATCAGGGGTCGGCCGGACAGTTCCTTTCGGGGGGCAAACAAAGTTTGGTCATGGTATACTAATCGGTCCGTCCCTGGTTTCGCGAGATGGATTCCGTATAGGGTTCGGACTTCTGTCCCGTCTGTATTAATAATTTGAATCGTATCTCCGTGTGGGAAGACAAGAAGGTATTGGTTGATTTCCGGTATTAAGTTCACGTAATTGGTGGGGATGTCAAGATTGACGTACTTGCATTGAGTGGTGGAACCTGTTTGTAGGAATTGAATTTCGCATGGTAGATCTAATTCCGATGTTAGGTGACTTGGACAGAGAGATAGGTGACCGGTAGGGCACTCGTGGCGTAATGCTACGATTCTTGAGCTTGTTTGGGATTTGAGGAAGAATTTTTTCTTTGGGATGATGGTTACTATTTGAGCGTTTTCTAACTGTGTTGGTAAGGGTTCCACGTAATACAAATCGAAATTTTCTGGGTCCACAATGGGTATATCTAAGAAGTAAATGATTTCGCTACTTCCCACGAAACATTGGACTTGAATGTAGGATTGAATCTCAAACAGGGCCTTATTGGAGTAATCTAGGAACGTGTTGCCGTAGAATTTGGACAATCTTTGTAATTCAGTGAAGAGTTCCCGAGAGTCGACTATGCTAGGATGTAATTTTCCTAGTTTGCAAAATGTGAGTGAGTTTTCAATGTCTTGTAGAGCGCTTAGAAGTAGGTTGAGGAGCGTTTGAAGGTGTTCTAGTGTAGTGATAATTGCGTTGACTCGTCCTAACTCCAAGTTTATATATTTGAGATGTCTTAATTCTTTGATGATCACGCGGTTATTGTGTGCTATGGTATCTATGGTTTTGTTAAAATTCTCTAATATTGCTTGGTTGATAGAATACTGTGACTTTATTTGCTCCTGAAGGTCCTCTTGCTTGTTTGATAAATGGTTCAGGATTTTATTGTATTTCTCCTCATCGCGGGAGTCTAGATTACCAGTGATGAATTTTACTAACGTGCCTAGCCCGTTAATCAGTCCCCGTTTAGATCTAGTTTTGGGTGGAGTTATTATGATATTGTCTAGTTTCTGGTCTATAAGTCTGAAGGTGTGGTTTACGGTGGCTGTGAGCATCATTGTTTTTTCGGCGGTGTGGGAACTGTTGTGGAATGTTTTGAGAGTTTCGTTGTAAGTCAGTCGCAGGAGGTTGAGTTGATCCAAAATTTGATTGAGGTCGTAATAGTGTGAAAGGGTGTGGTAGCCCTTGACAATTTTTGCGGGTTTCATATTCACTGCAATGAGCCCAGGGTTTGAGGTTACATCGATAACCTCGATTCCGTACGTCGCCATGAGAAAAAGGGGGAGAACGATCCTGGAACAATGAAAATCGATAAGGAGTTTTAGGACAGTGAACCCTTTAAAATTTCGGAACACATTTGTTCTCGAAGTTGGGGAATATCCTTTTGTTCGAAGGACAGGGCTTCTTTATGTGTTAGTTTTTTAGCAAATTGGCACATAAACACACCACAGTCATCGAAATTTTCTTGTTGGGGGACAGTCCTCAGAAGGGTGGTTCTCCAGTTTTCTGAATCGAGCATAACATTCTTTTTCTCGAGGTATTCGAAGGCTAGGTAAGATTGGATGTTCTCGAGGATTTCGATTGCGATTTTGTTAGCTGTTCCTAGTTTGAGTCTGTTTTCAGAAAGGGAGTCTAGGTACCTAATCTCTTTCTCTTTGACGTCTACCATGACCAAAGACCAATGGTTGTTTTCATGGATCGGAAAGATGATAAAGTCTTTTCCGAATATGTCGGACCTACTCGTGAATTTCCTTACTCTGTCGTAGCCCCCAGATTTCAGTAGAGGGTAAAGGAAGGTGTTGAAGCAGTGGGTCGAGGGTAAATTTCTATTATTGCGACTCCTTTCGTCCAAGAGTTCCATATAGAAATTGATGATCATATCATCGACCCAGTTTCCTGGTTTTAAGGTAAGGAGGTTTTGTCTTGTTATTTTCAAACCGTATTTATGGGCAAGGGTTTCGGAGGGCGGTGCTTGATCATCCCAAGCGTTTTGCACGTTGGTTTGATAGAACTTCCGTGGGGGTTTGATGTTTGTTAAATGTATTTTTTCTTTAGTATTGTGGTGACGGGGTTGTATGAGGGCTGTTTTTGTTATTGGATCAATTTCCTTTAACTGTTCTTTATTAAATTTGGGTTTTGACTTACTTTGACGTTGTGTTGTTTTGACAAAAACTTCGGGTGGCAATTCTGGGGGGTCTATTCGTCCTATGTTTTTCGTGTTGGTCAGGTTTTCTTTGTGTTCTTTGAACTTGTCTGTCATGTGAGTATAAAGAGCCTTGGTTTTTTCCTTGTGTTCGTTGAGGTAATTATTTGTTATTAGTTTATCTAAATCTATTTCTACTAATGGTCTGTTGTTTATGTGTCCGTAAAGTAGTTCAAAAGGGGTTAGTTTCGATACTGAGTGTATCGTGTTGTTGTATGCGATGATCGCATAATTGACTTTGGTACGGGTGTTGGAGGTCTTGAACGCTTCTTGTTGGTTTAGGAGTCTCACGTGTTCAATTAGGGTTGAATGGAATCTTTCTATGATTCCGTTTGACTCCGGGTGTTGGGAAGAAATATAATGAATGTTTATTTTGTGTAAATCCAGTAGTTCCTTTATGAGGCTGCTCTGAAATTCGGCACCGTTGTCCGATACTATAGAATTAGGTATACCGTGGTGAGTAAAAAATTTTAGGAGTCCGTTTACTAGTTCCATGCTTGTGGACGAGTTTAGGGGGTATGCTTGCGCGTAACGGGAAAATGTACAGATTACTGTGAGGAATTTCGTATTTTCTATTGTGAATTTATCGATGTGAAGGGTCTCCAATGGCCGTGAGGCGGTTGGTGTTACGTTATATTTGATTTTGAGGGGAGATCTCTCATATTTGCTCTTAAGGCATAATTCGCAATTATTAATGAATTTTTGTATTGTTGTCTTTAAATTGGGCCAGTAGAATTCTCGTTTTAACTTCTCGTATGTTTCTTCTATTCCTCTGTGATTAGTGTGACCTTCATGGTAGTTGCGGATTATTTTGGTTTGTTCTTCGTTTGTTTGTATGTCCCTCAGTTTTTTGGTGTATCTCGTGATGTCTATCTCCGTATGGGTGAATTGTTTGGTGACTACTTGCACAAATTTCTCATAGGTATCAGTTTCGAAATAAATACCATATTTGACCTTTGGGTGAATGAATTCTTTAACAAATTTTGTAATTTCGGATTCGAATTGCGATTCGCTGACTGTTACTATCATGCGCGTTTTGTTTCCGAATAATTTGATCGTCGTAACGGGTTTAAAAACAGGGTGTCGTACGGTAGTGAGTAATATTTGATGAGTGCATAGGTTCACGGGTTGGTCTCTGATACTTATTGTCGTTACGGTGTTGCCGATAAAATTCGAGTGTACTGTAAGGCCAGACAAAGTTTCTAAGTTATCGGAGTGAGAGTGAGTTTCTCCTCCCTCCTCCGGATCAAAGTTGGCTATCACTGAGTCGGAAGACTCATACTCGTTTTCGATTGCGTTTAGATTTTGCGAGACAGATTTTGGATTCGGCGAGACAGATTTTGTTTGCGGCGGTCGGGACAGTGCGTCAGCGTTCGTGTTTAATGCTCCCTTTTTGTACACTATCTCAAAGTCGTAAGCCTGAAGTTTGGTTTTCCAGGCGAACAGCCTTGAGCTAGGTTCTTTGTGGGAAAATAACCACTGAAGGGGGCGATGGTCTGTGTAGATTGTGAACTTCCTTCCAAAAAGGTATGGTCGGAAATAACCCACAGCGTATACTATTGCAAGGAGTTCTTTCTCAATGGGCGAGTATTTCTGTTCAGAGTCATTTAGTGTACGACTGGCGTAGGCAATCGGGAGGTCCGCATTATTAGTTATTTGGCTGAGAACAGCCCCTAATGCTACGTTACTCGCGTCCGTTGTGAGGTGGAAAGGTTTGGTGAAGTCAGGATACTGAAGTATCGGATCATTACACAGAAGAGTTTTACACGTTTCGAAGCAGTTTACGTAATCGGGGTCCGTTATGTCTATCGTCGCGTCCTTTTTTAAACATTGAGTTAAGGGTTTAGTCAGTCGGGCGAAGTTGTTGATAAATTTTCTGTAGTACCCTAACAGTCCTAGAAAACCCTTGATTTCCTTTGGTGTTTTAGGAATAGGATATTTCTGTATGGCTGATATTTTATCGGGGTTAGGTTTTACTCCCTGTGGGGTTACTACATGTCCTAAATAACTAACTTCGCGTTTGAGGAAGTCTGTTTTGTCGAGTTGTACCTTTAAGTTCGCGTCCCTAAGGCGTTTAAAAACGGCTTCTAAGCGTTGGATGTGCTCTTGCAGGCTAGTACTGAATACTATTATGTCGTCGAGGTAGACACAACAGTACTCGTTAGCAATTCCGCGTAATATGGTGTCAATAGCACGTTGGAAAGTCGAGGGTGCATTACGCAATCCGAATGGGACTCTAGTCCATTCTAGATGGCGTGTGGGCGTGCTGAACGCTGTTTTCTCAATACTGTTCGGATCCATCTCAATCTGGTGAAATGAGGATTTCAAATCGATCGTACTAAAGTATTGGCACCTCCCTAATTTGTCTAGTAATTCTGAGACTTGGGGAAGAGGGTATTTGTCCTCTATCGTTTTTTGGTTAAGCTTCCTGTAATCGACAACAACTCGAAATTTTTGTTTACCGCTATTGTCTGCCTTTTTTGGGACAATCCAAATGGGGGCATTCCAAGGGCTTTCAGAGTTTCTAACGATGCCTTGTTGAAGTAATTCCTCCATTTGTTTGTCTAGTTCCTCTCTGTATATTTCGGGGAACCTATAGTTTTTCGCGTATACCGGTACATTGTCTGTCGTCCTAATCACATGTTTTACGTTGTTTGTGAAGGTCAGGTAAGTGCCGTCTTGATGAAAGATATCCGCGTATTTTATTACTAACTGGGAGATAGCTGTTTTTTCTTCCTCGTTCATATGGTCCATCCTGAGTTGTCCTAGGTCGAATTTGAATTTGGGACAGTCGAAATTGTTGAAGTTTTGACTCGGATTTTGTGATTCGTGTGATGGTGTTAATTCGTTCGGGGTAATCTGTTCAACTGTTACAGGGAATGTTTGTACGAGTCTCGTGGGTTTTTCTTCTGAATTTAGGACGTGAACATGGGCTTCGAAGTTGTCTACTCGTACTAAGCATTGTGGTATTTCTATGGGACCTATCTTTTGGTAAGGGACGATAGCGTCACCTTCTTTAACATTGTTTATTTTCAATTTGATTTGTTGGACGCACCTACTGTCAATGTTATGGATTTCGTTGGTTTTGAGGTTTAAAAATTGGAGGGGTATGTCAACCTTTGGTGTTCTTAGGACGTTTTCATGCAGCATTATTCCGGCTCGCAGTAGTCTAAGATTGTCTAAGCCCAAGAGGAGGTCAAATCTGCTGTGGAAATCGAAGATGTTACTGTGATTTCGTCTATGTTATGTTCATAGATCGGGTCGATGTCCTGGGTCTGTTCATCTTGTAAGATTTGCCAAGTTTCATGGTCCCGATTTTGTTCCTCAGAGTCGGGAATTTGGGGTTCGTCATTTTCGAGGTTATGGAAATTTGGGTTGGATGTTCTCCAAGACATAGGCGCCCATTTTTGAGATTGGGGTTTCGCCGTTGGGGTTCTATGGGAATTAGGTTGAGATGTTTTGGGTTGTTGAGCAGGCCTATTAAATGTTTGCACGTTTTGGTTTGGGGAGGTTTGGTTTTGATATTGATTTGGGGTATATTGAGGTTTCGGTTGATATTGAGGTTTCGGTTGCCAAGGTGGGCCGGGCCTCGACTGGCCGCCTTGGGCAAGACTTTGCAATAGTTGGTAGGCTTTAGCAACTGGTGTTTGATATTGGTTTTGAGTGGGTCTGGGCGTGAAGCGCGATGTTTGTGATTGAAACGAGGGGTTTGGTCTTGGGACGTTCCGGCTCGTTGACGCAGCGGCAGGTTGATAAGCCGGATGAGCGGAGGAATAACCCGGGGAAGGTTTGTTCCTGGGTTTTAGGTTGAAGTCGTTTGTCAACATAGTGAGGGCCATTCCCAAACTGGTTGGGCCTTTGGTCCTTAAGAGGCCACCCAATGGTTCCGAAATACCATGAGCGAACACTCTTAGGGCGTAATTTTTCATATACTCCGTTAAAATCGGAGCAGCGCTGCCCATATTCAGTTTGATGTAGGCAACCTGCGCATTTAATAGATGGCAAAGACGGTCGTGGAAATTGAAACAATCCTCTTGTGGGAGTTGTTTCAATTCACTCATTTCTTGTAATAGAGTGTATGTATCCCTTTTGTCGCTATAAGTTTGAAGTAGCGCTCCCCTTAGTTCCTGATAGTTATCTATAGAATTTATGAATATTTTTTCCGTTACTTTGGGACCTAACTTTGAAGTGAATGTCCCCATGATTACTTCATTTTGAAAGTTATCTGGGTCGTTGTGGTCGTGGAATTTCTCAAATATTTTATCACATTGTTTTATAAATTTGGGTAAAACGAGGGGTTCCCCGTTAAATTCCGGGATTAACCTATCATATTCTTTTCGGAATATTTGGGGTATTTGTTGGTTTGGACCTAGTTGTGGGTTTACTTGTGGGAAATTGTGTTCGGGCGGAAGTGGTGGATTTTCAAGTGGAAGTTGTGGTTGATTTTCAGGGGGAAATTGTGGTGGATTTATTTCGGGTATTTCGGGTATGGGGTTCAGTGCCTGACGAATCAGGGCGGCCCCATTTATTGGTGGTGGTCCGAGTGGAAGGGGAATATTAGCGACGTTATTAGAATCCATGGTTCTGTGGAGTCGTTGTGAGCTCCAATCCCAAAAGCTAGTTTGGGGTTTCGGTTCTTTGACTTTGGGAATTTTGGTGTGGAATTCAGTTATCAGTTAGTTAAACAGTAGACATGCACATACAATACAAGGAAATAAAATGAAATTTATGAATTAATCAATTAATTAGAGTAAAAGATTAGTCAAAATAAAAGATGAAATAGCACAAACAATGAAATTGGTTGAATTAATGAAATGAAATCGAATGTAGTTGAAGCGGGAACTTAAATTACGATCTTGTGAAGGTCGTGAGAGGTGAAGGTCGTCAGAGTTTCTCCGCGGGTGCCTCTCCCTCCGATAAGACGAGAGATAACGTCAGGCTCTCGCGGGGCGAACAGGATGTGAGTTGGCTGAGATAAAGATTGTCAGCCAAGGTTCCGTCGAGTGAACGACAAAAGTTATTTGTGTCCAAGTTAACTTGTTTACTTGGAGTGAACGACTTGTTTACTTGAGTGAACGACAAAAGTTATTTGTTTCCAAGTTAACTGTTGATGAGTACTTATGAAGGTACTTAAAATCGCACCAGGTGTGGGCGAGTTTGAATTGCACTAGGTGTGTGCGAATTCGAATTGCACTGGGTGCGTGCGAGAAATAATACGATGAGCACTGGTTGCGTGCGAAATTAATGATGAGCACTGGGTGCGTGCGAAATTGATGATGAGCACTGGGTGTGTGCGAAATTAATGATGAGCACTGGGTGTGTGCGAAAATAATGATGAGCACTGGGTGTGTGCGAAAATAATGATGAGCACTGGGTGTGTGCGAAAATAATGATGAGCACTGGGTGTGTGCGAAAATAATGATGAGCACTGGGTGTGTGCGAAAATGATGATGAGCACTGGGTGTGTGCGAATAATTACTGAAGAAGTAGTAGGTCTCGTATTGGTTGTTTACTTACAGATGTTGGAGTGTCATGCTGTAAGGAGTCTTGCCCGTTGGTAATCCCAATAGAGTTCCGTCGTATTCGTCGAAGAAACACTACCGATCCGAACCGGAGTTGTAAAATGTAGGTTCCGATAGAGTTTACGTCGTATGCGTCGAAGAAAACACTACCGATCCGGAGACTGCGCCAAAAATAGAATAACTCACGTTGGTAGAGTTTTTAAAAACTGATTTATTGGAATATAACACAATACGGACTTGATACGGACTTGGTGAGAGAAATAAACAAGATGAAGATTGTTCGGATGGCGGAACAAGACTGAGGTTGGAGCCGCCTACGGGCTGTTTATATAGGATAGTAATGCGTGATCAGCAGTTTGCTGTTACAATACGCCTAGTGTCGCCTAGTGTGTACGTAACTTATATATGTATCATCGGGTCAGAGGTAAAAGTGAAAGAGTAACAATTGAAAAATTTTACAGGAGAGCCATCTAAAGTTTAGCTCAGTTAAGTTAGTAACGGTTTTGAGCAACGGTCCATAATCCCGTTAATAATGGAAAAATTGCGTCCAAATTTCACACATACACTCAGCACCCAAACTAGCACCTCCGATTGAGGTCGGGCACGGAGTACCTACATCGGGGGCGGCTGGGGGCGGTTATAACGACTTCCTATGAACATGCCGCAATACCAACCGTCAGAAATCTATCTACATACATATATCTATAATCTGTGTTGATTCTGTCCACTTTAATGAAAGCGTACATTTTTCGAATTTAATGCAGGGGCACGAACAAGCGGACTAATAGCATGATAGCGTCATACCTCCAGCAACGGTCCGTATTTCCGTTAATATTGGTCGAATTGAGTCCAAATTTCGCACATATACTTAGCACCCAGACTGGCACCTCCGAATCAGGTCGGACACGGGGTACCTCCCCCGGGGGCGGCTGTGGAGGCGGCTTGGGGCGATATTACGCACTTTCCGTGAATGTGCCGCTAAAATAACTATCAGAATCGGATTCAGCACCCCAAAAAACCCCTACGGCACTATTTTCGTATTTACTGGCAGTTTGGGAGAGTGGGAAAACGGGGGCGAGAGTGGGGGCGGCTGGGGGCGGTTATAACGACTTCCTATGAACATGCCTCAATACCAACCGTCAGAAATCTATCTACATACATATATCTATAATCTGTGTTGATTCTGTCTACTTTAATGAAGGCGTACATTTTTCGAATTTACTGCAGGGGCACGAACAAGCGGACTAAGAGCATGATAGCGTCATACCTCCAGCAACGGTCCGTATTTCCGTTAATATTGGTCGAATTGTGACCAAATTTCGCGCATACCTATACTCAGCACCCAGACTGGCACCTCCGAATCAGGTCGGACACGGCGTCCCTACCCCGGGGTAGCTGTGGAGGCGGCTGAGGGTGATTATGAGGACTTCCTATGAACATGCCGCAATACCAACCGTCAGAAATCTACCTACATACATATATCTATAATCTGTGTTGATCCTGCCTTTTTAAATGAAGGCTTGCATTTTTCGAATTTAATGCAGGGGCACGAACAAGCGGACTAATAGCATGATGGTTAGGGATTCATCAAAATGTGTTCTAGTAGGTAAATTAAGTCTCTGAATCCGTATTTGAAATCTGTTTTGTTCTACGAGGTTTAGTTCTTCGGATATATTGAATTTTATGAATTTCAAGAAAATCTCCCTAAAATGCCCCTGGAAATTGTTTAACATTCATCAGAATGTATTCCAGTAGGTAAATTGAGGCGCTGAATCCGAATTTGAAACCTGTTTTGTTCTACGCCGTTCCATTCACCGGCAAATGACAAAACCACAATTTCATGAAATTTTCCAAATTTCCTTCATATTGTTTCTTTGGTCGATTTTACATGGGAAAAACCAAAATTTCATATCCCCATCACAAGCAGAAGCTCCATGAGCAACAACTAAAAATATCAAACATTTCAGGTCTTCCCCCACACCCACCCACTGATTGACCCACCCACCCATTGATTGGTGGTTAAAATGCACTAGAAATACTCAATAATATATGCAGATAACCTACCTAAAAGATGAAAATTAAACCACGGGAATGTCTTAATTTCAACATTTTAATTTGAATGATATTGAAATATTTACATTTATGTTCATTTTCAATTATTATTATCATATTTTTCAGAAATGTTTTAAAAGTGAATTTCCATATGTAGGCCACATCAAAAATAGTAACGTTTAAAGTTAATATCTAGACCAGAGATCTCCAACCTACGGCCGGCGGGCCGCATCCGGCCTGCGAGCAGATTTTGACCGGCCCTCGGAAAAATTACAAACTGAAAAAAGTTTGTTTCATTTGAAAATATATTTTCCTTAAAACACTTTTACCGGAAACTACGAGTATAGTAATCGTCTCTATTTCTGTCCCTTCCGTTCACGATAAGTGTAAAGTTATCTGTAAACCAGCAGCAATCAGCCATTCAGCGATGGTCAGTGTTTTGCGCGGACTGTATGTAGGTACTGTGGTGATGTAAGGGCAGAAAGCTTACACCGACTGTACTGTTTGGGTATTTGAAATAATCATTGAAATTTGTAGTGAAATTTGGCCTAAGTAAAAATCATTATTAATTGTCTTACTTAGGTCTGGTGTATTTTGTTCACAACATTATTTTTAACTAAGTATCTTAAAAAAACATGATTTGAGTTATCCAACAACAATGATATAATAAGGGAATATATCATCAGGCTTATCAGACTTAGTAAAAATTCAAATTAGTTGGACATGCAGGTAAGAATGACGTTTTAAAAGTATATTTCGGGAGTTGTACGAGCAAAAAAAAAAAAAAAAAAAACTGACCAGTCAACAGGGTTTGAATCCACAACCTTCGTCTCACAAGACCATTATTCTAACCTATGAGCTACGACTCATCAATCGATTGAAGAGACAATCACAGTAGTTCACCATTCAGTAGGAGGAAGATAAAAGGGGAGATTAGTGCCGCTGCGCGGGGGAGGAGGGAACCAGGGGCCGGTGTATGGCTACCGGCGAGCGATTTTGCTACGCTCCGTGGGGCTGTACAATATACACGCCATTTTGCCCCTACACAAACGAACCTAATAAAAATTTCTTTATTTCTAAGAGCGTCTCAAGTCGCTAGGCAACCAGATTTGTGCAATAATACTACAGTTTTCTCCCCGAAGGGACCCGAAAACTGATATTTTGGGTCGCAGCAAAGCTCGACCCACTATGAGATAGGCTACCCCCCTCCTGACAACACCTACCCCCCTCTCTCCGCCGTTCTGTCATCATGTCACCCATGTAAGGTGCTGCTACCTACATTTTGAGGAGTGTGAGGTGCGAGCTGATTCTAGTCCTCAGTGTGATTTCTTGGAGCTGACAAGCGATGTTTTGGGTGGGTCGAGCTTTGCTGCGACCCAAAATATCAGTTTTTGGGTCCCTTCGGGGAGAAAACTGTAGTATTTGGGGTCTTAGCTGCAGCTCGACCCACTATGAGAAGTGTTTGTTATTTGCCAGCTCGCGGCTCAATAGGAGAAGCACACTGTGATGGGTAAAAAGAGGAAAATGTCATCACTTGATGAACGAACACAATAGCAATGTTGAAACACACAGTAGCTGTATTGTAGTAAGATAGGAAAAACAATGTAGAACATACTGCATAACATTTAAACGTTGTATAATAAGAATATCAAACGTTGTCAACTAAGTACAATGCAGAGTAGTTATAGTGCCGGGTAAAAGCTTGCACGGCACAATTCAGTCTAATCCGGGATGGTGGTGTTGCAACAGGGCGGAAATAATGCCTGAGGAAAGTAGTTTCTGAGCGCCAATTCGCCCGCGTTAGAATCTCGTCTATGGGAGTCCCTAATCGTGCCAAATTAGTATTGACGGCTGACCGGCAACTGCCTGGAGGCGCTTCTATCCCAGCACTCATCAAAGCTGTTGTGATCCACTTTGATAACACCGCCTGTGAGGCAGGTATCACTCTTCCCCTTGTAGAGATGAAGAGGTTGGTCAGGGTTAATGATCCGCACCGACTTTTGCGCAGGGCCAGAAAAATCTCAAGCCACCTGACAGGGTCCCAAAGTGGAGTAGTAGAGTTGGGAGACAACTTCAGTCTGTCTTTGAACCATAAGCCGGCCAGAAAATTATGTCTGAAGCTTCCCGCTGAAGGTGGTGGTCGTCAATATGAAGGAGAGTAAGGTCATGAATCCTCCTGCCGGATGCCAAGTGACGAGATGACTCAAAGAAGCTTGTAGAGTTGGGTTGATGGTTTTCAATCCATGAGACGAGGTGGCCAATATCCCAAATTGTTCTGGTAACTCTTTGGGGTTGAGATGCTGCAATGCCCTTTAGCATCCTCGTCACTAGTGGGTGGCTACTGAGTGAAGCCGAGGCATCTGGGTGGGTCCAGGTGGTCACGACTGATCTATGGAGAAGAATCGAAGCTGTCGAAAAGTGCAGTAACGTCCTTAGATAGGTGAGGAAACGCGAGAGCGCCGCTGCAGATGGTCGAAAAGCATCCACCTTCATGATCGACGTCCAGGCAAGCCATCTGGACCAAGACCGGCTGTAGGTAGCTATAGTTGATGGTCTCCAGGAGCTAACTAGGAGGGCCCTCTCCTCAGGTGTCCAGGAGGACATGTAGGTGGACCACCGCATACTTTCCAGACTGACAGTTCCAGTTCGTCTACATCTGGTGGGGGGGAGTTCGTGGACAGGTCCCAGAGGCTGGTCTGGAGGTTGTGTAGGCGGTTTGGTGGTGCCATCGCCCTGGCTTTTATGTCTGCAAGCCAAAATGCCTTGGGCCAACGTGGGGCCACCAGTAGAAAGGTTCCTACGGCTATGGCAGTACCTGTGGAATCAGGGGTGGTGGTGGAAAGAGCCAGGCGAGTCTGTACACCCATCTCTGCGAGAAAGCGTCTAGGAAGGCTGCTTCCCGGTCTGTTGGATCGAGGGTGGCGTATAGTGGAACTACGCGGATCTCTTTGAGGCAAATAGTTCGATCTGGGGGGTCCCCCACCGTCGGAAGACAGTAATTGTGGTCGCTTCCTGCAAGTGCCACTCCGGCGGAAGTTGACCCCTTGATAAGCGGTCGGCCACTGTGTTGTATCTTCCAGGAAGATAGAAAGGTTGAAGGCAGGTGTTCAGTTTGTGAGCCAGAAGCAGTAATTTCTTGGTCTCTAGCATCAGTATGGAGGACCGTAGGCTCCCCTGCCGACGAATTGCTGCTGCCACAGTCTTGCTGTCTGTCAATAAAATTGCAGTGGTGTTCTGAAATAACTGTGGTTTGCTTTGCAATGCCCATCGCACTGCAAATAGTTCCTGGCGGTTGATGTGCCAGCACTGTTGGGCCAGAGTCCACTTGGCTCGAAGGCGAAGGGGACCTATTGTTACGCCTAGGCCCCACTGTGAAGCATCTGTTGTCACAAACGTGCGGGTTTGAGGCGGTTGGTACTTCCGTGAGTTGTTGAGGTGGTGTTCCCACCAACCAAGGGTCTCTTGAATTGTGGGAGGAATTAGTGACAACGCGTGAGGGTGAGTTCTTGGCAGTTTGGTCAGTGCTAATTGAAGTGGGTGTAGATGCAGACGTCCAAGTGGTACTGTGAATGATGCGAACACGAGGTGGCCTATGAGGCATTGGGCCGATCGAAGTGACCACATGGGTTTCAGTAAGAGACCCCGAATTCTTTGGAGGAGTGTTGACACCTTGTCTGGAGGTAAGGAAACGGTCTGTGTTGTGGTATTCCAGACCAGTCCCAGGAAAGATCGCGTGTGAGTTGGGACAAACTGAGACTTCTCCAGGTTGACGCACCACCCTAAGGTGTGGAGGAGTTTCATCGCTCCCCAAGTGTGGCGTGACAGTTCTTCTGGCGATTGGGCTGCTAGTAGGAAATCGTCGAGGTACACAATAAATTACTCTTATCCCCTGACTGCGTAGGATGGAGGCTACCCAGTTTGAGATCGTTGCGAATGTTTGTGGAGCTGATGCTAGTCCGAACGGCAGGCAGGTCCATGAATACGTTACCCCCATGTAGTGGAAGCTGAGAAAACGTTGATGTCGTTTTGCAATGGTTATATGGCAATATGCATTTGACAAGTCTATGGTTGTCAGGTAATCGTCGGCTTGCAGAAAATCGGGGATACGAAAGTGGTTGAGTAGTCTGAACTTTTTCAGGTGCAGGAACTTGTTTAGTCGGCGTAAGTCGAAGATTGGTCGCATTAAGCCGTTTTTCTTTCTTGCAAGGAACATTGGAGACAGGAACACTGTGCGATCGATTGTTGGTGTGACAATATTTTGTAGGAGCAGATCTTTGATAACTTGGGACATTGCTGGGGAGGGTGGTATTGTGAGTGCGGTTGGTAGTTGGCCGTTGATGTGCAACAGTTGAGGGACTGATGCAAAAGGGAGTGCATAGCCAGAGATGGTTGCCAAAATTGGTTCCGGAGCTTGTAATCGGCCCCACTCTTTTGCAAATTTCTGTAGTTGACCGCCCACAAAACCCCTCCCGAATGTCTCAAAATTTCTTATTAGATTTTGGTTCCCCCTTCCCAGATTTCTGCTGGTGCTGTCTGGGCTGAGAATAAACACGATTATGAGGTTGGGATCGTGTATAGTCACGGTTCTGTGGGTGCTGCCTAGACCCACTTGGGGTAATACGTGATGGAGCAGGTTTGGATCGTTTCGCTGATGGCTGATAATCAGAGGATATCTGCTTTGGGGCTTGTCTTTTTCTTGCCCCTGGAGCAGGTCTGGGTGAGGGTAGGACTCACTTCTTTAGGCCCTCTTCGTCAAAAAGATGTTCAGCGGATGGTGGCACCCCTGACAGCTGACAGTGGGCTGCCTTATCCCCTGGTATGAGCAATCCCCTCCTTTCTTTGATTACCTCAGCTTTCTTTCCACATGTGAATTGTAAAAGATCACCAGAAGTCTGGTTGAAAGAGCAGATTGGATCAAGATAGAGGGAGGTAATCAATGGCTTTGCTGTCGGAAGTTCACGAAGCTACTGTCGAGCTGCCTGCTGGAATGCGTCACGCTGTTGTAGTAGTCCATAGAGCATGGTTTCCAAGAGACGTTCAGATTGTCTCAATTGAAAATCAGTGTTCTCATTTTTTGAGGGCAATAGGCAGGTGTTGACTGCAAGTGGTTGGAATGACTTCCCGTGTTTAAGGCGCTGTTCAGACTCAAGGTACCTGATCCGTTCCCAGCTCGGTTGGCCCAGTCTTAGGCACTGTACTGCTTGCTGGTGTAGATGCTCTGGTGGGTCAGGAATCAGGGGTGCCATCTCGACTGTAGATGCATTAAATGCCTTCAGGAGGTCCTCCTCCTCCTCTAGTGGGTTGTCTGTGGCTGTCAGATCTAGCCATGGTTGGATTGGAGTCTGTTGCTCATCCCTGTCGGTGCTCCCCTCTTCTGCTGAATAGGTTGATTCCTCGTCAGTTTCATTCTGATGAGTGGAGGATCGAATTAGTTGTTCGAGAGCGTCGAAACGGGACTCAAAGGATATTAATTTTTGTTGGAGGGGCTCTGTGTGAGCTTTTATCAAATCTGTGGTCGCAGTGCGTGGAGGAGGTGATAAGGACTCAATCGACGGTGAGCAGGAATCCTCATCTTCTGTCAAAGCCTTATCCTGTGTCACGACAGATGCAGAGTCAGTGACAGATACAGCTCGTTGCTGTTCGCCAGAGAAGCTTGGGTCAGGTGTTTGAGCAAGTATCTCATTTACCTGCTTCGAAGACAGGCACAGCGGAAGGACTGCGGTAGTAGCCTGTTTGAAGGCTGTGTAGTCCTCCTTTTGAGAGCGTAGGGCAGTGGCAAACTTCGAAGGTCCAACCGCCAGTGCTTGACCAAGTGGCCAACGAAAAAGTTCCTCCTTCATCCTCCTATATGTTCGTTCAGATATGTGTGAGGTACCCGGGCGATATGCTTGTACCAAGGGGACGGAAGGAATTGCAAACCGCAGGCGGTTATAGTCAATTTTTGCAACCAGATCTGGACGAAGGTTGACTTTGAGATCGCGCCAACCCGGGGGGAAGACGGTTGGGATGATCTCCTTAACCCGAGGGAGGAAAGAACCCTGGGGCTCTTCATCAAACAGTTCTCCCACTGTCGACATCTGCAACAAACAGAGAGAGAAGTGGGAGTCAGTTTTTTTTTTTCTTTTCTTTTTAATTTTATTTATAACAGCGGGTCCTCATTTATAGGAGTGCCGCACCAAATGGCACACGTCGTCAGAGGCGTCTTCCGAGGTGTTACCCAACGCACGTCGTCCAAGGTGTCACCCGATGCATGCCATTTAAAGAGTGCGAGGCGTTGTTGAAAGCAACGTTCGAGTAAGGAAGCACAAGCTCAGTTTTCGTATTTTGTAGGTTGTCAGTGAGCTATTCTCACTGAGAGAGGGCTTTGCTGTCGTTCCGGTCTTACTATGGTAAGAGTGCGGAAACAAACACTTTGCAACCCCACAAGAGCTGTGCTCTGACCTTCCAATCTAAATAGGTTGAAAGTGTGGAAGCTAGTTCTGAGGCAACTGCTCCCAGTTGTAATGAAAAAGAGAGAAAATAATGAGGGCACGCTGTTGAAGGAGAAATCATGAGAAGTTCAAGCCTACCTTTGAAAGGGAATAAACTTTGAGTTTTTCGAGTTGGAAATGAATAAAACAATTACCTACAGAAAACCTAGAACGGTAGAGAGAACAAGAAGGTATAAAATAACTCATATTTACCCGAAAATCAGCGATTTTGTACAGCAAAAGACTGCCGGGTTCGAGTTAGTTGGTATTGGTATCCGTCAGGATGGAAGAAGCACACTGAGGACTAGAATCAGCTCGCACCTCACACACCTCAAAATGTAGGTAGCAGCACCTTACACAGGTGCCATGATGACAGAACGGTGGTGAGAGGGGGGTAGGTGTTGTCAGGAGGGGGGTAGCCCATCTCATAGTGGGTCGAGCTGCAGCTAAGACCCCAAATAGTAGTTGTTTAACTAATTACATTCTTTAATTGAAGGTGTTAGGAATTCATGTTGGAAGCGTAAAATTATTCATTTTGATTGTATCCATACAACAAAATTCTGCATCCTTTATAATTTATGGAGGGGCTTCGCCCACCCTGCCCCTCCTCAAACTACGTCACTGCTCGTAGGGCTTCTAAAATTCCACATGTCAAATTCAGCATGTAGTCTCTGTATGCGCCAGAATCTCAGGTTGCCAACGGTGTAGTCAATTTTACGTTTACTTTGCTAATTATGGGGGGGGGGGGACCATGTTTTAATGCTGAAAAACATTGTTTTCCCAATGAAATCGAGGGTTTCCTTGAAAAATGACCTGCTTTGGGGGTCGTTTTCTACGTATTTTTTTACGCTGAATTGAATGGTACCTACCTAACGCTTGCATATCTCCCGAACCCCGTATAGCCAAGTTTTACACCTCAACTCATAAATGTGAGTTCATGTTTTATGACAAATTTTATGTGATTTTAGGGGTGAAACTAGTAAGCTAAAATGTAAACCTAGGTTATAACGGGGTTGGGGAGATATGCAAGAGTTACCATTCGATTCAGTGTAAAAAATTCCGTAGAAACCTACACCAAACTCGTATTTTCATAGGAAGTTTTTTCCTAGAAAACCCTCGATTTCATTGAAAACAAAATGTTTTTGTACTAAGTTTGCTAAAGTAAAGAATTAATTTTATTAACTTCATTGTAAACAAACAAATGCTCAACATTAATTCAGGGGTCCCCTTCCTGGTTTGTAGTGAAGGGGAGGATGTCGTATAAGCTTTTGCTTCCATCCTCTTCAATTCTGCCCGTACTTTCTCAAAGAGAGGCAACTTAATATCTTATGGGCCTCCAGCCATTATCCCGGGAGAGTCTGAGAACAACGAAAAGAACTCGGGGTCTTTCCCGATGTCCATAGAATTCATTTTGAGCTCTGAAACTTCATTGGAAAGAATAATCAAGTTCATATCAAATAGCTGGCCTTCCTAAAAGTGGCTGAATTAACCCTTCTATTGCATATAAACGCTGGGTACTTTGACTGCCAGAGACACCATTTTTGCATCAAATGTTCTTAACACTTCAATCGTCCACGACCAGCATGGATAATAGCGCCAGCAAAAAAATCTTGTTTCTCTTGAGTTTTATTCAACCGAGTTAGCATTAAAGTAGGAATACGAGTAATATCAGCTCCTGTGTCTTATTTGAAAACTACGGTTTGTCTTCTACCTTTAACTCGATTGGGTATGGTGGAAAAAATTCGGTTCTGACAGAATTTACCATAAAATCACCTAGCGTAACGGATTGGATATTGCCATTGTTCCCTAATAGGTCAGTTGTATCAAAATCTTTGGATGAATTTTCTTCCAAGGTTTTTACTGATACTGTTCTCGATCCTTTTGAAGAGCGACATACACTAGCAAAATGACCTACTTTGTTACATTTAGTACAAACGGAATCTTTTGCTTTGCACTTACCTATCCATTTTATGTGGCAAGGGGGTTTTATAGCACACGGATAACACGAGAATAGTTTTGTGCTCTTTGTGAACAGGGACAACATGGAAAGGTCTTCTTTATTGCTACCTACTTTCTCGACAATTTCTAATTGTTGACATTTAACAGATTCTGATTGTTTCACCTTATTGATAGCTGTCTCAAGTGTGAGTTCACAGTCCATCTGGAGATTAAGGGACAGTTTCTTGCCCTTAATACCAACCACGATTCTATCTCGTATCAACACCTCTCGCAACTGGCCGTATTTACAGTATTTCGAAAGATCATATAGGTCTGTACTGAATTCACTGACTGTTTCTCCGCTGAATCGGCATCGTTGATTAAATTTAGCTCTCTCATAAATAACGTTTTTTTATTTCAATACTTTGTAAATAATTCTACTACGGTTTCTTAGTTGGACTCCTGTTCTTTTGAAAAATTGAAAGACTCCAAAACCATTTCGACTTGAGGACCCATTGTCAAGACTAGACTACTTATTTCTGGGGTGTTCCAGTGGTTTGGTAGCATTAGATCTATTTGGAGTACTACTCCTAGGTGAGTACTATGAAGTTTTTCTAAGGTGTTATTTTGCAGTGCAGGAGGAATCACTATCCTATAGCCCCACATACGCATTCATACTCTTTTGTGAGCTCATATTTTCTAACGAAATACGGATAGACGTCGTCTTCTCGAGATGCATGGTGAGGCCATAACTCAGTTTAACACAAACATAATTTAACACAAACTATAATTTTTTTAATTAATAGATCGCTATTCGACTGAGCCCTGCTTTATTTCCAACTCAATTGGTTAGTGTATGCCTCAAGTATATAATGTACACAGTTCGTCTTAGAAGCACTATCGTTCGAAATATCCCCACTTTTGATCCTAGTCAAGAAATCTGCTACATATTACTTTCGGACTTTTCGTGATTTCAAAGTCATACAGTGAGAGAAGGTACCTGAGAAAGGTACCTTTGTACTCATTTTGCTGGGTAAATGGGCATTCCCTTCCTATTTCCATAAACATAACCCAGAGGCTTAGGGTCTGAGACTATGGTAAACCGCCTAGCAAACAG
This sequence comes from Adelphocoris suturalis, assembly GCA_030762985.1. Taxonomy (NCBI): domain Eukaryota; kingdom Metazoa; phylum Arthropoda; class Insecta; order Hemiptera; family Miridae; genus Adelphocoris; species Adelphocoris suturalis. Next base: position 97,385,323 of record CM061040.1, read on the forward strand.
AAAATCTTTGAAATGGAGGACCCCATTGAAAATGGCTAGTGCCTTCCTTTCAATTTAGCGGTAGCGTGTCTCAGCCACTGACAGCGCATTTGAGTGGAATGCCAATGGACGTTCGTTACCATCTGGATATAAATGAGCCAAAATAGCTGATACTGCCACTGGTGAGGCATCCACCCAAAGTTCCCCTTGTCGACTTTGACTGTGGTCGACCTTACAAGTATATTTCTACTCCGATTTCTCTTCGATAAGGTCAAAGCAAATTAAAACCAGCTCTCAATAGGTTTTTTAATTGATTTATTTATTTTTTATTTTATTTTATATATTTTTTTTTTTTTTTTTCATCACGACATGAATTAACAGCTTTTTGACCTGAATGCTGAACCAAATTCAAACAAAAACTTAACTTAGTTGGGTTGGAAGTCAACAAATTAAAGAATGCCTACAAAAATAGTTTTCATCTTGCAACTCAACAGTTATGAATTGTGACGGGAACTTTATAAAGAAGGGGACTGATTATAAAAATAAACGCTCCTTAAAGGTAATCCGTAATATCAATGGAACAATCTCAGAAGGGTTTGCATCGACTATACAAACATGAATGTAAATATAAGTAGTAACTAG